>CM059016.1:19898444-20564302 GCA_030272315.1 Paspalum vaginatum
TACTAAGTAAACACATCATCCATATTGAGCACACTTGTTGTAACAACCTAGACACTCTATATGTCTAGATTCTAAAGATGTTATGCTTAAGTAAGTAAATTAATTGAAAATAGATGACATCTTAGCAGCATAATATCCTGATTTAATTCGTGGTCACGGCCTCACAGTTGATTTGTGACACCATCCCCTAATCCGCATTTCTATTGCCACCTCATTCACCTACATGATGAGGACCTTAGAAGTATTTGCAAAGAATAGTGTTCCAAATGCTTTGTCTTTGGTCCTAATTGAGCTGCAATTATAATCAAAAGGACTAGGTCACTAAAGGATTAAGAGATTTTGTAGTGGATACTAATGTGGAGGTCTAAAAGGATTAAGAGGGGGAATAACAAAGCAGCATATATCAATTTTTTAGTGTACACGCGCGTGGTGGGCCCGTGCAAAGCGTGATTGCATGATCAAAGTGTTCTCCTGGGCGCTTGGGCCATGATGGGCCACACCAGCGCACTACTCCCAAGCAGCAAGCTACTAGTAGCAGCTGCAAGCGCGCCAGCGGGTTAGTCCCACCTCGCCAAGGCACAATGCAACGCTGTGGTTGTACTGCTATAAAGCGCCCCCAATGGTCCCAAATCCTCAGGCTGCACAAGCAAGGCACATTGCGCCATGGGCTGTGTGGGCTGTTGCCTGTTGAGCCGATCTGACCTAGTTGTCGTTGAATAATATTCGGATACCACCTTGGATATATCCGTGAAAATGGCTGGATATCCGATATTCGACGGATATCAGCTTTCTCATATTTGTATCCAATATTCGAATTTTATTATCCGAATTCGAATCCGAAATTTGAATATTTGATGGATATCCGAAAAAAATTGTTCCGTTGGATAATTAGCTTTTTCAGATGCTTGGATAATATCCGTATCGATTAGGGGGGCACCGCCGGGGGGGACCAAGCACAGAGGAGGGGTCAGGCCTGCAGTGCCGATGTATAGGAGGGTCAAGCAGAAGTGCCTGCAGTGCCGATGTATAGGAGGGTCAAGCAGAAGTGCGCACTCAATGTTTTGAGTGGCCATGTTTGCTATATGAATGGCTTGCTGAAATTCATGCTATGTTGTACATGTTTACTTGTTGAAATTATATCCTGCTTCCACCTTACTACTTGCTGAAATTCATGCTATGTTGTACATGTTTACTTGCTGAAATTATATCATGTTTCCACCCTACTACTTGCTGAAATTCATACTATGTTGTGCATGTGTTACTTGCTAAAACTTTACCATGCTTTCACCTTATTATCTTGCTGAAATTTAATCTTGAAGCATGACATGTTCTTTATATTGTGCAAGTTAAACATGCTAAAAGCTTTGGCAGCCAACCTAAGCATGTTTCCTTGCATGGTCTCTACAAGTGGATCAAGTCTTATCTGAGTACCCCCAGTACCCAGGGATTCACTATCTAATTTGTCCGTAGGTGTGGAGTTCGTCTTCCGTCCGTAGGGGTACAACTCCGTGTCTGCATCAATGAGGTGGGCTCGCTGCTATGATCGCTCATGGTTTCTGTTGTACTTTTTTTTGAACCAATGGTTTATTTTGTACTTAGTATGATATATCTAACAATGTTTAATCCGATGTGAGATATTTTTAAACTTGCTGTTTTTAAGTTGTATTCAGATCTAATGAACTTGTAAAATGTTGGATTTGGATGGTGATCTATCTAAACTTATGTTATATGAACTGTATGTGATATTGAAATTGTTGCGGCTCCATCAAGGATTCTATGTATATGATTGTTGTATCGAGTATCCTACGGGGTAGCTTGACGGACTACCGGGTTTATATCTATTTAAGTGTGTTTACAAGCCAATGGTGGTAGATGTACTTAAATAGGTCGTAAATCGTATGGTTCTGCCACAACTAGTATCGGAGTCGATTATACATAGACAACAATTGCTTCATCAGTTTTGTTTTCGAAAGCCTTTTTGAATCTTTTTGCGAACTGAGAGTAGTGCTATGTCTTATGTTATGTATGTTAATTATACTATTCTAGGTGGCAATGCCAACTTGACCTAGATAGAAAAACAAGAGTAGGCGCATCATATTGCATATCCGAGGCTTTTGATGAGCACACTCTTGTCGCCTTTGGGGGTGTGGATGGATCCATGCATCATGAAATATAAATAAATGAGTTAGTTTTGGTTTCAAGGAGGGTGGCACTGCTTAGTTGCTTTAATGCCCACACTACCTTACTCGGAGTTCATCGTGTTAAAAAAAGTTTTATAAATACATACTATTTTTTTAACATAGCTTGTATTTATTTTGGAACGGAGTACCTACGGCATCCACGCGCACACCCAAACCAACGTCGAAGTCAGAAGTCTTCGCCGGCGCATGTAAAATACTGGTGCTTGAAGAAAAAGATCAGTCTGCGACTCTGCTACTCTGCTGCAAGCGGCAGCAAGCAGCAGAGCAGACTGCGAGGCCCCCACCACCTCCCGACTCCCATAGGCCTTCTCTCTCCTGCACCTGAGCCCCCGCGCGCGCACGACACGTTTCGGGCATGCGGCCGCCACGTCCTCCCGGCCCGCCGCCACCACCACCGCCCCACCCCCGTATCCGCGTGGGCGTGGTTGCCCCCCTCCTCTGTTTCGCCGCTCTCCTGACGCCAGCCGCCGCCGCCGCGACACGATCAGCAGCAGCAGGGGGAACGGACGGAGCAGGAAGGGAAGGCAGCGTCATCAGTACCTGGACCGCCGCCGGCACCACTCCCTTCATGGTATGTGTACTTCAGCCCGCCTCGCTCTCTCCCGAACCAGCTAATTGATTTCATCCCCGCTTCATCCCGAATCTCTTTGCCTTTTCGTCCCCAAAACCTAGAAAACGGTAGAGTGGTACAAGGCTTTGCAGAACCTGACAAACCAGTGGTCACAATTGGCGGGGCCATCGGCCACGACAATTCCTATGATCGATAAACTTGGTTGGACCTGGTCAGGGTCATGCCATTATAGGTTCTAGCTAGTGCTGTGCTGGTGTTTCTTATTCCTGGCGGGCCCGGTCTCCTTTCCCTTCTCCAAAAGTACACAAGCTGAAAGTAAGTAGAAGCTGACTGCAGCTATTCAAGGGGTGGACACCATAGTGCTAAACAGAGGAACGTGAGATATTGTGTACCGTTTTATTCATAAAGTTCTGAGCAAATTCTAGAGTTTCCATTGTTATAGAAACGATCATGCTGTGCATTTCATAGTGCCAGCAAGTGGCCATGCACTTTTCGTAGCACTACTACCACTTAAAGACTCAGTTTTCTGAACATCATGTGCCAGCTTAGATGATGATGATATGTGCTGTTCGTTTGCCATGACCACATTGCTACACCTCCAAAGCGCGCATGCCGGAAAGTCATGACAAAAATCGAGTGTTGATAAATAATGATCAAATCTATCAGCTTCAACTGATTTAAGAAAATGATAACATAATCTTCTCACTATGGCATGTGCTCGTTCAACCTTTGCTTGCATTTCAATTTAAAATTATCGTTTTTTCACAGTGTCGGATGCCAAGTCTCAAGATCATATGTCGTTCCTGTATTGCCTGTCTCATAAAACATCTCATATCCCTTGTTTATTCATTGTGGTACACAGGCGTGGCCAGCAAAATGTGCATGGTTGCCCTTGCCAAACAGTGGGAGGTGTCATTTATATACTCTTGTTTCCAAATACCACAAGTTTTGGAAGGCATGACACAATTTTTTCTACTGTTGAATACATAAATATGATGCTACTGGTGTACCCAGCTCTGGAGTGTTACCATCACTATATCCTTTTTCATTTTTCAGGACACAGAACAATTTGTTTCTTCAAAAGATGTTCTGAAGAAAGAGCCAGTTAGCGATGTTATCGCTTTAAAGGATTCCATGAAGTACTTTGATGCTGATTTCTTCAATGATACAAAAGTAAATTCGAGATTTGTTTTCTATTTCCTTTACACAAAGTAATATAGCAACGTTGCAGTTTAATCTGTGATGCTTTGCTTCCTGAAGCTACGCGAGATGGAAGATGGTGCGATAGAATTCAATGTCCCTGCATTCAGGGAAAATCGGAAATTGGTTGCATCGGAGAATGGTGGTTTGCATAACCCTTCTGTTCTACTCTTTAAATCATCATGGAGTGGTGACAGCATGATAAGCAAGACTAGAATTTTTTATTACCCTCGCGCGTTTGCTGTACATCGTCCAACTAATGATGAAGATATTGCCTATATGTCGGTCAGTTTTCTCAACCATCATGCCACACATTTGTTATAAACAAAATATTCCTTCTTGAAAAAGAAATAAGCAATATCCATGTCAGGTAATTGAGCTAGGAGAGCTTATTAGGACAAAGCAAATAACATCACGTGAACTTACAGACATATTTCTGAGGAGATTAAAGAGGTCAATCTGTGTTCCTGTCTTCCATGCCTTCTTGATAGGACTTGTGTGAATACAACATGTGGCTCACAATTATCATCTTTTGGTGATGCAACTGTTTGATATGTCTATTAGGTATAATCCTGTTCTCGAAGCTGTTGTTACATATACTGAAGATTTAGCATACAAACAAGCCAAAGAGGCAGATGACTTGCTCGCACGAGGGAACTATCTTGGTATTATATATCTAGTCAGCCTGAGCTTCTAAAGTATTGTCTCCACTAGTTTTACCTTTCGCTGAGCTTCTTTGGAACTATTTCCACAACTGATGCTTATTGGGGTGCTATCTGAGTACATGTTATTTCAAGGTCCACAGTTTGAAGTTTATGCTCATATGACTAACTGAATATTTGGGTATCCAAAAGAGTTTTTTACTGCCTAGTCAATGTTTTGCACTTACAACAACAAAGACTTTTAGTCCCAAGCAAGTTGGGTTCGGACAAAGCCTTTAACTGCAGTCAATGATTTGCACTTATGCTAAAAAATCACACTGATAAATCCTGACACCAGGTCCTCTGCATGGCATTCCATATGGCCTGAAAGATATAATTGCAGTACCACACTACAAGACCACTTGGGGCTCAAGGACGTTTAAGAACCAAGTCCTTGATACCGAAGCATATGTGTACAAAAGGTCTGTTCTTTTCCAGTTTATACATTGTATTTTATGTTATCCTGTGATATCAGGACTAGTTACCTATGTTTCATGTGAGCCATCATCCTTCAGATTGAAGTCAGCTGGAGCGGTCCTTGTAGCAAAGCTTGTCACAGGCTCGCTTGCCTACGATGATATATGGTTTGGGGGAAGGACACGGAACCCCTGGAACATTGAGGAATTTTCTACTGGTTCGTCAGCAGGTCCAGCGGCTAGCACCTCTGCAGGTTAGTTTATATGGCATGTATATGCGAACCTAGAAATTTATAGAGTGTAATATACTGAATACTTGTCATTTTGAACTACGACAGGAATGGTTCCATTTGCAATTGGTTCAGAAACTGCAGGATCCATAACATTTCCGGCTGCTAGATGTGGAGTAACTGCATTGCGCCCAACATTTGGAACAGTTGCCCGAACTGATGTCATGAGCATTTCTGAGAGCTTGGTATTTATACGCAAATTCTTTGTTAGCATTATTCAGATTCCCATCGTTCAGTGATGAGTATCTGAGTCTAAAATTGCAGGATAAGCTTGGTCCTTTCTGCAGAAGCGCAGTAGATTGTGCTATTGTATTAGATGCAATTCGTGGAAAGGATGCTGCTGATCCATCATCTCGAGAGGTTGCTTTGGGCGATCCATTTCATGTTGACATCACCAAACTGACCGTTGGCTATCTTGATGACGCTGAAATGGAGGTAGTACAGGGTTCTTTATCTGCTCATCGGTCTCTGTTTTATGTATTGGTCATTCCTAATTTGCTCCTCAAACACGATACATGTTTATGTTGCTGTGAGAATATCAGGTCGTCGATGTTCTTTCCTCTAAAGGTGTCAAACTGGTCCCTTTCAAGTTGAACTACACCGTTGAATCAGTTCAGTCCATCCTGAACATAACGATGGATGTTGATATGCTCGCGCATTTCGACAACTGGCAGCGAGAAGGGCATGATGATGAGTACGAGGCTCAAGACCAGTGGCCAGTAGAGCTTCGTCGTGCACGGTTAATCCCAGCAGTAGACTATATACAGGTTATTTTGCAAAGCAAACTAAGCTGTGCATTTGACTCAACTTGGCCGTTGGAGCCAAGTTACAGTATTTGTGTTCTGAACTTGTGATGAACAGGCGCAGAGAGCACGGGGCAAGTTGATCAGAGAAATTAAAGAAAGCTTCACGGTTGACGCTTTCATCGGCAACGTGACCGACTGGGAGCGCGTCTGTCTTGGAAACCTTGTTGGTATGCCTGTGGTCGTAGTGCCAACAGGCTTCAAGAGCATTGAGAACCCACCGGAAGGTGGCACAAAGAGAAGAACCACGGTGACGACAGGCATATATGCTCCTCCTGACCATGACCACATTGTAAGCTTCTCTCCTCCCATAGCCTCGTGTTCCTATCACATATCTGACAGCACCCTGGAGACTAAGAAACTTGTCAGTGCGGCCCTGTTGTTTTGACGCCCATTTCCTCACAGGCTCTGGCTCTAGCGATGGCATACCAGTCCGTCACCAATCACAACAAACAACGGCCGCCGATCGACGACCTGGGGCCAAATGACGGCATACACAGGTAGGGCAAAGCAAGTGGGCAACACATGCTGATGATGTGTGATGGCCTTCATGAAAGCTGAAGCTCATTTCCAGATGATCTGCGCGGGTGTGCTATTTCCAATTAGAAAAGAAAAAAAAGATGTACCATGCCAACATTTAAAGGCCAGAAAAGTTTTCTGTCGTCTTGCGTTTGAGTGGATAACTGGGTAAGGCCTGCCTGAATTTGGGCTAGCCGGCCGGATTGTAAACGCTGGGCTGGCACGGTTGTACGCAGGCTGCTGCAGTCTTTTTATCCATAGGCTCTCTCTTTTTTATCTTCCACTTCTTTTACCATATTTCATTATTTTGCCTTTTGCCGTCTGATAACAAAAGGAGAACAGAACAAGATACTACAATTATAACGTGGCCAGTGAATTCAAAAGAGGTAAAACCGTAAACGACAAACATACTCGGAAGAAATGCACCTGGGGTCTCAGTTTTTTCCCATGTTCTTACAGTCCTTAAAACTACCAAAGTGAGTATTTGGGCCAAAATTTTCAAATCGTTCAGTTTAATCTCACTTAGGTCTAATTATCGCTATGGATTCTTAGTTAGGATGAGCTACTTAGAAAGTATTCGTATTCTCGCTTTGAGAGTTAATGGGTACACTTTGCTCTATTTGAAAAGTTAGCCACCTAGATCGCTTACATCTCTGACTTAAGCAATGAATTGGGCCCAAAAGGGAGGCCCTGAACAGAAACAAATAGGCACAGACCAGAAGGATTCAGCCCAATATGTTGGAAGCGGCTCGAGCATCGAGTGTAGAGCGGTACTGTCACTCTAAATCGTGGGCCAACCATAGAGTGAAACTAGATCAATTACCCACACGTTGCTGCGGGATATTGAGTGATACTCCACGCGTATACCACATAGAAGCATTGCATGTATACGGCTATAGGAAATCGATGAAAGATATAAATAGGAGTTGTAATGGATGTTGACATGGCATGAAAGTTAGTGGAGTCTTAAGATGATGTGGCTTCATGCATATAAAGAGAAATCATGTAGTGGGGTGTACCTCTATTTAGGCATAGAAGATAGAAGATTTGACGGTAATCTTAAACTGTCGGCAAACTGCAAATATATAACCCTATAAGGTCATATCCGATCCGAGCAGTAGACCGGGCTGCTGCGCCTGTGGAAGAACGGCCAACCGAGGGTTCAAATTAGGAGTGAAAGCCGTAACCGAAAATTCCGTTTACCATAGCTCGGTTTCGAAGTTTTACCGTGATTTTAGGTAAAACGGAAACCGAAAAAACGGAAACGAAAACGGTTATTCCTGTTTCCGATCATTTTCGGGCTTTACCGTATTTTGGCGGTAATTACCGATGGTATTATACCATTTTTAGCAATGTAGTCTAAGAGTCTACATGCCACACAATGTCATCAATCATCGTCCACCACCTTATCAAAAAAATCATCATCCACCATGCGCACTTCTACCACCTCCCTTTAGGTTAGATTTTGACTTCCCTTTAGGTTAGATTTTGTTTACTTGGCCATCTATATGTGAGCATAATAGGATGGTGAATCAATAATCATATTTATGAATTTGAATTGTTTAATTGTTTTGAATCTTGCACTGTTATATTTGGTATGTAATATGTGGCGATTCTTATTAGCTTCTCTAATATTGGCAATTTGGCATGTCCCTAAGTCAAATCAGAAAATTATATTTATCTCATAATCTTAACTTATTAAACCAATATATGGTATTGACTAACCGTTTTTAAATTATAAATTATCGACTCCCGACCGATATCAAGCTATTCATGGTCGGATAGTTTCATTCCCGAAGTTCCCGTAATGCTGGCACTATACTCGTTTCCGGCAATATCGTTTTCGATTCCGTTTCCGAGGAGAAATATGAAACTGAAAACAATTTAGCCTTCTTCCGATCGTTTCTGACCGTTTTCATCCCTAGTTCAAATGGTGGTTCACTCAAGATTTCTACCACGGGCTGTATTCTAGCTTGTGCACAATGTATGATGCGTGTGCGTGTGGATAGGGATGGCAATGGAGCGGGTTCGGGGCGGGTCCCATGGGTTTTAGACATAGCGGGGGCAGGTCTAGTTTTGCCCCAGCGGGTCTACGGGTTCGGGCTTATTTGTTTTTGCTCCTTCCTATCTCGCTTAGATTCTCCATATCGTAGAGATTTTTTCGATTCTCGCTTTTCGCTTATCTAGTTCAACCATAGCTTATCGCGTGCAGGAGAATCAGAAATAATCAAAGCGTTTGGTGAGATTCTCACTTATTTTCATCGATAAGTTGATTATAAGCGGAAACAAACAGGACAACTAGTCTTGCTCTTCTCTTTTACCCTACCCTAGCTATCACAAGGGCATTGGCCGTGGCATGCCTGGACACCCACAACTGCAGGCGCAGTAGAGCAAGAGGAGTGTTAAGGAAGACGAGGCCCCCGCCTGCCTATGCTTAGAGCCTCTCACTTCCCACCTAAAATCTATGGCAGCAGCAGCACCACCACCAGCCAGCCAGGCACCGCTAGGGCATGTTTGGATAAGTGCCAAAGGCTGCCAGACTAAACTTAGGTCGTTGACTGCTGGCACCCGGCACATTTGGTTCGCTGTCCAATTTTGGCCTGCCCTAATGCTCGCAATTCATTTTTCTTGCCAAATCTTGGCCAATCCTAGGCCGCTGTTTGGCTCGCCAAAATTTGGTCGGCGGCCAATATTTGGCAGGGCAGCAATGGAAAGAATCCAAACACACCTCTAGGCCGAGCCGGCTGCCGGCCTAATCCACGGCCAACATTATAGAAGAATTATAGAAGAATGTGAGATGGTTTAGCTACATAAGATTGCACATACAACTTTTTATTTGGTCTAGTTTTATTTAACTGCACATTTGGCCTACTAGTATCATAAACGAACGTCCAAACCTTCAACTTATTATCCCTTCCTTCCCATTAACTTGAAGTCATAACGCAAAAAAAGTGTACACACGGCAAAAAAGTTAAGTCATCTGGTGCTTTGCGACTGTATCATAGTTGTCCATGTAACTGTTAAGTTTGCATGGTGGTTTATCCACCTTCATTTAAAAATGAACAAAATGTACCATTAAATCTACATCTAAATTTCCAAGTTCTTCTAGTATATAAAAATAGATAAACATATGTCTGTGTTCCTAATTATTAATCTTGTAGGTAATAATAAATGTTTAGACATTAACTAGAGCGGTATCATGAATCTAAACTATCCACCTTTGCTATCATAGACAAATAATGATAAAAAGTATTCATATGAGTACAATAGTCCACATTGATATTACTTTTAACATGGATTGTCATATGGAAAATTGAGTAAATGTAAAGTATGCATTCATATATGTTTCTAACGTACAGACATCGTTATTGATAATATATACTAGGTTAAATTACACATATGTTGTGTGTCACCATGTGGACCAAGTAGAAATGAATGTATGAGCCATAAATATACATATATATTTCTACAATTATGCAATAATGAAAATAAAATATAAGTGGAGGTCCGATGCAAAGGGAAAATATAAATATCAATATTGATGGTCAAACATGTATAATAACTTATTTAGTTTATCACAATTGATATAGAATCTGAAGTATTCAAAGGGAGTATTGGTCAAATTGTGAATCGACACACAACGAGATGGACTAGTATATAGTTATATATGCCACGATGAGATGAAACTCTCTCACCTCCTATAAATCTCACTTTATTTCTCTTCATAATTGTATTGCCGCACGTCGTTTGTTAACCGGTTGAAACCAACAAAAACAAACCGGTGCCAACTGAGGCCAAGTAAATACTCTAAACAAACGGGTGCATACATGCATAGTATGTGTGGATCGTCCCTTTGATTTTAGTATTATAAAAGATTTTGACTAAGCGTCAACAACCGGACTGCTCACCTTTCAAAGTGGTGAACAGTTGAAGAGCATAAACCATACACTTTATTTATCGTCCACAGTGTGGGAATAATGCTGTTCGTTCCAGGCGTGCCCGGCCACGAGCGTCTGGAGCAGTGGAAAAATCAACACTTCGATGAGACCGCAGGCAGGAACTGGGGACTCTTACCAGAGACGAGACGGTGACAACGCAACAGTGGTCAATTGTTGTTTGAGGCCAATACTAGCGCTTCCATTCCAAATTTCCAACGACATGAGCGATATATAGATCTCCGGGCTGAACGCTGCCGTCAGCCGAGTCGGCGCAAGTAACGGCGGCGACCAGAAGGCCTAGTTGCTAGCGCCGCCGCCGCGCGCATGCATGGCCGGCCGGCCTGGCCCTGGCCAGCCGGGTGGTCTCCGCAGCAATGATACAGCGACCGGGAGATAGTCCAAGCACATGCCTTGGAACGTGGACCGGAGGCTGTAGTAGATTGGAGAACGGACGCATGCAACTGGCATTGTGGCAGACATCATCCGTCGCCGGCCGGCCAACCGACGGATAGCGACGGAGGATCCACGGGTGGGATCCGCCACGGCGGCGGCGGCTTGTCACTGTCAGCTCATGCATGGCGAGGGGAAGAATGGTCCGCGCGCAGACGGTGACGACGACGACGGCGCGGGTAGCGATTGACTCAGACTGCGGCGCCGGCGTGCGTGCATTGCATTGCATGCATGCATGCGTCCACGGGGATGCGCGCTCCCTGTAATTGACTGGCGTTCGCCGCCGTCGTTTTCTGCGGCTGCTGCATGCGGTGCAGGGCATTGCATGAGACGGTGAGAGCGTATCACTCGCGTGCATCTCCGCGGTCTCTCTCAAGTCTCAACAGTGCGGCTGCTCCGGTGGTAGTGGCTGGTCTGCCATGGCCCGCATGGTAGTAGATTATTGGTAGAGCCGGCCGGGGCGGTTGCGTTGCCTAGTCTATGCCCTTCATCGAGTCCCACCGGTGGACCATTGACTGCGCTGTATTTTCTGTGGCCATGACATGGACAAGTGCCGGGACTAGCAGCCAACAATCTGATGACGGCATACGGCAACGAGGAGGAGGATGAGATGGTAATTGCATGCAGTATTCCAATACTCCAATACCATCATACAAACCTAGCTTATTAGAGAGAGGGTTAGTGGCGGTGGGCGGTGGCCTAGTTTGTGGTGATGGACACGAAGGCAATGCAACGAGGCAATTCACGCAACAGTGATGTGTCGTCAACTAGGGCAATGGAGGATATCTGATGTATTTGGGCTAGGGAGGGATAGAGCCGTGGGGAACCGCGCAAAAATAGGCTACGTACCAAGGCGACCTGTGGCACTAGCAATAAACTCAATAGTAGTAGGCCTGGGCAGAAATTAGCTGAATCTGATTAACCGAACCAAATTAACGTAAATTTCAGTTAAATTGGTGATCGGCTAATGGTGTGGTTAAAAATACCGCACTGCTCGGTTGTCAGGTGATCGGTTCGGTTTTGAGGAGCAATTAACCAAACTTCCAAAATAACCAATCATACCATGCAAATCTCCCGGAACCCCCAGCCCAAACTCCTATCATCTATTGACCCTACAGCCCAGCAGCTCACAGATGCCCATATGAAATACACTCCTAACCCTAGAATAAACATTCTAACCACATTGGCCACTCCCTCTCCCCCGGCAGCCGCCACACGCCGACTCGGCCACTCTGCCCTTCACGGCTCCACTCCCTCCACCTGACCACCTCTACGTGGCCGCACCTCGTGTCTCCGGCCTCCGTGACCCCGAGGCGAGACTGCGACTCTGCTGTCCACTAGGAGTCGTCATCAATCCGATGTCACCGGCGTCTTACAGCCAGTCGTCCACTCCTTGTCTCCTCCTAGCTTCTATGTCTTGATCCTCCTGGTCATGAACACCCAGTGCTCAGCGGTCACACAATGACAAGACAGAGATAGAGCATTCATCCAATGTATTTTCACTATTTTATCTCAATCTCATTTATCCAATGTGTAATGTGTTGTTCCATTGAGATGTGGGGTTGTGGGATGGATGGCTGGTAGTTCTACTTTTGTGCTGGTTGCTCAATGCATAATGCTTTCAAGAAATTAAGTTTATGTGTGTGACGACTATGTCAATTGATCATGTTTGGATCTCTTAGCGGTGGTCTATGGTGTTATTGTGCTATTAGTATTTTGTGTGACTGGGTGGCTGTCAATGATGCATTGTTCATTTGATATGTATTCTGCGTGCTCTACAGTGCATTTAACCAAAAACCAAACCGATTTAACCGCACCCAAAATAGGGCGGTTATAACATTATTGTTGTGACTATTTCGGTGAAGGATTTGTCTTCATCAAAATATTTGTAAACTGAGTTAACCACACTAACTGAATCCCCATGCCTAAATACCAGTGGCCAACGATGATGGAGAGAGGACGATAAGGGTGTGACATACATCGTGGCCAAGGAGAGTGTGCTACTGCTTGGGAGGGAGGTCAAGGATAAATGGAAACATGAGGATTCATTGTTGTCGTTGGAGGTTGAAGATAACTCTGATCTTGTGCCCAGCAAAATTGAGTGATGCGCATGCAAAACCACTCAAGTGCTCAATAGGCAGGACCTATACTATTACCATGTAAAAAAGTAGTTTATACTCCCACATCCATTGCTCTTCGATTTGTATATACGCGATCCGCAATTTATCATTCTTCCGTATATATAACCTGGACAACGCAATGCTTCCAACGTATGAGTTTTTTTAAATGATCGATTTTGCCGAAAATCAAACTATACTACCCATTTATCATTCTTTCGTATATGCAACCTGGACAATGCAACGCTTCCAACGCATGAGTTTTTCCAATATTTTTTTATCTATTTTACCGAAATCGACCTCGTTCATGTGTGATACACTCCTGCGAAGCTTCTGCTTTCCATACACGCTCTCAAGCTATAATCTACTGTCACTTGGCTAGCACACCTGGAAGCAAACAAAAGAATTATTCTTCCTAGGGCCAATCCCCTATCCTTATCTACCCCTTCTGCACCATGTCATTAGTTAAAACCCCCCTTGATGAAACCTCAAAGCAAACCCCGGCCTATATACAACCACCAACACGTAGCCAATCAGCGCTTCTTTCGCTCAGACTCTGGCACACACCACATGCCCTCCTCCCCGGCTCCGCCGGTAGCGTGTGTGAAAGATTCCCTTGGCCTTGGTTGAGCAAGCAAGCAACGCATGCAGACAACCACGGATTGGCACACGCACGTGCACGTACACGCATGCAGCGAGTGCATGCAGTGGCAAATGCGCATGGCCTGTGTTGTGAGGTGACGATGAGGTCACGCATGGCCTTGTGATGCGTGTTGCCTAGAGGCTTGGCAAGGGCGCCCTGCCGCCTCGGAGAGGGGCAGCCTCCTTGTGTGGCTCACCTTGGGTTTGAACCGGAGCGCCCAGAGAGGGTTTCGAAAGGAGAGGGCGTGGTTGTTTATTGGAGGACCGATGGACGTGCATGCAGATGCAGTGAAATCAGACTATCGGGGCCGTGGATTACTTTACCTAGATTCCTTGTGTACGACGCAGCAGCAAGAGAGGGAGAGGGAGAGGGAGAGCGCAGAATGCACGGTTTCCACGGCAGCCAGCGCGTGCGTTGCCGTGCGTGTGAGGGTCGGAGGGCGACCGCGCTCGTGTGGGTATTTGTGTTCGATCACCTTTCCTTGCGACGGATGCAACAACGTTTCCACCTGTTCCGTTCACCATGGATTACAGCACTGGTCCCACTACATTTGACTGAATTTATAAGGAAGCGTATCAACATTTACGGAATCAAATTAGTGCCATCATCAGCAATTAATGAATATATTTTTCATATATGGTGTGGTTAAATGTTTCAAGAAACCTTTTGGAACGCCGAATGGTTTGGAAGATGGTTGAAAACAAAGAATCGCCGATATTTGAATCATTATCAATTTTTTTTGAATTTGCGTTCATGTATTTTTTTTGGCCGGGGGCAGCATCAGCACGCATGCATGCGCGCGGTGCGGATGCCGGGGGCGGCCTGGCCTGGGAAAAAGCGTCGCTGGTCGTCTCGTCGCGCGCCGGGCCGCGGGGACAAAGGCGTTCAAAAAGGGCGCCGCCTAGCTGGGAGACCGGGCCGGTGCCGCCGATTCCGAACGCGCCGGCCGGCCGGCCACCGCCACCGTACCGCGCCTCCCATGGCGCGCGTGGGTTCCCTGCCCGCTGGTCAGCCTCCACGCCGAACCAGTACGTATACAGGGAGTATACTCTACGCAGCAGAGCACTAGTACTGCATATACGTAGACCACACGTACCAGTATCTATCGCTCCTGTACAGTTTACTACACGCGCAGTAAAAAAAAAGTGGCCTTCCGTTTGTGCAGCAGCTGCAGCCCCGCCAAGTCACGTCGTCGTCGCGGACACCCACGCGCCCGCGTCTGCATGCGTGGGGGCCGGGGGGAGAGCCCGAGCTCGAGAGGAGGACGACGACGACGCTGGCTCATTGGCCGTAGCTCCTTCTCATCTGGGCACTACTCACCGCCTCGTGCTACGCGCCGTCACACACAGAGAGAGAGATGAAAAAAAAGGCATGCAGGGGTTTTCACCGTTTTACGGCGCTGGTAGGTGGTAAACTACCTTGGCTTGTGGCTTCTCGATGCCCGCGGCGCGAAAAGATGCGCGGGCCGGAGACCGGGATGGAGGAAAAGGCAGGCATGCCGGCCGGCGCGGCGCCGGCGCCGGCGCCGGCGAGGGCCAGCAGCCAGGTAGAGCCTTGCTTGGTCAAACGGAGGGCCGGAGACGAAGATCTCGAGGCTGATGGTGAGCGAAAAAGGAAAAGGTTGCTGGATTGGCAACATAGCAGCGGCAAAAAAAAAATCTTGCTACTCCCTCCTCTTTTTTGCTCTTTTGATTCGTTCCTCGAGTCTGTTTGAAGGGACTGGTGAACGTAAAGTGACGCGACGACCACAAAGGGCGTCCCACTCCCACGCCCACACCCACACCTACACGGAGAAAACATCCCGAGACAATCAGGGCATGTTTCGAAACTCGCTATTTTTCACTTTTGAAGTAATGCTATGACATTTGATGATAATGTGGTTTTAGAAACAAAAAATGTTTGTTAGTACTGGTAAGACAATGTTTTAAATATTATGGGCTATCTAAAACTATGGTATTTTTGGCGCTTTGGATACTGAAGTCTGAACTGGAGTTTTCTCCACCGAGCCCATCTCTCGCATGGAGCCCCTCCCGCTTGCCCCTACCCGCTATGATTCCTCTAACCTACCTCGAGCCGCTGAGACGTTGGGTCCTCCACCGCGCCCTCCCTCTCGATCTCCAACCGTGCCGACCCCGTCTTCAACCGCCATCCTCGCCAGCGACCTCCCGTGTTGGGTTGTGCTGTCGCACCCTTCTGCACGCCACACCCTGGTGGGAGCAAGGTCAGCAATAGGAGGCGCCATCATGGGGAGCCGGGCCGCCGAGGTCAGGAGTGGGGCCGGCGCGGGGTAGAGGGACTGGCAGTGGGCGGCGCCAGCCTACCCCCGCGGCAACGGGAGGTGCTGGCGTGGGGAGCGAGGCCGGCACAAAGGACGAGGCCGGCGAAGGGGAGAGGGACCTGCGGCGGGCAGCGCCGTCGCGAAGGGAGGCGCCTGTGTGCTGGGGACCAGGGCTACTGGCGTTGGGAAGTGGTGGGAGAGCAGTCCATACTATGGTTTTCCAATGGAACCAAATGGACTTCAGTTTTGAACGTGATTTAACTATGGTAATTTAATACTGTAGTATTTGTGTCATGTACAAAGGTAAACCATAGTAATAGAAAAACCACAGTATATAGAAACTACACTACCAAACAGGCCCGACACTTGGACTCTATTTTCTGAGCAACCTAAACATTGTTTTCCAATAATTGGGCCAACATAGCCATTGTGTGGGAGAGTTTTATCTCCACACGAGGCTTAGTTTGAGTTCTCTTGAATTAGTATGGACCGGAAGGATTGAGCCTACAATAGATCAATATCCCTTCCCAAACCACTCCAATCCGCTCGTGTCCATACAGATACGCAAAGCTTGATTTGGTTTCTGCTACAGCCTACAATATGTATGGCTTATCAAACCGGTGAAGCCAAAAAAAGAAATGCTTCGCCGGCCTACGGTTCATTTTTAGAAGAGGGAGGGAAACATCTCCCTAAAACATATAGTGCTCGCGTAAGGGCGAAGGCAGAGTTGGTGAGACCCCGCTGAACAGAGTCTTAATCACATCTACAAATTTACCTTACTGACAGAACTAGTCATTCCTCATATTCATTGAGCAACGTGTAGCGCACTACGTCAATACCCAGACTAGTCATATTAGGCGCGGCATGTGTCATCCTTTCACCTGCCATTCAGATCTACACCAGACTTTGTATGACCTTGCATAGATTCATGCACGCGTGCATACATGTGGTTCTCTCAGGGGTACTCTAGTTTTTTTTTTTTCAAGCTCACTTTGAAGGGCTCCGATGAAATCACTGTTTTAATAATAATTAAATAATATATGCGTGCAATTAAAAAAAAGAAAACTGAAGTATCGTGATTTATTAGAAGTTAAATCAATCAGTGAGACAGTAGCATGCAGTCCCGTGAGCAAAAGTCCGAATGATATGCACTTGTCACGACCAATATAACGCTACCTAAACCTCGGACCCCTCTTGAATGAATGGCCAATCTTTCACTGCGCAAACAAAAGCAGACGAGATGGCGAGAAGAGTGGTTGCCATTGCCAAAACAAAATGCAAGCCGGTTGGCTGGCATGGGACGATCGAACCACCGTCATTGTTGCATTGCCCTTGGCCCCCTGGACTGACAGAGGGCACTACGCTGGTGGTACCGACGACCCGAGGAGGCACGCATGATTGGTAGAGCTGCCGGTCCAACGACCGGACCAAACAATAAACAAACAACCCTTTTACTGGCCATTGACAAGTGTTTTGGAAGCAAGCGACGGGCGAGCCGCCGACTGCGTGTGCAGACTGCACACTGCAGAGTGCAGGAGTGAGTGATTGAGCAGCTAGCTTAGCATGCATGCACACGCATCATTTTACTATACTATACATGCTCGACCGGTCCGCTTTTCCTGTTGACTACTACTGGACCCCATGAGGTTGGCGGCCGGCTGATGGCTATAGTCCTACAGAGGTGGTGGTGGTGGTTCGGTTCGCTTGCTTTGAATTCGAGCCCTCGTGTTCTAGAAGGTTTGATCTCACTCGATCGGACACATGGAGCATATTTTGTTTCGTCTTGCGGTCCACGGAAACAAAGTTTCCATTTGAGCCAACGTAGATCGAGATAGATCGGCGTGGCACACACAAAATGACGCGAATTAGTCAGGATATTCCCGGTGCATGGTGACATAGACATCTAACATGTGCCACGTCGTAAACATTTTTGCTGATGTGTCAAGAGAGTTAATAGAAAAGAGAAAAAAGCAGTATCGTGAGGGAGATATTACCTGGGCACGAGGTCGAATGCGATGAAATCTGAACCGGTTGAGTGCCCCACAATTCATGCTCTCACATGCATCTAGCATTTAATCATTTTCCAGACATCTAAGAAGCGATCTATGATACTATGCACTGGGATGGTTGTATTTTATATCGTACTCCGTATAACATGCAAACTTTGGATATTGTGACGAGATACGGTGGATTGAGAATAGCATAGCCTAAGTTCTAATAATTTTAATGTGTCCTAATTATAGAAATATAGCCGATTACCATGGCGTGTAAGAAAAGTCAAGTGCGAGCCAAAACAAAAGGCATCGTGATTGAAAAAAAAAATCATGCAAAGAGATAACTCCAAACATATGCGATTACAGATCGGGATGGATTGGCGTAGCACACACAAAGTTTGTCTGTGGGGCAATAGAAACACCTAGGGTGTTTTTTTAGCCGGCTGCTGGCAGGGCAAGGCTTGCTAACCCAAGTGAGTCGTGTTTTCTCTCTCCTAGAAGTGAGGCAAATCTTGCCTGGCGTGCACGGCGCACCGAGGTAGCCCTGCATGGATGACACATACTTGTCATTAGCGAAACAACAAAACACGTAAAGCGGTAAATTCCAATACGTGCCAACAGAAAGATAGCCTTGTTATTAGCATGGCACCTGGCACGCACAAAGCTCCTGCGTGCGCCAACGGGAAGCTAGCCCCCGAGCATGCACACTTGAAAAGAAAAAAATTCAGTTGGGCCGCACGCGGCGTGCACAAAATCCCTATGCGCGCCAACAGAAAGCTAGTCGAGCGTGTGCACTTGAGAAAGAAAAACGCCCTGAAGTGTAAGTTTCAGTTATAACAACAGAGATTTGATTGGATCCTACGTATGGAGCGCACAAAGTCCCTGTGTGTGCCAATAGAAACCCCGCCGGATCGTGGTTGAGAAATCATGTCGGTAAGTTTCAACGCGCGTGAACAGAAATCCCCGGCGCACAAAGAAAAAGTTCCCAAGCACGGTGCCAAAACAAAGGTTTATTAGCGAAACAATAAAACATGTAATTAAAGCGGTAAATTCCAATGTGTGCGAACAGAAATACTAGCCTTATTAGCATGCCGCGCACAAAGCTCCTGCATGTGTGCGCCAACGGAAAACTAGCTGAGCATGCGCACTTGAAAAAGAAAAATGCCGTGAAGCGTAAGTTTCAGTTATCACACAGAGATTCAGTTGGACGGCATGCGGCGTGCACAAAGTCCCTATGCGCGCCAACATAAAGCTAGCTGAGCCTATGCACTTGAGAAAGAAAAAAGCAGTGAAGTGTAAGTTTCAGTTATAATACCAAAGATCTGGTTAGACCACACATGGAGCTCATAAAGTCCCTATGTGTGCCAACAGAAACCCCACCGAATCGTGACGCGGTCGAGAAATCATGTCGGTCGGTAAGTTCCAGCGCGCGTGAATAGAAATCCGAGCGTGCAAAAAAAAAAAAAACGTCCCCGAGCGCGGTGCCAACACAAAGGTAACCGACTCAGCGCACGTGAACAGAAATCCGGGCGTGCAAAAAAAAAAACGTCCCCGAGCACGGTGCCAACACAAAGGTAACCGACTCGAGTGACCACCGTAAAACCATGTGTCCGAATGAGGTAGGTTCCATTGTGCTCGCCAGTAACAAAAACATAGTTGGATTCGGCGGAACGTGCACATAGTTTCAACGTGTGTAAATAGAAATGGAAAGCCAGTAATGCCGCCGTCCTCAGAGAATATGCCAAGGGTGTGAAATCCACTTTAGTCCTCTAGTACCTTTTCGATAGTGAGGTGATATATTGTGCGCCAATAGAAACCCATGGCGTTTTTTCGTTAGCTAGCTGCTGATAAGGCAAATTTTGCCAAACCAAGAGAGGCAAATCTTGCCACATGTGCATCAAGGCAGCCTTGCCAAGTATCCAAACCCTTCAAACCCATGCGCCCATTTCACTGTTTGTGCCCAAGCAAGGCGAGCCGAGGGCTTGCATGGGTGACACACACCCATCATCAATGGAACACCAAAGAACATGTAGAGCGGTAAATCCAATATGCGCAAAAAGAAATATAGCCGGATTAGCATGGCACGCACAAATTTCATCCATGCACAAACAGAAGCTAGCCGAGCATACACACTTGATAAAGAAAAAAACACCATAAATTATAAGTTTCAGTTACAACACAGAGATCGAGTTGGACCGTGCATGGTGCGCACAAAGTCCCTAAGCGTGCTACCAAAAATCTAGCTGAGCATACGCACTTGAGAAAGAAAGACATCATGAAGTGTAAGTTCCAGTTACAACTTAGAGATCCAACTGGATCGGTGCGGACACGCACAAACCCCTATGCATGCCAACAGAAATCTCACTGGATTGTGTCGTGGTCCATGTTGTTCATGCGTAGTTGCCTCGTACTTAGGCCCTGTTTGGATTCGCTTTTCTGGGTCTCGCTCACCTGGAAAGCAAGTTTTTCATAGAAGTTGCTCGCTAGAGAATTTGCTGTGTCAAAAAGCGAGGTGTTTGGCAACCTTAGATTATTTTCATCCATGGACCTCCATGCACCATGGACCTGCAGCGGTGGCAGTGGCAGGAGAGGCCCGCACAGTGTCTCCCCGTCAGCAGCGAGGAGGCCCGAGGCTCCTCCCCGGCGAGGCAAGCGGGCGACCAAGGCGGAGAGCTGGGCGAAGGCGGAGATCTAGCCGGGCTGGAGGAGGCGCCGGAGTCCCGGCGGCGCGGAGGCGAAGGCGGAGGCGGCTCGAGGAAGAGGCGCCGGCGGGCCAGCGGCACGAGCTTGGAGGCAGGACGGCTCAAGGAGAAGGTCCCGACGAGCCAGCGACGCGATCTTGGAGGCAGGGCGGCTCGAGCGGAGGCGTCCCGACGTGGAGGTGGAGGCGTGGTGGAACAGAAGCGGCTCGAGGAAGAGGCACCGGCGGGCTAGCGGTGCGAGCTTGGAGGTGGGGCGGCTCGAGGAGGAGGCACCGGTGGGCCAGCGGCGCAAGCTTGGAGGCTTGGAGGTAGAGGCGTGACCGAGCGGAGTAGAGGTGGAGGCGTCCCGTTGCGGAGGTGTGAGGAGGTGGGGGCGAATAATCGCGCTCTGTGAGACCAGGGTGGAGAGTCGCGTACGAGAGAATCGGAGTTTCTATACGGGCGGTGATTTTGGGGGAAAAGTGGGCTTAACAGATAAGCAGCCCATTTGGCCAGCCTTCTCGCGGTGGAGTAGCTAGAATCCGCTTTTAAGCGTATCCAAATAGGCCCTTAGTCTTTATTAGCAGCCAAAAGAAGACGAATGACCAATCTTTCACACCGTGCAACTAGTTAGATGAAACCTTGTCGGAGCGCAGCGGTCGAGAAATCATGTTGAACAGTAAGGCTATCCCCAATGGAGGAGTAAAAGAATTGTGTATAACAATGTTTGACACTGTAGCGCTACTGTAGACGTAGAGAAAGTTAGTTGGAATACTGTAGGAACAGTGGATAGGCAATGGTTTTACTCCATGAGTTGGGGATGGTCTAAGTCCCGACACTCGCGAACAGATACTGAAACTAAAGGCTCCCCAAACCCATCCCCAAACACTGCGTAAGCAGTAAATTCGCGTACTGTAGATACAGTAAAAAATAGTTAAAATAGTGATAGAGAAGGGAGAAGAGGGAATGGATAGGTTCAGGCTAATCAGATATCCCCGCGCACAAGGAAAAGTTGCCGAGCGCGGTGGCAATGCAAAGCTAACGGAGCCACGTGCCCACCGTAAAATCATTCGTGCGAAAGAAGCATGCTGGTTCTGTTGCGCTTGCCAACAAAAAAAACACGGCTGGAGCTTATAGGGCGCGCACATAGTTGTCAATGGGTGCGAACGGAAATGGAAAGCCAATAACGCTTTGTTTCATCAGAGACTATGCCAAAAGTATAAAACCCGTTTTATTAGTCCTGTAATTCCTTTTCGATGGAGAGGTGTTGTGACGAGAATAAAAAATTTGATTGCCTCAAGACAGTTATATGCCAAATAAGAAACTTACTCCCAGATAACTATTCCATGGCGTACTGACGAGAATAAAAAAAATTTGATTGCCTCGAGCCAGTTATTTATGACGTTGGGCAAAAGAAATCCAATACAGAATGAGGTAATAACTACTGGGGGCGTAGCGCATACCCAATCTTTATATGGCGCGCGTAGCCGGCGCACACCCTGCGCTCCTCTCACTGACACAGTGTGGGGGCCGTGGTGGGGACGCGTGAGCGCCGCGGGCGCGCAGTGCCCCGTAGGCGCATACCACGATCGAATCGACACTGGAATGTTTAGTCACTGGTCCGTGAAAACAGTGGCAGATCTAGGGGGGTGCAAGGTGGGCTCAAGCCTCCCCTACCCTCTCATATGCCATGGAGCCTCCCTACATTTTTTGAGAAAGAAGAAGAAAGAAGGGGAGAAAAAAGAAGAAGGGGAAGAGGAGAGCCCCCTTGATTTTGTGGCTGCATCCGTCACTGCGTGAAAGAAGCATTATCTCCTTATCAAAAGAAAAACGAATATTATTATGGAAACCTAGTTGAATCATCAGCGGAACTAGAAAAAAATCATGTAAGTAGTAAACTCCAATATGTGTGAACAGAAATCTAGCCGAATTCACGCGGCATGCACAAAGTTCTTGCATGCGCCGATAGAATAGAAAACTAGGCGAACATACACATTAGAGAAAAACCCGTGAAGTGTAAGTTTCAATTTGAGCAAACGAAAGATGGAGTTGGATCGCCGTGGAGGGCACAGAGTTCCTATGTGCGTCAACAAAAACCTAGCTAGATCGACACGGTCGAGAAAGCATGTGCACCGATAAATTCTAACATGCACGAATAGAAATCCTGGCATACAAGATAAGCTTCCGAGCATGGCGTGAACCCAAAGCGAATCGAATGGCACGTCTATAGAAACCATGCATGCGAAGATGCAAGTCTTATTGTGCTCTCAAACAAAAAAAAACATAGCTGGACCCAACGGGGCATGCACATGGTCGCATAAAAATGGAAACACAAAGCTAGTAACGGCAGCCAGCATCCTCAGACAATATGCTATGAGTGTGCAAAACTCACCTTAGTCATCTACCCTTTTCAATGGATAGGTGCTATATAGTTGGTGGAAAACAACTTAGGGCTTGTTTGGCATATCTCTGCTCCTAGATCCGCACGCCACCGTAAAACCATGCATACAAAGAGGTAGGTTCCATTGCGATCGTAAAAAAAAAAACACGATTGCCCCAATGGGAAGGCGGGCACATTGTTTCGATGGTGCGAATTGAAACAGAAAAACCAATAACCACATATGCTAGAGTGTTAAAATCCACCACTTTTTTATAGGTAAGTTCAAACGCACACGAACACAAATCCCAGCACGCAAGAAAAAGTTCCCGAGCACAGCGCCAACGCAGAGCTAACTGACCCGGCACGCGCCCACCGTACAACCATGCACACAAAGAGGTAGGTTCCGTTGCGATCGTCAACAAGAAAACACGGCTGTACCCATCGGTGATAGGGGTTATGCACATTGTTTCGATGCGTGCGAACTGAAAGATAAAACCAATAACGCCAAGTGCTAAGAATAATGCGGTAAGAGTGCTAAAATCCACCACCTCTTGTATCGGTAAGTTCCAACGCGAAATCCCAGCACCCAAGAAAAAGTTCCTGAGCACGGCGCTTGCGGCAGAGCTAACTGACCCGGCGCACCCCCACCGTAAAACCATGCGCGGGGAAGCGACGGGTTCCGTTGCGCTCGCTAACAAAACAAAACACAGCTGGACCCCGACGGAGCGGACACATATTTTTCCATACGAGCGAATGGAAATAGAAAGCCAATAATGCCGTCGTCACACGCCAAGAGTGTAAAATCCACCCTAAGCCTCTAATCCTCTGGTACAGCTTTTAAACTGAGAGGTGCTGTTGCATTGGTGGAAAATAACCGTACTACATGAACAGATACTACGGCTGTACCAGATAAGAGACGTCAAACAAAATAACCGTACTCCTATAGATAAATTATCTCTTTATTACTTAAAAAAGAAAGAAGGATTATTATCAAACGAAGAGGCTTCCAAACCGCCGTCCCGTGCCGCCACCGCCCGCGCCCGGGGCCGTGCGGTGCCCAGCTCGGCGCACGCGACGGTCGGCCCCCCACCCCCACACGTGGGCACCGACCGACTGACTGACTACGACCGACTCACTGACAGCCTCGCCTCGCATCTCTCCCCAGTCCCCACCCTGGAAAGAAAAAGAAAAGAGAGAGAGAAAAAAAAAGGCAAAAAGAAAAGTCACGGAGCGAGAGAGAGTCCCGCCGCAGCAGCTGCTGTTGGAGTGGTGGATGGATCCAATCCAGTCGACGAGGCGAGGCCCCTAAAAAACCCGCCGGTCAAAGAGTCAAACCTGCCACCACGCCGGTGGGCCCCCCCGCGCCCCACGCGACCCCTTCCCTTCCCTTCCCCCTCATATACCCACCACCCCACTCGCCGCCCCCACCTCCCCAGTCCCCTCCCTCCTCGTCTCCTCCTCCTCCCCGCCGCTCCCCCTCGAGCCGTGTCCGCCCCCGCCGCAGCCAGAGCCAGCCATGAGGCAGTGGAGGTCGCTGGTGCCGTCGCTGCACCACCTGCACGCCGCCGCGCCGCCCTGCTTCCCGCAGCCCCCGTCGCCGTCGCCGTGCCCCTCGCCGCCCAGGGACCAGCAAGAGGATGAGGCCGAGGCCGAGCACCAGCACCAGCAGCCGCCGCCTCCTCCGCCCCCGGTGGTCCGGCTGGTGGGCTGCGACGGGCGCGTGCGGTCGTACGCGCCGCCCGTGACGGCGCGGGAGCTGATGCAGCAGCACCCGCGGCACCTGGTGTGCCGCGCCGACGCGCTGCTCATCGGCGAGCGGATCCCCGCCGTGGGCGCCGCCGAGGAGCTGCAGCCCGGGCAGGCCTACTTCCTGCTGCCCGCGCACCTCTTCCGCTCCGTGCTCTCCTTCGTCTCGCTCGCCTCCTCCCTGCTCCTCCTGCTCTCCACCACCGCCGCGGCCGGCGCCGGCGCCGGCAGCAAGGGGTCCGCCGCCGCCGGAGGCAAGCCCCGCCCCTTCGAGCTCCTCCGCACGCCCGCCGGCGCGCTGCGGATCAAGTTCGACGACGACTTCCTGCTCCCGGATAAGGACAAGCCGCCGAGGGCGCCCCTGCTGCTCGGAGGCGACGACCGCCTCGCCAAGGACTACGAGGAGCTCGTCGGCTACGGCAAGTCCCGGCGCTGGGCGCCCAAGCTCGACACCATCGAGGAAGTCGTGGCCGCGCCGCCGCCGCCGGCCGCACGCCCAGCCGGCCCCGGCAAGTCCGGCGGCAGGAAGAGCCGCGCGCTGCCGTTCCTCGGCCGCCTCGGCAGCCGGCGCCGCCGCGGCGACGCCTGCAGCCCCGCCGCCGCCGTGGCGTGCTCCGGCTAGCGGTCTGGTCTCTCCCCGGCGGCCGGCGGCCGTAGCGTAGCGGATGGGTCGCCGGCGGTGGTGTAATTAGGGGGGAAAGGTCCAAATTTTGGGTGGTAATCTGTAAAAATGGATGGTTGGGTGATGGTGGCCGACAGATTTTCCTCCGCCGTTTCGTGTGCCTCACTAATTCCCAGGCCCTGACTGACTGCTGACCCTGGACTGGAGCCACTCGCTCGTCGTGAGACGATTATCTGTGGTGCGCGATTACGATCATTATTACTACAATGATAGGATTAGAACCACCAGGTAGTGCTCTACTCCAGCTGCCCACGGCGGTCATCGAGTTAGGCGAGGAAAACAGGAAAAAGGGAGACCGTGACTGTGAGAGACGACGGTATAATCCCTAGCTCATCCAAAGGTATAATCCCTCTAGGCGAGGAGAGCGATCAGCCAGGGCATCCAACGGCACAGCCTCAGGTTCAGCAGTGCGGGATGCGGTTGCGGAGGGGAGGTGACAGGCACAGCGGCCGGGCACGAGACCTCCAGCTCAGCTCAGCCGCTCGCTTCGCTGGCCTGGATCCCGGCGGCCAGTCAAAGGCTCGTGTCTGGGCGTGGACGCTGCCGGTGCCACTCCTCTCGCATGGGCACGGAGAAGGCCGGTGGAGCCGTGGAGGGGCCGGGATGCTTATTGGCAGATCTCACATGTGGTAGGAGAGACTTTCTTGTTTCAATATGTAGAGCGGTAGCAGCAATGTGAAATAATACTACATGGAGAAAAATAATCTTATTGGCCAGGTTAGAACATTTTCCAGTCCAAGTTTAGAAGAACAGCAGCGTGGATATATAGTATATTCACGTCAGCTACCGCCGGGGGGTTCGCTAGGTGCACGCAAAGGCTGGCCAGATGAAAATAAATTATTTGTGGTACGCCGCTGCTTTAACTATTTGTACAACTGCTTTCCCCACATAGTAGTAGCTTTTCCCCTTTCGTTAGTGGTTTCTTCAAATTGTTGCTGCTCTCGCGTTCCGTCGCACCTTGCTTTCCCCGTCTCCCCTCTCCTAAAAAGCCTTGCTTTTTTTCCCTCACACCCACATGGCGACCACACGCCCATATACACAACACATGGCTGACCGACCAACATCGACACATCGACGCCATGCTATCACCACGGATCGTCCTAGCACTTTTTTTTAATCACTGTACACTGTAGTATACGCGTACACGACTACATAGACAGGCTTCGGGCAAGTGTTATATGGTTCTACAGGTGATCAAAACAAGAGAGATTTCCATGTGTGCCATTGAAAATAATCGTTCACTCCTACGTGCTATTAAAAAGATTATCGGCCTCTAGTCCCAGTTTTTGAAGTTTTCCTCTCATGTGTGCCACTGCCGTCATGTTTTCCATCTATGGCCATTAAGTAGACCTCCCTGCTAGTGTTGCACTTGTGTTGCATCCATTCTAGTCAGCCAGTCAGGCAGTCACTGGTCAATTCTAATTAGTACTCTATCGGGCGGTTATTTCCGGTGGTAGACAAGGAATTCTCTCTAAAACCAATGTAACTATCTCAGATCATCTTCAGCGGTACATGTAATAGACGTATGAAATAATTTCCATGTATAGAAATATGTACTATAAACGAGATGCACGCTCACATAGTGAAGTTTAAGATACGATTAATTTGATGGGTTGCTTACTGGAAACAAACTTGCTGGGTGGGGTGGCCATGCAACGTCAACCTCTGATGCCTCGTGTGCTTGTATTAGAACACCAGTAGCACCATTCAAAAAAAAAATTATAATGAATGGAAGGTTCAAAACGATAAGTGGGGCATTAATTTATGAGTAATTTTTTAGATGTTTCTCTACAAACCGACACTCCCACTGCTTTGACCAGGCGGTCAAAGGCGCATCATCAGCTTGCATGCATGCAACAAGCATGGGGCCCATCCGGGCTTCCAGGCTCCGCTACCTACTCCATCAATCCGTCCTCTGCGTTCTTTGCTTATCTGCTACTCACGGACCAGCTTGATGATCGAGCAACTCCTGCGATCATCCACCTGTGTTGCATCCATTCTAGTCAGCCAGTCACTGGTCAATTCTAATTAGTACTAGTATACTAGTAGTAGCCGTAGAGTGTATTAGAGTGGTTAACATCAGGGCCCAGTGGGCCATGCACTGTATGCAGCGGGGCCGGCCGGGTCAAAAGTAAAGTGGGCTGTGGGCCTAGTAGGCTACCTAGACCTGTCTAGTATAGCGTTTTTCTTACTACATAGGTTTCCTTTTGGTTCGTCTCTTCAAATCTTTGCCGCCCTTGTGCTCCGTCGCACCTCTGCTTTCCGCACACAGGGTCACTAGATCCCATACTTGGCTCACCCAACGACATCGACACGAGCGTGATCGACTGATCGTCGTGGCTAGCTTTGCATATGGCTGTACGCACACGGACACGACTGGACACATGATGCGATTGGCATGTGCCATGGTTCTCCATTCTAACTCTACGTACTACCTCTGGTCGCATCGATATGTACTACCTCAGTCCGCGAATAGTGCAAATAAAACTAGCTTTTTAGAATATATTAGTGTTGGGGGTCAATTGACGGGACGTATGCACCATTCAATTTCTAGTGGTCGTGTGGTATGGTGCTATGTACAGACACTTGTCAAAAATAGCACTGGCATTTTATAAAAATCTTAATTGATAGATTGACACACTATTCATGTGACGGAGGTAGTAGTCACCCAAACATGTGTGCATGCTCTCATGCACATCGTAGTTACACCACTTCAAAAACCTACTAGTAAGTAATGCCAATCACTAGGAATTAGTTAACTTTGTAGAATTGTGTTGAACCACTTGATTTTTTTTTTCATTTTTACTCGTGCAGTCGACCAAATTTGTATTCTATATATAGGGAAATCGAACTTCCCAGGTTTCCAAACTTGTTTTTTTTCACATTTTAGAAAATGCTCAAATCACATAGTATTACAGTAGTGCATAATTAAAACTGAGCCAGTTCGATGGTTGGCCTCGAAATAACGTGAAGCAGTGGTTTGGCTGGTTCGGTTCAACTAAAGACCAGTCATGCAATTAAACCGGTGTAAACCGGTCAAACTGGCCGGTTTTGTGGCGAAGCGGTGAACTGGTTTTGGTCATGAACCAACAGTTTGGTCAACATTCGGACATTGTTTAGAAACTTTGGATAATATATTATTTCAACATCTTATTCATAAGCTAACCAACGGTAGATGACTGGTTGGACCCATGAACCGCCAACCTGACCGGTTCGATCTCTGGTCTCGCCTTTTGTTCTACTAGACAAAATGCACGTGCGTCCCACACGTGATTAAACAAAAATATTATTAATTGAAATATCTATTAGTCAAAATGCATGATTTTTTATCTAAACTAATGAATGACCATGCAAAATGAGGATGGTCTTACACATACAACTATTAATTAATTTTTGTCATGTGCCTATCCATGTGATTATAATTAGTAATGATTAACTTGTGATTATAATTATTAGTTTTACATGTAAAAATGATTATAACTATTAGTTTCCGTGTAGAAATAAAAAAACTAAATAACCTCAGATAAATTACGATTAATTTTCCATATGCAAAAATAGAAAAAAACGAAACCTCAGATAAAATTTAACCCATGAAAATCAGCCCACTCGCCCCCTCAAGGCCGCAGAAGAAATCAGCCCAGCCCATCAGCGCCCACCTCCATCTAAACTGTTCATTCCGATCCCACGATTGACAAGCAGTGGTTCATTGGTATATAAGGGCACCGAAACCCTAACCCTACCCCCCGTTCCCTCCCACTCAGCCAGCTGCCATCTCTCTCTCCCACTCAGCGATCAGAGCGACGCCCCCCTCCCCCCCGCTCCTCGTCCTCCACACTGCGCCTCCTTCTCCTCCGCCACCGACGCCACCTCCTCCTCTTTCCTCCCTCCTTCCTCGACGTCGGTGCATCCTCCTCCCGCCCCGAATCCGACGCACCGCCTCCTTGCCCACGGCGGCAAGGCCGCCTGCCCCGTGTGGATCCCCGCACTGCCTCCCTGGCCGCGACGGTGAGGCCCGCCGCACCGCCTCCCTGCCTGTGGCGGGCGGGCCGCCTCCACCCGTGCCGACGCGGGCTCACGCGGCCGCTTCCCTGCCCGTGGTGGCGAGGACCTCTACCCCGCAGCCGGCCTTCCTTCTCCAGCGCCGCGGCTGAATCTGCTGCCTCTGCCCCTCGGCCGGCCTCCTCCAACAACACCCAGCCGGCCTCTCCCTCCCCCTCGCCGGCATGAAGATTTATGATTTCTTGTTTCTTGATTTATCAAAGTCAACCAGCTGCTTGTTTTGCAGGGCAAGGGCATGTTAATGTATTATGAATTCGCATTTTTTGGGTTTTATGGGCAATGTGGGATTATGACATGATAATCCTATGTTTTTTTCACAAGTTGGGCTATGGTGGATCTAAATTGGGTATCTGCGGACCCAAATCGGGCCTTGGCGTATCCGTGTTGCATGATGTATTGAACTTGACCAGATTTGGATCTAGGGATGGGTAAAATTTCTGGTGGAAAAAAACGCAGGTTAGGGGGCTGGAGGATCGAATACTATGGCAGGAACGCCGTAAGAGTAATATGGGCCCACTTCGATTACCATTAGATGCGTTGGATGTTTAATCTGAATTAGATCAAGGGTGGAGATTAAGGTGGGTAGAAAACTATTCAAGAAAAAATTTTTTTCGCTGACTCGGGAATACACACGATGATAAAAAGAGTTGTGTAATAAATATTAAATTTGGTGTGTTATTTTTATCTATTTCATGTTGTATAATTGAAATAACACATGCGTTGTAAATTATGTTTTTTATGTTTCTGCCATGTATAATAAAATTTTTAAATATAATATTAGGCATGTGCTATAAATTATGTTTTATGTTTCTGCCATGTATAATAAGATTTTTTTAACTACAACGATTGGTTTTAAAAAAAAAACAAGAAAGGAGTTCATAATAAAAAGTAATAAGAGGAAACATGAGAGTCAAAAAAAAAATTCTATGTGGTTGTGGGTAACCGTACATTCCATGGACCAACCATGCGGAGGCGGCGTAAATTTGAGACTACTTTATAAAAAAAGCAATAAAAAAGGGAGTCCACAAAAAAGAGAAAACATGAACCTGAATAAACGCGGCCTACTTTTAACCATGTGTAGCTTAGTTATACAATTAACCATGTGTATCTTAGTTATAAAATCTTATGGAAAAAACCGTTACAAAAGCCACTCTTTTATAGAGTTGATTGATTGATACATATTACATTGGCGTATACCAATTTACCAAGATGTTCATCTATACAATTGAAATGTACACACGAATCGTCTACTTTGAAGTCCAGATATAGAAAGCTAGTGCCTAGGGAAACAAGCTAGGTGGCTATGCGGTGAGGTGTGGGTTAGCCGCAGAAATCTTTCGGACCACCTAAATGGACAGGATCCACCGTCCACCCACCATTCCCTCCCTTCTATTTCAGACTATTATTGGGCCTAATTTGGCCCATATATTATTTCTCCATTGTGTTTCTTTTTTCCAAGTTAACTTTGATTTTTCTTCTTTTTATCCCATTGTCAAAATACATACTTTATAAATTTTTAAATACAAAAGAATATTATCATTCTGAAGATAGAATATTGTTTTTACGAATGTAGAATATTTAATTCATGAAGATAGAATATTTTTTATTTTACTTATGAAGTTGAAATAATTGTGTTTTGAAGGTAGAATATTTAATTGTATTTTACTACTATAATCATCTTTTGAAGGTAGAATATTTCATTCTCAAAGTTAGAATATTTCTTATTTTTCTTAAGTAGAATATTATTCTTTATGAATCTGAAAATATTTTTTTTGTAAAAATAGAATATTTTTATATAAAGTCTGAATATTTCAATATAGAGATTAGAATATTTTCTAGTTTACATAGAACATCAGTATTGCGCACTTAAAATATTTTTTATAAATATTATTTTTATGAAATAAATTGGGCCGATTTTAGATCAGATATGGGACAACCTAGAAATTAGATCCAATAATGTAAAAACTTAAAATGGAGAGGGGGTGGGTGGACGGATGTTTGGTCACCTGGGTGGAGGGGAAGAGTCGTGCCCTTTTGTACTTTCTGGAATGTATTTATCACTTTATTGTTGACCCAAAAAAACAACATCCTCTACTAGTTGGGCGGAGTGCAGACACGTCCTATATATCCTATAAAGATATAATCCACCGAGAGTCATTTAATCTATTTCTCTTAGCACGTAGGTATCCACGTCACCTGGCTCAGCCCAACAGTGAGTCACGCATTAATTTCGTTTGTTTCCAGTCACAGCCCAACTGGCACCCAGCCGTTCCCCGTTCCCTTTTCATTTACTCCACATTGCCGCAGCGGCCGCCGCCGCACTCCGCCGCTACAAGAGCCGCCTGGCTGCTCCTACCGCGAACCTAGCAGCAGTCGTAGCGTCGCAGCAGTGTTGATTGTTGAGCCAGCCTCGTATCCCTGCGTGCTAGCGTCGCAGGAGTCCGGGTGCCGAGCCGTCGCACCAGCAGCAGCCAGCCGCGGTCCCGTGCCCGTGTGCCAGCTCGCAGTTGCCGGGTGCTGAGCCGTCGCAGCAGCCATCCAATTGCCGTCTCAACTGGTTGGTACCGGAGATCCGCCTGGAGTCCAACCGCTGTGGCAGCAGCAGAAACGGACGGCAGCGGCATTAAGAGGATTAAGAGGAATGGCTGCCGCATTTGTGCAGTCATGAGAGGAAGAAGTCGGATCATCTGCATTTTTACAGCCATCGGATCGTCTCAGATTTCATCCATCCTGCTGTCCATCTGCCCTTCTCTATGCGACACCATTGCACAGGAACATGAATGGCTGGAAACGGAACTGCGGACGCTTCAGAACAATGATTATCTTTTCGTCGTCAGTTTCTCCAACTGTTCCCCTTCCCTCCCACCACAAACTTCCTTCTATTAATGCAGCATGCGGAGCGCGAGAGGCAACAAGCTCCCGACGGTCCTGCATGGCGCAGCGCCGAAGCAAAGCGAGGATAGTGCGGATGCCGCGCCACTGGCGGTGTGGAGGATCAGTCCTCCGCGGAGCCACGACGAGCACGATGAGAGCAAGATAGAGAGGATGCATGCCGTGGAGGGAGGCCACACACCAACGCGACGGAGATGACACCAGGCGGGAGCGCGAGAGGAGTTGTACAGAAATTGCAAGCCGCAGATGCTTGGGCAGGCCACGACCGAAGGGTGGTGGTGCCTGGTGCGGTGCCACAGATGCACCTGTCTACTGGAGCATTCATCGGCCATGCGTATCTTCATGAGGACGCTAGAGAAGAGACCATCATGCTCGATCGAGTTCTACAGCAGCAGCACCGTTGAAACGTTAAGTGATTGGTCTATCCATCGCCTCCTCTGCCTTCCACCTTTAATATTCGCTGTTGTTTTGATTTAACTACCTTTGACGACCTTGCATTGGAATCGATCTATAGAACATCCTGAGGAGTTTAGAGAAATCTCGCATGATATCCATGCAGTTGCTGTAAACTAACCGTCCATGGTAAGAGTAGGTTTATCAATTACCATGGTATATTGACCGATCTGTTGTTTTCTAACTATGTGCGTGTGGCATGAATGTTGGTTTGGTTATATATCGTGTATATGTGTATAAGTGCGATCCCATCAATTTCGCACCACCCAAGAACCCTTGCTATTTACATCATAAACAATTCTCATAATTAATTAATTAAAATATACTAATCTTTACTTTTTGCATCATTCATCCTATACTTTGTCGTGTTTAAATTTCCGCAGGAACGCGCGGAGAATTCAAATAGTTAGTTCATTCCTGGGCCTTTCCGATGACTCCTCCTGGGTTGTTTCCGGCCCAAAGAACCGCATCGGCTACCCGCACTCGCAGGGCCGTGGTGGGTCCGATGCCATGTCTCACATGGAAATAAACGAAATTTCTATATATATATCTACCTGCAAACAATTCTCGCAAGTCGCAACAACAATAGCCATGCTAACCTCTGCCAGACCTACATCTCAAATGACTGAAATTTTCGAAGTCGATCAGGCGATTGTCTGAACACGGCACGACAGAAACAACGAAGATCAACAATGGTCTCTCCCTTGCCCCTACCCTGTTCTGCAATCTTTAATCCTTTCAGCGCAAACACCGTTTCGGTGGACAGAAGAATTAGGCTAACCAAACCTATGCATTAAATGCCAAAAAAATTACAGTATATCCACCTGTTCGAACAAAAAAACGAGTCAAAATATTAAAAAAAAAAACTCTGATGTTAACTGAACAGGTGTTGCTTGCAGCTGCAGCTTGCTACCATACCATGGCGCGAAGCGGCGGCGCCATCTTGGAGACATCGTCGTCACGGACCTATGGGTATCGACTCCCCGGTGGTAGTGGTGGGTAGTAGCACGGCGTCCAGCCCGCGGCGGCGTCCAGCTCCGGGTGCCGTGTCCCCGGCGGAGGGAAGTGCGAGCCGCCGGGAGGCGCCGGGTAGTAAGGTAGTGCACGTTCCACCGTGCTTGATGACGGCGAAGGCCCCGATCTTGGATAAACAGGGTAGGCTGAGCCTGCAGGCTCCGGCGGCGGCGGGTAGGGGTTGAAATTGGAGGCCGGTGGCGGCGGGTAGCCGCTCGGCGGCGCCGGTGGGTAGTTGGCCGGCGGCGGCGGTGGGTAGCTGGTGTACTGTAACGGAGGCGCGGGGCAGGCTGTGCATGACGCCGGTGGTGGTGCTGGTGGTGGGTAGGCTGTAGCAGTTGGCGGCGGGGGGTAGGTGGTGGAGTACTCCGCCGGAGGCGCGGGACAGTCTGGGCATGACGTTGGTGGCGGCGGGTACGCTGTGGCAGACGGCGGCGGGTAGCTGCTGCTGCTTGGCGATGGGAACTGTGGATTTGGCGCGGGCGGAGGCGGGTAGCTGCTCGGCGACGGCGGCAGCAAGTCGTGCAGAGGCGGGTAGAGGGACGCGGAAGCTGGCTGCGACGGCGGGTACCCGCCGCTCTGTGGCGCGAAGTTTGCCGTCGCGGCCGGAGCTGGATACGCCGTGCCCGGCGGAGGCGCGCAGCTAAAGCTCGGGTTTTGCTCCGGCCGCGCGCCGTCCAAAGCAGGGTAGAGCTGCGGCTGCGGGGGCACGCCGCCGCTGACAGCGTAGGCAAAGCTGAGCGTGCCGTTCGGCTTCCCGTCGGGGGCGCTCACCTGGTAGCTGACGTGCCGCAGCCCGTCGCCGGCTCCTCCTCCTCCTCCTCCGGCCCCCGCCAGGTCGGCTACCGGCACGCTAGCTGTGCCGACGAGCTTCTTGCCGAGGATCGGCACCTGCGCCTTGACCTCGAACTCCACCAGCTGCTGCTGCTGCTGCCGCGCGCCGTCCCCGCCGAGCTCGAACGCGAACGCCGCGTCGTCCCAGTCCGGGTTCTCGCCGCCGTCGGTGTCCGGCTTCGTCTTCTCCCGGCGGCCGCCGAGGGACACCGCGGCGTAGAGCGGCGGCTTCTGGAACGGCACGAAGGCCCTGACGCCGCGGCAGGACATGGACCTGATGGTGATGCGCCGGCTGCCGGCGGCGCTGGAGGCCGACGACATGGCCGGCTTCTTGGATTTGGAGCTCGGCGCGGAGGGAGGGGAATAAATTTGGACTCAATAATCTGTCTGAGCGAGGTCGGCGTGAGTGCCTCGCAGATTTGTGGAACTATTTGACCTTGTGTCGTTGGTTTCTTGGATCTCGGTGCAATTAATTTGCTGATGTCTTTGTTTGTATGATGCTGGAGCTGGACAGGACTGTGTGGCTCAACTGTTCATGTCTGCAAATGGGCATTGCTTCCATCTTTAAATCTGCTCTAATATTCTTTTTTCAAGATAATATTATTGTATTTTTTTTGGAAGATGGATAATGGATTTCATCTTTAGATTTGTATGCTCACTTGCACGTGGCTTCCACTTCACAAAGGAAAAAAAGTAGTAGAACTTGGTGTTGTCAAATGACAATTTAGATCACCTGGGAAGCCTCTCTAAAACATTGGGTTTGAAGTTGTTTGGTGCGGCGTTTGATTGTTTATCGAAGTCTCTGAGACAATTTCTTATTGAAGGTAAGTTTAGGGCAGGCCACCTATGAAGAAAAAGGTCGGTGTTTCAAAAGTATGTTTGTGTCACCGGTCGTTTTTTTAGGTTTGAAATCAATATAAAAAATGGACATAGTGGTTTCCATTTCGCAGAACAAATATGTTCAGTTCATGATGTTGCTCTGCATTCATTTTTTTTAAGAACATGAGCAATTCAGCATACACTTTTGACAAAATAGAAATAAAAACAAAAACATGCCTTGCATCTGCCGTTTGCTGGTCTGACTCTCATCTTCCTGTAGTGACGCATACCGTGACTCACGACTCGTGTCCTTTTCGTTCCTTTACCTTCTGCCTTTTTTCTGCATTGGTTCACTCAATAATGGGGGTACAATGCGTGCGTGACTACGAGAGCTCACCAAACGTCCACAAATGTAGATCATTAAATTTGTCAACACACACAAAAGCTAACGACGAGTCTAGTGGTCTATGTCGAAAAAAACTGAACATTTTTTCCAATTCCTATACCATTCCTCCTTCCCAAAGGTAGTTTTAATAAGAACCGAGCGACCCTCGGGTGCCTTGGTCTGCTGTAGCGCAGCCAGCCCGCTCGGATTCAATCCCCGTCGGGGACGACCCACACGTCTCACCGGGGAAAATTCTCCCAGAGGGGGGGCTGAGCGTGTGTGTTAGGGTATGGGTTGTTCAGTAGGCGCGTTTTAGGACCACCTAGGCAGCCTTATCTGCGTTTTAGCGCGCGGTTAGTGTGGATGCTCTAGCTGAGTTCTTAAATGATGTACCAGTGTTCCTGGTGTAAGTTCAAAAAAAAAAGGTAGTTTTAATCTTTACATAGCCCAAAATATAAGCATAATTGATAGACGAAGTGCATATCCATAACGCATATCTGTAGTGGCGTGTTACAATGACTTTGTTAATCTTAAAATTTGTATCGGTCTTTTAGCGTCTGTTTGAAAGAGCGATTTGTGGTTTCTAGGTAATACCATAGAAGAATATTGTAGTATTTAGTTAAAAAAGTGTTTGGTAACTATTTGCAAAACTCTATTTTGAAAACCATAGCATGGCCAAAACCACATTACTTTTGGAGTATTGGAAATATAGGTTTGGCCAAAGTTTTCATAGCAACGCTCCCGCGATGTTGTCTCCTGTGCGTCCCCGTCCTCCCGCCTCTGCCTCGTGCCGCCCACGCCCTCCTCTGACGTCTGGGCGGCCGCTCCTGCGCCCTCGTCCTCCACGTCTGGCTGACGGCATCCACGCCCCCGTCGTCCCACTGGCGGTGCCACTCGCATCCCCCCTTCTCTTTATCGATGAACGGACCATATTGGCTAGTTTACCCTCATTTTTCAGCTCCACACACAAGAAGTAAGTGAGGTCACCATATTTGCAGGATTGAAGCCTTTTTAACCAAATCAGTGTGATGACATCATGTTTTGGCACACAGTATGAATGTATGATGATGTCAAGGTTCTGGTAATTCAATGTGATGATCTCATGTTTGGCATGGATTACTTCGTAACTAACCCATTGGTGCTACTTTTTTCTCTCTAGATCCAATCTGATGAGGAGCGAGAGAAGCACATAGTACCGTAACCAATTCAACCAAACAGACACGAGAACTGTGCATCTTTCTGTTTTACAGCACAAATAATTGAGTAAAATCCATCTCCAGTCGCTAAACTTCTTGGTGTGTCAATCTGGTCTCTAAAGTCTCAAAGTGACCGTCTCGGTCCCTAAACTTGTCTTGGTGTGTCAACCGGATCCCTAAAATCTCAAAGTGACCATTCCGGTCTCTAAACTTGTCTCGTTGTGTCAACCTGGTCCCTAAAGTCTCAAAGTGACCACGTACGGGACCGGGTTGACAAATCAAGACAAGTTTCGAGACCGGCTTGAGACACTAAGACAAGTTTAGAAATCAGGTTGACACATCCACAAGTTTAGGGATCGGGATGGTCACTTTGAGACTTTATGGAAACTTTGAAATTTTAGAGTCCGAATTGACGCACAAAGACAAGTTTAGAGACCGGAGATGGATTTTACTCCAAATAATTCCCGCAGGTTGTAACTTTGCAACTCTGACTTCGTCCATTTTATGTAGGTAGCACATATGTGCAGTGACAGGCCAGACAGCTAAAGCTGGAAGCACAGCTGCATAACCCTTTTGCCTTGCAAGCAAAGACGGAGCCAAGCCAAGCCGAGACACCCGCCTTTTAAAAACCGGGAAACATGCACAGCTGTTGGATGTAAATCCAACGGGCTGCTCTGGTGACTAACCCGATCAGTCACATGGAGATAGACTTCTTTTTCCTACTTGTTTAGTAGAAAAAGGACTTGCCGTAATGCGACGCCGCTTGCATAGTTCGCAGCAGCTCTCTCAAACGCCTTCTCTCATCGCTGGCGGGATGCTGGGACGCGGCCGCCGCGGAGTCGCGGACAGAAGCAGAACGGCCGGGTAGCAAGTGCAGATAAGTGCCAAAAGAGAAACAACAAATCTATCTATTATATTAATAAGGGAGTATTAAAAAAAAATTCCACGTTTACTGAGAGGACCAAAAAAATCTCACATTAATCGGAAAAAAAAAACTTTCTACTGTTGGATTTTATAAAGATCTAACGGTCCGCGTTCAATTAAGGATCATACTAAATCTAGATAGTTGCAAATACAATTCACATTTATCTCTTTAGGAAACATAATATTTTCGGGAGGAAGCACACGTTTTAGAAAAGGAAACGGATTCTTCTCTTCAGAAGCCTATATATATTCACTAGATACATAGGAAAACGCTATTATCTTCCAGCAATCCGCACACGGCATACATCATCATCTAACAAATAAAAAAAAAGATGTACTACTCCTTCACGGACTTCAACACGTCTACGGATAAATACTTATACTTAAGCCATGATCAGATACTTCACGGCCTTCACATCTACAGCCAAAATAATAATAATTCTTTAGCCACCATCATTATTTCCACGAACAAATTTGCAAGGCTGCTGGATTGCTTCGCCTACCAGGATCAGGTACTATCCCGTGCCGGCTCCTCTTCCTGTCAAACAACATATTACCAATACCTTATATGAGATGCCTGCTAATACATCGCATACCCATCATGTAGATTTAATTACTTGAAGCAGTAGACAAATGATTTTCTTATACAACAATTTTGGGAATACTATAAAGGAAAGCAACATATGTGATGGTGTTGGGCCTGTTGGCCATGTATCACGCAAAACGTTTGCGTGAGCTTATACATGGTTCCATCAGGACATTAGGAGAATGAAAGGAAAGCGAGACCGTAAGATAAAAGAAGCAAAGAGTATGCCATGATATTTTACGCAACTTGAGCTAGGTTTCAGGGGTGGATCCACCACTGTAGTGACCGGGCTACAATTTGATCCTAGACCTGTCACTATTAGGTTTGTATCTGCAGCTGTGCGGATGGGCCTCACCATAGATAATTCATCGTTCATTCCAAGGGAATCGATCCAAGCGTGTCAGGTTCAGTACAAGCCAGAGATACACACGTAGCTATATGCCCGTGTAACAAGTTTGCGACGAGCACTCGCCCTATACGTATCGAAGAATCGTTGCTGATCGATCACTCACGGTGGAATGTATCAATACGGCTCTATTTCTTTATCCTTTTTCAACACACCATTTTTGCTTATAGTTCTCCATCTTCGCATGGTGAATTACAAGAGCGAAAGCGAAGGTCGGCTAGGACAGCCCATTGTGTCGTCTTGACATATTCGAGTTCAAGAAACCTATCGATGTATCTTGTGGACCTTGCACCTCAGACTTCTTCAATCACGTGTATTGCACATTGTGCTCGCTGGCAGAGGCACACGTGTTGTGTTCATGTTGGAACACTAGATTGATCCAACTATAGTATACCAAAAACAATATCAAAAGAGCCACATTTTAAAAAAAATAGAGAGAGCACAATATAAAAGCTACACCCAATCTATCAATTTTATTAATAATGGGTATTAAAAGAAACCACCACATTTACACTTGATATCTATAAATTAATCAAAAAACAAAAAACATGCACCACTAGATTGTATGCACATCTAACAATTTATATTAAATTAAACATTTTATATTAAATTCTCCTAACAAATAAAGAGAAAGATCTACGCCATAGTTGTTATCATCATCTACCGGTAATCCAAACATTTTGTGTGAAATATAGATAATAAAAAATTAAATTCCATAAAGGCAACAAACTACTCAACTATTATCTTGATAACAGATTATTGAAACAATATCCACCATATTCACAGGAAGGACCTAGAATTACCATATTAATATAAAAAGGGAAAAGGTCTAAACATTGGATCTCATGGTTTAAATATGTCTCTAGATGTTAATTGTATCAACATCATCTCAAAAAAATTGTATCAAACTAATAGGCTAATTCAACAAACAAAAGAAGAAATATTTATACCAATAGCAGCTATGAGTAATACAAAAGAATGATTTGAAAAAGGTAATAATATCTTGAAATTTTGCACTGGGATTTTATGAAATGGTTATGGCATATATTAAATTGCATATCAAATAAAGCTGAACTACACTATTTGATGTTTTGATGATGCAACAATGTAGAATACTCCAAATTTTGAAAGAGAGAGATAAAGCTCTCCACTATCTATCTATCTATATATATTATTATTACTATTACTATTGCTATTATTGTTGTTCATTGGGTGTTGAAAAATGTCACTACGTACATTGAGAGGACATAGAAACTATCACATTAATTAGAAAAAAAGACACAAATTGTTAGATTTTGTGACTGCTTTATAAAGTCTAAATTCAATCAGGAGCCTATACCAGATACAAGTTTCCATATGTGGCCTGATAGGAAAGAAAACTTAGTATTATAACACTATGTTCTTAGCGGAATACATCATTAGTTGTACCAAGCCTTCAACCAAATCTCAAGGATACTTTAGTTGTTATTAAATTATAAATGACACGTCCTAATAAGTCATGTTTTCGCATGTTACAAATAAAAATAGCAATGATATATGGATCATGTACACAAATATAAAAAAAATATTTTTAAAAATAATCTAGATGTATAATTTAATATGTTAATTTATGGAAACATGTTCTAATAATAAAAGCCGTAAAAAAGAAAGAGAAAAATTACGATTCTGAACTAATAGAAAAAAGAGTAACAATGTATTTTTTAAAATTAAATTTATGTAAAATGAAAATATAAAAAATCTAGCTACCCGCGCTATTTGCGCGGGCCACCTTGCTAGTTGCGAGAGAAAGAAGAGATCTGAAGGAAGAAGAAATAATCGTAGTGGCCATTGAATGTACAGTTGCAATCATTGACCAAGATTAAGCCCCTTTTCACCATTTCTTCCCTGTGGTCTGATGAGATTCTTCTCCAGCCAGATACCCGTGTTTCTAGAGCTGTTGTGATGCGCGCGTGCTATGTTTAGCCATGGCGGTTCCCCTGCTGCTAGGTATACGATCCATGCATGCATTCTTTAATTTGCACCCCAATAACAAGCACGATGCACGCTATAGCTTCTCCCTCTTATGGATAGCAGCGCGACCATGTCTGAAACGGGAAAGCAGCGAGGAAAGCGCCGCGCCGCGCCCGGCCCTCCCTCTCTCCCAGCACCTCCATTCCGGCCGCTCTTCCGGTGGTCGGTCGGGCCGGCCCATGCGGGTGAGGAGGTGACGTGACGATCACCGGACCGGCGGCGGCGCACCGGCGCCCGCCCGGAGACGATGAAGGGGAGGTCGCTGTTCAAGAGCCCTCTCCCCCGCAGCTACCTCTCCGAGACCTCCAGCGCCTCGTCGGCCGCCGTCGCCACCCACCGCGTCTACCAAGTCTGGAGAGGAAAGAATGTACGTACGTGCCGAGCCAATTAATGGTGCCATGCATGCATGATCATCGATCGAATCGATCAATTGTCATTAATTAATCAATTCATTTGGCTGTCGACGTACGTCGTCCGCCATGCCATCGATCAGAGATTCCTCTGCGGCGGGCGGCTCATCTTCGGCCCGGACGCCAGCTCCATCGTGCTCACGATGGCGCTCATCATGACGCCGCTTGCACTCTTCGTCGCCTTCGTCTCGTTCCGGCTCGCCGAGCTCATCGGCAAGCCCCTCGGCGCCGCCATCCCCGCGACGGCCATGGCCATCGGCGCATTCGTGAGTCGCCCTCCACCTCCATACTATATGGTACGGTCAATAATCACCCGTCGACGACCCACCATACCTGATACCCCATCTATGGTCTTGTGCATGCACGCATGCAGGACGTGGTGGTGCTGGTCCTGACGTCCGGGCGGGACCCCGGCATCATCCCCCGGAACGCGCGTCCTCCGGACCCCGACGACGCCGCCGCCGACAGCTCGGCGTCCCCCGCGGCGTCGAGCGGCGGCGCGCCGTGGTCGCTGCCCCCGACGCGCGACGTGTACGTCAACGGCGCGGTGCTCAAGGTGAAGTACTGCCACACGTGCATGCTCTACCGCCCGCCGCGCTGCTCCCACTGCTCCGTCTGCAACAACTGCGTGGAGCGGTTCGACCACCACTGCCCCTGGGTGGGGCAGTGCATCGGCCGCCGCAACTACCGCTTCTTCTTCCTCTTCATCTCCGCCACCACCTTCCTCTGCCTCTACGTCTTCGGCTTCTGCTGGGTCAACCTGCTGCTCATCGCCCGCCGCTACAACGTCGGCGTCGCGCGCGCCGTCGCCGAGTCCCCCGTCTCGGGCTTCCTCATCGCCTACACCTTCGTCACCGCATGGTTCGTCGGCGGGCTCACCGCCTTCCACTCCTACCTCGTCTGCACCAACCAGACCACCTACGAGAACTTCCGGTACCGGTACGACGGCAAGGCCAACCCCTTCAACCGCGGCGCCGCCGCCAACGTCGCCGAGATCTTCTTCGCGCCCATCCCGCCGTCCAGGATCGACTTCCGGGCAAAGGTCTCCCCCGCCGACCCCGACGCCGCCGCGCTCTACTACCTGGGCCCGCTCTCCTCCGAGTCCAGGATCAGCTTCTACACACGGGGCAGCCTCAGCTTCGACATGACCAAGGCCAGCTTCGACCACGGCGGTTACTCCGCCAAGCGTACCAGCGTCGCGTCGTCCTCCGACTTCGGCGACATCTACGGCGCCCAGCAGCCGCGGCACTCCATCTTCAGCGCCGCCGCCGCCGCCGGCAGGGAGAGCAGGAAGCTGGAGGACGAAGCGGACGCCGTGGCGGCCGAGCTCGGGGCCACGATGCAGTACGGCCTCGCCGCCGGCCGCCCTCGCGCCAGGGATCAGTTCGAGGTCGTGTGAATGCGATTTTGGATGCGCGCGCGCGCGTGTGGTTTTTTTTTTCGTGTCATGTACGTATATTACGACGATGTATGTAGCAGCCTCAGCTTCGTTCGTCCTCCGATCCGTCCTCCTGTTTGCAAATGGGATGGTTCATCATATATAGGCAGCGTTCTACTTCCTGGTACAGCACTGTAGTTCAAGGCGACGTGAGTGTATATATATAGTCGATACACGTATAATATAGGCTTATTCCTCTATGCAGATGCAAGATGCACAAATCACAAATGAGTTGACGATCGATGTCGTCTGGAACAAGCTCGAACCGTACCGACGCCAGTCGTGATTACTAGGAGATAATACACCAGACACCTCACCGACTATATATTACTTCATCTGTTAACATGCATATTAGCATTTCTAGCGCACTGTAGTCTAATAAGAACAAATGTTGTTCGAAACCCCAAACAAGAACAAGTGTTTTCCACTGTGTGGGCGCTGGCTTCATTGCCACTCAGCAAGTAGCACAAGACACTGAGTAGATTAATCGACTTCATCTGTAGTTGGTATGTGACTCTGCTCAATCAGCAACTGGTAAACTGGCGGTTTGGCAAGCACCCATTAACGTCAAAGGGTTGCTAATGTATGCATCTATTAGGAAAGGTGAGCACGAGCGGCAACGGTGACCTTCACCTGCAATAGAACAACAGCGTCCTCCCAGTCCAGTGCAAGTTGGGGTAATAAGATGAACCCAAATATGAGTCACCAATACAAAGACTTCAGGCTTTGCCTACGTAGAAAGAATAGAAAAACATGCCAGCTTCGTACATCTCAAATAACAGAAGAGGCATTTCTCAGGAAATTTTTATTGTGTCAACAAGAATAACCTACAAAATACTTCTTACTTAGGAATAGCTTGCAAGCCCAAGACCAGGAGAACATATCGTGCACTTGGGCAATCAACGACCAACGCATCCAGGTTCTAGTTCTACTAAAAGAAATCTTATTGCCAATATTACAGCTTCTAATTCATGCAGGATGTTCTATTTAAGGAATTTCTTGTGTTCGATGCTAATAGAGCCTCTTAAACTGTTTGATCAGTATTCTGAGAGACACTGCTCATACCTTTTCTTGTGAACGTACAGGCATTGAAGCCAAGCGGGGCGTTGACCCGAGGCCTCGCTGCCCCTCGGGTATGGCTCCCCCTGCTGCGAATCCAAAGGGGGATTCAACCTGGCATACGGTTAAGGCGCGGTACTGGTGGCGACGCCGGTCGAATTCAATTCGACGGGACGGGCGGCAGATGGGCGTCTCCAGTCGATCTTCAATTCCCCCACAACGGCCTCCATCCGCTTCGCTGCAACTATTCCACTGCCGCACTCAAGGCCGCTGCTTCAGGTGCCTCGCCTCAGACCACCGCTCCTCGTCCTGCCGCAACTCCGTGTGCTGCTTCGGCTGCCGGCGCTACGGTCACCGTCTGCGAGAGTGCAAGCGCCCCTCGGGTGGCTACGTGGTGCCCGTGCCGCCAGTCCCGCGCCGGCCCGCGTTCCAGGCTGCCTCGGTGAAGATGGTGGTCTTGGGGGATCCCTGCACGCGCCCTAACGAGGACACCTGCGTCATCCCCACCTCCTTCGACATCGACAGTGAGGCAAAGGAGTGGGGAGTCCACCGCTCTTGTTCCCTGGGCCCTCAGCCTACCCCAGGGGGCAGGGGTCCGACAGGTTGAGGAAACAATCCTTGATGAGCTGCGCCTGTTCCACGGCGAGGTCAACGTCTCCAAGCATTCTCCGAAGGCCTTCATGATAAAGTTCGAGAAGCAGAAGCACCGTGAGGCGGCGTACAGGAGGCGCTGCATCAAGCTGAACGGTGTGGTGCTCGACGGCATCAGGGCGCGCTCTAGATCACCTAGCCACAGAGAGCGCGTGGCTACCGGCGTCGACAGCTATACGTTCCGGCCGGCTGCGAGTTCAAGCTCCCATCTCTGGACGAACTCAAGGCTTGGGACAAAGAGGGGCTTCAAAAGCTATTCGCCACTCATGCTGCTACCCTGCGTACTGACCTGAACTCTCTACTAACAGAGCATGTTCAGCAATCTGTAGGAGATCTTCTGGCTCCTGCACGAGCTTGGATGGACGATGCGTCAACCAAGCAGAAACTGTGGCTTCAACAGGCAGAACGCTACATTGAGAAGGCTTGCCATCTGGCGGACAAACTCAGCATCGCGACGGCGCCATTGCTTCCTGGGAATGAAGCCTCGTCCGGTGGCCCAACCGTCCCGATAAGTGTGGTGGTGGGGCGTATCTTGCGTGCTCTCCTTGCCCACGCTGCTGACGGCCCTGGCAGCGACCAGGCTCTGGCGGAGGCTGCCCCGAGTGACATGGAGATCTCTCCTCCGGGCAGTATAGCTGCTGCTGACTCAGGCGGTCTGGGCAGCGACCACGTCCCGGTGGATGCTGCTCTGTGCGACATGGTGGTTCATCCATCAGGCTGCGAAATGGACAACCCTGTAGGAACGCAGGAGGCTGCACCCTTGCCCCCGTTGCAGGAAGATGGGAGCTTCATGCTTCCTGTCTCATTGACGCAAGAGATTTGTCGCTTCTTCTCCACCCCAAGCTCGCCGTTGCTACAGCCGGCCCCGCCACCGCGTCAACCGAGGCGCCGCAAGACGTATGACATGAAGAACGTCCGTCGCAGCGTGCGGTTGGCCAACCGACCAGCAATGCCGGCCATGAAGCGGGTGCAAATCACCCTTTGCCGCCGGCTGGGGTTCCCTGCTGATGCTGATGATGACGGCCATCCCCCGCTGGAACAGGTGCTGAAGGATTATGTTGCCATGTTTGATACTTCTCTGCCAGATTACGCTATTGCAGCACTCGCCAACTTGCTGGGTACCGATGATGAGCAAACGGAGTAGCTGGATGAAGTACTGATCGGCCTGGTGGGGCAGGGAATTGAAGGCCTGGATGCTGCTGATGGTGGCATGGGGGACGCAGTGGAAGCGTGATCCTGATGCCCCACCCCCTGGAGATGTCCAAGTATCTATGAATCTAGTTACCTGCATGTATTTTGTGCACTCTGTTCCTCTGCGTTCGGGAAGAACTTTGTACTGTGTCTCCAAAGCTGAACTTCGGCATGTAATGTTAAGGCCTGTACTACTGCTGGGCACTTTCTATTGTGGCTCTTCACTAAATTTAAGTTGCATTGCCTTCATAAGCACTCCGTTGCGGTCGCTGCCTGCTATCAAGGTCTGTACTATATGTTTTCGGCACTGCCATGCAATGTTCATGTCTGCGTCCGTGCTGTGGCTGCCGTCCAGTTTTGCCAGGCTCCATGCGCGCGCCTGTCAACCTGCTATTGAGTTTTTCTATTGCTGCCAATGAATCAAAACTTTGATGCAATTTGCTGGAATGTGAGAGGTTTAAGTTCTGCAGCAAGATGTACTACGGTGCATGAGTTTCTCTCTGCCACTCCCTGTCATATGGCTTGCCTCCAAGAAACCAAACTTGCAAATATAGATGGTGCACTTGCTGCGTTTCTGGGAGGCTACCGTCTCAACAACTTCGTTTTTAAGCCGGCTAATGGTACTAAGGGTGGCATTCTGCTGTTATGGAACGATAATTTTATTGACCTCTGTGATATTAGCAATCAGATGTTCTCGGTCTCGGCTACCGTAACAGTGAAGAGCTCTAACACTTCCTTCTTGATCACTGTGGTGTATGGGCCAACGCGTGACAACCGAAAGCCAACCTTTCTTCGTGAGCTGCGACGGCTCAAGCCGCTTGAGGGTCAGAGATGGTTAGTTCTTGGAGATTTTAATCTCATCTACCGAGCGCGTGACAAGAACAACCAGAACTTAAACCTCCATCGTATGAGGCTTTTCCGAGCGACACTTAATTTCTGTGAGCTACGCGAAATAAACCTGCAAAACCGAAAATTTACATGGAGCAATGAGCGTCGACGGCCCACACTAGTCAAGCTAGATAGAGTCTTTTGTAACGAGAGCTGGGATCTCTCTTTTGATTCGCATGGGCTGCAAGCGCTAGCCGCCTCAATCTCAGATCATTGCCCTCTCCTCTCTAGCCTGGCCGGACCCCGCCGGCCGTGCCCTTTCAGGTTCGAAAATTTTTGGACCAAATTCGCGGATTTTCAGGATGAGTTTAAGAAGGTTTGGACCATGCCTATAGCTCACGTTCAACCTGTACAGGCACTTCATCATAAGCTTGCTGCTGCTGCTAGGCACTTAAGATCATGGAGCTGTTCGATAATCTCTGACGCGAAGTTAAAGTTTCTAATGGCACTAGATGTGATCCACCATCTCGATGTGGCACAAGAGTCCAGAGAGCTTTCCAATGTTGAGCGCCATTTGAGAGCTGGCCTTAAGCGCCGAGTCACCGCGTTAGCCGTCATTGAACGAGCCCGTAAGAGACAGGCCTCCAGAATTACAAATCTTAAGCTAGGCGACGCTAACACCAAGTTTTTCCACTCAAAGATTAATGCCAGGAGAAGGAAAAATTACATCCAAAGGCTTAACCAAGAGGGTACTTGGGTGACTAATCATGACGATAAGGAGAAAATTGTGCTCGACCATTTTAGTGCTGTGTTGGGAGTTCCTGGCCCAAGAGGGGTTGACCTTAACTGGAGTGCACTGAACATCCCGCGTCTTGAGCTTAATCATCTGGATGTCCCTTTCATTGAGGAAGAGCTGCTCGAGGCAATTAAACAATTACCTCCAAACAAGGCGCCCGGCCCGGATGGGTTCACGGGTGCTTTCTACAAAAACTTGTTGGCCAATCATCAAGCAGATCTAATGGCGGTTATGAATTCGCTACATAGCCAACACTTCCTAAACTTCGACCTCCTTAATAGGGCCAACGTCGTCCTTCTGCCCAAACATGACGGGGCCAAGGGCTTGGCAAATTAAAGGCCCATTAGCCTCATTCATAGTGTAGCTAAACTTTTCACTAAGCTTCTCTCGGTGAGACTCGCGCCCTCCATGAGGAACATTATTTCCAAGAGTCAGACTGCGTTCATTAAAGGTCGAAGCATTCACGATAACTTCCTCTTTGTCCACAATATGGTCAGGAAGTACCACTGCAATGGAACCCCCATGCTCTTGGTCAAGCTTGATATTTCAAAGGCTTTTGACTCCATTAGGTGGGACTACCTCCTTGCCCTCATGGGTCACATGGGTTTCCCCATCAGATGGAGGAAATGGGTGGCGTCTACGTTGGCTACTTCTACCTCTCAAGTGCTCCTAAATGGCATTCCTGGTCAATCGATCGCCCATGGTAGAGGCCTGAGACAAGGAGATCATCTCTCCCCACTTTTATTTGTGCTCGCCATTGATCCACTCCAACGCCTCCTCCACCACGCCACTGAGGCCGGCATTTTATCCAGAGTTACTAGGGCTAGAACGCAACTCTAGACTTCGATGTATGCGGATGATGCAATCATCTTTATTAGACTGGCAAAAAGAGAGCTCGAGGCTCCTGCTACCTTGCTTCACCTGTTCGGGGAAGCAACCGGCCTGTGAACCAATATCTAGAAGTCCTCGGTCGTGCCTATTTGATGCGCTGGACCAAACCTAGACGATATTATGCGTGGTTTCCCTGCCTCAAGAACAAGCTTTCCTATCAAGTATCTTGGGATCCCGCTGAAGGTGGCGAGGCTCAAAAAAGTGGACTTCCAATACCTGCTCGACAAGGTGCGCGGTAAATTGACTAGCTAGCAAGGTCGCAACCTCACTCTAGCAAGAAGACTTGTCTTAGTCAAATCCGTGCTATCATCTCAGCCTGTGCACACTCTAGCCACTATCAACGTGCCCAAAGTGGCACTTGAAGAAATTGACATACTCAGGAAGCGGTTCCTTTGGGCAGGAAACGAGAATCTCATTGGAGGCAAGTGCAAGGTCAATTGGCCGACGGTGTCATGGCCTCTGGACCTTGGGGGTTTGGGTGTCTTGGACATCCATCATTTCGCTAGGGCCTTGCGGCTCCGCTGGCTTTGGAGGCAATGGGAAGACCCAGAAGTAGCCTGGGTGGGCCTGGAAATCCCCTGTAACGACACTGACAAACTCCTCTTCGCAGCTGCCACAAGAATCGAAATTGGCGACGGAGCTAAAACTTCCTTTTGGCACTGTGCTTGGGCCAAGGGCCGGCGCCCTAAGGACATCGCACCTGACATCTTCGCTGCTTCTCGCCGACGTAAGCTTTCAGTTCGGGAGGCCTTGACTGACCAGACTTGGGTGCACCGCATTGACCCTCAGGCGATCCATTCGGCTGACCATCTAAGACAATTTGTGGACCTGTGGTCCATCACCCAATTTGTTTCCCTAACTCAGGATGCCGAAGACCACATTTGTTGGAGGCTCGATGCCTTTGGAACATACTCGGTGGCCTCTGCATATAGAGTTCAGTTCTTGGGCCACATGACACTCAACTTTAAAGCTCTTATCTAGAAGCCTTGGGGCCCTTCCAAGTGGAAACTTTTCGCTTGGCTCATTATCCGTAATCAGGTTTGGACCTCGGATAGGCTAGCGACCCGCGGGTGGCCTCACAACCCGGTTTGCCCGCTGTGCAGGCGACACCCAGAGACAACTCTTCATCTAATCATTCATTGTCGCTACTCGAGGAGAATCTGGGAGGCTATAGCGTGTTGGCTCTCCATCCCCCCCTAGATCCTGCCTCTTGGCCAGCCTTGGTCTTAGTCAAACAATGGTGGCTCATGGTGGTCTATGCTGCAGTGCCGAAGAGAGGGACGCGTTCCCTTCTTCTTTTGGTTGTTTGGCAAATTTGGTTGGAGAGAAACGCCCGCATTTTTCGGAGGAAAGAGAGATCGGCGCCAGATCTACTTGCAATTATTAAGGAGGAGGCAAGGTTGTGGGGCCTTGCAAGTGCTAAGCAACTTTGCGCTTTTGCCGCTTTATGTAAATCTATAATTCCATTGTATCCTTGACTTGGGGGCCTTCCGGGGCCTCAAGTTAACTCCCTTCTTTTTTAATAGAAACGGGCACAATCTCGTGCCGTTCGTTCAAAAAATCGGTGGCATCCAATGCCTTATAAAGATAACAAGCAAATGATTTGCCCACTGTCAATTTCTCATACGTCTAGTAAGGCAGTAAGCGATGTTCATTGAGAAAGCTAAGTTCATTTCGAACACTCAACATAACAAACGATCAAACAACTCCTCATAGAAACAAACAGTTAACCACATAAAAATGGCTAAACAGCACACATCTTGGCTGTTGGGCACAGGCAGTGGCTTGCTTGGGTCCCTCTCCCCTCCTGAAGGCTTTCTCACAAAGATCTGTTGGAATGTATCTTGGAAACCAATCAGATTCACCAGAGAGAGCCTTCAAGGGAGAGGGACCAAGAGAGCCATGCCATTAGTCACTATTCGTTCTAGAATCTAGATTTACAGTTCAGACAGCATTGGAGGCACACGGGATTGGGAGAACTTGGTGATCATTTATATAGTGTACAGAAGCTACTATGCATGAAATGTTTAACAGATACCACTGAACTAATCTGACCAAGACAAACAACAACTGAGCTTAATTAAATCAATAAGTTGCTATTGGATTACAAAGTGGTAAAGTGATAAACATAGGCTCAACCGCCTAGAAACAAACCAAATACTTTACTGAGTGGAGCTACCTTTTCAAGACTTGATTTATCCAATGGTATCTGACAGTGCCCATCAACGGTACAACTCACAGCGATGTTTGATTCTAATTTGCTATTTAATCACCATCTTTCATGCCACATCACCTAGTATAGTATCACCTATGCATAAGAAAATAACAGTGCCAGTTGTTGATAAGTTTTATTTTTTGATAAAAAGTCCTTGATAAGTTAAGTTAATACGCTGCATGCATCCTCTTCCAAGAAGCAGTCACAATTTTTACCTGTAAATCGTGCAAGCAGTTTTCCAATAATAATAAAATTGCCAATGAGTGGATGTGCTGCCCTTACCAAAGCAGCATGCTTGGATCACACTCACTACATAAGAATACAACCACAACGAAAAATCACTTAGCACAGATTCATAAACAGCTGAAGATGTTGGTCTGAACCAAGCAATTCAGTTTTCACATCTGCACGTGTTAAACTGGATACCAGTGGTTATTGGATATAAATATAGAATATAGAAGTCCTAAGTGTCCCTTTGGTTTAAGGAGTAACCAAACAGCTTTTTCTCTAAAGAAGCACTAAGAGAAAGATCCACAAAGGTGTAAATATAGAGCACAGTTGGTACGATAAGTAGTTTTTTTATAAGGTACGATAAGTAGTGAACTGTCAATGTCAGGATCTCTAGAAGACATTTTTTTATGCCCAACATATATCTGGTAAATCAATAGAAGATTCTTTCAGCTACCAAAGAAAATTTGGCAGCACAGTGACCTGGGGAAGCATATTAAAAACAAACCATTACTTGGATTTGCTGTATTATCAACAGCAGAAGAATAGCTCAGCCATAGCCATAAAAGACGAGTTGAAAAGAAAAAAAAACGCAGGTTTGCCATTCTCGACTGAGACACCAATAATGAAATTGATAGGTAACACACACACAGAGCGCGCGCGCGCGCACGCACGCACGCACACAGGTACAATAATGAAGTGTCATTTGTAAAGTAATAATTTGTTGGTGTCTTCGGATTCGGGCACCCTCTTTAGACAATATAGTTAACCCAACATGTTATGACGATTCAAAACATCATCATAAAAATCATGTATTTAGTACACAGGAAGCTAAATAAACCAGCAAAAACTCAAATTCAAAAACATCTTTGATGTTGAGATTCAAAAAGCACAACTGTTATGACATGATGAACAACTCCTTTGTGTGTACTACCTGTATATTTTAATTCTTGTCATCTAGGACAAATTTGAAACTGGACTATTGCGAGTATACCCACTTATGTGCACTACATATATGATTTTTTTGGCGGATTTATGAAACATTTCCACATATTAAAATTCTAATGGAAACACCCGCCCCCCTGGAAATGAAATCTGCACTAAAATTGCAAAATCAAAGTATAAATTCATTTGGTTAACTCCACAAAGGAAGAAATATGTTGCGCATAGAGACCTGGCATATTTATGTTGCTTCAAGTGCTACAAATGAACAACTACAGCTAAGAATTCAGTAATAAACGAGAAGAAATTCTCTTGATTGAAGTAGGCTGAACTACCAAATGTCTCATTGCGGACATCAACAAAGCACCGAGATCAGTGCAACAACCTACAAAGATTGCCCAGCCATAGATTAGGCTCTTCAACAAGGCAATTGGTCTGCAGCAGTCACTGCTAGTACTTAAAGACAGCATTTGTCAGAGCAAATCCTGCCACCATTCGACCCAATCCCCCATCCATTTCAGGCATTCACATATGGACGAGATCACATACTTGAATGGGCCAAAATGTACCTAGTTAATCCAACACAGTGCATTGTAAGTAGTATTTCATTCCTGTGCCACGCTCTTGCCGACGACGGCACCCTTCCCCGGCAAATGCTCCATCTCAGCCCCAGCGGACGCCACCGTGGGCAATGCATCGTAGGATGATCCGTTGTGCCTCCTCCCCACACCAGCGCCACTGTCAACCCCGAACCACCTCGCCACCCCGAGGAGCACGGCGGCCGCGACGGCAGCCACGACGACGCAGTGCACGGACAGGGCGAGGTCCATGACGGCGACGGCCCTGAGCCTGGCCTCCTCGACGTCGCAGCGCGTGGCGGGCGGCGCGGCGCCGCCGACGTCCAGGAGGCGGTGGCAGCCGGCGGGCACGCAGGCGTCGACGTAGAGGCTGAGGCCGCTCTGCGCCGCCCAGAGCCCGCCCACGGCGCCGGCGCAGGCGAGCGCCGCCTCGGCGGCGAAGTGGGCGCCGGCCGCCGCCGTGCCCCTCGGCGCGGCGGCGGCGAGCGACGCGCAGAGGGAGGCGGCGGCGGCGGCGAGGAGGAGGAGGCGGGCGACGGCGAGCGCGTGCGCCTGGAGGTCGGAGGCCGGGAACGAGGCGGCGAGGAGGTCGGCGGCGCGGGCGAGCAGGAGGAGGGGCAGGGAGAGGAGGAGCGGGCGGAGGAGCGGGAGGTGGGGAGGGAGGAAGGGGAGCGGGAGCAGCGGGAGCAGCGGCGGCAGGAGGAGGAGCGGGAGCAGGGGCGTGGTGGAGAGCGGGAGGAAGGCGAAGGGGAGCGCGAGGAGCGGCGGGAGGAGGCGGATGAGCGGGTGGCGGAGCAGGCGGTGGTGGTGGAGGGAGGAGGGCGAGAGGTGGGAGACGGCGGCGACGAGGAGGTGGGAGAGGGAGGCGGCGAGGAGGGCGAGCGCCAGGGCGAGGTGGCACGCGAGCAGCAGCGCCTCCGCCATTGAGAGCGAGCAGCCGGGGATCTCGAGCAGGCGCGGTGGATGCCGGAGAGTTTGGGCAAGGGAGCGGGAGGAGGGAAGGAGCAGGAGCAGGGCGGCGAGAAATGCGGCGGGGCGGAGGAGCGAGGCGCGGCCAACCGTAGCCGGGACCGGGAGGAGGGCGGCGGAGGAGCACCGGTTGCCGCCGGTACTTTAGTGACGAATCTTTGGCATGCGAAACGTTGGGCAAATTTTGACGGAGTTTAAATCTAGATTAAAATTTGATTGAAGAATAAATTTTTCATGCGAACAAGTTATGGGCCGAAACAACTCATCAGAATGAAAAGTGTTCGACTAAATTTTACCTAGATTCAGACACAGTTAAATTTTGTCCAAATTTTAGCATGCCAAAAGTTTGGCACCAAACCAAGCATGCCTTTAATCTGAAATGTGTTTAAAAAAGGAGAGAGTATGTTTTTGCCTGAAACTACACATAATCTCTACAAATTGGAATGATTTTGGAATGTCACTACATTGCAGCAAAGCTGTCCGGATAAATCGTACCCCATGCAATTACATGTATGCAAAAACTTCCATAAAGGTAAAGATGTTTGGATCCAACCACTAATAGGTCACAAAAGTCAATCTTTTTCATTGGTCCGACGAGTAGGTTATTGTTTTTTTCAAACACACAGTACAACACAAGCGCTCACACAAACGTACGCTCATCCCTATAAATGCACACACGCATACTCTACCCTAATGTTTTTCTTCTTACAATAATAATATCTATTTCCCATGATTTTGTATGAAAAATATGCGAGTTTTATATCATATATATAATAAAATCTATCCAAATGTATTACTTTAGTTACAACAGTTGAGAACATGACATAACAAGGCAACATTGCTTTGGTCTTTTGTCCAAAAGTCTACCCAAACGTTAAATTGATCAAAAAAGTTAACAAGCAAAAAAGTCGCTAGAAATTACTCTCCTCGTTCCAAAAAAAAAAACTAATTCATCCTAGACTTTTACAATTACCCCAAAACAAGTTATTATTTGTATATTCTATGTAGTACTGTAATTGAGTTTGCTACCGATAGTAAAGGCTGAGCAATCCATTACATATGATGCTCTCTCTCTCTTTTTCATGCTCAATTTTAATTTCCTGAACATCAACACTCTGTTTAAAGTAGGCATATATAGTCATTGTTAACTCTTTACTAATTTATGTAAAAATCTTCCGAATGATTGTATTTTAGACAGAGGGACTAACAGTACTATTTGTACGAGGGCATCGTTGCTTGAGCTGCTGAAAACATCGGCACATGTTCTTTTTGCTATTTGCTGCCGGATTAACTAAAAGCATCGAAGCCTTTTTGGCCAGGCCGAAAAACCAAAAGCATATTGCCGCTGCAGTCTGTCTTCCTCGTCCTCGACCAAGCCCACGTGCCACGCCCGCGAGCTGCTTGCTGGGCCGCGGTAGCTATGGATGCCGCAGACCAGTTTGGGCCGATCCACTCGCACGGAACGGACGCACCTGCTGTTCGTAATTTGGATTTTGACGGCAGATTCCATAAAACCAGTTTTTACACGGCAGGTTCATTAAAAAAACGGCCGATTCATCCGGCTTAATCAGTTTGGGCCGATCCATAGGTTCGTTTTTTACCATAATTTAGCTCATCCAAATGGACCCTAATAGTTTGCTATGGTTATTTGAGTATTTGACCATCCATAGGCAGCTGTTGCAACGTCCAACGCAGCAGTTGAGGCTGCTTAACAGTAACAATTAGCAAGCCTGTTTGAATCCCAACCCAACCGCTAACTGATTAGCTTTAACAAGCAATCTACTAATTCGCTTTAACAAGCCCCTTGATTGTTCTAACACAGTGCTTACCGATCTTACATTATACACCGTTCTTTTCGAAACAATGGGCGCTTACACAACACACACGCACATATCCATCTTAGTTTCATCCTATGCACACTCTACCCCTATGAGTAGGGATGTAATCGGATTGAATACTAACGAATATTGTTGATACCGATATTAATCAAATGTGTCGGATAAAACTTAAATAGTTATTAACATAATATTTATCCAACTTTGAGTATTCCGATACGGATACGGATCGAATACTAAATGTCCGGACTAGAATATGGATCGGATTTTAATCCTTCTAAACGGATCGAAATTCGAATATGAATTGATAATATCTGTACCATTTACATCTCTACCTAAGCACCTCCATAGGACTAGCTAGACCAACATCTCAAAGTTCACGAAGTCACCACAGATGCCTCGATGTCGGTGAAAATGTCACCTCTACCACTGAACTAGCCAAATTAAAAAATGAGCTAGCTTACAACAGATATTTAAGAATGGAGATATAGATTATTTAAGTTTCGTTGTAGCTTATTTAACTCCTGCCAAACTAACAGAAAAACATATGGACATATTTCAAAATGAATTTAATAAAATTAATTTGATGTTGTAAATATTTGTGTCTTCTACTACCTTGTGAAAGTTATAGAAATTTAACTTAAGACAACTTAAACGACCTACAATTTAAATATAGAGCCTTATTTGGTCATCAATTTAGCTGCGGTAAGCTTCAACATCAAAGCCCACTACTCCCTCCGGTTTTAATATATATCGTATTTTAGTTCATTTTTTTACTAAAATGCGACATATATTTAAAACCGAAGGAATTATTGCACAACTTAGTTTTGAAAAACCATACATCAAATTCACTTAACTACAACTACTTTGGCACTTATTACCATACATCAAACTCACGCACATTCTGGCATTGAGTAGCTATGAGAATATCGTAGTTTTGCAATACAGATTGCCAAAATAGTTAAAAAATTATGATGCGTGCCCAAAATAGTTGTAGTTCTGTGTATTACATAGAAACAATTGTGTTTCTGTGAAATCTACTCAATGCCAGAATCAAGATTCCTAATTCACCGTCAGTCCGTCACTATCTGCTTGAATAGGAATTTACAACAAATATTTTACCTTACTGACCAATTGGCCCCAAGATTCCTAATTCCTTTCTTGTCGAACAAATGGTGTAGGGTTATTGCCATCGCTACCTATCAATTAGTAGATCAATATTTTGCTTGTTCGCATGTTAAAATCCTGGGAGAATTTTTGAATGTAATCTATTTTGTCAGGTAGATCTGAACTGAGTTCTCCTAGCTTCCTAATGTCATCCTGCACCTGATTTTTGTGATTATGCATCATGCAATCATCCCATTGCTGTCAGAGAATGTAGGTAGAAAGATGCCATCTGTGGCTTTGCGCTGAACATCCCCCTGTTAACACACAAGGAAGATAATATGAGGCTTTACCGAAGAACTGCAAAAATGGAAACTTTAGGGCCAAGACAATACCAGTTTTATGTTTAGGACTAGGGTATGCTCTGTTATGCTGACAATTTTGTCAGACCTTTTCCTAAATCAATAATGTGTATGATTGGGCTTGCCTTGGCCTGCCAGTGTGTGACTGCCAATACCAAGATAACGAAGAGCCATCCACAGCAGACGAATCAAATACCCAAGACTGCTTTCTCAGATAGACCATTCTCTTCGAGCATGGATAGTTTGCACCCTCATGGTGGGTGCAGAAGCCTTCAGTTCTTATGAAATAATAATCTAATACTTCACGAGAGCTGGTATTACAGCATAGCAGTCAGCTAAGCAATGGAAAAGCCAGTTGAGAAGTAGTGTATCTGGCAAACTGACGAGGAGTTCAGCCTGTCAAAAAGAGTAAGATTATCAAAAAGACAATGCATATGAACATAAAATATTTTAAAATGGTATAAAGTGAAATAAGTTCAAGTTCATCCACATACACCTGCAAATGGAATTTATGTTCTTGATGCCTAGATGCATGAAAACAAATTCTAATCAGTAACACCAGATATCATCAGTAGATAAAATTGTGCATGATTGATATGTCCTTTGGCACTACATAACGGAGCAGCAGACTGCCACTGCCCAAACGATCTTTAGAGGTATTAAAGCTTTTGTAAAAGAAATAATTAGCCATCATCACAACTCTCAATCAAATAAACATAGTTAAGTTTCAGTTTCAGTTATATGTCATGTAGCCTGTAGGTAAAATGGTCGTCACTAGGATGCTGGAACAGTAGGATGCTTCCATGCACAAGGTTGATAAAAGGATGGGCAATAGACCACTAACCATTGGGCCACACACCAAGATTAATGGTCTCAACAATTTAAACTATACAGACAATACATGAGATTATCAACTTTCAGAATATTGTTTGATTGGATATGAAACCTATAAGATCCCAAATCTAATCCCATCCATCAGAACTAAAATATTGCTTTCCTTGTATTTTAGCAATGAATACTGGAGACTGATTTTCAGTTTCATCAGCTCCAGGAAATTGCATATTGGGGCCAGCACAAGGATCTTTACCTTAATTTCTTTTCCAGAAAACGATAGGGAATTCCGATGTGTTTCAGAAGTCATTGCTTCTGTCATGAGCCTAAATACCTTCTTGTTCATGTTTGTTTTCATGAATATTGTTTTGCCGGATGGATATATCCGACTGATACCAAGATCTGCAGCCATACGTCTTACATAGAGTTTTTTCAGTAGCAACTGCAAAAGAAAGTAAATAGTACAAAAAAATTAAGGCACTAAACTGAAACCAACAACTCTAGTCATAGCATAAAGAAGCACCTCCATATCACGGGGCTCCTTCCCATATCGTCGACGGAGATCTTCTGTAAACTGTATTAAGGTCCATAGATCTTTCTCTGCAGCTTTTGCTGCTTCGTTGAGCAACTCAACAGGATTTTCCAGATAACTTATGTATTCAGAGGAGAGATGTGGAGAAATGTTTATATCCAGCTGCCCGAATAAAAGACGCATTCAGACAATGTACAGAACAGCAAATACCACTGTGTAATGCTTGCATAAGAAAGCTATGCTGCCCAAATTGACAATTATTTTCAGGTTCACCTGAACATCTTTGTACGGGACAGGTACAAGGCAAAATTGATCAACCTGAACAAGTGACAATAATCCTGTCAGAATTATCATGAATGCTATGCAGAAATTTCAGCTAGAATTTAGCTAAGGAATTACTCCTACATGATTTTTATTTTGTAAAAAAGGAAATTATAAATAACCCTGGTAGTTGGATCATTGGAAACTGGAATTGTGACACACAGATATACTGAACATAAATTGGAAAGCATAAATTACTTTGATTGAGCAATCTGAAGGACTAGACATCTGCTTTGACTATCCTTCAAGTAATAATTTAACAATTTTAAAGAAAATAACGAGCAACCAATAAATCAAGCTATGAATAGATTGAATTTTTCAGAATTTGGTAGGCAGGGAGATGTTTCTGAATAGCTTAAGGTTCAAGATTATGCTGGATAACCAACACCATGATTACTAAATATGAATGCAGCTCATGGTAATGAGACTACAACACTGACAATGAGGCCTGTACACAACCAAGAACATTGTTCATGGCTGCATTTCTCTTCTCGGCCAAGAGATATGCATCTTATAATACTGAGAAGTGGTTACCTCTACTGATGCAAATTTGCAAATGTGTAGCAGATGATCAAATGCATTATTAGTATTTTTTTATATGACTTGAGTTTTTCGAGTGTGGTAACTGGTAAGAGAAAATTTTCAGAATTTGGTAGGCAGGTAGATGTTTCTGAATAGCTTAACCTCAACATTATGTTAGATAAGCAACACCATGATTATTAAATATGATATCACAGAGTATTAGGCTCTATACAGGTCCAAAAGTAAAGAAGTATGAGAACAAAAGGAAGAAAAATCAGCAGTAAATGTGTACGAAAAATGAAGATACCTTTGACAAGCTGTCAAAAAGCATATCAAAGAATAGATCAATGCCAACATTTGCAACATCTCCAGACTGTTGATCGCCAAACAAGCTTCCAAACCCCCTGATACCCATATCCTTCTCTGCAACATGGAAACCTTGGCCAAGCTCTGAATGCTCCTCAATAGCTCCAAGTCTATCCTGTAGATGGAAATGTTAAATGACAGATGTAGAAGGCCCTGATCGGGTATAGATGGACTCTTTTGGAGTTCAATTCTTGCTTGTTCGGTAAATCAGAAACCTCCTATTTTATAGAGCCTCCCAAACACACAGTTCCAAAAATAAGGAAAGTAACAACCAAATACTCCCTCTGGTAAAAACTATATGATTTCTTGGAATTGGCACGGTCTACAATAAGTACCGTCTCCTAGATGGAATTTATGAAATCTAAAAGGAATTATGAGAATGAAAAAAAAATTCAAGAAAAATCTACACATATGACTTTTCATGTTTCCAAACTAAACATTTTAAAAGTTACTGATGACAAAAGTTTCAGAAGTGTTACCTGGTCCTAATAAAACTTATGATCAGAGGAAGTCATATCTTTCCTAACACAAGGGCCAATGGTAAGGAAAACAACAAGTAGATAGCATATTTCATATATTTAATGCATGGTATCTCGCCTAAGCGGCTGCAGAGGGGTTGTCAGTGTGCCAGTATCCTATCTCTTGTGCAAATAGGCCTCATCTACAAACATGGCCTAACAGCTAATAAGATATTGGTAGCACCTGTACTTTGAATTAGCCATCGTAAAACACAGGTAACAAGCACAGACTATCTTTGAATGATCAAAGGTCAGGTTCTATTTGTTATTTGGACTTCCACACCTTGTATAACACCCCAAAATATGCTTTCAGCATCAGATACGGTAAACATTATGAGACAAAATAATGGATAGCAATGATGAAAACTAAAGGTGTTGCTGCACAGCTCACCGTTGCAACTCTTGAGAGCAAAGACTTGTCGGTGTAGAAAAGGTATGCAAAACCTTCTCTACCTGATCTTCCTACTCTTCCTCGTAACTGAAGCAAAGGCAAAAGAAAACTTGAGACGTGCATTTATTAGAATATTTGTCAAATGGGCATGATTTAACAATTAGTCACTCCGATAGGATATAAGCTTTGATACAATAAAGAATTCTGCTAACAAGGGAAAGCAAAAGGTTCAAGAAAAGAAAGCTACCTGATACAGCTGGGCAAGTCCAAAGAGTTCAGCAAACTGAACAATCATTGTATTGGCGTTTGCAATGTCTATTCCACTTTCAATGATATGTGTACAGACAAGAATTTTGACTTCCCTGCTAGCAAATTTTTCCATAGCATGCTGTATGTTCTTTGACATTTTCTGTGGAAAATAAGTTTTAACAAGAAAAATAATCAATAAGGTGAAAGCTTCATTCATCTATGCAGCTGGATTCTGGAACATAAACACAATCCAGGTGCTAGTTAGCAATGCAAGATAATGACTTGAATAAAGTTGGCATGTAAGGCTTAAATAAAGAGTAAATAAATGAAGTGAGCATAAAATGGTAACAAAGTATAGAAGAATAAGTCAATCCATGAGTCCCAGACAAATCTCATTTGAATTAAACTGGAAAATAACCAACCACACTGGCGTATCGTACCCACAATGGGATATGCTAAAGATAAAGTAGTAAGAATTTTATCATTTGCATCTTGGTTTTTAATACAGTGCAAGGTACAGAAATAAGATCACGCTACTAAGGGGCCATTAAATAGCACTTTAACAGCTTAGTCAACCTACCTTTCCATGAGCAACAGCAATTGGTACATCCGGCAGAGAGTCCTTGAGAAACTGTAACACATCATCGATTGCTGTTGAATGATAAAATGGAATATGAGAAATGTGAATTGAGCATTTTATCCAAAAAAAAAAAGACCATACAAGTGCAAGATCTGATTATATTAGATCTATAGAGACAAATAATGTGTGGTTGTAAAACTGGACTTGTGGCAATTTAGCTAAAACAGCTCAACCAAGAGTAAAATGGTCCAGTTCCTACTGTTCAACCATTCAAATGAGATCTATTAATCAGTCTAACTAGTAAAATCAATTCAACAAAGCCAGATTTGCCAGCGGCACTCATCTCATAATAGCATAATTCAGTGGATTTAGCTCAACCAGGTCAACTGTTTCCATGGTAACAGCACAAACTTAAAGAGCAGTAAACTGGGCATTAACTAAAAAACAAACTCGTGCATCACAAGGATCTTAATAGGAACAAAATATCAAATGCCTATCATGAACAAAATCATTGAAAGGTAACAAAATTGTGACCTTTTATTCGAGGTACAACATAGAAGACTTGACCACCACGTTGCAGCTCAAACTTGATAGCTGACAGGGCCCTTTCTTTACTAAATGCTGAAACATATGTCTTTACAGCAACTCTTTCAGGAGGTGGCGTGGACATCAAGCTAAATGTAGAAATGCACTTCAGTAAGAGAAATAAAAAAAGAAGTATGGAATATAAATATTTAATGCAACCAAGTGTTATCATGAAGAACCATATAAACATCAAAAGTATAGGATAGCATTAATTTGCCAATCATATCATCTACATGCATCACAGTAATGTTAATTGTTCACCAATTTATTGATCTATAGTCCATTCATCCATGGAACCTTAATGGCAAGAGAAAAATCCACAGACAGTGTTAGAGATCCTTACACCATCGCATTTTTTTACAGTAAAGTAGAACTGTAGAAGCGCTAGTTACTGTCATCTTAGGAATAAATAAAAATAAATTACCACTAGGAGACCAAGATTGTTATAAGCCATGTCCTTTATATTTTATGTTTTCATTACCACTGGATGAACATCACTCCAGTGAGAAGTACCAGCAGATTGGTAAAGATTAAAGGGCAAAACGAGATCAGTTAGCAAGTAATCCAAGAAGCTGAATTTCTTGTGAGCTAATAATGGTCTCAAAGGTAGCGGTAACTATTATCCAACACACTGTACAATGAACCATCTCCATTTAAACTCTTGAAGACACAATATCTACTCTCAACATCTTTAATGACACCTTACCTCGCGTCACGGAAACCAGTCAAGGCCAGATACAGAGTACGGGGGATGGGTGTTGCAGATAGTGTAAGAACATCAATAGAAGACTTGTATGATGCAATCTTCTCCTTCTGTTGGACACCGAACTTCTGTAACAATTCAAGATGGAGCAAGTGAAGATATATGCATAAAAGGGAAACTGTATGATAATTTTTTATTGGATTCAAACTTAACATTTCAGAACTATATGATTCAAACGATATGCAAGATGTAGATCACAGAATTAGACTATGGCAAATTAACATTTCAGGAAACACCTTTGGGGCTTTGAAAAGAATGTGATTCATTTAGCTTTCAAATAACCAAATCTTTCTGGGCACAAATCATCATAATCAAAAGTAATGCATAAGTCATAACACAAGCAGACTAGAATAGCAATCACAAGCAAATGACAACAAAAGAAGATGGAACATTTCAAGGGCTGAAAAAGAAGATGTAGCAAGATTCATAAAAGTACTTGTTCTTCATCCACCACTAGGAGACCAAGATTGTTATAGGCCATCCTTTCCGTAAGAAGGGCATGAGTTCCAACAATTATGTGCAAATCTCCGCTCTTAATATTTGCTATTAGCTCATCTTTCTCATCTTTGCTCTGCAAAGAAGATAACATTACATTATAGAATGCAACTAATAGAGTTAATCTTTAAGCAAGTAAATCCGTTTTAAGTGATAACATTTTGATAGCTGAGGGTCTGCAAGACTGAAACATACTTTACATCAAGTCATCAACACGACTATTAGAATTTCCTATCTCGGTTGAAAAAGGACGAGAAAATGTTCTTCCATAAAATATGTTTGTAAAATAATCTGATACTCTCTCGTTCCAAATTATAGGTCGTTTGACTTTTTGGATACCAACTTTGGCCTACTCGTCTAATAAAAAAATTCATAATTACCATTTATTTTCACTTTGATTTAGTTTACCACATAATATAATTTAAGATTGATTTAAAATTTCACATTTTTTTCATAAGACGAGGGGGTCAAACTTGGTGTCAAAAAGTCAAACGGCCTGCAATTTGAAACGGAGGGATTAATTAATAGCATTTAGTGACAAGACAGTACTGCCGCAGCTATGCAATATATTATATACCTTTTCTTTCTTTCTTTTTTCTTGAACATACGTCTTATCTTTCTAGCTGATGATATTAAGTCATGCATATGTTTTTTCACGCCATATGTTCGACTACATAAATAATCGTGAGATAGGGTGAACACTTTTATAACAACAACAAAGCCTTCTAATCCCAAGCAAGTTGAGGTAGGCTAGAATTGAAAATCAAGAAGAGCTACCACAAGGGCGAAAGAGAGACAGAGAGAGAAGGTTATTTATGGTCAAAGCACATGAATGGCTTCTTTCCAATCACACCTATCCAAGGCCAAAACTATGAGTATATTCCATCATGTCAAAAGTCTTTATTATCACATCCCATGACAAGTTTGGCCGACCCCTACCTCTTCTCGCATTAAAGTCACACCTTAGGGCACCAATGTCTTTGGAGGTTACCTTTGGACACGTCAAAAACATCTCAACAAATGTTGGACAAGCTTTTCTTCAATTGGTGCTACCTCTAGCCTATCACATATGTCGTCATTTTGAACTCGGTCCATTCTTGTATGACCACAAATCCAATGCAGCATACACATTTCTGCAACAATTAATTATTGAACATGCCACCTTTTTATAAACCGACATTTTGCAATTTGCACTGTAAAACATCATAGGTCTAATCAACGCTCTATAGAACTTGCCTTTAAGCTTTAGTGGCATCCTTGAGTCACAAAAAAAAAAATGTCAAATGCCTGGTGCTATTTCATCCACTTTGCTTCAATGCTATGGCTAACATCTTCATCAATGCCTCCATCTCTCTACAGCATTAATCCCAAATATCAAAAGGTATCCTTCCTAGACACTATCTGACCTTCCAAACTCACTTCTCCCTCCTCCTGAGTAATAGTAGTGAAGCGATATAGATATACTTGGATTAGTTCAGTTAAGTCTAAAACCTTTCACCTCCAGGGTACTGCCGCCGCAACTCTAGTTTCCTATTTACTCACGTCTAGCTTTCATCAACTAGTACTATATCATTAGGGAAAAAACATACACCAAGGATATCTCCCTATATGTCCCTTGTGACCCCATTCATCACTAAGGCAAACAGATGGGGGCTCAAAGCTGACCCTATCTTAATCGAGAAGTCATCCATGTCATCATCACTTGTTCGAACACTATACATTGCTATACATGACCTTGATAAGTGCAACGTACTTTGTTAGAACTCTATGTTTGTCCTTGTCCAAAGCCTACCACATGACATTCCTTACCATGCGTGGGTCCTTCCTATGCTCCATAACTTGTCCTAAAAAAAATGCTTCTATGGTCAACCTAAGCATGAAACCGAATTGGTTCATGGTGACCCTCGTTATTCTACTCAAATGGTAATTTGCATGGCTTCGGATATCTCCCTTATTCTCCAAGATTGGCACTAATATACATCTCCACTCCACGAGCATCTTATTCGATCAAAAAATATGGCTAAACAGTTCGGTTATACACACTATAGCTATATCCCCGAGACCTCGACACATCTATTGGGATACCATCAGGGCCCATCACCTTGCCCCCTTTTATCCTTGTCAATGTGTCTCTAACACCATATTCTTGAATTCTTGGCACAAAACGCACTTTGGATTCAAGAATCCAAGGTCGACAGGTGTCAAAAAGGATGATAGGGGAGCAAGGCGGTAATGATGGTATCCCAATCAAGGTGTGGAGATGTCTTGAGAATATTAAGGGTTTAACATTTTTTAGGGTTAAAAAAAATGAACATAGATTGTCCTGAAAGAATGAGAAAATATGAAATATATTGCATTGTGGGCTAAATTGATTCTGCCATGCCATACCTGAGCACCACTAAATATGGCAACCTTTATGTCCGGATAGTTGGCAAACCGCTCAGTCATAACATCATAATGTTGTTTGGCAAGTATTACTGTAGGCGCGAGAACCATAGCTTGAAATCCTGCAGATACAACAATGAATATAGCACGCATTGCGACTTCAGTTTTGCCAAAGCCCACATCTCCACAGATTAATCTATCCATTGGTGTTTCCCTTTCTGTGAGGTCTTTCTCAACATCTATAAAAGCCTGCCATCAGAATGAACACCATTTCAGCCAGCACTCAAGTTTATTGAGAACGTTTTGCACTTTGTGCAGCAGTACATGAACTAAATCAAACAGACTCTTAGAAATTAGGTAAACTTCATCATGGCTTGGTGGGTGGGAGTTGGAGTTGGGATATACACAGTGTGCTTCTCTAAAGAAGTGAGAAGCAAGAACAAAACACATGCATCACAGTTCTGAAATTCGGGTCTTAGTCAGGGCAGTTTCTTCAAGTTGACAGGATCGGATAGTAGAATCTTGTGTAGAAATGTTGAAATTAGAGCTATTTGTTTCTCTTTCTTTTAGATCCCACACAGGATTGGGATCTAAACAGCTGTAAAGATTAGAATTCTAGGACAGGGCAAGTGAGATCCTCAACTCTGGTGACAAGAACTAAAAGAACAATAGTGCATACCACATAGTGTGCCCTATCAAGTGGAAATTGTTAGATATGTTAGATATATTTATATCTCTGTATTTCCTATGTATTGTAGGGGGTTATGTGTATATATCCCTTCATGTACTGGTGTATATATATCGGCCTTAGAGCCTCATAATGAATACAAGTGCTATTCATAACATGGTATACAGAGCCACAATTAGGGTTAGGTTTTCCATCCTCTCCTAAACAGCGATCCTGGTGCTGCACTTCCACCATCATCGTGTTTTTTTTCTTAGATCGGATTGCTTGTGCTCTTCGTTCTGTCCCGCCCGGAGCGCAGCGAGCCGTCGCCTCCGCCGGATCTGCTCGCCGGCCCTCTTCCTGCCAACCCGCTCCGTCCCGCGGGCCTCGTCCGCTGGCTCCCTGGCTGTTGCTTGGGCTTGTGTTGCTGGTTTCGCCGATTGGCTGTAGCCCTACAGCCTTTTAGATAGTAAAAAAAAAAACTGCTGCTTGCACCGCTTTTCCTATTGCGTTCTCGCCATCGCCTGTTGCTGATTGTCTGAGATGGCGCCTTCGGCTCCTCCCAACGGTGGTGTTCCCGTCCTTCGTTGTCCGCTACTCTTTGATGGGACTAACTACCGTGCCTGGGTTCCTCGTATGCGCTGGCACATGCGTGGCTTGCGCCTCTGGGAGTTTCTTACTAGCGAGCTTCCATGTCCGCCTTGTCCTAAGGCTCCGGAGCGTCCTACGATTCCAGAGAAAGCAACCGATGAAGCTAAGAAGGCGCTCCTTGCAGATTTTGATGATCTTCTGGCATCTTATGAGTCTCAGTTCAGTGCTTACAGGGGTTGGTTGGATGAGGATGCTCGTGCTGGGTCTATTCTTACTGCTAGTATGGAGGATCAGTTTGCTGCAGAGATTGTTGACTTCGATCGGTCTCATCAGATGTGGTCTTTCCTTCGTGATCGCTATGAGCCCACTGGTCACTCTGCTTATTTGCTGCTATTCGTCAGGAGTAGTTGCTACATCATGGTGATCTTAGTATTGATGAGCTCTACACCCAGTTGTCTGCTATCTGGCGTCAGATTGACTCACTATGTCATCCACTGTCACCGAGAACTTGTGAGTTCTGTCATGGTCAGCAGTCAGATATTGAGCTTCAGCGCCCATATGCCTTTTTGACTCGTCTCCGTGATGAGTATGAGCCTCTTCGTGCCCAGCTTCTTGCTCGTCATCCGTTTGTCTCCTTGATGGAGGCTCTCGCTGATGTTCGTAATGAGGAGACTCGGCTTCGTATTGCTGGATTGTTACCCTCTGCGTCTGCATTGGCTGCTCGTTCTTCGCCCTCACGGCCGTCTGTTCCTCCACTGTCTTTGCCCTCGTCAGCGCCTACGTCCTCTCCTTCTACACGTGGAGGGGGTGGTGGTAGTGGTGGTGGCCTTCATTGTGTTTATTGTGGGAAGGACGGACATGTTGAGGCCTTCTGTTACAGGAAGAAGAAAGCGCGGCGCTCTCAGACTCGTCAGGCTTCACAGACTTTACAGGCTTCACAGGCTTCTGGTAGTGCTAGTACTGGAGTGTCTCAGAGGAGTTCTACAGATCCAGTTGCCCAGGAGATGCTGATGCTTCTTCGTCGCCTTGCTGCCTCTTCACCATCTGGGATTGCTAGTGTTGCGACTCTGCCTGCTGGCTCACAGGGTTCTGCTACTTCTTCTCGGTCTTCCACTCAGGGACCACCAGGTACTAATGCATGGATTCTTGATTCTGGTGCCTCTTTTCATATGACTCCTCATCGCACTTCTATTTCTTCTATTCATTCCCCATCTCGTTCTCTCACTGTTCACACTGCTGATGGGTCTTCTCTTTGTGTTGCTGGAGAGGGCACTCTTTTGTCTAACTCTTTTCATGTTCCTAATGTCTCCTATGTCCCTGATCTAACCATGCAGCTTATGTCCGCTTGTCAGCTTACTGATCATGGCTGTCGTATTATCCTTGATCCTGATTTTTGTTATGTTCAGGATCGCAGCACGGGTTGCCTTGTAGGTACTGGCCCTCGCCGCCGTGATTCTCAGCGTCTTTGGGAGCTTAACTGGCTTCATCTTTCTTCCGCTGCTCCTGCCGGTTGTGTTGGCTCCGCTTTGGCTGCTTCGTCCACCTCATCTTTCGCTCAGTGGCATCATCGGTTGGATCATCTGTGTAGCTCTCGTCTGTCCACTTTGGTTCGCTGTGGTCTTTTAGGTTCAGTATCAGGTCATGAGTCCTTATCTCAATGGCAGGGTTGTCGTCTGGGAAAGCAGGTTCAGCTTCCCTATCATTCTAGTGAGTCGGTGTCTGAGCGTCCTTTTGATCTTGTACACTCAGATATATGGGGTCCTGCTCCTTTTGTTTCAAAAGGGAGCCATCGATATTATATAATTTTTATAGATGATTTTTCTCGCCACACATGGATTTACTTTATGAAAAATCGTAGTGAGGCTTTATCCATCTATAAGAATTTCTCTGCTATGATTCGCACTCATTTCGACACTTCTATTCGTGTTTTTCGTGCCGACTCTGCAGGTGAATACCTTTCTGGTGCTCTTCGTCAGGTTCTTTCTGCGCAAGGTACTCTTGCTCAGTTTTCTTGTCCTGGTGCTCATGCTCAGAATGGTGTTGCTGAACGCAAGCATCGTCATCTTCTTGAGACTGCTCGTGCTCTTATGCTTGCTTCTTCTGTTCCACCTCATTTTTGGGCTGAAGCTGTCTCCACTGCCACATATTTGACTAACATTCAGCCTTCATCAGCCCTTCATGGTGGCATTCCTTTTGAGCGTCTCTGTGGCAAGACGCCTGATTATGACGACCTTCGTCTTTTTGGTTGTGTTTGCTATGTGCTTCTTGCACCTCGTGAGCGCACGAAGTTGACCGCGCAGTCTGTGGAGTGTGTCTTTTTAGGATATAGTGCTGAGCATAAGGAATATCGTTGTTGGGATCCGGTTGGTCGACGGATGAGGATTTCTCGAGATGTTGTCTTTGATGAGTCTCGTCCTTTCTATCCTCGTCCTTCCTCTGATGCTTCTTTAGCATCTTTAGTTGATCCTCTCTCATTTTTATTTATTCCTGATACTGCTCTTCCACATATATCTTCTTGCTGGGTACCCTCTCCCACTGTGCCTCCTTCAGGAGCTGTGCCTCCGTCTCCTTTTGTAGTGCCACCTGTAGCTGTGCCTCCGTCTCCTTCTGTAGTGCCCCATGTCGAGCCTCCTTCGGCGTCTTCTTCTTTGCCTCCTGACTATAGTACCAAGCCTCCTGTGACCCAGGTGTACACACGTCGTCGTGCTTCAACTCCTTCTGCTCCTCCTTCTGATGAGCCATCTTCTGACCCTTCTGAGCCTTCTTTTGATGAGCCATCCCCTGAGCAGCTTATACGTCGTGATCATCGGTCTCGTTAACCTGTTGATCGGTATGGCTTCGGACCTGTTACTTGGCAAGGTTTTGCCGGTACTGTCCTTTCTGAGCCCCTTTCCTATCGTGATGCCATTCTTCATCCAGAATGTCAGCTTGCGATGGCTAAGGAGATAACTGCCCTTGAGCGTACAGGCACATGGGATCTTGTTCCGACTCCCTCTCATGTCCGTCCTATAACCTGTAAGTGGGTCTATAAGGTTAAGACTCGCTCTGATGGATCTCTTGAGCGCTATAAGGCTCGTCTTGTTGCCCGTGGTTTTCAGCAGGAACATGGTCATGATTATGATGAGACCTTTGCTCTTGTTGCTCATGTGACCACTGTTCGTGCTCTTCTTGCTGTGGCCTCTATTCATGAGTGGTCTATTTCTCAGCTTGATGTCAAGAATGCCTTTCTTAATGGTGAGTTGCGTGAAGAGGTTTATATGCAGCCACCGCCTGGGTATTCTGTTCCTGAGGGTATGGTTTGTCGTCTTCGTCGCTCTCTCTACGGTCTTAAGCAGGCTCCTCGCGCTTGGTTTCAGCGCTTTGCTTCTGTGGTCACGGCTGCTGGTTTTTCTACCAGTGCTCATGATCCTGCTCTGTTTGTACACACATCATCTCGTGGTCGTACTCTTCTTCTCCTCTATGTTGATGACATGATTATCATTGGAGATGATCCTCAGTTCATTGCCTTTGTCAAGGCACGTTTAAGTGAGCAGTTTCTTATGTCTGATCTTGGCCCTCTTCGTTATTTTCTTGGGATCGAGGTTTCCTCTACACGTGAGGGATTTTATCTGTCTCAAGAAAAATATATGCAGGGCCTTCTTGATCGTGCATCCATTACTGATCACAGGACTGATGAGACTCCCATGGAGCTCAATGTTCACCTTTCTGCCATTGATGGTGAGCCTCTTGATGATCCTACTCGTTATCGTCACATTGTAGGTAGTCTTGTCTATCTTGGTGTTACTCGTCCTGACATTTCCTATTCTGTGCATATTCTGAGTCAGTTTGTTTCTGCTCCCACTCAGCTCCACTATAGTCACCTTCTTCGTGTCTTACGTTATCTTCGTGGGACTATGTCACGTCGTTTGTTCTTTCCACGCTCTAGCTCTTTACAGCTTCAGGCTTATTGTGATGCTACTTGGGCTAGTGATTCCTCTGATCGTCGATCTCTTTCTGCTTATTGTGTTTTTCTTGGTGGTTCTCTTATTGTTTGGAAGACTAAGAAGCAGGCAGCAGTTTCTCGTTCGAGTACAGAGGCTGAGTTGCGTGCTATGGTTCTTGTGACGGCAGAGGTGACTTGGTTACGGGTGGTTGCTTGCAGATTTTGGTGTTTCTGTTTCTACACCGACTCCTCTTTTGACTGACAATACAGGTGCTATTAGTATTGCTCGTGATCCGGTGAAGCATGAGCTTACTAAGCATATTGGTGTTGATGCATATTACACACATGCACATGTTCAGGATGATGTAGTTACTCTTCGCTATGTGCCCTCGGAGTTACAGTTGGCTGATTTCTTCATAAAGGCACAAACCAGAGCTCAGCATAGTTTTTCTCTCTCCAAACTCAGTGTGTTTGATCCACCTTGAGTTTGAGGGGGAGTGTTAGAATGTTAGATATATTTGAATCTCTGTATTTTCTATGTATTGTAGGGGGTTATGTGTATATATCCCTTCATTTACTGGTGTATATATATCGGCCTTAGGGCCTCATAATGAATACAAGTGCTATTCATAACAGAAATCATCTCTGAGCTAGGTCTCACGGAAGATGTCTTTCACAGGTATGAGAAATTAATTTTAATTAAACTGAATAAGGTATAAAGGGAATAGAAAGACTTCTAAGCTCAGCACATATGATGCCAGTAGATGTGTGTCAGATGCAAGGAAACAATCTAACACCATATTCCTAGGGCATGAAGAGGCCTCATGTACAATTGCATACATTTCACCCTTGATTTAAGTTTCCACCAGGCAGGAGACGGTTTTGCTTGGAAAAATACTATGTGATGTTGAACAGGGTGTTAGTTTGTCTAACATCCATATCATCGAAAGGACATACATATTGAACAACATAAGGAATGTAACTAGAATTTTCTTAGAAGAAAAAACAACATTATTTGATTCAAGTTGACCTGGCATTGATCTGGAGTAGGCTCATAGGGAAATTCAGCAGCAAAGTCATCAATTGCCGCAGGCTTTGGGTATGGAGGTCTGCTCTGCCTCATCCTTTGCAAATACAGTTCCATCAAGTTGACAACCATCTTCTGGACAGCAAGCTTCCCTTTAAGCCTCCGCTTCTCCCAGGTGGAAGGATCATTCAATTTGCTCAAATTACGTGGCCTCGTCTTCTCGTGAGGCCTGCAAAAGACATCAATCTGGATAAATGGTTAACGTGAATTTTTAGTTTCCAGTAGAGATCGAGATAATGCCTCATAAGCCATAACATAGCATGAAAACAAAATTACAGCGAATGTGTTTGTTGCGACCAATCAAGACTGCAAAACCACCTCCATAGTGGAAGTGACAGTTTCAAACTTCAATTAGCATTCCCAAACAATTGGAGCACAGAGTGGTTGAAGGAGCACAAATTCATTTTTCCAACTGGAAGGGCTGCGGAGCACGGAAAAAATGTAATGCGCAAATGGCGGGTGGGAGAGAGCAAGGAGGGCCATACAGGTTGTATCGGTAGAGCATGCGTGCGGCCTGGTCGACGGCGAGCTTGGCCATGGCGTCGGCGTACTGGATGAAGACGTAGTCAACGCCGTCCTCGGCGCTGATGCACGCGAACTTGCCGACGCCGACCTTCTTGTGCACGACGTACTCCCCGGGCTCCAGCTCCCGCGGGTCCACCCGGTGCCCGAGCGAGCTCCCCGCCGCCACCCCCTTCCTCGCCCTCCTCTCCCCGCCGGCGCCATCGTCTTCGCCGTCTCCGTCGCCGCTGCCCTCGCCTTCCTCCCCGCGGAGCTGGCGGAGGCCGAGCCGCTGCTGGTCGCGGATCATGCGGAGGTACGTCTCGGCCTGGGCGGAGTCGATGGGGGGAGACGAGTAGGAGGAGGCGCCGCGGGCGGCGTCGCGGCGGCGGACGATGGCGCGGAGGCGGTAGTTGAGCTGCGAGATGTCGTCGGGCGCGACGGAGGCCGCGGCCGCCGCCGTGGCGGTCGCCGCCACCGCGAGGCGGAGGCGGCGCGGCGCGGAGAGGCGGAGAGGGAAAATTCGAGCAGGAGGGCGGAGGCGGGGCAGGAGCAGGGGGTGGGGAGCCGCCGTCGGAGGGGCTTGGGCCGGTGGCGCGGCCATGGAGGGACCGACGGAGGCGCTACGAGGAGGCAGGGGGCATTTGGAAGGGGAGGGCGGAGGGGTTTAAGCCGCCGGGGTGAAGCGTGTGGATAGTGGGCGAGGCGGGGGCAACGGATAATTCTTGGTTTTCGTGGACCCGGTGCACGGGCGGGAGATTTTTGGCTGCTGGCGCGAGACACCGGCTGCTTCCGCGAACCAGTGGGTTCGTGAGGGAGAAAGCCAAACAAACCTTACGAACATAAATCATACCCCCTACCGTACCTGCTCGCGGGTAGAAAATTTTATACATACTTATACCTACTTGGATAAAAAAAACATCAGGTAACATATATCCAATTAAATACCCACGACGCACATGTTTAAATAGCACAAACATAATGAATAATGGCATGATTAAAATAATAAATTATTAAATATGAGTAAATGAATTGAAGACTAATAAATAATATTGAAGCATGCAAATTGACCATATTTTTGTCCCATATACATTTAAGTTTGTTTAATTATCTAGAATAAATGTATGGATAAAGCGAGTATAAGTTACTCATGGGTACATGGGTATGGTAGCATGCACCCGTACCCGCATGCCCAGTGGGTACGAGATTGTCTCCATTAGTGTACATGTGGGTGAAAAAATCATCCCATAACCGTCTTTATATCGGGTAAAACACATCGGATGCTTGAATTTCGGGTAGCCATTGCCATCTCTAACCACACGCTAGCACCAGTGATTAGGAGTAACGGTTAAAACCCGAAGTTGCGGAGGGCCTCTTTGTGTAATGAAGCTATCAGAGAGAGTCAAGGACGGTTACTGGTCGCAGTGGAGGCGGATGGTGGGCATCAGAGCAGAGATGATTAGGAACCGCTATAGTTGCGCGATGCAGGAAGATTAGTGGGCCGGTGATGTCCGGTGGGAAAAAGGAGGGCTGAAGAAATGGGTGTGGTGGCGTGTTTAGCATTGGCCACGACAGCGAGCGGAAATGGGGTAGCTGATGGAACCAATAATAGCCAAGGATAATGAGCGGCGGAGGTTGAGGCGGCAACCAGAGCTGTCGGAGTCGTGAGAGGCGCTGATGGCAAAAGCGAGGAAGAGAGGATAGTGTGGCCATCTGCCATGATTTAACTTCATACAAATCAAGATAGTATGAAAAGGCAAATGAACAAATTACTCCCCACATAAAACCTCCAAACTAGGTCTCCTTACGAACATGGGAAAGTTTCCAAATCCTTGGTTTGTCTGTATTTTTTGAGCTGTTTTCCGTAATTGTGTTTGAAACCATGTGTTCCAATAGCGGCCTAATTATGTCCAGTTTTAACACTCTAAATATTTTATTTATTTTTATATAATCTTTAAAAAGTATCATTTTTTCTTTATTTGTAAAGTTGAGTTGTAAGTTTACGTTTTTGAGACCATATTAAATAATCCTTACCAAGATTGACATTTTATATATTTATAAAGTTGAGTTGCGTGCGGCACACAGCGAACCGCATTGCAGACTACATACTTGGCATTTACACGGATCGCGTGAACAGAAGAAGGCGTCGAGAGAAAAGAAGGAGTTGATCAAAGCAATAAAATGGAAAAAAGGAAAGAAAAAAGAAAATAATTGACACTTAATTGTCGACATTCATTTTTCATATGTTTTTCATTAATTATAGGATAAGAAATTTCATTTCTTTTTATTAACTATAAAATAAGGAAAGTATCCATGGATATGAGTACAAAATAAGGTGAAAATAAAAGACTAAACGGTGAAAACTTTTTCATTCCTTCTATCAATATCCTTTTGGCCCTTTACAACCCTTGTCAACCTTTGTAATTCTTTCCAAGCTATAAAGGGAGGCCAATGCGAGTGCTACACATATTTTTCGTTGGGTGGGAGAACGGTATTAGAAAGTCGTTTAGTGTAGATAGGTAGCAGAACTCGTATATTTGTTTTTGGCTGTGTTCGGTTCACCAACATCAATATCAGGGGTGCTTGGTTCCATAGATTATAGAGAATCCATGGACATATCTATACATGGTGTATGTGTTTAGATACATCCATGGATTCTCTAGAGTGTCCGTGGAACCAAATACCCCGTTGTATCAGAATCGGAATAGTGGGTCAGAATCTTCTAGACGTTTGATCCATCAAATCAAACGCCATGTGTGACCGGAGGGCATTCCTACTTTCCGATACGATACAGGTATCGGACAAACGAACGGAGTCTTAAGTCTTTAGGTGACAAGGTCACTGGAGACATCGTAGGTCTAGTTTGGGTATTCTTGGACGAGAGTGGTTTTAGGGTCTATTTGGGTATTCTTGGACGAGAGTGATTTTAGGGTGATTTGGGGATATTGGCCTAAAATCATCGGTTTTGAGGTGGTTTGGAGGATGGTTTTGAGATGGTTTGGAGGATGATTCTGAAAGATTGAAGTGTGTTTAAGTCTACAATATATCCTCATTCTAAAAATATTTTTTAAAATCTTTGACCAATAATTACGTCTAAATTTGTGATACAAGCATGTTATAAGCCTAGATCCATATATTAATATCTAAAAACACTTCAATAGGACTATAATTCTATTTATGTTAATAAAATATTCTTAAAGTAATTAATGACCAAAATTTTGGCTATAAAAACCGTGATAAAGAATGTTAAAAATCTATATGCTAAAAAATCTATGTGCCTTAATTATCGTAAAGACTTTATATTTCAAGAATGAATTCACTATTAGATATCTCACTTATGAAAACAATATTTTTAATAAGGTATGCTGTTCATTCAAGGTCAGCACTAGATGAGGTCACTAGAGCGGAAGAATGAGCAGGCAAGGATAGAAGAGGAGAGGTCGTGTGGCTATTGACTAGCTTTGTCATCGTAGGAGTCTAATATAATTCGGAGTATCTAGAAATCGTCGATCTGTTATCTCAAACAACATTTCTCATTCTAATTCTTTAAATCTTATCCCATTCTTCTAATTCTTTAAATCTTATCCCATTCTGTGCACCACATCGGTGCCGTTACAGTGATTTGAGAAACACTTCGAGGGTTCCTGGCTCGTTGGACCCACGTCAGAGGTAACCTACTACTCCCTCTGTCAAAAAAATGAACCAAATTTAAATAAAAATATAAAAACATTTATAATATCAAATATATATGATATGAAAATATAATTCAACATAAATTTGATAGCATAATTTTTAATATGTTTTGAAATAATTTTGATCAAAGTTGTGACAGTTTGATTTAGGATATAGCTAGAATTTCATTTTTTTTCTTGACTGAGGAGTAATCTTTATTTATCTCCTAAGAAACCAGAGTGTTCTCGACTATGTCCATCACATCACACATCGACCTTTCAAAAAAAGTACAGCCGATTGGATCCCAAAACTAAACACAGTAGAAATGAAGAGAGCCGTGAAGTGAGGTAGCTAGTAAACCTGAACTCGAACTACCAACAACAACAACAGTACTAGTATCGTCATTGAGCATAACCAAAGTACGTGCTGCTTAATCAAGCATGGTTCTTCTTGAAGACCTTGTCGAGGACGCCCTCCCTGCTCGGCTCGATCCCCGGCGTCTCCACGCCCACGTCCTTGAGCGTCACCGCCTTCTTCGTCCTGCATGCACACGCCATCACCACAAGACCGAATTAAGTAATCAACGAGTTGCTCCGTGGAGAAGAACGGACAAAAGCAGACGACGACACGGTCGGCGCCACTCACGGGTACTCGGCGACGGGGTAGGCGACGCCGGCGGCGAGGCCGCGGTCGTCCTGCACGTGCGCGACCTTGCGGAAGAGCGAGCCGCCGACGAAGCGCTCGGCCTCGCCGAGCGCGACGTCGGGCGCGGCCACCTCGGGCACCGTCTCGCGCTTCTTCTTGTCGACGCGGACGTTGGGCGCGTGCGCCAGCTGCTGCCGCGCCGTGCTCAGCCCCAGCGCCACCGACAGCGCGATGAGCCCCAGCGACACGTACACCGGCACGAACTCGCCGCGGGGGAGCTTGGCCTTGCCGCCGGCGTGCTCCGCGGCGGCCGTGGCCGCGGAGCGGAAGGCGCCCGGCCGGCGGGGCTGCAGCGCGCGGAGGCGGCTTGCGGCGGCGGCGGCGGCCCGGGATGCCGTCGACATGGTCCAAGTGCGTGCGGGTCGTCGTTTGTGACGGGAAGGATCGGGTTGGGTGGGAGCTGCTGTGCTGATGATGATGATGCTTTGCTTCTGGTCGAGGCGGTGGAGAAGAGTGAGCTCGCGGTGGAGGGTTTTATGCGGGCGGGGAGGAAGCGTCTGGAACCGGCGGGAGCGAGGTGGCGCGGGAGGCACCGGGACGTGTCGCGGGGGCGGGACACGCGGCGGGACGGGGGCGCGACGGCGGGGACCGGCCCCTCCACGAAGCGGCTAGAAGACGACAGCCTCGGCGCTTGGCGGCTCGGCTCCAAAGGCTCCAACCTCCGAGCACGGCTGTTGGATCGGAACACTCATCTGCCCACGTGCGCCGTGCGTACCTGCACCACAGACCATGGGAGACAGCACGCTAAGGCGGTGAGGTAGGTTTGGAACAGATGAATTCAAAACACAAAAATTATCAAAACATAGAAATATGAAAGAAATGTAGAGGTAAAACAGAGGAACGGCAAATACAGAAATTTTACTTGGACGATGTTTAGAACGCCGGAATACTAATCATATTGGAATGCTATAGGCACCCGTCTTATCACCTGTGCAAAAGGAAGCACCGGCCAGCTACCGTCCTGTGAGCGAATGAGAGCCAAGTTCAACATGGCATGCGCCAGCGCCCACGATTGCATTAGCTCTGACCTCATTTTTGTTTTCCTACGAAAGTATAGGTAGCAGCGCTTTTCCTCTGGAATCTTTCACACCCTTTCCTACGTTTCAAACGCTCAGTGACGTCAGCAAAAACATAGGTTTCCATTCCTTTCAAATTCCTCCAAAATAACTTCAATCCAAACAGGCCCTAAGGCTGTTTATAATGGTGGGTGTCTCGGATAGTTTTTCAAAACATTGTTTTGTATTATTTAACGTAAATACTGGACTACTTACACAAAAGAAGATAGTTAGAATAGTGATAAGAAATGAGATTTAAGGAGTCTCATTGGAGACAGCCTAATGCGAGTACCTAAATGGTTCCTCAAAACACTACGGGGCATGTTTGACACCGTTTTGCACTGTAGCTGACGTAACGTACAGGCTGGGATGGAATTTGAGAAAGTGGGATGGGGAATATTATTGGAGATAGCCTAAGCCTAGTGTCATCGTACCATGCATATGCACGTGAAAAACACGGTTTAGGTGTACTTCGAGTATGATTTGGGTTCTTATATATTTGCATAAATTTTTTAAATAAGACGAAGATTAAAGTTTTGAAAGAAATAAACTATGTCAAATTAGAAAAATCGAGGAAGTAATTAACTATAGCACATCCTATTCGAACACTATGTGGCTAATGGTTAATTGTTAGTGAACTAAACTTTAGTTAGGTAAACTTTAGATCTAATGTATTCACACATGCCCTTAAACATACTCCAATCTCTCCGTCCACTCCAATTCAAAAGAACACGGATTAAGCCTAAGAGTCTCTTTGGTTGAGGAGTGGAGTTGTATGGGATGGTTCCACCCTAGATTATAGGAATAGAATTGCTTAAACTTTGTGTTTGTTTGGAGGATGGAACAGTTCTATTTTTGTTTGGTTGAAAAAATGGTGAGATGAGATAGATCGAGTATCCGCTATCACGTCGGATCTGCTTGGCAATCAAACAATCTTTTCGCTTTCGCTTTCCCCACTAGCGCCTCTCGCCGTCGACGCTAAGGGTGTATAGATGGCAATGGGCATGAAATACCTGCCTACCTGCGGGCAACAAACTCGGTGGGCAAGGATACTAGTGTGAGTTCACGCCCACGGACAAGGATACGGGTGTGAGTTTACACCCGATGGATATTTATTCGCGGGCAAAGAAATTTAGTATCTGTCATCCTCATACCCGCGTACCCGTCTGACATGTGGACCTCACATTGAGTATGCATATATATACAGAAACGTAGGGTTTTCTCACAGTCTTCCCCCACTCCCGTCTCCCCTAGGCAGCCACCGCCACCCTCCCTGTGACCCTGCCCCCATCCACTCGGCACCTCCACTCCCCAGTCCAGTCCCCATTCTCCCCGTCAGCGGCGCCCCGCACTTAGCCGAGCCCCTCGCCCCCTTCGGCCTCCACGAGACCGCGGCACCCTCCCGCACGCCCGCACCAAGCGCCCAAGCCGTGCCCCTCCACGACCGCGAGATCGCGGGGCGCCCGCGCCGGCCGCGCCAAGCCGAGCCGGCCGCGCCAAGCCGAGCCTACGACCGGACGATGACCTCCTGAACCATCCTCCAGTCGCTTCTCCTCCGGTCCTCCCGTCCTCCACAACTCCTCCATTCCTCCATTCGTCCCGTTACTCGACTGCTTGGGTAAGTGCCTACACCAACCCTAATATGCTACTTTCTTTCTTTGCATTGCTGATTTCTTAGATCTTGTGAACTCGATGTATTATCCATGACCATTAAGGTTAGGTTCTTGTAAAATCGATGTATTATCCATGGCCATTAAGCTAGTTATGTTTATTTACTTGCTATTATGCGAGACTACTTGTTGTATGGATGATTGTGTGAGACTATGTCTATTTGCTATGATGGCCATGTTGTATGGATGATTGTGTGAAACTATGTTTATTTGCTATGATTGTGTGAGACTATGTTTATTTGCCGCATGCATATATTGTTTCGTGGGCAAACGGACATTGCCCGCGGATAGTGGGAATGGGCACAGTTCCGTGCCCGATGCGGGTGGCGGGCACGGGCGCGGGCATGGGCACGGGCACGGATATTTGCTCGCGGGCGTGTGAAGGTACTATCCACGCGGATATTGCTCGTTGCCTATATAGGGGTGGGCATTCGGTCAGACCGAAAAGTTCGGTTCGGTTCCTCGGTTCTTCGGTTACCTTGGTTTTCTGAACATGGAATCGAAGTTGCATCCAAAGAAAATGAAGACCGAGCTGTTCAGTCTTCGGTCTTTTGGTTCGGTCTTCGGTTAGATTGAACTAACCGAACAGTGTAGGCATGAATTAATCCCATAGTACCGTACAGATCTACATCTACCCTAATCCTACTGATGTTTGTAGCCATTTACACTGCAAGATGCTATTGATGTAGCCGTCGTGCGGCCGACCGGTGATGGGGAGGTGGTGGAAGCTAGACGGTGGTGGCACGATGCGGCGTGCGCTATGCCGGCCGGGTGGCCTGCGCCCTGCAGGATCCACCGAACCGCCGAGTGTCTGAACGGCCGAGCGAGCACCGAGTAGGGAGGGGCAGGGAGGCGACGTCACACCCGCAGCGAGCACCGAGGCGCCGAGAGCCGATGAGAGACCAAGTGAGTAGGGAGGCGACGCCACACCGGCAGGGAGGGCCAGGGAGGCACCGCCACGCTAGAAGGAAGGGCGCGTGTGCAGGGAGGCGACGCCGCACCGGCAGGAAGGGCAGAGAGGTAGGAAGCGGGGAGAGTGGGAGGCAGGGAGCGGCGGAGCGTGTAGGGTTAGGCTGTGTTAGTGGGCCGATGGCCTGTTGGGCCTTGGAACTTCGGTTTTCCAGTTACTTCGGTTTTTTGGGTTCGCTCATTTCGGTTTCAATTAGTTCGGTTATTTGAAACCTAAGACCGAAATTAACTTCGGCTCCGTTTGGTTCGGTCGTTTCGGTTTTGCTTCGGTCATTTTGTTTCGGTTCTTCGGTTCGGTTTTCCCCACCCCTTGTCGACCCAGCGCCACCCGCGCGCCCCTGCCTGCCCATACCGCCACCACTGCCGCACCGCCCCACGCCCCCGCCGGTCCAGGTCACCGCCGCCGCAGAGCCGTCGTCACCCGTGCCTCCGCATGCACGCGTCCTCACCCCGCAACTTCATCTGGCAACACCACCGCCCCGTGACTCCGCCTACCCGCGCAGCAGCCACGCCGTGCCTCTGCCATGCCTGTGGCCACCGGCCTGCCGTGCACCGTATCCGTGAGGGAGACGAGAAAGAAACGAGGGTGAGGAAGCAAAAGAGACGAGAGAGAAATGCGTGAGATGGATGAGTGCATTCGGTCATTTTTACATAGGCTGTCCAACCCAAATAATCACATTTCCTTCCATGGGATGGCCCCACTTCCATCCATTCTCTAGTTCGCAAACTAGCTCCGTTCGTTCGGGAGGGATGGGAGTGGGATTTTTCCACCTAGAGCACCGGAACCTTTTAGTACCGTTGGATGTGCCAAATCTACGGTAACAAAACAATCATGTGACCGTTGGGAGGACGCTGGGGGAGTTCCCCCAGAAACGAACAGTGGATGTGTAGGCGTTTTGGCTGCCTTCTTTCATTTCGGCTATGGAATTATTCTTTTCTGAAGAACTGCTGCCGCGCTGCAACCCCACAGCCTACAGGAGTGCGTATGTTCGCTAAGTTCCAAATACACTACCGGCAAATGAACGTATAAAAAATGGTCCATGTGTTTCGTTGTGTCTTTTTGACTGTCACAAAATGTCTACTCATTGTCTATATTTCAAACTCATCTGTATGTATATATATAGTACACGTACATTATTTTGCACTCCTATTGAAGCTCTCTGGGGCCTTTTGCACGTTCGATGCAGTGGCTTTGGAAATCTAGGGTATGCTACAGCTATAGGGCTACATTTTGTATCTGGGCCACAAATGGGAACCTCTTCTCTGCTTGCGGCTGGCTGCTTCTGCAGCTGCAACAGCGCGGGCAGCCACAGCTTGCCAACACAGCTGCAACAGCCACAGTGCGAGAACTAGCGTCCGATAGGAATCGAGCGTGCAGCAGGCCAGTAGTCCTTGCTGCCGAGCGGCTGGTCTGGCAGCTGCAGCCCAAGCAGGCAAGCAGCCGCATGTACTCCTAGGTTCAGTTTGGTTCCTTTGGCAGCATTGCTTGCCTGGCCGTGCTGAGCAAGGCGAGCCTTGCCAAGCTAGGCGAGCAGGGATGCTCTCGGTTAAAATCAAAGAAAATCTTGCTCGCACAGACCTCGAGATGGCCTTTTCTTGGAACCAAACGGCAGCTCTGCTCCAGTATCTGTGCCAGGCAAGACAAGGTGAGTTTTTCCCCGAGAACCAAACAGCCCCCAGGTCTCCTACTATGGGCGTGTTCGGTTGTTTTGACAGCTTGCCTCGCCTGGCTTTGCCGAGCAATGCTAGCCTTGCCGACGCGGGCGAGCTGGAGAAGATCTCCGTCAAAAGAAAGGAAAAACTTGCTCGCGCAATCCCCGAAGTCAACTCGCCTGCCCTCCAAACGCCTAGCCTGCTTCGTTATCTGGACCTGTCAAGGCAAGGCAAGAGTTTGCCTGAGAAGCAAACACGCCCTATGACTCTATCCGAGAGCGTGACAAGGGGGGTAAATCAATGGAACCAAACACCCTCCAGATATAATACGGTACGGATGCTTTGCCTCGCTTCTAGATCATCCGTGGCTCCAGATGGACGGCACATACCTGCAGGCTAACTCCAACAAGGGGACCATCCCAATTTGGTCCGCCTCAAAAATCATGTCCATATACTAAAACTCTTTACTTTTTAACTATTTCATATACTATCTTCTCTATTTTATTGTTGAATTTGAAATAGTCATCCCATTTGGTCCTCCTTTTGGACAGGGTAAACAAAACTGTTGTGGTAGTTTGATGTGGATTTCATGTGGAAACGAACACAACCTATGTTCACAAGAGGGTTCAAAACCCCTATCATTGCCACCACAACCATGCTTTGGGATCAATTCAGAAAAAGAATATAGTGCTTCCATGGCTTGGAGGGACCATAATCATGCCCCGACATGAATAAATCAGCTTTCCCAATATCATTCCACCAATAGGGCCCTTTTTCCCTAAAGTGCGGTAGTTTACTATTCGCATAATACTAGCTTCTGCTTCTAAATAAGTTTGATCCAAGATTTTTTTATTATAGAACATATGCAGACAATTTTTATGGAGATACAACACTTTTTCTACAATGGTTATAAGGAAAGGGAAAAAATCTATTTCATAACCTCAAACTATCCAAGTCATCCGATTTTCAACGTTGGACTACAAAACTAGACATCAAACACCTTGAACTATTAAAATCGGACAAAGTTGGACCTTTAGCTAGTTCTTAAGGTGGTTTTCTATTTTTTTTTCAAAAAAATAATAGCTTATTTTATCTTTATAAATTTATAATTAGTTCATTTTAAATTAGAAAACTATGAAACTTATACCATATTCTTTCTGAAAATATAGCATATCTAATAATTTTTTGTTTGGGGTTATTTGGAATTTATTCGTTCATCTCGTGTTTTAGAGCAACAAAACAATAGAATCATAAATATAAAAATTCAAAGTGACTCCAAATAGATCACAAGTATATATATTATATTTTTAGCAAAAAATTGGTGTAGATTTTATATTTTTAAAATATAAAATAAATTAATTATGTTATTTAGAGAATAAATAATATTTTATTAATTCGGAAAAATAGAAAACCGCTTTCAAAACCAGCTAAAGGTCCAATTTTTTTCCGGATTTGATGGTTCAAGGTGCTCGATGTCCTGTTTCGTAGTTCGGATTGAAAATTGGACGACTTAAATAGTAAAGGGATGTGAAATGGACTTTTTCCTAAAGAAAATACAAATAAGTATATAGTCATTTAATTTGAAGTTTAATTGGAATAAATCTACATTTTTGAAGTTTTAACTGGGTTTGTGATAAAGGCTGACTAAGGCTATTATCGCTAGCAATGCACATATTTCGAACTCCTCTCTGCGCAAAGTGTGCTACAGTGGCAACACATTATTTGGGAGGGGTGGATGGGGGCCCTCGGTGAGGACAGCCTAAGTGGGTGAGCGACACCGAGTCATCTAGACAGTGGCATAGCTAGGGAACATGAGAAATTTTTTTTCTATGTTTTAATTTCTGCGTTTCAAACAGGCACTTAGATTGAGTGGTCCAATCTAAATTTTTTCAGTAATGGAAGTGCAACTCACCAACATCTAAGTATACAATTTACTGGCAAAATCCTGATACTGTAAAATAATAAAAGACAGAGATTGAAAAATGTTTCCAAACTAGCAAAGCAACTCCGTAGAGTGGAGAAAATACATTAAATACACAGTGGTGAGGAGAATCCCACATGATTCAAGAAAATGCAGATATGAGTTGGTAATGATAAAATCTCTCTTGTGGAACAAAATCTAAGAAAAAATAAGGTTGCGCTTGCTTCACTGTGGGATCTTGTTATCCCAACCAAGCTAAACACCACCTATGATGCGTAGAAAGGAACACTCACATTGCTAAACAATCGGTTATTTCTGTCCATGCTGTTGCTCTAGTTTAACTTTTTTTTTCACCTCCTGCTGCAGGATTTTCTATTGTTGACTGCAATAAGAATAAGAAAAAGAAATCCACTTAAGCATCCAGCGGATACAAGAGTTCGAGATGAAGTAAAGAAAGGAATAGTGTTATATCAACCTTGCAAAAGCTAATTGAAGAGGCCGGACAAGGAGAGGCAAAGATGGTGTGAGTCAATCAGCGAACTGGTATGCTGTGCGAAGTGCCAGCTATGGTCTCCAACCTTGTTAGCCGGTGAGACAAAAGAACGAAAAAGACAATCATACAACGAGGATCACGACCGCACGGCCACACCTACTATGCAGAACCACATGGACCACCATGCAGAACTGCATAAGCATCTAGAGTTATGCTCCCCTTGTGCTCCGTTGATATGTGAAAGTGTATATCAGTTCAATTGGTGTGGACCGTTTTAACTGTTCAGATCCATTGAACTGATACTCACAGTTCAACCTATGGGATAAAAAATATTCAAATTGAGCCCTAAATTTAACCAAACAAACTCGATTCCCCTTGAATCAAAGGACTTGCTGAGAGGGGCTACATCTTAACATGTACACAATAAAAAGGTCTACGCCAAACTTGCCATCTTAAGACCCACACAACAAAGAGGTCTACACCAAACTTGCCAAACACTTGGCCAACAATACTATGAACTATAAGAACACTTATAAGAACACAAAGAACAACAACCACATCAACCACAGAAAGACAAGGATTTAGATAAGAGGTTTGATCACATAGCAAAGGCCTACTTCCCTGTTGTGGAGCCCACAAAGGACTAGTCCTCTTTCATGTGATGCCCCTGGCATTTCAAAAGCCTTGACACGCGATTAGATTAGCGTTAATCAAGGATTGGACTTAATCATGCTTAGAGAATAGCAACAACTAGGCTAGTAAACCACTAAGTCAAAAATTTTCAAGTTGAACATGCAAAACTCTCCGATGCTTGGTTGAGACATTTATACATTTTCATACAATACATCGAATACAAAAATTTTAATTCAAGATGTCACCTTCAAATATGCTGATTTGACCAATTTCAAAATCAGATGTCAAGGGGCCCAAAAGTTCAAACCAAACCAGGTTAGCCTACACTCAGGAAATTTTGCTAAGTTTAGAGCTGACACTCTTTCCCAAATTTCACTCTGAAATTACTTTCGATTTGACTATACAACTTCAAAATCTTCCTTTGTATGAAATGCAATTAAACTTATCACCTTTCAAATACATTTGACTTTAGAATGATTGGACTTTATTTGATGCTTCAAAAGTTAGAAACAAGAAATACTCTACATGGAGTAAACCTGCATCTTGACCAAACCTCTGAACACATCTGTGTTGGTATTTCAAAATCTACTGTGATTTAAGCTAAACTTTATATATCAAACTTATAGAAAATTTGATGAGGAACAACTTTGGTATTGTGAGTGTTGACATGCATAAAGGTTTGCATGGTGTTTTAGGTCATTTTCTGTCTTCTAGTGAAATCTGTCAAACTAGGCCTGAGTGTAAAATCCAAATTTTGAGCAACCAAAAGACAGTATCATGCAAAACTTTGTATATGAAAGTTGTAGGGGATAAATTGTGAACAACATTGGTAAAGAAAAGTTTTCATGAAAATGCACCGAAAATAGACTTTTATAATTTCTAAGCTGAGGGTTTCAGTTGGTCAAACTGGGGTTACAGCTTTTGAATTCAAATTTCTCCAAAAATTTGAATATAACATAGGACCAAAGTTTATACAAGAGTTATATATTATCGAGTTTACAACAACTTTTGTATTTTAAGTTTGGTCTAATTCGGCCTCTAAGATCTTCATTTTATCAAATTTCAGAAACCTAGTCCCCTGGTCAAACTCTATTTTCCTATTTTCGAGATTATTCCATTTTTCTGTGTCAATGACGAGCGGGCCCCACCTGCAAGGCCATTGGATTCCTACTCACGCGGTTGGGACACGTCGCACCGGTAGGTCCCGCCTTCGTCCGTCTCCCCGAACTCGGTCCAATGCACCGTAATCCTTTTCCCCCGCCCGGTCCCACCTGTCGGCGTCCCACGGTCCACGGACCGCGTCCACCCGCGCGTCACCTTCTTCCACCTCCCCTCCCGCTCGCCCACGCGGCGGGCGAAGCCTACCCGCGCTGCGCCATTGGCGCCCGCACGCCCTCGCCCGGCCTGCTCTGCCTGCTCCCTCCGCGCTCGCGTCACCCACTCCAGTCACATCGCCCTCTCCCTCGGCCTCCGCTCGGCGCTCCACTCACTGCCCCCTACACAGCAGAGCTGTGCGCGCGGCCGCCATTGTTGGGCTTGGCTCGAGCTCACATCGCTCCGTTCCCGGCTGCCTCCATCCTCCTCTCTCCAAGGCAGCGAGCGCCCCACGACCGCGTCAACCCCCTCCACCTATTCCCCATCTCCGTGGCCGGTCTCCAGCACTTCCTCTGGATTTTTCCACGCGCGGCCGCCGGGGAGCCACAGAGCGCCGCCGACCTCACCGTGGACGGGCCGCTCCGGTGCCTCCCCATAGCCCCAACCGCCTGCGCCGGATTCGCTTCGGCACCCCGCAGCTCACGGACCCGACGGTGGTTCTGCCCTGCCAGTCCTTCGCCAGATCAGACCGAGCCACCGTCGTCAGACTCGACACCGTCGGCCTCCGGTTCACGGCCGTTCCTCGCCCACTCGCTCGACCTCGCACGACGCCGCCTTGGGGGAAAGAAGCCCCGTCGCCGGGAATGACTTCCCAGAGCACGTTGGCTCCAAGTCCGGCCCCACAGCCGCCGGCGCAAACCCGCACCGCCACCCCCTGCGCGCGGCCTCTTCCCTGGCGAGAGATAGAAGAAGAAGCCAAATTTTTGCATTTAAGACCCTGCTGATTTTGCTTATTAATTAACTGCTTACCGTGTCTTGCGAAACTTGCAGATTTAACCCTAGATCTATGAGGCTATCGCGTTTTAGTCCAAGCCCCCGGATTTTGCAGATCTAGCCCCTAGTTTTTGGTATTTTTATGCTTCAGTCCCTGCGCTGTTGAATAGGTCTCAAGGATTTTGCATGCTAGCCCTTAGAAGTTAGGGGTTAATTGCGTGCAGGCCCTGAATGTGTGGATTTTTGGATTTAATGCAATTTATTAAGCTGAGAACTTTGAAAATTTGTAATAAATCAAATAAAAATCAGAAAAATACAAACCTTGCTGCATTGTACTCCTCTTAAGTAGATCTACAGAATGGGTATGATGGTTGGGCATGAAAAATACTATTTTACCCCTGGATTATTGCATGCATGTTAAAAATGAATAAATGGCAAAAATAGATTAAATGGGTTCAAGAGATCATGAAACTTGGACTATGTGCTATCTACGTTATGTGTTATGCACTAGCATTTTTGGTAGCCCTAGTTTTGTTGGTAAAATGACAGATCTACCTAGGGTCCACTTTTAGATAATTATTGAATAATAAAATCCATGCTCTATGAAATATGCTCAAATAAATCCCTAGTAATTATGCTATACACATTTAGTCCTGTATAGTCAAGAAATAAAGTTTCATTTGTGTTAGTTGTTGTTTACTAGGTGATTTGAAAATGGTAACTTTTATAGAGAATTAAACCATAAAATAGAAAAGTGTTATTAATTCACTCCAAAAGCTCCACCAAAGTTTAGGTAGCTGTGATGCCGCATAGATATGATTGTGAGAAGTTGTCATGTGTTTTTGGTTGTTGATATGTAAGGAATATGTAAATGCTTACTTGAATAGGATTAAAAATGAAGGGTATGAATTGGGAGTGCTAATGTCTGATTGGATGTGAACTCGTGACTTCATGTGTGCTCTACTAGTACAGTTCATTGGTAGTATCACCATGAAGCACACGCATTCGACATAAACATTTTAGCTCCATATCAAAACAACTGAGCGACTAGTGCTAGGAGTGATGTTTTAAACTAGCAGCCATTTTCAAGTATAAATATATGCTTGTCTGATGCTTTGCTTGCATAAAGGGCAAATTAAATTGATACTTGAACATATGATGGGTTTATATGATGCTCTGTGAACAACTGATTGTATGAGTGAACGTTTGCTCCTTATTCACAAAAGTACTCTGGTTTAAGTGATTTATCAATCACCTTTCTGCTTGTCCATGAAATGATTATCCAAATGTGTGCTTGATATTCATGCATCCCATTCACTGCATCGTGCATGTTATTCATATAGCGACGCTTAATGCAGATACCTGATCAATAAACAAGTGCGGGAGCTACTTCGAGCAATGGTGGTCCAGAGGGTCAAGTAAGCCCCAAACACGACCTGGAGAGCCCATCAGTCGTGTTTGGAAGGAGGAGCAGTCCAAGAGATAAAGGGATTGCCTGGGGCAAAGCCCCACAACCCGGCAAACTAACATTAGCTTAGTTTGTTGGTTTGGTTGAAAATAAGCAAAGGTAGGCAGGACCATAAATTTCCCAGTTAATATTATCTTGATTGATGATTACGCATTCGCATTAGGAGTTGATTGAAAACCCTTGCATTAGACTCCCTGGCCGCCCTGGCCCTAGCACCTATACCTAGAGCTCATAGGACGAGTTGCCTAGAAATTGCTAGGTGCGAGTAGACACGAGTGAAAGGGGTCACTCATCGCGTAGGTGATTTCAAAGATTACAAAACTTTTATTATAGGGAAAGTAATATTATGCTCATGATTTAAATGGAGACCGGACGGAGAATAATCTTATTTTGTGGTGTGCGTTGTTGTATCATTTGGCTTCGCCCGAGTCGATTAAGGCCCGTCCGCTGTTCGCCTATTGGTCGGCATAACATTGCTAGATTGGTTAACCGGAAAATGTGACAGGTGAAGTCTTACCTGGGTTTGTTCGGAGTTTTCGAGGCTCTGCCCATCCACTTGCTGGAGGCTGATGGGCCTGGGGGCGGTTGTACTCTTGAAAGGGCTGACCTAGGGCACTGTGGTATCGCTCCTGAGGGGACACAACCCAGGGGTTAGGAGGGGGCACTTTGAATCTTGGGACAAGACAGGTGGAGATTGAGACTATATGTGGGAACGCGATGGCCGGTAAGCATATACCCCTGGCATGATATGATAGTTATTCCCGGGAATTAAAATCGATTCGAATCGCTGATGCCCACCGGGTGTGGGAATGCCAGTACCTTTGACGTTCAACGTAGTAACTACTTAAATATATCATATTTATTACTCATATTTTCAAAAACTACATGCTTGTACTATTGTGTTGCTTACATTTCTGCAAGTTATTATTATGGAGTTATATGCAAAAGATGAATCTTGTTACTCTACGTTGATATATCACTGTTTAAAATCAATGGCTAAGGATCCACATGCTAGTAAGCAAGCTTTGCGTCAGCCGTAAGCCAATCCATTAAGTCCTACTGAGTAATTAGTACTGAGAGTTTGCTCCCACCTTTTGAGAACAGGTACCGACGACATCTGGACAAGTGCTTGGAGGAGGGTAGTACCGGTGGGCTCGGTGCTGCTCGCCTCGATCATCATGGCATGAAGACTACTAATATATTTTGATTCCGCTGCGAGATGTTTTTGAAATCGCTTCCGCTATCTGATTCGAACTTGCCTTTCGTATGGTAATATGTTGAAACTTGTATTTTTATTTCGAACCGGTTTGCAAAATAAGTTTATATATGCTATTTCAACTGCCTGAGATGATGTAACTGTTGTGGCTCTCTCGAGGGCAGGATGTGTATGATGTCGGTTCCTCTAGGATTTGGTAATATCGAGAGCTGAATGACTCTCGACGGACGACCGGGTTTAGTTTGGTCTAATCACACTGCAAGCCAGAGGGGGCAGGTGTGCTTAGCCCGGATTAAATCGGCGGTTCCGCCACATTTCAACTCTAACCATCCTATCAACGATCACAAAGATTAAAAAAATGAGGTCACTTATTATGGTTGCTCAACGATTGGGTGATACAAACATCCTCAAGTTACCAACATATCTTGGGTGCTTCAATGGGTGACGCCTAGCTGTTTAGGATCACAAAGCTCCAAGAGTAACGATTTTGATGAGAACATATCCGATATGCATATGACCAAGACCCCCTTGATGGGATGGGGTTCCGATCCTCCGTCAGGTGGAGATAAATATCGATTTGGCATAGGCATGACACATACGATCCATCTTCCAATCAACAAGATTCGAGCCATGCAATCACACCACCACGTCTCCTCTGATTATCAACCATACACAACATGATTGGCCTCGCCATGAAGACTTATCCCTGCCTGTGAATCAAAGAACATATGCAAGAACACAATAGATACAAACTCAACTTGCAAATTGAATGATTAAGCACACGAAGTTAGGGTTCCACTAACAGGTGAATGACGAAACTATCTAAGTTAAATGATCTAAGCAAAACATATCTAATATAATGTCAACTACTGAATATATAGTGGATAGAGGGCTCAGGCCAGACAAGGGGTGGGGGGTGGCAGGCTACCCTAGGGCATACAAGGCATTCGGGCCCAAAAATCAGTGTCGCAACACCCTAATAGATTCTGGACATCAACTTGTTTCGATGATTCCCGCCGACTCTGAGTGTATTTTGGCATGGGACTAGTTAGGTTGGAAAACGTATCTTCTTAGTTTTTTGTTTATATGTAAAACACCCAAAACGGAGTATGTATGTGGCCTCGCCATCTGTTTTCGTGAGGCATGCTCCAGCAATCCGAACCGGACTCACGGATAAACTGAACTTCGACATGGATTTGGGCTTGTGATTGCATCTCAAGTTGGACCTTGTTCATATGCATGGTGGGCATGTTCACATTAGAATCCACTAAGAATGCTTGAACTGCCACCGATGCACACAAGGAACAAGAGAAAGGAGTAGAGAATGAAGCTCTTTAGGACTGTCTCTAAGTCTCGCCAACTCTCACTCACAATCAATGGATATTTGAGCTCAAGAGAGAGGAGAGGGGGAAACAGGAGTTAAAGCTCTTGGATAATTTGTCTCAGGTTGGTTGGGGGTGGCAATAGAGAGTAGAGGAAGGTGGGCAAAGGGTATAAATATCCTCCACTCCAACTTGCCATTATTTTGTAGCACATGAGTGCTACTTACCGGTTGAACCAGTGGTATTCAGTTGAACCGGTGGGTCCAACAAATCAAGAAAAATAGAACCGACATAGATATTGAAGAGTGCTTGACAGTTGAATCGATGGCGCACGGGGGGGGTATGGGTTGAGTTTGATTTTGAAAGAATGAAGGAATTTTTTTACAATGAATATAATTCTTCGAGCTTGATGGCAGTACGAGCACTACATTTTGAATCCTTCTTGATACAGATTTTCCTATACTCAAGATGAAACAAGTAAAACTAATTAAGATTGACCTTGAGCCACGAAATCATTGATATGAAATTTAACCAAGTGAGGGGCCTCTCCCCAAACAATGTACTTTACCTTGATCTCCATTGCATCATCTAGGCATGTTTTGCACTTTGTTTACACTCATTCTATACTCATGCCTAGACACACCATGTTAGAACATTTAATTCCCTTGCAAAATAATCACTAAAACCCTCTTAGGACATAGTTCAGTTTCAAACCCTGTCCATCTATCTCCCTAGATGAAAACTCAGCTCTTCCATGGTGGTTGGTGCGTCTTGTTTGGCTCATGAGATCCTTGATTGGGCAGACTGTGGTGACGATAGTCTTCTTCCCTTTGCCTACCCTAGGTTGCTTTCATGTTGGGCTTTGTGGTGTTCTTTTATTGATGCATGGCTTCGATCTATTTAGTAGTTTTCTAATTGCTGTGGGGTTTTGTGGGGTTCCTTTGTCATAAGGTGGATTTTTTCATTTTTTTTTCTCTTTTATTGGTGTTTCTACTTTGTTCTGTGGTCATTACAAAAATCCTCTCATTTGTGGAGCTACTTAGTTTTTCTAATTGACATTGGGTGGCCACCCGGATGGCCAGTGTAGAGTGAGGCTGAGTGTTTGGAAATGAGGCCCGCCCACCTAGCCAGTCCCATGCTGGTGTCCCCGACCCCGATAGGGTGGCTCCACAAGAACGGTCGGATCGGCCGTTTTGTTTTTGAAGGTTGGACCGACGCCTAAGAGGCGGTGAATTATGATTTATAAAACTAAGGCTCTCTAGAAACTAGAACTAATAAGCAAAGCCTATGTAAGATAAAACAAGCTATGTGCACTAATGTTTTACTAAGTGTTACTAATTCTACCGTGGTCAAGTCTTGCAACCTAGTTTCACTTAGAAACTAACCTATCAAGCTAGTCTAGAAATATAAGCACACAATTGCAAAAATGTAAATGCAGAAGCTAAAAAGATAGTGTGGCGAAACCACCGATTTAATCCGGGCTAAGTACACCTGTCAGCTCTGGCTTGCAGTGTAATCAGACCGAACTAAACCCAGTCGTCCGTCGAGAGTCATTCCGCTCTCGATATTACCTTTTCCCAGAGGAACCGACATCATACACATCCAGCCCTCGATGGAGCCACAACAGTTACATCATCACAGACAGTTAAATATAGTATAAGTAAACTTATTTTACAAACCAGTTCGAAATAAAGATATAAGTTTCAACATAATACCATATGAAAGGCAAGTTCGAATCAGATAGCGGAAGCGATTTCAAAAACATCTCGCAGCGGAATCGGAATACATTAGTAATCTTCATGCAATGATGGATAAGACGAGTAGCACCGAGCCCACCGGTACTACCCTTCTCGAAGAAATTGTCCAGGTGTAATCGGTACCTGCACTCAAAAGGTGGGGGCAAACCCTGAGTACAAATTACTCAGTAGGACTTGATGGAGTGGCTTACGGCTGACGCAAAGCTTGCTTACTATCATAGGGATCCTTAACCATTGATTTTAAACAGAGGTATAATATCATCAAGTAACAAGTTTTATCTTTTGCATATAACTCCATAATAATAATAATTTACAGAAATATAAGCAACACAGTAGTACAAGCATGTAGTATGTAAAAATATGAGTAATAGATATAATATATTCAAATAGTTACTACGTTGCCCAACAGTGATATTGACATTCCCACACCTGGTGAGCATCAGCGATTTGAATCAATTTTAATTCTCGGGAATAACTATCGTACCAGGGTACATGCATACTAGCTATCGCGTTACCACGTATAGCCCCTATCTCCACCTGTTTTGTCCCAAGATTCAAATCGCTCCCACCTAATCCCCGGATTGTGCCCCCTCAGAAGCGTTACCACAGCGCACTGGGTCAGCCCTCCCTCGAGTACAAGCGCCTCCGGACTCATCGGCCTCTAGCAACTGGATGGGAGACACCTCGAAAACTTCAGACGAGCCCAGGTAAGACTTTCACCGATCTCATTTCCTGATTAAGCATTCTAGCAATGTTACGCCGACCAATAGGTGAACAACGAACGGACCTTACACGACTCGAGCGGAGCCAAATGATACAACAACACACACCACAAAATAAAATTATTCTCCGTCCGGTCTCCATTTAAATCATGAGCATAATATTAATTTCTCAATAGTAAAAGTTCTGTGATTTTTAACATCACCTACGCAACGAGTGACTCCTTTCCCTCGTGTCTACTCGCACCTAGCAATTCTAGGTAACTCGTCCTACGAGCTCTAGGTATAGGTGCTAAAGCCAGGGCGGCCAGGGAGTCTAATGCGAAGGTTTTCAACCAACTCCTAATGCGGATGCGTAATAATCAATCAATCAAGTTTAAATTAGCTGGGAGTATCATGGTCCTGCCTACCTCTGCTTATGTTTCTCAAAATCAACAAACTAAACTATGTTAGTTTGCCGGGTTGTGGGGTTTTGCCCCAGGCAACCCCTTGATCATTTGGACAACTCCTTTCAAATACGACTGATGGGCCCTCCAAGTCGTGGGTGGGTCTTAGTTGGTCTTTTGGACACCGTTGTTTGAATTAGTTCCACACTCTTCCTTCTCGATCACGTATCTACAATAAACGTCACTACATGAATAACATAATGCAAAATGAGTGCAATGAATGTACGTTATGCGTGAGTGGAAGACATCATGGAACAAGTAAATGGATTTAATTGATGCAGCTTCATGTGACCTTTGTATATACCCAATTAACTTTACTATGCAACGCATGTATTTAGCCATATAACATTCCTTGTGATTTCAAAAGTTGGACAATGCCAAATGATTTCAAACATTTATGTCATGCATATGAATACTACATGATGCTACCACCAAAACTTTTAACAGTAAAGGAGATATAAATTAATTTTAATAAACCCAGCAATTTATTTGGTAGTTAAGTTCCCAGATTTATTATAAAATACAAGAAAGGTTTCAGACCCTAAAACTTTTACATCCAACGTATTATGTTATGAGAGTCTTGTATAAAATCTAGTAAGCCAAATAACCAAAGTTTGATAATACAACTAATTTCCACTTAATTATTTTAGCTTATTTCACATGCAGGTCAAAACAGCAACAATAAAATTCACAAATATACTTTTTGGGACTTAAACTTAACTAGTAAGCACACTGATTTTTTCTAGAATTTATTTCATAGCATAAGATCACTTTTTCCTATTATTTACTTTAATAGGCAATATTTTGTCATTTTCAAATCACCTTCAAAACTTAACATACACATCTCCATATTTAAAAAATGAGCTAAATATACTAAGGAGAGCGCATACAAATTCCAAGGAGACATTTAGAGCACATACTATGTAGCAACCATTTTCATGTTATTGAAATACATAAAATTCATGCATGATGGTGAAATAGTAATCATCCAGCCAATGCTAGGGCTACCAAAAATTACAGAATGTCTAAATAACCTAACAAAGCTACTATCCAAGTTTCAAGATTTTTAGAGTTCATTTGACCCACATTTCTCATTTCTCTAGTTTTAACATGCATGCACAAATCCAGGAGCAAAATGGTCAATGCACAAATCCACATCATACCCAACCTGTAGATCTAAGAACAAGGAGTACAATACAATAAAGTTTGTATTTTTAAGATTTCATGTGATTTTATTGGAATTTCAAAATTTCAGCTTGAAATATTAAAGGTCTATAGATCTAGGGACCGAAACGGAATTAAACCTAGCTTTCAGGGGCTAAAGCGCGAGATTTGCAAGACACATACAACAGTGCGCTGGAGTAAATCGTAAAAACACGAGACGTCAGGGACTTAGGCGCAAAACAGCCTTCTTCTTCCTCGGGCAAAACAGTCTTCCTCTCGACAGAGAGAGGAGACGGACAGGGCCCCGGCCAATCCGGCCATGCCGGGCACGGACGGACACCAGAGGCGATCTAGGAGGGAGAGGGGAGCGTGGGGAACTCATCCCACAACCTGGATTCGACGGGGAATGCGTGGAGATGGCCGGCGACGGAGCTCAGAACGCACGGAACTTCGGCGACGAACTGCTGCTCCACGGAGTGATTTCGGCGGCCAAAACTTGGGGGAAACGGTAGAGTGTAGGACAGGGAAGAGTGGCGCAGTAATAGTGAGGCGCGGGGATGAGCAGAACGGGCTGCTTGAGCTCGAGCTCGAGTTCCTGTTAATGGCGGTGGGGGTGGAATAAAGAGGAAGAAGGGCCACGGATAGGAATGTACTGAGCGAAAGAGAGGAGAGTGAATGGGAGGGAGTCCTCCCCGTGAGGCTGCTCCCAGTGGAGACCGGGCAGAAGGTGCCGGCCGCGTGGCCATGGACGTGGCGCCGGGGCTGACGGGCCCACCTGTCATAGACCGAAGGGAAAAAGGAAAATTCGAAAATATAAAAATCTCCTGTTGACTGCAGAAACCTCCGTTTGAAATTCCGGTTTTTAACTAACCTAGAGGTCGAATTGGGCAAAACTCAAAATACAAAAAATGTACTAAACTTTGTTACCTACAACTTTGATATAAAGTGTAATAGTACGTTTTGTTGACATTTTTGGAGAATTTTTGAATTTCAAAGTCTGCCCCTGTTTGACCAACTAAATTCTAGGGTTTAAATATTCTGTTTACCCTAGATGAGATCATTTTCATGGAAAATGAATTATATCAATGTTGACCAATACTTCATTCTCTACAACTTTCATATATAAAGATTTGCATGATAAAGATGTTTGTTTCACATAAATTTGAATTTTCTAGACATGCCATGTTTCGGCAGATTTGATATGTTGAAAGAATTTGACCTAAAACACTATGCAAACCTTTAAGCATGTCACTACTCACAATACCAAAGTTGTTCATCATCAAGTTCTTTACAAGTTTGGTATAGGAAGTTTGGTCTAGATCTCATTATATTTTGAACAACCAGCACAAATGTTTTCAATAGGGTTGGTACAACTGCAGCTTCAATTTGTGTGGAGCCTTTCTTGTTTCAAACTTTTGAGTGACCAAATGAGGTCCAATTACTTCAAGATCAGATGAATTTGAAAGGTGATGAGTTTAATTTCATTTCATAGTAAGGAAGATTTTGAAGTTGTATAATGAAATCGAAGGTAATTTCAGAATGAATCTTGGGAAAAGTGAACTCCCTAGACTTAGCAGAATTTCCCTAGTGTAGTCTGTGCTGGTTTGGTTTGAACTTTTGAGCCCATTAACATCTGATTTTAAAGAAGGTCAAAATGTCAAAGTTTAAGGTCACATATTAAACCAAAACTTTTGTATTTCATGTTTTGCGCAAAAACTAATAGACTTTTAACTACTCAACCAAGCAACGCAAGGTTTTACATATTCAACTAGAAAATTTTTGACTTAGTGGTTTACTGGCCTAGTTGTTGTTTTTCTCTAAGCATGATTAAGTCAAAATCCTTGATTAACATTAATCTAATTGCGTGTCAAGACTTTTGAGATGCCGGGGGCATCACAGATAGGTACAAAGAATGCAAACTCCTGATAACGATTACAATGATGGCACACATTGGAGACACGGAGATTTTTTTCCCGAGGTTTAGGGAAGCCAACGTGCCTCTACCCCCTACTCCTTGTTTAGCGCCCCCCGTAGGGCTTTGCACTAGCGTAGTCCTCAAAGAAATAGGGCCTTGCCCATACAAGGGTGGAGGATGGCAAAGTGACCTTCGCAAAGGTCAAGCAATCCGGTCGGGTCTCCAGATATCCCTGGTACACATCCACACGAGCCCTTCTCTCGCATAGTCTTAGAATATGGCCTCACCCACGCAAGGGTATAGGATTGTTGGGGCTGTTGGGGTCTTCCACGGGCCTTCTCACAGAGACACTCCGCTGTCTCCACTAAGGAAGCTTTTGGCCAACGTGCCGAGGGCCTTCCTCCCTCTCACAAGTAAGATGGCGGCCACTCCATACTTCGGAGGGTCTCGCAAGACTTACAAGCCCCATACTTACAAAGATAAACGTGCACACGGGCACAAGTAAGACAAATAGCCCTAAGTAAAGATGCTTTGCGAGCTCTAGCTATGCCGGGATGTGTCTCTTATGCTCTGGTGATGGTTAGGCTCTAAAATGTGTCTCTACTCTTCAAATAGGCATGAGTAATGTATCTCAACACTATAATGAGCTTAGAAGTTACAAACCATAGAGTGGAGGCCGGGGAAGGGGGCATTTATAGACCGAGTCTCAAAACTAGCCATTGGGAGCAACTTGATCTTCGTTTCCTACGACCATCGGACCGTCCGATGCGTGTAATTTGCACTGAGGTCTTGAATCTTCAATCTTGGCCTTCTTCTCTCCGGACCTTTCGATGGGGCTTCTCCGGACCTTTTGATGGACCAAAAAATTTGATGGTACGTGTTGTCACCTCAACCACTAAAATCACACTAGAGAACTAAGCACTTCCTTACAGTTGTGGTCCGGCCAAATCCGCCCAGTTGTGCCCCGCATGGTCACCTTTGCTCAACCCGTTCCGTTCTCCGTCGCCGCCGGCTTGCTGCCCACCAAGCCACCATGACTGCCCCCAGTGCCACCACGCGGAGGAGCTCGCCTGCTGATCACCGGTTGCCACCATGAGTGTCCTCAGCGCCACCACGTGGAGGAAAGCAGCCGCGGCAACGGGGACCATCCGCAGCGACGGCGGCCGCGAGGACGGAGAGCATCCCTAGCGATGTCGTCCGTGATGACTGGTACCGGTCGGAACGACCTCGTCAGCGACCGCAACGACAACGGGGAGCGGCAGTGACGTCATCCGCTCCGAAGGCGGCAACAACGATGGGGAGCGGACACATCAATGGGGAGCATTTGCGGCGACGGAGAGTGTGATGCCCCTGGCATCTCAAGTGCATTATACTAATATCATTAGCTTAATGACATCATTTCAAGGGCATTTTATCTTGAGAGCATGCATAGCTTAGGTCATTTGAAGCAATTAAACTCGGTTTGCGGAAAAACTGTGTTTGCATTGCTGTTGTAACTTTAATACTGTTGTGAATTTTACAAAACTTTACATACCAAACTTGTAGAAAATTTCATGAGGAATAACTTTGGAATTTTGAGTTATGACATGCATGGGGGTTTGAACATAGTTTTGGGTCATTTTAGGTGAAACTGTGAATTTAGCCAAACTCAGACCTGATTAGTAAATTCAAAATTTTGTGAAACAAAATTCAAAATCCTACCATAACTTGAATACCAAAGTTGTAGTTCATGAGATTCTATGCAACATTGGTATAGCTCACTCTTCATAAAAATGCACCTAAAATAGACTTTAATAATTTCTAAGCTGAGGGTTTCAAATGGTCAAACTGGAGTCAGCAGGTTAAACACGATTTAAATCATATTTATACTTGGAATCTGGTATTAGTCCTTTTTACAAATTTGTAGATCTCAAAAGTTAAAACATTTCATTCAATTGGGTCCTTTTCAAATTCGGCTCCTAAGTTGGTCAAATTGGCAGAATTCAGAAACCTGGTTAGTTGGTCAAACCCCATTTTTCATTTTTCGGGATTTTTATTTTCTTATGAGTCTATGACACGTGGGACCCACCTGTCGGGTTCCCGCCCGGGGCTCGGATGACGACACCTCGCGGGTCCCACCTCTCCGTCGCTTCATACACCCGGTTCACTGGTCCACCACACCCCGGCCCCACCTGTCAGCCTCACCCGGTCCATGGACTCAGCCCACCCGCGCGCCTCTCTCTTCCTTCCCCGCTCGACCGCGCCCACGCGGCGCCGGTCTCGTGGCCGCCATGGCCACGCGCCGGCCTCCCGGCCGCCATGGCCACGCGCCGCTCCCGGTCGCCGCCAGCGCGCCCGGCTCGCCTTCAAGGTGGGGACGAAGCCCCGGCCTCCTTCCCCGAGACTCCATTCGCGCGCCCGCCCCTGAGTTTCCCTCCGCTCGGCCCTCTCTGTTTTTCCCCTCCGCTCCACCGGTCGCCGCCATTGCCGAAGCTCGAGGCGAGCTTGTGCCCGCCTCTCCTGCTACCCTCATGCCTCACCACCACCACGCCGCTCATCCTCGACCTCTCCTCCGCCAAATCCCCTAGACCTCGTCGGCTATAGCCCCTCCACCGCCCCGCATTTGGTCGCCGGAGTTCGCCGCCCCTGCTCACCGTCGCGAGCCTCCTCCGAGCCCTCCCCATCGAAACCGGTTGTGGGGGTAAGGTCCCCACCCTTCTCTCTCCCTCTCCCGCCACCGCCAGTGCGCTTAGGGGCTCCGGCACGCCGGTTCCGGCCGCGCGCCGTCGCCGCTCCCCCCCTGTCGCGAGGTTGAAGGCGACCAGGGGAGGGAGACGGCTTATTTGCGATTTAGCCCTCTAGATCTGGTAGTTTTAGATTTAGATCCAAAGGCGCTGTATACTGAGTCTTGTAACACTTACACGCTAGCCCCTGGAATATACGTTTAATTAGTTATATGTCCTTAGATCTGTGGTTTTTAAATAAAATGAGTATTAATTCGGCTGAAACTTTGGAAATTCGTAGTAAATCCAATAAAAATCAGAAAAATACAAACTTTGTTGCAGATTACTCCTATTAAGTAGATCTACAGAATGGATATGATGGTTGGATATGAAAAGACCATTTTGCCCCTGTTATTGTGCATACTTGATAAATCAATGAAATTAGGAAATGTGGACTAAATGGTCTCCAAACATTGCCAAATTTGGACAGCAGTGTTGTTAGGGTATATAGGCTCACTATGATTTTTGGTAGCTCAAATATTCACTGTTTAATTACCATTTTGCCCCTGCATGTGTTTTTAGCATAAAAATAAATAAGGAAATGATAACCATATAAAGATTATACTCTAAATGATTTTACCCATTTTATTTGTGCTCCCTGTAGTATAAGTAGCTCACTGTTGAAATGGGGCGCTGTGCGTGTCAAGTATAGTTAGTGTTTTGAAATTAATAAGTTCATGCATGTTTAAATTAATAAATAGAAAATGTGGTTTAAATGAGAGTCAAAAATTCTGAATTTGGGCAGCAGCTTTGCTAGCATACCTAAGCTTAGTAGAAGAATTTGATAGCCTAAATGCTTACTGTTTATTTACTATTTCACCCTCGCCTACTAACTAAGCATATAATTAGCAAAGAGAAAGAATTCTAGATAAAAGTAAGCATCGGCCATTTCGCATGAATCGATGCTACTCAGTCACACACCCCCACGTTGTTTTATGTGACAAGCTAAGTTATCATAAATGATGGCTTGTACGATTTCTCAACGCTAAACCAGTTTCATCATGAAAATGCATAATTTTATTCCATCAATTATGATTTCTTGCATTGCACTCGCGTCATGAAGCAAGCATTGCACTAATACATGCTCAAATTGCACCATATTATGCATATAGATTCCGCGAGCGAAGGACAACCGCCGGACCAACCAATCGTAGAGAAGCCAGAGGAGCAGTTGCACCAAGAGCTGAAGGGCCAGCAACAAGGTCACGACTACGCTCCGGAAGAAGATACTGGCCCTAGCACCTATACATAGAGTTCGTAGGACGAGTATGCCTAGAAATTGCTAGGTATGAGTAGACACGAGTGTGTGGACTCGTCGCGTAGGTGCTTTCAAAGTTACAAAAGCTTGCCATTACATCATTTATTACTGTTGCTCATGAATTAAATGGAGACCGGACGGAAATTTATTTCAGTATATACTTTTCGTAATGTTGCACTATGGACTCCGCCCGAGTCGCATAAGGCCTGTCCGCTGTTCGCCTATTGGTCGGCATAACATTGCTAGAGTGCTTATCCGGAGAATGGGACCGGTAAAGTCTTACCTGGGTTTGTCCGAAGTTTTCGAGGCTCCGCCCATCCACTTGCTGGAGGCCGATGGGCCCGGGGGCGCTTGTACTCGAAGGAGGGCTGACCCAGAGCACTGTGGTATCGCTCTTGAGGGGGCACAACCCGGGGGTTAGGTGGGGGCGCTTTGAATCTTGGGACAAGACAGGTGGAGATCGGGGCTATATGTGGGAACACGATGGCTAGTAAGCATATACCCCTGGCATGATAGTTATTCTCAGGAATTAAAATCGATTCGAATCGCTGATGCCCACCAGGTGTGGGAATGCCAATACCTTTGACGTCCAACATAGTAACTACTTGAACACTCTGGATTTAATACTCATGATTTTTGGAATACCACATGTTTGAATTGAACTGTCTACCTTACTGCAATTTACTTTTATGTTGGTGGTCATACAAATGATGAAAACTATTACTTATGTTACACATCATATTGTTTAAAACCAAAGGCTAAGGATCCACTTGCTAGTAAGCTGCTTTGCGTCAGCCGTAAGCCAAATCCATTAAGACCTACTGAGTAATTAGTACTCAGGGTTTGCCCCCATATTTTGAGCGCACGAATAGAGTTCATGGTCTGCACTTGTGTTGGAGGTGGCGCATGCCCTCACTTAGGATGAAACGGCATGAGTGGCACAAGGGCAACATCAGTGGGCTCGATGTTGTTACCTCTAATGCTAATCTTTTGATGATATCATGGTGACCTCTGAACTTATATTTCCGCTGCGAGAAACTTTTGAACTGGCTACTTTATAACACTATGTTGGACTTGTACTTTATTCAAAACCGGTTTGTAACTAAGTCTTTTATTATGATATCCAACTACCTGTGATGATGTATCTGTTGTGGCTCCATCGTGGGTCAGATGTGTATGAATGTCGGTTCATCTGGGAAATGGTAATATCAAGGGTCAAATGACTCTCGACGGACGACCGGGTTTAGTTTGGCCTAAACACATTGCGAGCCAGAGGTGGCACATGTGCTTAGTCTGGATTAAATCAGCGGTTCCGCCACAGAGAGCATCCAGCGCTGAGGAAGTGGAAGAAGCGGAGGGCCCCGCCACCATGGATCTGGTCGTGTGAGGAGGCCAATAGAGGTGGAGGAGGAAGTCAGAGGGAGGTGGAGGAGGCCGGCAGAGGTGAAGGAGGCTGGCGGAGGGAGGTGGAGGGGGCCATCCGTGTGGCCGAACCGCCGATTTAATTCGGGCTAAGTGCACCTACCACCTCTGGCTTGTAGTGCAATTAGACCGAACTAAACCCAGTCATCCGTCGAGAGTCATTCGGCTCCCGATATTACCTTTTCCCAGAGGAACCGACATCATACACATCCAGCCCACGATGGAGCCACAACAGTTACATCATCTCAGGCAGTTGAATATAGCATATATAAACTTATTTTACAAACCGGTTCGAACTAAAGATATAGGTTTCAACATAATGCCATACGAAAGGCAAGTTTGAATCAAATAGCGGAAGCGAATTCGAAAACATCTCAAAGCGAAAACAAAATACTTTAGTAGTCTTCATGCAACGATGATCGAGGCGAGCAGCACCGAGCCCACCGGTACTACCCTCCTCCAAGCACTTGTCCAGATGTCGCCGGTACCTGTTCTCAAAAGGTGGGGGCAAACCCTGAGTACTAATTACTCAGTAGGACTTAATGGAATGGCTTACGGCTGACGCAAAGCTTGCTTACTAGCATGTGGATCCTTAGCCATTGATTTTAAACGGTGGTATAGCAACATAGAGTATCAAGATTCATCTTTTGCATATAACTCCATAATAATAATAACTTGCAGAAATGTAAGCAATACAATACAAACATGTAGTATTTGAAAACATGAGTAACATGTATGATATATTCAAGTAGTTACTACGTTGAATGTCAAAGGTATTGGTATTCCCACACCTGGTGGGCATCAGCGATTCGAATCGATTTTAATTCCCGGGAATAACTATCATGCCAGGGGTATATGCTTACTGGCCATCGCGTTCCCACATATAGTCCCAATCTCCACCTGTCTTGTCCCAAGATTCAAAGCGCCCCCACCTAACCCCCGGGTTGTGCCCCCTCTGGAGCGATACCACAGTGCCCTGGGTCAGCCCTCCCTCGAGTACAAGCGCCCCCGGGCCCATCGGCCTCCAGCAAGTGGATGGGCGGAGCCTCGAAAACTCTGGACAACCCAGGTAAGACTTCACCGGTTCCATTTCCCGGTTAAGCAATCTAGCAATGTTATGCCGACCAATAGGCGAACAGCGGACGGGACTTAAACGACACGGGCGGAGCCAAATGATACAACTACGCACACCACAAAATAAGATTATTCTCCGCCCGGTCTCCATTTAAATCATGAGCATAGTATTACTTTCCCAATAGTAAAAGTTTTGTAATCTTTGAAATCACCTACGCGACGAGTGACTCCTTTCACTCGTGTCTACTCGCACCTAGCAATTCTAGGCAACTCGTCCTACGAACTCTAGATATAGGTGCTAGGGCCAGGGCGGCCAGGGAGTCTAATTGAAGGGTTTTCAATCAACTCCTAATGCGGATGCGTAATCATCAACCAAGATAATATTAGCTGGGCATTTCATGGTCCTGCCTACCTTCCTCACTATTGTTAGTAGTTGCCTCCTGAGCGAAGTCGGGCCCCTACTGCTGGTCTTCCGGTTCCTGGTGCAGCTCATCCTCGGGCTCCTCTATGATCAGTTGATCCGGCGGGTGTCCTTCACTCGCGGGATCTATATGCATGGCATGGTGCAATTGGAGCATGTATTAGTGCAATGCTTGCTTCATGATGCGAGTGCGATGCAAGGAATCATGATTTAGGGACCAAAGTTATGCATTTTCGTGGTGGAACTTGTTTAGCATTAAGAAATCCTACAAGCCATCGCCTACGGTAACTTAGCTTATCACATATAACAACGTGGGGGTATGTGGCGAGGTAGCATCGCTTCATGTGAAGTGACCGAAGCTTACTTAAACATCCATTTTTTTTCACATAGCTAACTTAGCATTCCTAGCGTGCATTTCTCAAACAGTAGTGAAGACCTATATTGCATTCTAGAATCAGTGGCTAAGACTCACATATTCTTATGTTTCAAATATGATCCATTGTGGCATTTTTTATATATATACTATTCTCACATTTTCTATTATTTACGTAAATATGCATTATTTCTACCATTTTCAAATCAGAGCCAAAACCTTACATGCACCACCTCCTTCTCTAGCAGTGAGTCATGTTCATAACCTAGAGCTCATATCATGCCCCTGAAGCCACCTGGAGCATTTTTCACCATAGCAACCTTTTCTTCAATTAAATATATGCTTAAATACAAGACAAGGGCAAAATAGTAATTAATCAGTCAATGCTAGGGCTACCAGAATTTATACAGAGCCTACACATGCTATCAATGCATCTGCCCAAATTTCATAATTTTTGAAGCTCATTTAACCCACATTTCCTATTTATTAAGGTTTTTCATGCATGCACAATATCAGGGGCAAAAATGTCTTTTCATGCCCAACCATCATATCCATTCTCTAGATCTACTTAATAGGAGTACACTGCAACAAAGTTTGTATTTTTCTGATTTTTATTTGATTTTATATGATTTTTCAAAGTTTATGCCGAAAATATCAAATCTAAAAAGGAAAAACCCCAGATTCCTGATCTAACCATCATTATACATAGATTCAGGGCCTGCATGGAAAATATCCAACACTCAGTGAACATCGCGTTGGACTCGAACGGAAATAGACAAAAACGCAGGGGGCTATTCGCTATTTCACCTTCTTCTTCCTGCCTCCTTCTTCTACCTCGCGACAGGGCAGGAGGCGCGCGTCGGGCCACGTTCTCGCGCGCGCACCTGTGCGTGGGTGGCCGGATTTGAAGCCGAGCCACCCCAGGGACGTGTTCCCAGTGAAGGGCTTCCCTTCCCCCAAGACGGCGTCGCGCGAGGAGTCTGGAGCGGGCGGGGAACGCCGGTGAACCGGACGTGGGGCCGGGCGACGCGGAGGACGGGCGGCGGTTCGGTCTGGTGGAGGAGCGGGGAAACGGCGCCCCGGGGCAGCGCGCGAGCAGCGCGGTGGCGTGACGAGTCCGGCGTAGGCGGTTGGAGGCTCGGGGAGGTGCTTGACGGTGGGTGTCCGCGAGGAGGTGCGGCTGCGGCGGCGTTGAGCGATGGCGTTCGCGTGGGGAGGGATGGTGGAGTGATTTCTGGCGCTGAGATCTTGGGGTAAAGATGGAGGAGGCAGTGGCGGCCGCGGTGCTCGTGCTATCGGGGCAGGAGGTGTACTGGAGAGACGGCGCGGTGGAGCTCGTGCTCCATGGGCATGGCGGCAGTGCACTGGAGCTTGGGCAGGAGAGCGGAGTGGCGTCGAGGCAAGGGGACGAGGGAGACAGTGGGCGAGAGAGAGGCAGGCGAGTGAAGGGAGCCGCATCCCCGTCTAGATGAGGCCGGGCGGGGTCGGGGCAGCGCGGCCTCGGCCAGCCATGGCGCGGCGCGAGCAGGCGCTGGGCGCCGCATGGGCGAGCGGGAGCGGGGAGAAGGAGGGAGCAGGGCAGCGTGGACCGAGTCCATGGACCGGAGTCAATGACAGGTAGGCCCCGTGGAGGAACATGAGCATCGAGTTCATGGACCAGGTCTGCGGAGCGAGCCAAGGTGGGGCCCACGTCCGCTGTCGTCCGAGCCGGAATCCGTGGACTCCGCCATGTGGGGCCCGCCCGTCATAGAGACAACGAAAAAATGAAATTTTGGAAAAAGGAAAAGGATGGTTTGACCGGCTGGAGACATATTTAAAATTCGCATTTTTGATCACCCTAGAGGCCGAATTAGATGAAACTCAAAATACAAAAAGTATTGGAAACTTGTATCTCTACAAATTTTCTACAGACACGTATACCAAGTTCTATACTAACATTTGGTTTAAATTTGAATTAAATCAACTAACTCTAGTTTGACCATTTGAAACCCTCAGTTTAGAAATTATAAAAGTCTATTTTAGGTGCATTTTCATGAAAACCTTTCTATACCAATGTTGTTTACAATTTCATTTTCTACATCTTTCATATACAAAATTTTGCATGATCATGTCTTTTGTTTGCTCAAAATTTGAATTTTCCATTCAGGTCTATTTGGACAGATTTCACTAGAAGACAGAAAATGAGCTAAAACACCTTGCAAACCTTTATGCATGTCAACACACAAAATACCAAAGTTATTAATCATGAAGTTGTCTACAAGTTTGGTATATAAAGTTCTGTCTAATTCACCACAGATTTTGAAATACCATTTCAAACATATTCAGAGTTTTGGTAAAACAGCACTTTTCCTTTTTGTAGAGTCTTTCTTATTTTCAACTTTTGGAGTATGGAATGGTGTCCAATCATATCAAGGTCTAGTGTATCTGAAATGTTATGAGTTCAATTTCATTTCATAGAAAGGAATATTTTGAAGTTGTATGGTCAAATCGAAAGTAATTTCAGAATGAAATTTGGGAAAGAGTGTTGACCCTAAACTTAGCAAAATTTCCTGAGTGTAGGTTAACTGGGCTTGGTTCGAACTTTTGAGCCCCTTAACATCTGATTTTGAAAACGGTCAAAATAGCACATTTGTAAGAAATATCTTGAACTAAAACTTTTGTATTTGATGTCTCGCATGAAAATATATAAATGTCTAACTACTCAACCAAGTAACGTGCGACTTTCTATTTTGAATAGAAAAATTTCGACTTAGTGATTTCTCCACCAATCCTCATTACTCTCTAAGCATAATTAAATCCTAACTCACCATTAGTGTTCATGTAATCGTGTGTCAGGGCTTTCGAGATGCCGGGGGTATCACAATCCGAGGCTATGTGGCCAAGTCAACCAAACAAGATCTCAAATAGATCCATTGCTCACAATAGCCTGGGTAGCACTAGACTGGCCACGTACCGGAGGCAGGTTGCACAGGGAGAAGCTACCAAACAAACCAAAACTTCTCCGTCTAAAATTATAAAGAGTTCTAGCTCGTTTGTTATCCGTCCATATTTATATGGTGCCGAGGAAGACATATATTAAACACGTAGAATAAATTTAATAAAATTGCAGAAATCTTTTATAATTTAGGATGAAGAGAGTACCAACATCGATAAAAGATCGGAGGCAGTAGTATTTTCCTTCATTCTTGTGATAGCAGGTGTATTTTCCTTGTAGATGTTGGGCTTCATTTGTTGCAAACAATGAATAGCACCTCGGGCTCCCCAATGGCCAACTTTTGGCGCGCTCGAGAAACCGACCGCCACCTTTCCCGCGCTCCAGTCGTAGCCCCCGATTCCACCGCCCACCGCCACTCAACGGTAAATATAAAAACCAGTATTTTCACTTAGACCCCCGTAAAACTACGTAATACTGCGGATAGCATGTACAAGCGCACAGTACACGCGCGGGAGAACAGGACAACGCCGGTTTCGCCAAAACCCCCTGGAGTCAAATAAATTCTCATTAGGCCCCCCATTCCGATTCCCCAAATCTGCCCGAACCCTACCTCGCCGGAGCCCCCGCTCTCTCCGGCGACCCCTCTCTCCTCCGGCCGATTCGTCGGTGCCATCGTGTGATGCGTCCGGCGCTTCGTGGCTGAGTGACCGGTCTGTGCGGTTTCGATGGCCGCGCAAGCCCCGTCGACGCCTCCCGCTGTGAAGGCGCGCTTCGCGGATCTCTGCAAGGTTAGATCTCTCGTCCTTGTCCACGGTGCGTTTCCGTTGTCTTGAGGCCTCAAGGTTTTCGATTCGGAGTTGGTGCAGGAGCTGGGTGTGAGCGAGGGCGTCGCAGACGAGGCCGCGGCACTGCTGGAGGAGGGGCAGGGCGCGCTCCTCGCGTCGCCGTCGTTCGGGCGCAGATCGGTAAGAGACGAGACGCCGTGTTCTCTGGCGTGGGACTATCGGTTACTGTGTCCCGCTGGTGCTAATTAGGGCGTGGCCCTCTGCAGGCCGAGGATGCGCAGCGGCTGTGCTTCGCGTTCCTGCTGTACTGCGCGGCCAAGCTGAAGGGGCGGAAGGAGGGTGGCCCTGGGGTCAGGCTGTGCGAGATCTTGAACGGCTGCAAGCTCAAGTGGGTGATGTTTCATTACGATCTATTTGAGTTGCGGTCTGGTGATTTTAGGGTTTGTTTGAATTGGTCGCCGTTGTCTTTGGTTTTGCCTGCAGATATGACGATTTCTTCAAGGAGACGCAGCAGCTTGGTCTGAAGATTGAGAAGGTTTTGGTGAGCCGTTATGGTCAGGATTGGGAAGGTCGACTTGAGGTGGGTTTAGATTTGGTCTTGTTTTGCTTTGCTTTGGAGAGATGGAGGGTTAGGGAGGTCCTAACTTTTTTATTTCTGCATGGGGATCTGGACTGGCGAGACCAGCTGAAGCAATTGGAGAGTTTGGTGAATCTGTTGGCGGATGCAAGCAGGTAAATGTTGCTATGCACCTTATCCTCAGTTTAACAATAGCAAAATTGCTTGTCATTTTTTTTCTTGAGTCGAGAGTTGATCCTTATTATTTCTAAGGACGTATCACTAACTACAACTGCTGATTTGTTAATTATAACAATTTGGTTTTTATTGGTTGAAAAGGTGTGATAAACTCTCACCATCATTTGCTTGAAATGACAGGTTCTATTGCAAAGCATATAATGAACTATTCTCAGGTGCAAGTGAGCCTGGATCAACGGCAAAAACTCCTGAGTACATTCTTTTTGGGTGGCATCTCTTCCTAATGCTTCGTTCAAGATCACCAGAGTTGTTCAAGGACTTGGTATCCTGCATCCATGGATTAGTTGCTGTATTGGTCAGTTTGCTTCTCTTTACTTCTTTCTTTTGTTTCTTTATAGATTTTTGAACTATGACTTCTTTAGTGCTGTGAGCTGCTACTTGTATTTTTAATTTGATCAATTAACTGTTTAATGGAATGCAGGCCATACTTTTGATTCATGTGCCTGCTAAATTGAGGAGCTTCACAATTGAAGGCTCTTCTCACTTGAGTAATTGTTCTTGACATTTTGTCAATTTGTTCCTTCTGAATCTATCCTTTAATTTATTTGTGCAGTGTTTAGCCCATAGTTACATTTGTTTTTTTCTTTGGATCCAGTCAAACAGACTGAGAAAGGCGTTGATCTTATTGCTTCGTTATGTCATAATTATCATACCTCTGAAGAACGCTTGAAAGAAATGATGGGAAAATCTCATAAGGCAATAGAGGACTTCTTTGGGACGAAAGGACTAAGTGCTTCAGAGTGCAAAACAGAAAGTTTGGATAAAATAGACACAGGCATGGAATCCTCCTCCCTCCCTCCTGTGTGTGTGTGTGTGTGCATGCATAGTGAGTTCTGTTTGTGTTACACTTTAATTAGTTGAAGTGTTATGTCAACTTTTGGTTGCAGATGGCCTGATGTATTTCAATGGTCTCATTGACGAGGAGTGTTTCCAGTCGAATTTGGAAAAATTGGAGAAAATATGCGATTCTAATAGTTGTGAAGGGGAGCTTGATTTGAAACTATTTTTGATCAATAATGATTATATTCCCCGTGTCGAGAACTCGTCTGGGGGCTCCACCAATTTAGGATATTCAAAGGTATCTATAATGTTACATAATCATTTCAGTAGTTGAGGTTGAATTTCTTTTTGCAGATTATATCTGCATTGATTCTTTTTCTTCCTTTGCAGCGTGCCTTTGAAACACTAGCATCACCCACAAAGACAATAAAGAACATGCTGACAGTTCCTAGTTCCCCTTCATCACCTGCCAATGGTGGTTCAGTCAAGATTGTGCAAATGACGCCAGTAACTTCTGCCATGACAACAGCTAAGTGGCTTCGCGAGGTGATATCTTCGTTGCCAGAGAAGCCATCATCTAAGCTTCAGCAGTTTTTGTCATCATGTGATAGGGATTTGACAAATGATGTGACAAAAAGGGTCAGCATAATTTTGGAAGCAATTTTCCCATCAAAGTCTTCTGTAGACCGGGGTGGTTCAATAGGCCTCAACTGTGCAAATGCATTTGATATCCCATGGGCCGAAGCAAGAAAAATGGAGGCTTCGAAGTTGTACTATAGGGTACTGGAGGCAATCTGCAGAGCTGAGTTACAGAACAGCAGTGTAAATAATCTGACTCCATTGCTTTCAAATGAGCGTTTTCACCGATGTTTGATTGCGTGTTCAGCGGAGCTAGTATTGGCAACACATAAGACGGTCATCATGATGTTTCCTGCTGTTCTGGAGAGTACTGGTCTAACTGCATTTGATTTGAACAAAATAATTGAGAACTTTGTGAGACATGAAGAGACTCTTCCAAGAGAATTGAAAAGGCACTTAAATTCTTTAGAAGAACAGCTTTTGGAGAGCATGGCATGGGAGAAAGGTTCATCATTGTATAACTCACTGATTGTTGCCAGGCCATCTCTTGCTTCTGAAATAAATCGCCTTGGCCTTTTGGCTGAACCAATGCCCTCTCTTGATCACTTAGTGGCAAGGCAAAATATTCATGTTGAGGGCTTGCCAGCTACACCATCTAAAAAACGTGCAGATGGTCCAGGTACTTTGCTAGTCAGCCTTACTTTGATGTTTGTGTAATTAACTATTCCAATCCTCAAAGCCGTTTCTCCTTGTTGAGTTGTTGCATGCTACTTGCAGTTTGTTCATCATCCAATCAGTTTGATTACATAGTGTTGCATGTTTCTTATTGTACAATAAGGTCTGTAGCTGTCATTTTCTTACAAATTTGATCACACAATGTTTTGCAGTCTGTATTTTGTCTAAAAATTAGATTGCACAATGTTTCAAATGTTTAGTGACCTTTAGTCTACGTAGCAGCCATTATATTCAGTTTTGGTATCTGTCGCCTGTCGGTGTTATGCACCGGCAGTCCGATCAAGGGGTACTTCGCCGGACAGTTAATCGAACGGGGCGGTCGCCGATAGGGGATCGATGGTGCACAGAACACAGAGCATGCGATCTAGACATGTTCGGGCTGCCGAGATGCGTAATACCCTACGTCCTGTATGGGGTTTTCGTGGATTATGTCATGGAATCTAGGTTACAAGTTGGAGACGATCTCCTCAGCTCGTAGACCTAAGGTTGTTGCCTATGGATTCGATGATCCTATGGGGTCCCTGCACGACCTTATATAGCCTGGGCCTCCGGGGTGTTGGAAATAATCATGACTTGAATTTGTTTCAGGTCCTTGCATCTAGGATAGGTGGTATAATCATGTCATCTTTGCATTAGCATGTATGTATCCGGCTGCGTGGTATGTTAATGTAGAAGCCGGATCCTCAGTTCTATACTGCATACATGGTTAGTTAATCTGATGGCTAGGTCAATAGGTGATCAATGCGTTGAACAAAGAAGTCTTATGACAATATGTGGTCTTCTCAAGTGGGCACCATTAAAGAATTTCAGTGTTCAATTACCTTGAAGCTTATATTGCAATCTTTTTGAGACAAGCAATTCTTAGATTTCACTTTGTTAGTCCTCATTTTTTTTCCATTCATTGCTTATTTGCTTTTGTTTCTGGCTCTTCTCTCTGTATATCCATCACATGTTTCTTGCAGATGACAATGCTGATCCTCGATCACCAAAGAGATTGTGCAATGAATCTAGGAACACAATAGCAGAGCGCAATTTGCAGACACCGCCACCCAAGCAAAGCCACACGGTGTCGACTAGCTTGAAAGCAAAATGCCACCCACTCCAGTCCACATTTGCAAGGTTTGGTCACCCATTTCAGTTGCACTAGTGTTTGTGCATTCTTCTTTTCTGTTGATTAAACAGAAATATGATTTGCCTTTTGTCTACTGTGCAGTCCAACTGTCAGTAACCCTGTTGGTGGGAATGAAAAATGTGCTGACGTAACTGTTCAGATATTCTTTTCCAAAGTATGGATCTTCTCATGATCAGAACTTAATTTGGTTTATCTTATTCTTCAAAGTTTTAATTCGAGCTGCAATTTCTTCAGATCCTGAAGTTGGCTGCTATTAGAATTAGAAACTTGTGTGAAAGGCTCCAGTGTGTGGAACAAACAGAGCGTGTATATAATGTGTTCAAGCAGATTCTTGATCAACAGACATCATTATTTTTCAACAGACACATTGATCAACTTATCCTTTGCTGTCTTTATGGTGTTGCAAAGGTACCATTTATACTATTTGATGAACTTCTTGTCGCTACTTCCCTTTTATTTGGGCTGTCTGACCATGCCATGCCTTCTCTGGCAGGTTTGCCAATTGGAACTCTCATTCAGGGAGATACTCAACAATTATAAAAGAGAGCCACAATGCAAACCAGAAGTTTTTTTGAGCATCTATCTTGGGAATAGGAATCGTAATGGGGTATGCACCTTGGCTTTGATATCTTACCTTTATTCAGATAGTTCTTTCTCGCTCTTCGGGTTATTACTTGTTTTTTTGACAGTTCCTTCCTATCAACAGGTACTAGGATCACGGCATGTTGATATCATTACTTTTTACAATGAGGTGTTTGTTCCAGCAGCCAAGCCTTTCCTGGTGTCACTAATCGCTTCTGGTACTCGTCCAGAAGATAAGAAGAATGCTAATAGTATATGCTATACTCACCTTCTCAGTTTTAACTTATATTTCTTTACCTATATGAGTAACTGATGTCATTACTCTTGCTTAGGCCAAATTTCTGGATCACCCAAGCCATCTCCTTTTCCAAACCTACCAGACATGTCCCCAAAGAAAGTTTCATCTTCACATAATGTTTATGTGTCTCCTTTGAGGCAAACCAAGGTTACTATGCTTTACATCATTTTCTTGCTCTATCTGCTCTTCATTTGATGGTATTAAGTAAGCTAACTGCTAACTCATGTAACTCCAATCTGTTTTGGTAAAGTAGCAAAGCTATCATAATCTCTTAATTTAATATAGCATATGCATGTTTAAACTTCTTCAACACAGTAACTTGACAACATCAGCATCAATAACAAAGCCGTTTAGCCCCAAGCAAGTTGGGTAGGCTAGAGATGAAACCTCGCAAGAGTCACAAATTAATGTATGGCATAGATGAATACCAGAGTTTTGCTAGGTCACATCTTACATGGTTACATTTAATTAAATGCTGGGTTAATACTTGGGACGCAGATAGTCTTTCCTAGGGGTTGGAGCACTTTTCGCCTCTACGGTTTTTCACTTTTTTTGTCAATACATTTCATTATTTTAAGTTACTTTAAGACCAGTCAATGCTGCTACGAGGGTGGGTGGTATTGCTTCCACCTTATTGTCCACTTATGTCACAATAGTAATGTAATTGAACCATCAGCACTTAAATCTTTGCTAAAATCCCTTATCCATTATCACATTCTTCTCTATGCCGCTTGTCAGATGGATTTGCTGCTTTCACCAAGTTCCAGGAGCTTTTATGCGTGCATTGGTGAAGGCACCCATGCTTATCAGAGCCCATCTAAAGATTTGGCTGCTATAAATAGCCGCCTAAACTAGTAAGTTAGCTTAAAACGGCACATTTTTTTGTACAACATGATTGTGTGTTTACAACACTAATTGACATCGCTCTGTTTCTTCTTAAATCTGCAGTAATGGCCGAAGAGTAAACACTCGAATAAACTTTGACATCGTGAGCGACTCAGTGGTAGCTGGTAGCCTGGGCCAGACAAATGGAGGTTCTACCTCATTGGATCCTGCAGCTGCATTTAGCCCCCTTTCGAAGAAGAGAAAACCCGATACTTGATCAAATAAATGGCAACCTCTCTCTGTATATAGCTCACAGTACCACAGCAGTCTATTCTTCTGAATAAGTGGGTTAAGTGAAGTGCTTTAACTGTACATGTATGTGTTAGTGAGAAGTAGCAGTTTATAGGCAGCAAGCTATTTCGAATTAGCTTTGAGGTTGTCTGATCATTCCCTACTGATTGAACATATTAGATTGTAACATCTGCTGTGTAGAATGCTAATGAACGTTCAGTTTTCAGTGATTGACTCACATTTCCTGTATTCGTCAGGGTTATATTTGGTTGTCAAGATAGCATGCTTGATATCTTATATATTTTTCCACTAGCATTGCCAACCCTAAATTATTTTCACCGACGGTTATGTTCGTCATGGGCATAAGTTTGCCCTCCAGATAATATTATACTACCATTTGAATCCTTTTATATTCTCACTTTGTAAATAATCTATCTGTTTTTGCTACTTTTGTACTGTGCATTTCCACCTCATCAGGTTAGTTGTTCCATATTCAGTGCACGGCAAGTGTTTTGACATCTTTACTTCTCCTCCAGGTATGTCTCAGGGTGGCTGGATCTGTGTGAGGGATTTTCATCCTCTTTTTATCGTTCTTTCCCTTGTTAGTAGCTCTTGTTGGGTTTCAGTTCTAGCCTACCCAATTTACTTGGGACTGTTTGACCCCGCTGCTTGTTAAAACCTTCCCTGCTTTATCTTGTTATATACTATTTTAACTTGCGCAGCCTAAGTTCTTGGTTTTCTGCAACACTCGATCCTTTTCTCAGGGCACAAGATAATTCTTATATTAAAGAGTATAAATTACACTTGACAAAATTGCGATTAATTCATAAGGCTGCCTTCTTTTTGTTCAGTTAGTTTCTCAGCAACATTAGAACGGTTATCGGTTAATTGTTCCACAATATAGAGGTTCATCTGGTTATTCCATACAATAATGTCACATCTCTTTCTGCAGGTAAGGAAAGCCTGAAACATTATCACCATTTTAAAACTGGCTTCTGGAAGTTCAGGTGATAAGCAATACTACTCTCCATCCCAATTGGAGTGAGATCAACAGCATCAGCATAGTGCTAAGCTCCTTCAGCTCCATCCTGCACCGCCAAGAAGCAGCTGCTCTTTATTCAGCACTTCTGTCTGATTGTATTGGCAGAGACCATGCGCCTCGCCTTCTGGCACCTTTGCATAATCACAACTAGTTTCCGATGTGGACCTTCTCTGGTTATGATTCCAGTAGCTCTATGACCTGGGGTGCAAACAGGCCCTGTGAGTAATTTGGATGCTACAACTGTCCTGCTTGCTCTTGTTCTTGAAGGTCCATTCTCCCTGTGGTGCCACCTGAATAAAACCCATTTTCTATTGTAATACCTACCCTTGACATATTGACAGATTAATGTAAGCCATTTTCAGTTGTAAATTGTAATGCCTAACATTGACATATTGACAGATTAGTGTTGGGGACTGCTGCAGTCATGAGCTGCGTAAATCTTGGAGCAGAAGTCACTGCTACCAGCATTGTGAGTTTCAGGCACAAATGCACTCAAAAGGAAGGGAGCTGCTTCCTGCCAGGAAATGAAGAAAAGGGTGATATATTGATGATAAATTCAGTTTATGCAAGCAACACTTTTTATTGTGTCAGATTTGAGATGTCTCATTTCATTTTCGAGCTGATTCAATGTATTGTAACTCCTGAGGTGTGCAATATGATAACTGACCTTTCACTGAATAATTTGCCAGCATTATGAAATCCTTGTATTGGTTTTTGATTTTTTTTCATGGGTATATTGTGTCTTCAAATAAGACTAATAATAATTGCATGGACTTTTAGAGTGTATAATTGTCATATATATAGTATTTTATTTCTATTTATTTAGTTTTTTTTCACTAGATTTCTCTATCGTATTTAAGCATTGGATTCATATACTTATAAAATTTCACATTAGAAGTATTTTTGTGACAAACAAACTGAACAACCAAAAGATGGAATTAAATAAAATACATTTTATAGAGAAAAGAAAAAGAAAGTTAAAAACATGAGAAAGAACACATCATGGTGGGAAAAGACAACTATAAGAAACACACAAAAGATCGCAGTCCAGTAAAGGTCAAATTAGATTCAACAAAGAAAATAATCGCTAAGCTAATAGTCAAGCGCTAAGCTAAATAATCACACCAATTGCGCTGAAAAACAGTCCAAAAGAAAATCCCAAATGAAGCCAAGGGAGGTGGGTGGAAGAAAAAGGTAAAAAACTTCTTCCACCGGCTATTTTGACCATATTTGAGGCCAAAGTTGTCCAAGCCAATTTTTGGCCATATTTGAATCTAGAGAAATATTTTGCTAAATAGCAAATTTCTTGTTCGTAGATCTTGTTTGGACGCCAAATAAAATCTACGGACAAAAATTTATCATTCGACTAAATATTGCTACAGATTCAAACATGATTAAAATTAGTCAAAATTTGACTTAGTACGTCTTTTATGGACAGAGAAGAAATGTGTTATTTTTTCAATGGGCACTACTGAGCTCATTAATCCCTCCGGGTTTTGTATTGCCTTTGCTATTTGAACCCATCCAAAGTGATAATTCTTGCAGGATTCCCTGAACATGTTACAATTGTCAAAATCGCACAAATAGAACTTAAAAATTTGTTAGCTTGTCTCTTCCAATTAATTCCCAGCAACATGGAACGGTTATTAATTAACTAATTAAAGACGAGACTTCTCCGATTCTGACGCCGCGACACTCTTTGTGCAGGTGACAATAGAAGCCTGAAGCACTGTCAACATCCGAACCATTTGGCTCCTGGAACTTCAGATGGCGATGAATGAAATAAAGCCGCTGGTCACTGCCATTGCAGTGAGATTACCAGCAGCGCCGCATCAGGCCATCAGCACAGTGCTACAGCCCCTTCAGTGACGGCCGGCATCACCATGTACAGGCTCGACGATGAGTCCACCAGCTCCGGCGACGGCAGAGGCAGCGGCTTGAAGTCGCTCTGGAACAGCAGCTGCTCCTTCAGCTTGTCCAGCGCCTCTCGCATCCAGTCGTACCGACAGAGACCATACGCCTCCTCGACTGGTACCTGATGAGCATATGCACAAATTCATGGAAGAATTCTATATATGAGCTGCTGCTGGTATTAGTGGTATATATGGAGTCAAGTCTGCTGTAGAATGGCATGCTCACCCATCTCCTGCCATGGGTGACCTGCTCAGGCCAGATCTCCAGCAGCTCCGTGACCTGGAGCCCAAACATGAAGCCCTTGCAGGCCCCTTGCAGGCCACAGCTGTTCTGCTTGCTCTTGCTCTTGAATATCCATTCTCCCAGCGGCGACGCCTGAAATTGAGGACATTTGATTTTCAGTTGTTAGCTATTGGCATACCGGCAGTTCCATTTTTGAATATGAGTACGTTTTATTGGGTTCAGTCTATTCTTTAATTTTGTGTTCTCATCTGTGTATTCTGCCTCTGAAGGAAACAAACATGTGAAGCGCTGTTGGCAATGATGCTGGATATATCCATGTCAGAACATGAAAATCATGGGCGAGGATTAAGATTTAAGCATGATGGCGTGGCCTTGATTGCAGCATGTGGGTTGTTGCCACCTAACCAGTGCCTATTGGTGTATTCGTTCCTACTGGATGTAGCAAAAGAAAGCTACAGTGTTGGCGATGCTCATCATGCAGGCCTTTTTTTTTTTTTTTTTGCAATGGTTACAAGCCTTATTATACATTTACAAAGGCCAAGAAATATTTCTTTCACGAAGGGTGCAGTGCAATACTTTTTTTATTTCATCCAAACAGATTTCCTTGCTACCGAAACCATTAAAAAAAAGAAAGGCTATATAGCAAATATATGGCCTATATATCGCACTATGGTGTGTGGTGAGAGGATATGAGTACTTGAGGGAAACATGCATATAGGTAGATGACTTTTTCTAAGTAGCTAGGCAGTTAAGATTGACCATTTCTGTCCATCGCATACCAAAGTACCATCCATGCATATCTAATGCATAGAAAGGTAACAACAAAAATCCAAACATGTCACGGCACTAGAGCCAACAGACTCCCTATCACGCTTGATGCAAGCATATATAATGTATTACGCTATGCTGCTCTACTAGTAGCTAATAATAATATAATAATAAACTGGAAAACATATTGCCGCGTCAGGATCAGGAGTGGGTCAAGGCACCTACGCTGATAATGCCCTTGACGCCTGCTTCCTCGAAGGCCTCCCTGCACGCAGCTTCGTCGATGCTCTCGTCGTCCTCCCATCCACCCTGCAGCAGGAACAGCACAGCCAACGCACATGATGATTCTGGCTTATCATCACGAAATTAAGATCTATTTTCCATGGAGAGCTCATTGATCTGATGAGAGCTAATGATATATTAGCATATACTTATATAATAGGGCAATTATGATGCATATTCTTTGCATGATTGATTGAAGGGCCGGGTGCGTATGGCCATATGATCTTGCTGTCTCACCTTTGGGAAGATGAGATCGCTTCGCTTCGGCGTCGAGATCATGAGCACTTGCAGCCTGCCTAGCACGTCCTGGCAGCTTTTCTCCCCATCGTCACCACCCTTGAACATGTAAGGAATGCATCTGGATATAGGGGAAATAGTTGGAGGACATAAGGCCAGCAATCTCTAAAAAGGATGATTACTGATTAATTAGGAAGAGGAGCTATTTTCATTCCATGTAAGAAGAAGTCCTTGCCATAATGTTGTCCACCGTCTACTCATTTCTGGATCAAGCATTACCTCACGCGTGTATTAGCAAGTGAAAGCCTAGCTAGCCACATGTTCTTTCCTAGAATGTCCAGTTGTTGTGATTTCATGTGATCTTGTGGGCTAGCATTGAAGACATGCATATTTGCCTTTCTAATTGTTAACCAAATGCATATATGTAGACCGTACTTAATGAACAAGGTGTGAGTAGTATATACTACAGAGAATTAATTAGTTCATTCGTACCCTGAGACAAGGCGATAGCATCCTTCGTAGCGCTGCCGAAGGCGTCCCTGCCTCGCGCAAACCATGGTGGCCATCGACGACGACGACGATGCAGCAGCAGCAGCAGGAGGTGCCATCTTCTCTCTTCTCCACAGGAACAATCTCCTTGTCAGCTGAACAAGAACCTATGCACACAACTACAAATCTAGGTCATAACCTGTACGCATACGCGCGCGCGCGCGCACACACACATATAGGCATACGGATATATAGATAGAGATTATTAGCAAAAGCTCACCTCGAGTAGAGAAATCCAAGAGCGATTCAAACTCTCCCTCATCAGACCCAGCAACTGTTATCCTTGCTGCTGATGCCACGAGCTTCTCCCTGAAGCATGCCACTGAGCCCAAGAATCTCTCCTTTTGCATTAGTCCACTGGCTCTGGTGCAATTGGAGACTCTAGATTTCGGAGATATGGCTGCTGCAAGATATAATCCCAAATGGAGGAGAGATCGGTGGCCAATTTGCTTGGCGTACGTGCAATTGGAACCAACTCCCCTGGAATCTAATCCTTCTATCCGGTTACTACCTGGAGCTTAATTTACATAGCTAGATCCCAAGCTATGTAGAGCTATGTAATTGAGCCGCCGATAGGGATTATATACAAAGTACCCAGCGATGGCCTTCTTGATTCGGCTGCTTCTTGGAGCTATTTATAAGGAGAAGAGGGGGACTAATTTGCGGTGAGCCCCTTGGTTTCTCTGTAATAGCAGATGGATCCCTGCTAGCCTTTCCGGTTTCCTCACTTGGTCAATGAGCTGCTGGGTTTTTCTTATTGTGTCAACCAAAGCATGTTACCAGGAAACCGCCAATATGGACGAAGGGTCTTGGTCACGTATGTTGATGCCCTTTGGAGCTTACGGCTATTGTATAGAACATGGATTTCCTTTTTTTTTTTGCAATTATAGACGGCCAATAATCGATCAATGTATTTTTATTTTCCACTTAATAACACTCATACAATTTGTGCATGAGAAAGACTACACCTACGACAGCTTTTGCACGACCTAAGACTCATGGGTTGATTAGTCATTAGCGGAAGAGCAATGCTGTGCTGTGCTCAAGTCGTGTGCAAACTGTCGTACCCATGGCGGTTCTCTCAGCACATTATGTATGCTGAGTTAAGTTGAGTAAAACAACATGTGCAGCAACACGATTTTATTTTTCTCTAATCGCATGCACGCTGCTATCTGTATATATGTACGGCCTGTTGTGCTTTTTAACTGGCCGTTCAAAATGAACGTGGACGACTATTTGCACGTTCTTCTGCACACCGTGTTACGCCAGAGTAGTATTATTTTATATTTTGAGGTCCATTAGAAACTTGGTGTAAATTTTGTATGGATTTTGTACGAAAATGTTTAATTTCCAAATTATATAATTATAACTAACATGCTCCTAACTGTTTTGGAGGAGGGAATACTCAGTTCGATAGAATCAAATTCCTTTTTTGTTGGATTGATAAGGTCCCATCACTAGGCATCAGTTTGGAGAAAAAAAGCCAGCTTTGTGGGGTTCGACAAGACCATCCCCAATGGGATGCCTAAAAATAAATGTCTATCCACTGTTTATCTATTATTTCAACTACATTTCTCTGTCTACGATGTATAGACATCCCTTTACACATCCCCATTGGGGATAGCCTAAAGATGGACAGCTACACACTACTCTGGTACCGTTTTAAAAACAGGTTAAACTATGCACTGGTCGTATACACAGTAATTTTCTAAGCAAACAATTCTTGTCTTTGTAACTTTTTACTAGCTAGTCATGACAAATGCTTAGTGAGGGATGAGATACTTTATTATTTTATATGTGCTGTAATTTTAATGTGGGGGAGGAAACTACTAACCACCTTCCTCCACACCTTCTTTTCTAACCATGCTAGCCACCAAGAAGTTGCAGATTATGATTACTCCAGTTGTGCTCTCTCATCCCTTCATATTCTATATTCATCATGGATCCTACTTATTTAGTCGGGAGGTTATATTACTATTTCTTCCCACTATGTTGAAAACATGAACGGCCAGGTTGCTTCCTTTCCTTGGCACGTCAACCTTGAATGTAAATTGGAGGGCTGAGGTCTAATATATAAGGTGATAAGGAAAGCACATTGCGCAAAACCGATTGCACATTTAGTAAACCGACCCACGGACCAAAAGCATTAAACCCTAATGGAACTGTTGTCGGTAAAAACAGTTTTCCTCAGCCCATCATCAATGTTCAAAGCGAGACTGGCAGTACAAATATTGTTGTGATTTGTTACTCTCGTAAAATGTATTAATATCTTTCTATTTGAAACAATATATTTCCATTGGCATTTCTAGTCAAATTAAGTGTTATATTGAAGATTATGTTAATACCCTAATATATATTTACGCTCATAACAACTCCTCGATTTGGGGATTAAATGACTTTAGAGACCTGTGGCTAGTTGGCTATGATCCTAAGTGTGCACCCAACTCACAAAATTTTTAGCCACAATAAACTCCAATATCACCTAGTATGATCATAAGTGTGCACCCAACTGACAATATTTTTAGGCACAATAAACTCAAATATCACCTAGTATGATCATAAGTGTGCACCCAACAGACAATATTTTTAACCATAATAGACTGAAATGTCATGATCTTAGGTGTGCACTCAACTGACAATATGTTTAGGCACACAATAAACTCAAATATCACCTAGTATGATCGTAAGTGTGCACCTAATTGACGATATTTTAGCCAAAATAAACTCAAACCAAGTGTAGCCTTAGCTTAAATTGTGTAAAACAAAAGTGGTAATAGTAATAAGTTTAAACAAAAAGTCCAATTGATGCCCTCTAACTAGCTTGATAGTCCAATTTTATACCACGCACTCCATCCATTCTAAATTTATAAGTTGTTTAACTTTTAAGTTTAACTTGCTTGTCTTATTTAAAAATTCCATAATTATTATTTCTTTTTATTGTGATTTAGTTTGTCATATAATAGGCTTTAATTATGAATTGAATTTTTTTATATTATCGCTGATATTTTGAAAGATTCCTAATTTTAAATGCCACATTGCCACATGACGTTATCTATAACACTAATCAGCTGCACGCTCCTTATGCGAAATTTGTTCGTGCCTGTGGTAAGCGTAAGATCTTCATTCTCTAGCTAGCTAATTAACCGACAACCATGCACATACGTGCTGAGGCCATCCATACATCCTTTCAGCGCTGGCTCTCATGGAGAAGAAGACGCGGAGACGGAAGCTGAAGCAACTTGGCCTTGTGGCCACTGCTCTCGGCAAAATTAAACGGCGGCAGCTCTTTTGACTGCTTCTTCCCCCGGCCGGCCGACGCACCATCCACTGATCCATGCATGCATGCTTTGACTGCCCCGACCAGCATTGTTCTGTGGAACAGGATAGGCTTGTTGAGAAATTTCGCGCGGTAGACCCGTTCAACCGCCCATGATGTGCACGGCTCTAGCTAGCTCGATCTGCAGCTAGCGTTATTCCCTGTTTGGATCCATCGTATCTCATGTATATCCTGCCACCATTCCTTTTCGGATCATTCAGACCAATCAAGATTTTTACTTATCTGTAGTACTTCAAATACTTCCTCCGGTCGTTAATATAGGACGTAACATCATATATTATGACCGGAGTCCTATATTAATGGCCGGAGGGAGTACAATTTTTCTATGTCTGAAACGGCAATCCATTTATGAATGGAGAAGGCAGGACATGTATATGTTGCAAAAGGACAGGGAAAACGACACCGGTCGATCAAGTTTCTGGGTTTTTTTTGGGACCTTTATATGGCTCTTTGTTGCACTTGGACAGGTAAAGGGGATTAAAGAGCCACCAAGGTCTAATATTCTTGCCTTTTTTTCACACCTTTTCACTGGAGACACGATTATTTCTCTTTCCAAGCAAAAACACAGCAAGATTTTTGCCGTGATTAAATTTATATATGGAAGGCAAAACAAGTACTAGTACAAAGCAGTCGCTGTCGATCGAGATACAAAACAACTTTTAGACCCAAGTAATTAACAACCGCAACGCTCAAGCAAGAGCGTCCAAAACAAAGGCACTGATACGCAACAAAACTCACAATTTACGATTGTGTGTCTCTCTGGAATGGATAATCTACAAAGGTGAGTGCCCCTGTCATCCTTAGTTATATATTGAGTAAATTGCACTCGCCATACAATGACTTGTTAGGGGGTGGGTGCAAATTAGTCCAATAACTTGTAAAATGATTGATTTAATACTATAACTTGACAGGTCCAATAATTAGATTGAGCATTTTACGAGTTGTTGGACCAATCCGCACCCACCTGACAAGTTGTTGTATAATATATGCAATTTACTCTTATATATTCATACAAAAATCTTACATTCAAAACGGTTCCTAAGCATGTACTCGCCTTGTTTCAAAATATAAGTCACCGTTGAATTTCAAATTTGATGCTTGACTATCATTTTGATTAAATATTTATGTAAATAATATTTATTTTGTTATACACATTTTAAAAACAACTTGTACTTTTGAGTATTTCACACTATTTTTATTAAAATATAAATGATTAAACATCATATCCAAATTCAATAACATGTATTTGAAACAAAGGGAGTAATAAAGAAGTTTATTATCTGTTTTCCCCTTCACATTTTTTGTTTCCGTGTTATATGCATATATCTTCTTCTATATATCCCACCGGACACATTCACCCTCTGAATTTTATAACTTGTTCTATAGGATTGGGATGATTTAATTTCTTTTTTTGAAACATTTTTTTGTGAATATTTGGAAATAACTAGCGACTTATTAATGACCAGAAATCTGGAATTGTTTTTTTAAAAGGAAAATGTTTGCATGCGTGTATCTATCATCAGTACTGTGCCACGAGCCCACGTGGGATTGTGATATATACGCCCTACACGTCGCTGACAATAGCATTGAAAATTGAGCCACCGGTCGAAGTACATAGCACCTTCAAGCGAGCGCTTTTTTCCCCATTTCATGGCCTGCGATTGAGAGGCACCAGACCTCTCGTTTTCTACTCGACTTTTATCTGGCTTTGTCCTGCTCACTCTCGATCGAGAATGAATCGAAGGTGACCGACTAGACGAAGCCGTTCTTTCCTTCTCTCTTTTATACTCAGAAAATCTTTCCATTTTTTTTACATATATATTCTGCATCCAAGTGTAGCTGCTTCCATCTTTTCTTGCGCCCACCTTCCTGCATCCCTTTTTAGCTCTTCTGTCAAATTGCAAAAGATTGAAGATAGACTACAGCCGTACCTTTTCGCAGTGAAGTTTCCAAATGAATTTCCTAATGCTAGCTGGTGTCATAATCCGCAGAGGGTGATAATATTATTCTGTTTCAAATCAATGCCGTGTTCAGTTTTGCAGGGGTTAGCTGGGATTGGCTTGGAATTGATAGTGAATATAGTTTAATCCCCTCTTTATCTCTGTCAAACCCCTCCCAAAACAAGCGAGTCCATATAAATACACCATTAATTAGTAGCTTTACAGCTTAGATATTTTAAGAGTTAAATCATCATACGGTACCCTGAAGTCTTGACTCTTGACCAAGGAAAAAGTATTATACGTTTTAAAGAAAGTGATGAAGTGCATTGTCTTAATGAAGATAAAAAAACAGTAATAAGTTGTAAAGGGTACCCAGCCAAGTCTCGCGAGCAAACACACCCTTTTCCTCGAAAGCTCCACTCGAATTCCCCCAAGCGCTCCTTGAACAAAGGTCTCCATCTTCTCAACATGTGCGCCACCCTTGCCAACATCTCATGCAAACTCAACTATTTTTTCACCCCGAAAGCAAAGAGTTATGAAATTTCCAAATACGCTACATAGTATCTACACGACTACATATTCTTCTTACTACTGGTCCAAAATCGGGCCACTGATTAAAAATCTCTACTCACATCCCATGGAAAGAGCTAGGTCATTTAACTCTCCCCATATGCAAGAAGACACAAAACACTAAAAAGGAGATGATATACCGATTCTCCTGGCAAAATAAATAGGAAATATCTTCCATTGTTTTTATTTTTGCCACATTATCTCTATTGGGAATTTATGAATCATTTATGACATGTAAGGTCTAACTATCTTCTTTCTTAATAATTTATTACATGTGGCTTTATTTTTTTCAGTCCTCCCCCTCTTTATCTCCCATCCTCCTTTTTCTCCTTGTTGTCGTCAGCCCCCGCTTCATGCCGCCTACCCGCCTCTATCTCCTAGCTACCGCAACACTGTTGATCCGCCACTCTCCTCTTCTATCTTCTCGCTACCGACCCTTCACCTTTGCCGCCATCTAGCCCTCCTCCTCAATTGCTGGCCTTGCTCCTTCTCCAAAGCTATTGAGAGTTTACAACGGCAACAAGGAGAGCGTGCATGTGTAGCGATGGCAAGGTTTGAAACCATTGTGAGTGTGGGCGGTGGCCCTCCACCTCCATGACCAATCATCCTCCATCACGAAAAAACCAAAAAGAAGTTTTCAATGCCTTAAGTTGAGCTGTCGTGTCTAGAGTCTTAGGCTCGATTCTATCATAGTAGTTTCCTAGCTGGCCTAGAAGTTTTATTAGTGGCTCGACGATTGGCTGTCCTCTTCCAGTAGTGGGAAGATAAAGGCAGGAAACAACAAGTTGATGTAGTGAAAATGGCCTCTAATGCCATATTCTTGTATATTGTTTTGGTAATTGATTCACAAACAACACTAGGAATACTATAAGCGTTTATGCCCAAGGGATAAGAAGTAGAAGAAACAAAGGCTAGGCCCAAAGGGCTGCCCAAAACGTGGTTTTCACTACCCAATTAGCAAATGGGGGTCGAGGAGGATCAGCTCCTCTTGGGTTTAATGCCTTGAAAACCTCATGGATTTTCATATAGAAACTCCACTCTCGGGTAGCTCAGGTGTCATGAAGAACACATGGAGAAACCTAACAAACAAGCAAGTCATAGGGGGCAAAATGCACTCATTGTATGAAGCAATGAAAGGAAAAAGGGAAAATTGCATAACTGCCTCGGTTTACAACTACAACTGTAAGTTTGCCCCTCTTTTTTAAAGTTTGCATGTTTACCCCTGTTTTTCAACTGCAAGTCCTCCGTCTGCCCTTGATTTTCAATGGAGTTGAACTAGCATAGCTTTTACCGAATAAATAAAACAGGAAAAATAAAATACCTAGATGGTAAAAGACTTTTTTGCCCCTGCCTTGTCTACCTGGAACAACTCCTTGCTCTGCCAGAGGGCTAGCGGCATCACAAGCTGAGGTCGTGGGAGGGGCCAGCCACTTGGGCCCACTCACCAAGAACAATATAGAATCCAATTCTCCACATACTAGTAAACTCTTCAATCACAATGTGGGTGGAATTGCATGTGAATGGAATTCATAAATGAATCAACAAGAATTAAAACTTGTGTGTTCATAGGTTGATGAATCAGCATGTAGTGCCATTAACGTGATCTGGAGATGTGATATTGCTGCCATGCGTTTGAAATTTTTTAATGGGCTGCTAAATATATTATGTATGCCATATGCTAGTATTTTTGTTTGTAATATATCCAAAGTAGGTCCAGTTATTCAATTTCCTACAGATTGTAAGGTCATCTAAGTCAAGGGCATATATGTCTTTTCATCTTCCATTTAACACCTTTACCCGTCTCTAACATAATAGGGGCAATGGGACGATTCAAATTAAAAAAGAAGGTGCAAATATGCAAACTCCAAAAAAGAGGGGCAAACACGCACTAAGGGAAAGAAACGAGGGCAGTTATGCAAATGCCCCAAGGAAAAATGAGCCAATTAGTACATTGAAGATAGAAGGCTAAACAAGGTGGAAAATTGTACTCATCCGATCATCCAGCGATCAAGGCATTTGTTCATTTTTTAGCTGAAGTGACTCTAGGCACCAAAAGAAAAGTTTACCCAATGGACCAACCAATGATCGGTTTTTAGTACTCATTGGACGACTGCTCAAGGCACTAGACTTGGCTATGAAAATCCTACCCATTGGATCAATCATGACGACCAACACCGATGTGATCATGGTCAAGTTACTCAAGAAGATTTTTTAGAACTTGAGAGTATTTTCCACTCATTGGATCAACCGATAACGTCGTTTGATCGATTGATGATAATCATTTTTATGTGTCGTTATAGCTATTGAAGTATAACTGCTAGTTCAAAGTTATGTCTCATTGAATCAATTGATGATGGGAAAAAGGGCATCAGATCGACCATGCAAGGAATTTTTTGCAGCAACATTTCTCAATGGCTTTATTAGGTCAAAGAGGATATTTATACCCCAGTGGCCTTGGTTGGTAGACTTGGAGGTCCCCAAGAGTGTGGTTGTGCTACCTAGGTGTTCTATGTACTCCAACCATCATATGAGAGCTTACTATTCCATCAAAACTAGAGACAACTTTTTTTTTGCAAGTATGCGTGAGATACTTGTAATAGGGTTAGTTCTTGTGAGAGAAAGCATTGCTGTTACACCATCCAATTTGGTGTGGAGAGGCAAAACACATTGTGCGGTGATGAGGAGACTCCTTCTTGGTGTTAAAGTTGTGGGGTTATAAGGTGACATGGTACTCGATAGAGATGGTGACAGTGGCCTTGTCTTGGTGACTTGGTGGAACTTTGTGTTTGCTTCCGGGCATGCCTTGGTATCCATTGTAAGAGAGTGACAAGAAGAGACTTGGAACTTTACTCTTATTGCCTTGGTGGTGAGCTAACGTACGTGGATGTAGCTTTTGGTGGTGAACCATGGGATAAGCTCTCATGTTTTCTCAGGAGTTCGCAGCCCTTTTGCCCTTACTCCTTTATTTACCACATTTATAATTTTCATATTTACTCATCTTGTATCCATTTACCTTTTCTAGTGAGTTGATTAAGTTTGCTTATGGATTGCAAGTCTTTTGGGCAAATAAAGGACCTTATAGATAAACCTTATTATTAATTAGCATGTGTATGACATTTTATGTTGGTCTGTACCCCTCCCCCTCTTCGATTAGGCGCCCCGGCAATCTTACAATGGACAATGGCGGTGAGGAGAGAGGCATGCACATGCCATATAGGTCACACATGTCTTATGATCTGAACTATTTTTTTCTTCATGCCATGCCCTGGCGATCCTACATGTCTAATTTTTTTCTTCCTTCGTTCTTTTCTTCTAGCTTTATTTTTCTCTTCTATTTTCGTTATCCATGTCTAATTAGTCCAAATCATTTCTAATGCCATCTGACCTGCTACCATGGACAATCAGCGTTGCTCTGATGCATGGTACATATGCCAGCCCAATCCTTTTCTCCCTTACCTCCTCTCCTCCCTACTTCTTTATGCGTAGCAACCAACGCTGTGTGGATTGGCTGACTGGTTGTTGAAAGTGCAATCAAACCTAGAGGGGTCTTAATGTTGACAATGAGCAATTAAAAGTTTCTAATGAGTTTATTTGAGCATGACCGCAGAAATCTTGTATAATGTTGATTAAGCATGCTCATGAATGGTGAAAAAGAGAAGCAAAGTGAAAAAGGTCGCTTTGGAGGACCCTCATTCTATTCACACAAGATCTCGCGTGTTCAAATCATCATTCAAGCATCAAGGCTTAGATTTTGCTTTATCATTGAGTTAGGAATATCCGTACTATAAAGAGGGATCCCAAAACATATGGTTTTAGTGCTACCATGGCTCAAAAGTTTGAGATTTCCAATCCACAAAGTCAAATAATTCCAAATTTGCTTTCTCAGTTAACCCTGGTTAAGCTAACAACTCAACCTCATCTTCAACAGAAATGCCCTCTCTGTTTTCATGTCCAATCTTGGTTGATCATCTCGGTTCAACCGGTTTCCTTCACTTCAACCGGAATGGGCTCTCGGGTTTAATTTTAGCCAATCCTGGTTGACCTTACCAGTTCAACCGGTATCACCACTTCAACCAGAATGGGCTCTCAGGTTGAATTTCTTAGCCAATCCCCGTTGAACTTGTCTACCCCAGTTCAACCTATATTCACTAATTTCACCACATAACGACTAGTTTGAGAGGGGCCACTATATATACTCTTCATACCCCCTCACCCTCTATCTTGGCACTCCATACGACCTGAGACACTCTAAAAAAGGCTCCTTCTTCTTCAATCTCCTTCTCACTCACTTGAGCTCAAATCCAACCATCATTTGAGTGAGCTTGTGAGGATTCAAGAGAGAAATGAAGAATTCTATCTCCTCCCTCTCTCTTGTTCGTTTGAGTTCTGGTGGCACTTCAAGCAACCTGGAGGATTTGTTACTCTTGGAGCTTTGTGCTCCTAGACAGATAGGCATCTCTCGTTGAAGCACTACCCTCACCTTGCGTGTGGTGGTGCTTTGGGAAGTTTGTATTACCCTAGCTTGTGAGAGCAACATAGTAAGTGAACTCATCGTACTTTTGTGGTTAGTGAGGGGAGGATTAGGGTTGAATGAGACCTAGTTCTTTGTGGGTGCCTCAACGGGGAAGTAGGGCACCATTGGGTGTGACCGAACCTCAGATTAAATCCTTGTCCCCATGTTCTTTTGTGTTGTTCTTGTTCTTGACGTTCTAACGAGCTTGTGGAGAACATATTCGAGTGGATCTCTTTGTTGTGAAGGTTTCTAGCCAAGCCCTTGCACATCTACAAGGTTGAACATAAAGGAACACTCTCCAACTCATGGATCCAAGTTTGGTTGGCTCAATTTGTAGATCAATTCAGTTTTGTTCCCTGTATAGGTTGAACCGGCCTTGGCAGGTTCAACCAGTTTGTACTGAATTTGTTTGATTTTGTCGTTTAAGTTTTAGATTACCGATTCACCTCCCTCTATGTAACTTCCAATTGTATACCACCTCAGACTTGTCGTCGCTCCCCTCTCCATTTCTTAACCTTCATTGCTACCACCTCGTGCTGTCACCCCATACCCCTGCCATGCATTGCCACAGCCACTCCTCGACCTACCTGTAAGGAAAATGGCCTCATGTGCCATATTTCCATAGTTGTGTTTTGGTAATTGATTGACAACCAACACTTGGCCAAGGGATGATGAAGAAGAAAAGCCATAGGCAAGGCCCAAAGGGCCGCCCAATGGGGGTTCCGCTACCCGGTTAGCGGACGGGGGTCGAGGAGGAGCCACCCCTCACGAGTCTCAGGGTAGCGCCCTAAAACCTCACAGTTTTGTGAGGACCGTAAGGTACGGTCTATGAGACCGTCCTATCAGACAGACCAAGTTTCCCAAAGGGGCTGAGAAGTTGAAGCCTGGTGATTTATGAAGACCGGATGGTACAGTCTTAAGGGATTGAATGGACCGACCATTTAACCAAGGAAGCAGAGCTGAGGAGACCAAGTCATATGGACCGTATAGTACGGTCTAAGAGGCCAGACTATAGACAAGATCAAGTTGGCTGAGCGTGTGAAGTTTGAAGCTGTGGAAGACTTCAACGGACCATGTGGTACGGTCTTGAAGACTGTCGAGCAACCATACCAAGAAACCCAAGGGTATGTACTTTGGTAGGAATTCCCTAGACAACAGACCATATGGTACAGTCTAACAGACCGTCCTAACCTTCAGACCAAAGTACATTGACGTATGTGGTTCAGTGACCATTGGAAAAGTACATGGACCGTATGGTCCGGTCCATGGAAAAAGCATAGACCGTATAGTACGGTCTACACTGTGTCAGCAGCCCTTTGACCTAATGGCTAGTTTGTGTTTGGGGGCTATATAAGCCACCCCACCCAGCCATTTCAAAGTAGTTGGAGCCACTTAAGTTGAGAGCAAGTATAGAGGTGCATTCCAAGCATATCGATCACTCCAACCACCATATGAGAGCTTAGTGCATATCCAAGCTAAGTTAGAGCTTAGAGAGAGTGAGCTTGCAAGCTCTTCTTGAGAGTAGCTCTTGCGTGAGCTAGAGGAGAAGCCTTGGTTGCAGCCAAGCCACTTGTATTCATTGCTAGACCCTCCTTGGTGTGGAGTGGTGGCGACAACTTGTGCAGGGATGAGGAGACCCTTTAAACTCCGTAGTGAAGCATTTGGTGCCTTGTGACTGAGATAGACAGTGGCGGTGGCCAAGCCTTGGTGGTTTGGTGGCACTTAGCCTTTACTTGACGGGAGCCTTTGGTGGCGATTACAATATGGTGATCGGGAGAGTATTGTTGCCCGGCTTGGATTTTGCCTTTGGTGGCAAGCCCGTGGACGTAGCCCTCAGTGGTGAACCACGTTAAATCTCCATGTCTCCTCGGGAGTTTGCATCCCCTTTCCCTTACCTCTTTACTTACCGCATTTACGTTTCCGCATTTACTCTCTTGTTTGTCTTTAGTTTTCTTAGTTAGTTTGATTAGGTTTGGCTCTAGGTTGAGCGCATAGATAAACCCTAGACTTAACTAGCATGCGTAGGACGAAATAGGTTTATCTTATACACTAGAAAACCCTAGGTTTTAGATGATCGATTAGCGACCCAATTCACCCCTTCTCCCTCTTGGGTCAGATACCCCAGCATATTCCTTGAACTACCACGCTATGCCTCATGTCATTGCTTTTCCTTGGCGCACCACCATGCCTCACATGGCCACTGCTCCTAGCCCATCATGTCGCACCACCTCCGTTGTTGCTTGGAAAACCAATGCGAGCTCGGACTCGAGCGAGCTCAAACAGTTGATGATGAGGAGTGGATGAGTTGCATCGTACTCCACGCGTGCCCATTGCTCTAGTGGCCGAGACCATCACACCACTATTTGCTCTGGCAACCTTGAGCTTGAGCCCACACCATTCCTTGATGTAGCATAGATGATGAGGGTGAGGGAGGAGAGATAAAGGGAAGGGGGAAGAGGTAAGGGAGAGAAGGATTAGGGCATTGGGCTGACATGTGGGCTCTATATGACAGCGCCCTACTGGCTGCCTACAGTGACAAGTTAAAGACAATTGAGATATACAAGTATATTCATCACCATCATCATAGCCTTTTAGTCCAAAGGAAGTTGGGGTAGGGTGTTAGCGGTCGTTATAATCTATTTCGACCACCAACATTTCATGTTCCAAGGGTTATTTTTATGCAAAATTCATACATATTAGCTAGTTCAACAAGTTGTGTACAAAGATCTTGCAAGAACATGTGTCACGATGCAAATACATACAAAACATGGTGGAACAAGGTGCAACAATAGAAGGTTGGACTTTGGGTGACCAAACTCTGGCCGCCCGGCAAAGTCCCTTGGCCACCCGACCAGTAGGGTAGGCCGCCCGGCTGACATAGGTCGCTCGGCCTCCCTCAGCCTCTTAGCACAAGACGATCCCGTATCTCGCCGTTTTGAACTCGATCCATCCTTGTATGCCCATAACTCCAACACAGCATACGCATCTCGGCAACACTTAATTGTTGAATATGTTTTTTAGAGCCTGTTTGAAATAGAAGAATGCAAAATAAGAAATAGGAAAAAACAGAGGAATAGAAAAGGAACAGAAGTGTAAAACAAGGAATGAAAAACATAAGAATTTGGTAGAAATTAGTGTTATAAGCTTAGAAATAAACAAATGGACCCACCGTCTCGTACTCCTGTCACATGTGCATGCGCTCTTGGCAGAGACCAACGGCACTTGGTTACCGATCATATCACAGCGGAAGCTATTTAATTAATAAACTAGAGACAAAGTAAAGTGCAACATGCACAAGCGCCGGCCATTCCATTGGATCTGACCTCATTTTTATTTTCTTATGAAAGTACAGGTAGCGATGACTTTCTTCCAAAATCTTTTGCTCCACTTCCTGCAATCCAAACGTGTGCCGATGTCACGCAAAACAGAGGTTTTAATTCTTTTGAAATTCCCCCAAGAACACTCTAATCCAAACAGGGTCTTAGTAGGCCAACATTCTGCGCTATACAACATCGCAGGTCTAATAGTCGTTATATAAAAGCATATTTTTTAAGTACGTGGATGAAATGAAATTTATCCTTACTCCAAAAAGAATTGAGACCGAAACGAAATTTACTCTGAAAAAAATCCAGACTCAGCAGCGGAGAAGTTTCCAGCCAGGCTTCATCCCCCGGCAATGGCTCTGACCAGCTCCGGCAATCCCATGGCTGCAGATCTGCGAACGCACGCGCCAAGGCACCGGTCAACTGACCGTCAGCTCGACCGGCTGAACCAGACTGACCACGACGGCGACCGGCCGGTGGCCGTCAACAGGTGGCCGGCTTCCGGGTCGGTCGGGTCAAGCTAAGCCTGGGCCAACAGGGAGGAAGAGTCGTGGCTGTTCACATGCCCGGCTCTGACTCTGACTGACTAACTGACCCATTGACCGTATCTGAAACTGACAGAATTCAGAGAACCCAACCTACTGAATCCTCTAAATGCTGAACCAAGATACGGAATGTACCACAAGCCGCCAAAGTTCAGTATCATGGATCTGACCAGCACTTTGGACAATTTCTGTGAAAAATCGCAGCTATGCATCCACCAGAATTGCCAAGAGGACAGGTTTACGAGTTACGAAATATGGAATTTGGAACCCTTTTTCTTGCCCCAACCATAAGCTGGATAACATTCTATTGGATTCCACCGTGCAAAAACCAACGTTCTGACACGTTAACACCAGTTGACAGCCAAGCAAGAGGGATCATGGGCACAAAAGATCGAAGGATACACCTTATAATTAATTGGTCTTCATCCCATCTTCAAAGATACAGTACCATTCAGAGACATACTTACCGCACAAATGTACAATAGTTATGAATTACGATCTACATTAATTAAGTTATTAGCTAAGCTGACAATGGGCCCAAACACATTCCAGACCCATATCTACTATGTAAAGAAACCCTAAACACTAAACCCTAGCCAATTACAGTTCATGAGCCTTTATTGCTTTTGAGATCCTCTTAGTTGAGGACAATTGGCTATGTAGTGACCAACCATTCCACACTTGAAACAACCTCTGGGAGATGACGGGCAGTCAGAGGCCCAGTGCCCCAGTTCATGGCATTTGTAGCAGATGTCATTTGGGCATGGTGTCATGGGACTGTGCGTACCATAAGGTATCCCAGGCGATTTTGTGGGTGTTTTCGTCATGGCGATTGTCTGGCAGGGCACATTTGGTGATTCCTGGTGGACTTCAGCACGGGCTGTTCCATGAGCTGTGGGCATAATTTCATCATCGATGATGTCAAATGGCCACTCATCATCGTTGGGTTGAACAGGATTGGTTGATCCATTTGCTTCCTTGTCAACAGGGCTGTCCTTCAAATGCTTACCACCCATTATGTTGTTATCTCCAGTTTGTGGTGGTTCTTTAAAAGCATCTAGGAGTGGCAACTTGTAACTGCATGCACCTTGTCCCTGCAGAATAAATAATAGTGTAGGTGATCAATTACATTACATGTAGCTGTAAACATAAGGGTTACAAAGTAGTTTCCAGACTATAGAAAAAGAAATGGATTGTGAGCCAAACATCAAGTTACTAGCCCAGACTATAGAAAAGGTAAAAAGTTCCAACAGTATCTGTACACTCCCACCATCAAAGTTCAAGTCCCTGTTCAGCTCAAACTTGGGTGCCTTTTTTTTCTTGCTTCCAATTGCATCATTCCACCTAGGTTGGTCGAGTTTTTACATCTCAAATAGAACTTGTTATTTTGAAATGGTTTAATAAATCCCACGTTCTTAAAAAGGGAATGTGTAGCAAACAACTCAACAGGGCACATATAGACAATTTTAAGAAAAACTACCTACCAATTACATCTATGAGTTATTTCAGAGACAGTAATTTATTTTTATGATGCCGTCATCTAATGCCCTGATACATCGGACCAGAACTAGCCTAAACTTGCAGGACCACTTAAGAAGTTTCATCAACAATATCTAATTTGACTAATATAACAGTGCAAAAGAATTAGTACTCAGTATTGATAAATATGGAACAAAACATAATATGCTAGCATTTCTATTGGCAGGAAACATAAGCTTTTCTTTAAAACGAAAATAAATAGGATGTCTGGGAGATAGGTTAAATTAAACAGGCTCTCCACCACCTAGCCACTAACTGGCACATTATGCTATATCATGCAACTGCAGGACTCCTTGATCAACTTCTCCACTAAAATATACATTGCTAGGCTGCTAGCAACTTATCCATATTCAAATTCTCACAATCAGGGAAGCATTTCAAGCTTTTTCCCATGATTCATTTTACTTCTCTTGGGACAAGAACAGATATAAGAACCCTGTTTCAAAGGCATCGCCTAGGCGTCCAGGTGGTGCCTGCTCACCATGGAATTTTGTTGCCTAGGCGATGCCTACCCTGCCTAGGCGTCGCCTAGTAGCCACCTAGCATAGGTGTCCTGGCGGTGCCCGCTTGCCATGCCTTACCGCCTTTGAAACCATTAAGAAGAAACAACATGATAGTATAGATCTCAGGAGGCAAAATACCTATAATTAATAAAAGAACTATATCTGATCATGGTTACATAATTTAATCAAGAAGTACTAACACATTTCCAGAGAACAAAAAACAGAACACTATTTACCATAAAAACATTACCTTGGGTATAGGACATACATAGAAGTCTTCATTGCCCACTCTCAATACTTTGCACTTTCCTGCTGTACAGCGGCAGATTGGCTTATCTTCAGATCTAGCCACTTCAACTGCTGCTGTAATGCCTGCACCTTGTGGACTAACATGAATTGGAGTTGCTGCACCAACACCTTGGGAAGTGTACTTAAATGGAGTTGTAGCAGCAGCAGTCTGGGGGCTAACATTAATCAGAGTTATAGCACCAGCACCTCGGAGATTAACATTATTAATTGGTGTTCTAGCATCAGGCACATGAGTGCTTGGAGTGTTGATGACACAAGGATTGCTGAGTTTAGGATCACTCTTAATACCAGGTGGTGATTTTGGATTAAGATCAACTTCCTGACATAAAGAAAGATGCTTGCACTTCTGAAAAGTCAGGTTGAACAAGTAAATACTTTGCCGACAATATATTTGTGAGTAAAAAATACTTCTCAAGTTAGTTGAAGGATATTGCATACTTGATGAATAAAACACTCAACTTGTAGACAATTAAAGAAGTAAACACTATGAGAAGCATGTCTGAACAATTGATGCGACTTGTACAAACTTACTGTCATCAACACTGATCTAGGTGAGGTCCCTAGGCCGACTGCAGGGGCATGCTATGCTTTGGCCAACCTGGGACATGCCCCCCCCCCCCGCCCCCCCCTTGGCCCAGAAAATTTCACTAAGGTGTAAAGCTCACAGCCCATTAAATGTATCAGGTGGAAGCAAAGAAACCACACAGGGGCAGATGAACCAGCGTTCGGCAGTCCGCAGTCACCACTAGCGCAAATCACATCATCCTGGCTCGCCCATCCGCCGTCCGCACTCCACATCTTCGCGTCGCCAGCCACTCGCTCCGTAGTCCACAGTCCCCATTCTCCACCATCCGCTGCGCTAGCAGACATCTGCATCTCCAGGTAGGCAATCTGACCAGTGACCATTACGGCTCGAGGCTTGCAGTTTGGTTGTTCCTTATTTAATTAGGCCAATCGACTTGCGTGTGCTATGTTTGATCCATTCAAACATATAGGAGAAATCGTTGAGCACTATAGCTGTGAAGATATAATTGCTGATTTCCATGATCTGAGGGAAAGGAGAGTGAAATTTTAACTAGCGTTGGTTTTAAGTATATGTCTGACTATTGTCCAATCATTAGCCATATATATGAGGTCATCCTCGGAGCTTGCATCGAATTATCGTACTAACTAAACTGGCCCCCTCTGTATTTGTCTTCTGGCTCCGCCACTGGCCGATGCCCTTATATATGCAAACACTAAGCCTGCAGCTCCAGGAAAGGATATAATACCAAGGAAAGGTGACCATGTCCAGAAACACCAACAAACAACTATTGTCTTGGAAAAAACTGCGGTTCTTGTTGGAGTATGTGTGTAAGCCCATGTATCAGGCCCATGAGGTCCATGTACTCTATACTTCTACCACCCTTCTAGGGTTGGAATAATTCAATCACTCATTCTAGCATGGTATCAAGAGACTAGGGTTTCCTCTCCTTCTCCCTTCCTCTCCCTGCTTGCTGCCTGGCGCCGCCGCCCCATGGTTGGCCGGCCGCTGCAGCCACCTCCCCCCCCCTCCTCCTCCTCCTCCTCCTCCTCCTTCCCTCCCCTCTCCTACTCCTCCGTGCTCGCCTGGCCTGCCACGTGGGGCATGGGGAGACCCTGCCCCGACCTCGGGCTTGGCCGCCACCGGCGCGCTGGCCCCCGCCGCTGCCCTAGCTGCCCACGCGCCCCCGGTGACGCGGCCCTCGGCGCTGCCGCTCCCACTGGCGCGGCTGCCGCCGCTGCCTCTGCCGCCAGCGCCGCCGCCGGGGCTAGGCGCGGGACTGCGCCGCCCGCCACCGCTGGGGTCGGGTGCGGACCTGGCGCGCACGCCGCCGCCGCCGTCGCTGCCAGCGCTGCGGCCACCGGGACCACGCCGGCCCTGGCTCCTGTCGCCACGACTGCGCCTCCTCTGACCTCCATCTTCGCGGCTGCGCCGGCCTCCATCTCTGCCGCCGCCGGGGGCTCCCGTGGTCCTTTCATCCTGCCCGGTGAGACGGTGGGGGATCTGCCGCTCCGTGACCCCCTCCTGGCTGCTACCATCGCTGTTGTAACGCAGCTGGCTGTTGCCGAGACCGCTGCGGTGGACTCCGTCCTCACCGAGGCCCTCCGCGCCGCCAAGACTGCTGCTGCGACGGCTCAGGACCGTCTACGCGCGGCTGCCCTCACTTGGGAGCGTGAGCGCACTGCGGCTGAGGCTCTTGCTCACCGCGTCGCCGAGGCTGAGCACCACCTCTTCGTCGACCGGCAGCCTGTCCTTGACTACACCGACGCTACAGCCACCTCCTCCCACCAGGCCCTGTCCGCTACGACGTGCTCCCGGCCAGATCCGGCCGATCCGATGGTCATCCAGCTCCACCTCCAGGCCGCGGGTGTCCAGAACATCCGGGCCCTGGTTCCCGTCGTCCTCGACCCTGCGTCGTCCTTCTACGGGCGCTGGCGGGACCTAGTCCTCCTCACCCTCCGCCGCTACGCCCTCGATGACCACGTCCTCCTCGACACGCCGGTCGCGGCTCAGACCCCGGCGTGGCAGCGCCTCAACAGCGTCGCCATGTCCTAGATCTTTGGGACCCTCTCCCTAGATCTACAGGACATTGTCAGGACTCACGGGGGCACCACGCGTCAGGCTTGGTGGGCGCTCGAGGGCCAGTTCCTTGGCAACGCCGAGGCTTGTGCCCTCCAGCTCGACGTGACCTTCCGCACCTTCGCGCAGGGGGACCTCTCCGTTGGCGAGTACTGCCGGCGGATGAAGGGCATGGCTGATGCTCTTCACGACCTCGGCTGCCCAGTGGAGGACCGGATCTTGGTTCTCAATGTCCTGCGGGGTCTCAACGACAGTTACGGCCACATGCGGACATGGATCACCCGGCAGCGGCCCTTCCCTACCTTCCTGCAGGTTCGGGATGACCTTGTCCTGGAGGAGATCACTAAGGGTCACACACCGGGGTCCGCCTCCTCTTCTACAGCCCTCGTCGCCACTCCACCGAGCACCACCGCCCCGCCTGCTGGCTCTCTACTTGGCGCTCCTCCCCCCGGGCCCAGCGGTGGTGGAGGGGGCCGCGGTGGATGTCGTCGACGCAGGGGACGTGGTGGGGCTGATCATGGGAGTATACCGGCGCCACCTCCCCCTGCTACCGCTGGTGCGCCCTGGCCATCCTTCAGCAACCCATGGTCAGGGCGCATCTCGATGTGGCCATTCCAAGCCCCAGGGGGGGCCCTCGCCCTCAGCACCAGCCGGCGGCCATGTTCACCGGCGCCGCTCTTCCTTCGTTCGCGTCGACTTGGACTCCACCCGCACAGCCTCGTCCCCCTTCACCTACCTGGCCTGCCGGATGGGACCAGGCTGCGCTGGCTCAGTCCTTCAGCACCATGGGGCCGACACCACCGGTCAGTACCGAGTGGATCGCTGACTCGGGCGCCTCCTTCCACACCATGCCAGATGTTGGTATTCTCTCTTTTGTCCGTCCTCCCCATCCTTCTTGCCCATCTTCCATCATGGTCGGCAATTGCTCGTGTCTTCCTGTTACCTCCGTGGGTGATGCGGGCACTCATGGTTCTTTTCGTCTTCCCCATGTTCTTGTTGCTCCCCACATGGTTCACAATCTTCTTTCCATTCGCCAGTTTACAGCTGACAATTCTTGTTCTGTCGAATTTGACTTCTCTGGTCTTACTGTGAAGGATTCGGCTTCCCGGCGTCCACTTCTCCGATGTGACAGCTCGGGTCCCCTTTACACCCTTCGGCTTCCTACTTCCGCTGCACTGCCTTCGACTTCTCCTTCGCCTTCTTCGTCAGCTGCCTTCGCCACCACCACTTCTTCCACTACTTGGCACCGCCGCCTTCGTCACCCCGGCCGCGACATTTTGGCTCAGCTTAGTCGTAGTACCGATGTTCCTTGTACTAGGGCCCCTAATGAGCATCTTTGTCATGCGTGTCAGTTGGGCCGCCATGTTAGACTTCCTTTTCCTACTTCTTCTCATGCGGCTCATCTTTTTGATCTTGTACACTGTGACCTGTGGACCTCTCCTGTACTTAGCATTTCTGGCTATAAGTACTATTTGGTGGTCGTGGTTGATGATTTCTCTTATTATTCTTGGACTTTTCCTTTGCGTGCTAAGTCAGATGCGTTCTCCACGATCCTCCACTTCTTTGCCTGGGTGTCCACTCAGTTCGGCCTCACCATCAAAGCCGTCCAGTGTGACAACGGTCGTGAGTTCGACAACACCACCTCCCGCTCTTTCTTCCTCTCTCGTGGTGTCCAGTTGCGCATGTCTTGCCCCTATACCTCCCCTCAGAACGGCAAGGCTAAGTGGATGATTCGCACCACCAATGATGTCATGCGTACCCTGCTGTTCCAGGCTTCCCTTCCTGCTCACTTCTGGGCAGAGAGTCTCCACACCGCCACCTACTTGCTCAACCGCCTTCCCTCCACTACTTCCCCAGCTCCCACTCCCCACCACGCTCTCTTCGGTACCCCTCCCCGCTACGACCACCTCCGTGTCTTCGGGTATGCGTGTTACCCCAACACCTCCGCCACTGCTCCCCACAAGTTGGCGCCCCGTTCGACTCGTTATGTGTTTCTCGGTTACTCCCCTGACCACAAGGGGTACCGATGTTTGACCTCACCTCTCGCCGGATCCTTATCTCTTGGCACGTGGTGTTTGACGAGTCGGATTTCCCTTTCTCCACCTCCTCCACCCCAGCCTCCGACCCTGAGTTGGAGTCCTTGTTTCCGACTGACCTCGTGGTTCAGCCACCCTCGTCTGAGTGTCCTGCAGGTCCTTCACTGGCACGTCTTCCCGATGTGCTGGCACCTCTTCCGGCGGACTCTGTTGCGCCACGCGCGGCCCTGGAGTTCCCTGCTGCGCCACGCGCGGACCCCGTGGAGCCGTGTGCGGGCCCGGTGGCGCCATCTCTAGCGCCTCCCACGCGGTTCGCCCAGCCCGTGCGCGTCTACTAGCGCCGCGCGGTGCCGCCCCCGACGCCGGCCCCGCCGTCTTCGGCGGCGTCGGTGCTGCCCTCGCCTCCGTTACCGGCATCCCTGCCTCCTCCTGCGCGCTATGCGGGGCCCGTGCGTGTCTACCAGTGCCGTCCAGCACCGTTGTCGACACCGACACCACCGGCGGTGCCTTCTTCGCCGGCGCCACCTCGTCGTGCCCCGGCCCGCTCTTGCACCGAGCGGCCGGTGTACCACCCGCCCGTCCTCCTTCGGGATCCTCACCACGTTCATCCCATGGTGACGCAGCGAGCGGCTGGTGTCCTTCGGCCCGCGGTCCTCTCCGTTGCCGCCCCTGAGCCGCGGATCTCTCCTGTACCCTCTTCCGTCCGTGACGCCCTGGCGGATCCTCACTGGCGTCGCGCGATGGAAGAGGAGTACGCAGCCCTCCTTGCCAACCAGACGTGGGACTTGGTGCCGCGTCCGTCTAGTTGCAACGTGGTCACTGGCAAGTGGATCTGGACGCATAAGCAGCGAGCTGATGGTACCCTGGATCGCTACAAGGCTCGCTGGGTTCTCTGGGGCTTCAACCAGCGCCCCGGTGTGGACTATGATGAGACTTTTAGCCTAGTGGTGAAGCCTGCTATAGTGCGCACAGTTCTCTCGTTGGCCCTCTCCCGCTCCTGGCCTGTGCACCAGCTGGACGTGAAGAATGCTTTTCTCCATGGCACTCTGACTGAGACAGTCTACTGCAGCCAGCCAACGGGGTTTGTGGATCCTGCTCGTCCTGAGATGGTCTGCCGGCTCAACAGGTCACTCTACGGCTTGAAGCAGGCTCCTCGGGCTTGGTACTCTCGGTTTGCCACGTTCCTGGTCACCTTGGGGTTCACTGAGGCCAAGTTAGACACGTCTCTGTTTGTCTACCGCCGTGGGGATGAGACTGCATATCTGCTGCTCTATGTTGATGATATTGTTCTCACAGCCTCCAGTCCGCACTTGCTTCAACGCATCATCACATCCCTGTAGCAGGAGTTTGCTATGAAGGACCTTGGTGTGCTCCACCACTTCTTGGGTGTCACCGTTGAGCCCCGTCCTTCTGGCCTTCTCCTCCACCAGCGGCAGTACACTCTCGATATCCTGGAGCGGGCGGGGATGACTGACTGCAACCCCTGTTCCACCCCTGTCGACACCCAAGCCAAGCTGTCTGAGGATGCGGGCACCCCAGTTGCTGATCCAACTGCTTACCGGAGTCTTCCTGGTGCCCTGCAGTATCTTACCTTCACCAGGCCGGACATCACATGTGCAGTTCAGCAGGTTTGTCTTCATATGCATGATCCCCAGGAGCCCCATCTCACTGCTCTGAAGCGTCTCCTTCGCTACCTCCGTGGCACTGTTGACCACGGCTTGCTTCTCCACCGGTCTTCCTCCACTGAGCTCGTCGTCTACACCGACGCTGACTGGGCTGGGTGTCCGGACACTCGCTGGTCCACCTCCGGCTACGCCGTCTTCCTAGGCGACAACCTTGTCTCCTGGTTGTCCAAGCAGCAGCCGGTTGTCTCCTGCTCCAGTGCTAAGGCGGAGTACCGGGCTGTCGCCAACGGTATGGCGGAGGCTTCTTGGCTCCGATAGCTCTTGGCTGAGCTCCACAGCCCGCTCGCCAAGAGCACTCTTGTCTACTGCGATGACGTCAGCGCAGTGTACCTCTCCACCAACTCGGTTCAACACCAGCGGACCAAGCATGTGGGGATCGACTTGCACTTCGTTCGCGATCGGGTCGCTATCGACGATGTTCGGGTTCTCCACGTCCCGACCACCTCCCAGTTTGCTGATATCTTCACCAAGGGTCTACCTTCCTCAATCTTCACCGAGTTCCACTCCAGCCTCAACATCGGCCGTGGCTAGTTGCGACTGCGGGGGGAGGGGGGGTATTGGCCCTGTGTGCGCTTTCTTTCTTGTCCAGTCTCGAACTCCGCTGCGCCGGTAGTTCAGACTGCGGGGGGGGGGGAGGGGGGAGGGTGTTGGAGTATGTGTGTAAGCCCATGTATCAGGCCCATGAGGCCCATGTACTTCTACCACCCTTCTAGGGTTGGAATAATTCAATCACTCATTCTAGCAGTTCTGATTGCATTTCCTCTATGCTATGTATCGGAGCAGATTATGGAAAATATGAGGATATGGTTATAAGTTATGACAGTAAACCTGAAGGGCTGAAGTCATTATTTATGTGTTTTGACATATTGATAAATTTCAAAGTAAGGTTTTTCAGAGATTGGCTTGTAGTGAATATTATCATACACTGGGGCACTGGGCACACCGAAAACTTGCATTAAGTTCTAGGCTGATTAACTGCTATATCTCCTATTGCTTTACATAGTACATACAAAGCAATCCCAATAACCCACCACATATGGTTGGGTGTTGACTAGATTATAAATTGTTATATGACCTAATGATTCCGTGAACAGTACCATATGTTTTGCTAAGTATGGGGCATTAAATTTCCATGAGAGGGTGCTACAAAATAGACAGGACAGTACCTGATGCTACATTCCATCTAACAAATATAAGACTTGTGATATACTAACTCCATCCTCAAATATTAAAGGATGGATGTAGTCCCACATTTTTCCAAAATGCTTGTATCTTATTTGGTGCATACTAACATAGTGTCTCGTGCGACATAGATATGTTCTCAGCCTCTCAGGTCAGTAAAATAAGATAGGTGATTCAAGGGACAAATTATTCGGATAAGGTAGACAGAGACACACAGTTAGGGTGTGTTTGATTTGGGGATTGAGTTGGTCCATCATCTTCTCACTCCTCACTTTTCTTGTTTGGTTTGTGAATTGGAATGAGTTGATTCATCATCACCTCATTTCTCATAAGCTAACAATTAGTACTAAAATGAGGAATGGGTTCATTCCACCAAATTTGGTAGAATGAAGTGATCCATCATCAACCCATTTTTCATGAAGACATTCCTCAAACCAAACACCCCATTAGTACTTAGTAGGGGCATGCATCTTATCATAAAAGTGTCCACAAGTTAAGAAAATATAGAAAAAAGGGACTCCACTACTTCTATGCTGATTAAAAATATCTTCTCTGAGCAAAGGGGATTACAAAATCATGCGATCAAAAACAGCAATAACAGATTCTGGACTTTCTGGGATGAAGGTTAGTCATAACTCATAAGAGGGTAGCACCGACTTAAGATTTTTGGGCCAGAATCATGAACAAAGTGATGCTCATAATTGCCTGCAAACTGGTAATAATAGCCATGGACACAACAAGAAATTCCTCTATATCGAAGTGACAGGAGCTAGCTGGCGAAGCACAGAACCTTTGCTAACTTGGCAATAAACTTTGGTCATTAAAAGGGTTGCTATAATCTGCATAAGAAAAACTACTGTATCCAAGGTGTACACAGTTGCACTCTGAGGTCAAAGTCCCGGAAATTACTAGATAAAACTAGCCATTGATGGGTATATTCTGCAGAAAAATTACAAATCGCATCTGGATCTCCCTTTGCAGGCAACTGGAAAAGCCTACGCATCAATTTTACTCAAACTGGACGAAAGCGACATGTTACTGCCAAATTGGGCCCAGACAAACCGGAGTTCGCCCTGGAAACCATACATTCCATGATCACATCCATGTCACCAACCAACCAGGACTCGCTGCTCGCTCAGAAAACAAAAAAGAACCAGCTTGGGCATCACCAAGCCAAGCAAAACCACCGCGAAGACCGTTGAGCCCATAAACGCCCCCTGCAATGCAATCCAGCATTCTGCTTCCTCCAGATTCTAAGACCCCCAGATTCGCCTCTTTTATCCTCACACGGTTCACCACTATGATTAAAGAACCGAAATTTTCCCAATCTAGACAGTAAGACCGTCCCCGCGGATTTGCATTTTCCCAACCAAAGCAGTCCAAGAAACCATCACTTTCCCCCCAAAAAAGGTGGAAAAATCGAGCGGGGTCTTTTCGGAGAGAGATGAGGGGATGCTCACCGGCCGCGACGAGCAGACGTACATCCACTGCTCGCGCTGCTCGTCCCGCTCCACCGCGCAATTGCCGCGCCCGCAGACGCACGGCGGAGCCCGTCGCTTGGCCTCATTGTAGCTCCGCTCGATGTCATCCACGGCGCGGATGAGGAAGTCGACGTCGTCCTCCAGGTCGCCGGCAGCGCCGGCGCCGGCGCCAAAGTCCAGCTGCCGCCTCACTGGGGCGCCGCGAGGGGCCGGCGGCGGTGCCGGATGAGGGGGAGGGGAAGTAGGTGGGGTGGGAGGAGGGCAGGAGCCGACGCTCTCTGGGTAGGTGTCTGCGGTGGCGCTGCTCATTGCCGCCTTGCCGCCGCCCTGCTCCCCCGCCGCGGAACGATCGCACATTTGGGGCATGTTTGATGCCTGCATGAGACGTGGGCCTGTCCCGCCGGATGCAGACCGGCCTTGTTTGGATGCCTGCACAGGGTGCCGGACCAGGCTACACTCATGCAAGATTCCCCTTCGGCCCAGGCTACGCGCTTACGTGAGAATCGGGCGTTTCTCACGGGCCTGGCTGGCCGCGTGCAGTGCACCGCGTGGGAGGGTGAAAAATAGACTCACGAGTGCTGATATCCAACCAACCAAACAGAGTCTCCGCAGAGACTGGCCAAAGAGATACAAGCATCCAAACACAGCCTCCTTGCATGCACAGAGCCTGGCCACGGGAGGCCTGTCTGCGGGATGCGGGCCAAGCTAGTGGCATGCAGGCATCCAAACACGCCCTTGATCTTTCCGTGTCTCTTTGCTACGGAAACTCCTCTCTCTAGCTCGTTGCCGTTGGAAATAGACAAAAACGTACAGAGTACCTAGTAAAATATTTTCCCAGGGCATATTTTCAGGCTTTTTCCCCCTGTCGTGTCAATTCACGGGGCTCACTTTGCCGTGCAGGAGTAACTTTTATGGATCGTGAAGCAGCAAATGATATTTTTCCTAAGGTTCCCGAATCTTTGGCCCTGTACTGAGGGAATAATGCGCAAGACAAAAATCATGTTTGTAGTAGAAATTGTGAGAGTTTTACCAGTATTTCAAATAAACAATTGAACTCTCACATGATTTTGAGAATTCTCATTTCATTTCATGACATGATATATCTTGGGAACTCAATGCTTCGGGTAGGAGCTCGATAACCTTTAAAATGGAAGCAAAGTTTTTTAAGGCAATCTACGTAATACAAATCTCATTCTTTAGATGTTACAAAAAAAACTCAACTACACCTTTCATTTTACTCACTCTTCACGGTACATATGTAAAGGTTTTATGGAGACACCTTTTTAAAATATGCAATAGGCTTCCTCCACTTTAGAAACGGAATCCTTTTTGTCTACATGCACCTAACAACTGCTATGCCTATGGCCCCACACCAAGGGCGGGCCCAGCTACTTGAATACTCAAGATTTTAGCAAAAACGGCATATATACATTGTGTACATGTGTTTAGCTAAGACAAAATTTGTTTATCCTTTGCAATTTTGAATACCCTATGTAATTTTGAATACCCATAGTCTAGATTCTAGACCCGCCACTGCCCCACACCAGGCAACAAAATGTTTTCTTCCTTTGCTTCGACTTTTCTTCCCCTAATTTATGACATGACCTTGTTATTTTAAATTACTAGCAAAATGCCCATGTATTATAACGGAGAAAAATATCCGTGCGTTGCAAGGGGAGAAAAACCTCTAAGTCAATAGATACATTGATAATATGCACAATGGTTTACTTATAGACAAATTATTTTATTATAAAGCAGTCTTAAACCCATAAAATTATTTATATGTTTTTTGGAAAAAGTCTACATCACCCCTTGACCTATCAATGCATGTCTACTTAACCCCCTCTCCTACAAAACCAGGTATTCTACCCCCTAAACTATGTAAAACCGTTTAAATAACCCTCCATGGTGGTTTTAGATGTGGTTTTGCCTATGTGGCATTACACGTGGACAATGACATGGCAAATGGCAAAGATATGTTTTCAAGTCCAGTTCACCCCTAAACTATCGATGTTCATTTATATAACCCCTCACTTATATAAACGAATATTTTGCCTCTTTGAATATACAATACTAACTAAATGATTATGGGTGTATAATAGACTTTTTATATTGTCTCACGGGTATGGAGCTCACGCCCTGATCTTTTTATCCCTCTATGCACAGAGAAGTTAATCTTTTAACTACATTTTAAGCTAATTTTTTCGTCTAATACACTTTTTATTCAGTAAGGACCTTCAGACTACAATTCAATAATATAGAAATGTAAGTTTGTGTATGTTAGTAATGGAGTTAGTGCTATTATATAGGTACTGCGTACTCTGGGTGAGGGCTAAATATCCATTCATATAGGTGAGGGGGTTATGTAGCCAAGCATGAATAGTTTAGGGGTGAAATAAACTTTGAAACATGATTTTGCCACGTTATTGTCCACGTGTACTGCCACATAGTCAAAACCGCCTACAAAACCACTCTAAGGGGCTATTTAAACAGTTTTACATAGTTTAGGGGGTATAATACCCGGTTTTATAGGTGAGGGGGTTAAGTAGACTGACATTGATAGGTCAGGGGATGATGTAGACTTTTTCCTATGTTTTTTTTGGTACAGACCGCACTTCCATTTAGAAAGATGGTAAACCAATGCTCCTCCCAAGTGCAATGGAGACCATTAGCCTAGGCCATATATCTTCTTGATTAGCTATCGACCCGTTCATGTAAGTATGTTTCAAAGTGTCCCTATGTTTATTGCTTTATTGCTCGCTTGCATCTCCCTTTAATCTCAATAACGGATGCGGACTTGTGTTCAGGAATCGGACGGGGGAGGTTAACGCGTGACCCCTCCTATCTGGTCGTGCTGCGCTGTCGCCCTCCTCTTCCCCACAGCTGGCGACCTCCCCTGCGAATCCGGCCTCCTCGTTGCCGCTGCCTCCTCCATCCCCGGCTTCGGCGGCTCCTACCGCCTCCACCACCGCCCTCCACACCGCCGCCAGCTAACCAAGGTGAAGACAACACCACCCAATCACCTTGCTCCACCTCCACTGCCGGGCCGCCGACCTCCCCCTGACCCCTATAGGTCCAATAAGTACACCCCTCCTCCCCCTAGAAACCCGTTTCTGGCCCTGAACCCTAACCTGGCTCTGCGGTGGCGGCCGCAGGTCGCGTAGTCGAGGTGGAGGGGGTCGTGGGATAGAGTTTGTGAACCGAGAATATCAAGTTTGTATCACTGGTCATCGTCATCGTGAGGGCCTGAGGATATGCTTGAAATAATTTTCTTTATTTTTTAATTTTCTTTTATTGGTCCATCTTCTTTTCTCCTTCAACAACACGTGTGGAGGCTCGCTCTGGTCCTACCCGCTACGCCTCTCGTCGTGCCGGTGTGTGTGGGCCCAGCTTGCCGCGCATGCTGGAATAAGTTCATCGCATCCTTAAGCTCCCACCGCTGGAAGGCAATCGGGCAGGTGTCGGACCTCTTCCTCACTTACCTAGGCGACTTGTCTGTCCCCATGCACGCCTCGACTCCTCCATCCTCAAGCTACCATTGGAAGCCAGCCGGGGCAGGTGTCGTGCCTCTTCCTCGGCTGCCTAGGCGCCTGGCCTGACCCCATGCGCACCTTGATGGCCGACCACTGGCACGGACATGACTCTCCTCTGCGTCTTCTTTGGAACCGGTGTCCATGCGTTTTGAATGTCCTCTGATTTTGTTTTCCTTCACACCTCTCCACATCCCACTGTTGCAAATGAGATTGATGATGATTTATGAGTAAGATAATTGCATGTTTGATGAGCGATTTGGTATCATTGATGGTATCCTTTGCTCATCGGTACGGAGAAAATCAGGAGGAGGAAGGAGAAAGACGCGGGATGGGCCGAGAACCTTATAGCCCAACTGCAATCAACATTGGGCCTGCCTGGAATCGGGCATCAGTGTATCCAACCTCGAGCTGACAAGTTAATTAGCTTCTAGACCCATGTGTCAGCACAAAGATTTAGACCCACATTTCATAAATATGAGATCCGACTGTAGAATCCTTCCATTTTTTATTATTAGGTAAAGATTTGTCACTTGATCCCTTCCGAATTCTAAAGAGGTTTAGGCACCGAATATATTCATGTATTAGACATTTATATGTTTTATATATATGTGTCTAAGGCCGTGTTTGAATACAAAGGAGCTAAAGTTTAGCCAACAAAGTGTTTAGTCCATTTGCATCCAAACATGACGCTATCTATCCCTTGGACTAAGCGGTCGTCCATTAGTCAAAAAGTGAGTTAAAGTGGGCTAATGTCAACTCATAGTATAACTAATGGATTAACAAACTATTAGCACATACTATTCAAACAACCCATGGCTAATGGTCAGTAAACTAAACTCTAGCCAACTAAACTTTAGATCTAATGGATTCAAACAAGCCATAAATTCATCAGCATATGTATGAATATAGAGGGACATAATGTAGACCAGAGCCCCTTGTAATTTGAAGCAAGAGTAGAAATAGACAATTTTCCTTCCTTACCATAATCGTGCCTTTTTCCTAGATAGGAAAAAAACAACAATTGAAATTCGAGATCCAGTGTATTATTATAACATGCTGTATTGACGTGTACCTGTACTATGGGTACCCCAAACGACCTAGTAACCATGCTAGGCCGATACTAGGGGTCATCAGGGCCAAGTCACAAACTACCCTATACAGCCACAAGACCCCTCGGTCGCAGCACCAGCGCTCGGTTGAGCGACCTGTCGGTCATGTAGCTCGACGCCTAGGATTATGATCCTGGTCATCATGAAGGGTAGGAGCGTTCATGAGGTCTCACCTTCCCGTGCATGCACTGCAACCTCCTGCTCACCTACCAGGAGCATTTATGAGGGCTGTCCTCCAACGCATGAAGCTTGACAAGAAAAGACTACTCATCTGGTAGTAGGCACACATGCTAGCACGGCGTGATGCCCTCCGACGCATGCAGTCTGACAAGAAAAGACCACTCTCCCTGATAAGTCCACTAGCCAGCATCAGACAACACGAGAGGCTTATAGGCCTAGCTACTGTACCCCATTATTTATTTTTATATTCTCTCTCTCACACATGTAAACCAGACTTCTCTGGTTATATAAGGAGAGGCTAGACACTAGGCAAAGACCCCAATGCGACGCATGCGCACACCCGGAGCTCTGGCTCCTCTGTAGTTTAAGGAACACGAGCACGTGAGCTCTACGCTCTGACTTGCAACACCCAGAATTCAAAGCGATACAAGGTCAGCACACCATACTGGACATAGGGATTTTTTCCGAACCAGTTTTATGAGAAACATGACCCTTAGAGGTAATGGTTTCAGTGATTAATGACAACTTCATTATGTTACTAACGAGTTCATGACATGAAGGGATAATAATTAAGTTTGTGCTCATTGGTTGACCATAAGAAATTCCTAACTCGAATTTCATGAAGGGTGGCTTTTGGATTGGACTATCTAGTGAGAAGTTCAAGGATTGATAGCTCTAAGTGCCGCAAATTCAAAAGAAGGGCACTTGGAGATTCATTTTCTAGTTTTTAGATAAACTGTACTATCAAGGGGGGCCGAGGTCAGTCAAGTGCATCTTAGTCCTAAAGCTCAAACACTTAAAATGTGCTAAAACTTACTCACCTACGCTTGTTTGAATCCAAGAAACTCCCACGAAAAAATTCCGTTTCATTTCGAATCAAAACAACGAAAAATTGAAGTTTTTGTAAGCACCGAACCATCCGGTGTGCAAGCACCAAACTGTCTGGTGCGTTATATCTATGTTGTAGCCCTGTCTAGTTGTGTCCAAGTACTTAGTGCGCATCGAACCGTCTGGTAGTTAGACATCGGATAGTTCGGTGCTTCATCGTACGTTTTGGGCAGTGGGAGTATCCGGGGCATCCCTATGCGTGTTGTTGAACAGTCCAGTGGGCCATCCTGTGTTATCACTGGATGTTCTGGACAGGGGGTGTGCTCAGAGCTTGTGTTGAGGTAGTTGATTGCACTGGACTGTTCGGTGCTACCACCAGACCATCCGATAGTTGCCACTACCACTTGGCGCGAAAAAAGGGTTTTGAAAAATGTACGCACTGGACCAGACACTGGACCATCCGGTGGTCACGCGAACTACAGTTTTCAATAGTAACGGCTAGTTTTTGAGCTAGCCTCTATATAAAGGAACCCCCTCCCTCCATTTCATGCCTTTACGACCAGACATCACTCATACACACACAAAGGTCACTTGAGCACCACATTCCACATAAATCTTTGAGCTTTGGGGCAAGAGACTTGAGAGAGAGATTACTCCATTGAGTAGGGTTGAATCAAGTGAAGACCTGCTTGTTACTGTTGGTGATCACGATCACCTAGACGGCTTGCGAGTCGTGCCTTCCATGAGCTTCTCAGAGATTGTGGAAGAAGTGGGAGAAGGTCCTTGCAAGGGCATTGTGAGCGGTTTGGAGCCCACCATTCCAGAGTGGAGAAGGGCATCCCGAAGAGAGCACTTGATTTTTGCGAAGGTCAAGGAGGTTGCTTGACTCTTGTGAGAGTCACCTCGCCATCCCTGGGTTCTTGTGAGACCGGGGCCTTAGGCCTTGTGAGGGCTAAGTGAGAGCAGGGCTTTGCGAGGGGCACCAAATGAGGACTAGGGGGAGTCACAACTCCTCGATACCTCGGGAAAAAGATCGCCGTGTCATCTCTTCACTATTTACACTGTGCATTACTACAATTTACATTCCACAATTTACATTATTGGAATTGCATGCATGGATCTAAGTTGCAAACCTTTTGTTATCGTGTAGTTTCTCTAGACACACTTAGAGCACTGGGGTGAATTGGGACTTGTTCGGTAGGATTTAATTTCATGTTTCAAAATGAGAATCTAATTCACCCCCCCTCTTGGACATCTTGATCCTTTCAATTGGTATCTGAGCCAAGTGCTCATTGGTTGAGGCTTCACTGCCTTGAGCAAGATGTCTAGTGGGGAAGGAACCCCGCCCATGTTCGATGGCAAAGACTTTCCATATTGGAAGATATGTATGGAGTCCTACTTGGATGCCGTTGACAGATCTATCCATACTGCGTCCGTCACTGGCTTTCCCGCCATAGTTGATAAGAACAAGCCTAGTCTTATGGAGCTAAGTTACGAGAGGTGGAATGCCAAAGCTCATAATATTCTTTTCCGTGGCCTGACCAAGGCTGTCTTCAACTAGGTGAGAAACATCAAGGATGCTCATAATCTTTGGGATGAGATTTGTGCTCTTCATGAGGGAACTAAGAGTGAGAGAGAGCAACGCCATAGTATGCTTATCAAGAAAATCAATGACTTTTGCATGCTTTCTCATGAAAATGCTAATCAAATGTATTCTCATCACAATGTGCTTGTAGAGGAGATTAACAGTCTTGGTTTTACTCAAATTGCCAAGGCCGATATGGCTAGAATAATATTGGACCTACTCCCACGTGACAAGTATGGCCACATCATCACCTCCCTTCACCAAACTGATCTCTCTACGATGACTCCATCCGATGTGCTTGGCAAGGTCAATGCACATGAGATGTACATGAACATCACACCGGATGTGGAGTCACCATCAAAGAAGAGGATATTTCCCTCAAGGAAAGATCATCCAAAGAAAAGAAGTCCGCCTCTAAGAAAATCATTGTAGTGGGCAACAAGGAAGAAGAAGAGGAGGAGGATGATAGTGATGAAGAACTTGCTTTACTTGTCCGCAAGGTCACAAGTGCCTTGGTTGGGATGTCTTGACAAGAAGGGCATCAAGTACTCCTCAAGCAAGAAATTTTTTCCCATCTAGGAAGAAGCTTGAAGAAATGGAGTGCTACAATTGTGGCAAACTTGTCCACCTACCATGCTCCTAGCAAGAAGAAGAAGAAGAAGAACCACTAGCACGACTCAAGTGATGAGTCAAGTGATAATGACAAGAAGAGCAAGAAGAAGAAAAAGAAGCAATTCAAGAAGAAGCTCTTCAAGAAGAAAGGCAAAGCTTATATTGGAGAGTGGATGACAGATGATGATACATCAAGCAATTCATCCTCCAATTCAAGTGATGATGAACATGAAGTGGTTGCTGGGCTTGCCATTGTTACTCCCTCTACACCGCTACCGGTTTCATCAACCTCTACATCCACCTCACATCTATGCGTCATGGCCAAGAGTAGCAAGGTAAAAACCTTGTATGGCTCTAGTGATGATGATGATTTGACTTCCAATGATGACATTGCTAGCTTAGTTTAAGAACAAAATCATGCAATTAGCAAGTTGGGTGCAAAACTTGAAAATGACAAACTTGAGAAGAAGTCACCCTTGAGCAAGTGCAATGAGCTTGAAGCAAATGATGATTAAGGCAAGTTTGAGAAGATGCAAAAGAAGATTGATGGCCTTGAAGAAAGCAACAAAAAAATTACTTGAGTCCAATGAGAAGCTCTCATCAAGCAACAAGCAATTAGTGATGGAACGTGATGCTCTTGATGAAGGGTATAAGATGATCAAGAAGTCTCACATTAAGTAAACCCATGAAATTGAAGAGCTCAATGAGACTATTGAAGAGGTCAACAAGTGCTACAAAGAATTGACCAAGACATGATGAGCTTAGCATAAGACATCAACTATTGCAACTTCATTGTGTTGAAGTTGATGAAGCAAGAAAGGAGTTGGAGCTCAACCTTCAAGCTATCCACTCAATTCACAAGGTTGATGAATCTCCCAATGACATCAAGCCTTGTGAGAAGAATTTTGCCCAAGAGTGAAAATGAGAAGCTTGTGATTGAATTGAAGCAACTCAAGGCAAGTTGAGTGGATCTCCCAATGCACTCAAAGATATCAATTATTGTGCAAAATGCAAGAACATGAGTGATGAGGACATCACTCCTATGATTATGCAAGGCCCTATTACAAGAGCACGTGCAAGACAATTGAACCAACATGTGAGCTCGTTCCTAAGTGTCTGTACATATACTTGTGAGGATGGTATGCTACCTAATGCTATGGTTGATTATATTGTACTTAGGAACTTAGGAGAGGACCATAAAGGCCTTGGAGAGTAGTTCAGACCAGGAGGAGGGCAAGAAGAACGTCCAAGTCAAGATGGAGGCCCAATTCTCCTCGGAATCGACTTCCTCGGCCTCTAGGACCAGTCATCACTAAAATTGTCGCCCAGGCCACAAACGGACTCCGATTTTGACGATCGACATATGCCTGGAAAGCTAAGAAGATAACCTTTCCAATGCCACCAGTTTCAGGTCATTTGGATTTCAGAGTCATTGGAAATTCACATCGCAAGTTAGATATCAGAATCTGTCCAGGGGCTGTTTTCCCTCTTTTTGGGCTGTTGGCCCATGTATCATCTAGGAGTCCATCATAGACATGTCTAGGCCTTATTGGTCGAACTAAACTCTATATAAATAGTAGCCACCGCCCAAGTTAGGGTTTGGGTTTTGCTTAGATTAATCTGTCATAGAAAAGTTTCGCCGTCATCGGTTTGTGAAACCCCAACTTGTGCAACTCAATTGAGATTTGTGTTTTTTCTCATTCTTGCTGGTGTTGTTCGGTTGCATTGTAGGAATGATAGCCTTCTTGGCCAGGTTGATTGCGCGCGTCACGTGGTCGATAACCATCGGAGCAGTGGTGTCATGATTGCAAGGATTCGAATCTTTGGCTCGGAGCCTTCATCACCAATGTCGAGTCTCTACCCCTAAACCGACGTACCTCATGGAAGATCGGGCCTATCCTATATCAATGAGTGTGCAAAAGGAAGATGCAGATGTTCTCATGAAACTCAAAGATGAGAATGACAAACTCAAGAAAGACATGAATACTGCATCATCTAGCTATAGCACTCTTCTTAAAGGAGAAATGAGATTTGGTGAAATGCTAGCTTGCAAGGCCGTGCAATTTGACAAGAATGGTCTTAGGTATCGACCCATCAAGGACAAGTGCAAGCCGACACCCATGATTAAGATTGAGAAACCAAAGTGGTGCATTGATTACTTGACCGAGGGTCACTTTGCTTTTGAATGCAATGCTCCACCTAAGGCACCACTTCCAAAACACTTGAGAGCCTTTGCCTTCAATGCTCATTATGTGCTCAAGAGAAACTCAAGTAGAAAAGTTAAGTCTCACTACATGGGAAGGAAAGATGAGTCTAGGCGAAAGAAGTTGTGGGGTAGCAAAATCATTAATTCCTAAGTCGCCAACTTCACCAAATGAGAAATGGACATCTAAGCCCAAAGTTGCACTTTTCTCAAGAGGGTGCCCAAGTCTCAAGCTTAGTTTGTTTGTGTTTAAGTGAACTACAAGACTGGTGGATCACATTGGCTGATGGATAGTGGACACACACAACATATGACTAGTGATTCTTGGATGTTCACCTCACTTAGTGAAAATGTGGTGCTTTGACAAGATTACTTTTGGTGACAATTCAAAGGGAAAAGTTGAAGGTTTGGGCAAGATTGAGATATCAAGTAAACATTCAATCTCAAATGTGCTTCTAGTTGATTCATTGAACTTCAACCTCTTGTCCATTGGCCATTATGTGATTTGGGTTGCCAATGCCTTTTCAAGCTAAGTGAAGTTATTGTGAGCAAGATTGATGGTGGTGAAGAGATCTTCAAGGGATTTTGACACAATGACTTATACCTTATTTATTTCAACTCAAAGAAGGCCAATTTGCAAGCATTTTTGTTTTCTGTTGTGGCATAGAAGGCTTGCTCATGTGGGGATGAGCACACTCAAGAAAGTGATAAAGAAAAACTTGGTCCATGGTTTGAAGGATATTACATTTGAGAATGATAAATTGTGTAGTGCTTGTCAGGCCAGCAAACAAGTTGCAGATACACATCCAAGCAAGACATTCATGTCCAGTTCAAGGCCACTAGAGCTACTTCATATGGATCTCTTTGGTCCAACAACATATATAAGTATTGGTGGTAACGACTATGGTTTTATGATTGTGGATGACTTCTCAAGATACACATAGGTATACTTTCTTGAGGACAAAACCGAAGTGGCACATGTATTTAGCAAGTTTGCCAAGAGAGATCAAAATGAATTCAACACCTCAATTGTGAAGATTAGAAGTGACAATGGAAGAGAGTTTGACAATACAAACATCGAAGAATACTGTGATCAAGTAGGCATCAAGCATGAGTTCTCTACTACCTACACTCTCTAACAAAATGATGTAGTGGAGAGGAAGAACCGCACTCTTATCACTCTTGCAAGATCAATGCTTGATGAGTATGTCATAAATGAAAAGTCTTGGGCCGAAGCCGTGAACACCACTTGCTATGCTTCCAACCGGTTATTTCCTCACCGCCTCCTTTACAAGACTCCATATGAATTGCTCAATGGGAGAAAACCCAATATATCATATTTCTGGTTGTTTGGTTGTAAATACTATATCTACAAGAAATGCCAACACTTGAGTAAGTTTTAAAGGCATTATGATATTGGTTTCTTACTTGGTTACTCATCAAAGTCCAAAGCATACCGCGTATTCAACAATTCCACTGGCATGGTTGAAGAGACGTATGATAGACCTTTTTTTGTCTGGAAGTAGCGACCAATTTCACTATTTACTTTCACTGCCACACTACCCCCAGAGATAAAATGTTGGACCCATTGGCACCACAAAGGTGAGAATCCTTTCATTCTAAGGGTTTGTTGCAAGAAAGACCACTTTACTTTATCATACGCCTTCTCAAAGTCCAACTTAAAAATGACCCCACTCAAATTTTTCCTATGCATTTCGTGCACTGTCTCATGGAGAACCATTGCACCCTCCAAAACGAATCTACCTGGTAAGAAGGCAGTTTGAGAAGGGCGTATAACCTTTTGTGCAACCTTATTTATTCTATTAGTTGCAACTTTTGTGAATATCTTAAAACTCACATTTAGAAGGCATATTGGTCTAAACTGCTCGATTTTAACTGCCTCTTGGCACTTAGGGAGCAAGGTAATAATCCCAAAATTGAGGCTGAACAGAGGTTAATTTCCGGAATGGAAGTCATTGAATAAAGCCATCAAGTCACCCTTTATGACTTCCCAAAAAATTTGATAGAATTCAACTGGAAAACCATCTGGACCCGGTGCTTTGTTACGCTCCATTTGAAAAATAGCCTTCTTTAATTCTTCCTCTGTAAAAGGAGATGTCAGGATAAGATTCTCCATATTAGAGACCTGTGGAATATCATCTACTTGATGTTCCACCATCGAAAAGTTATTTTCCTCCGAAGGACCAAACAAATTTTGGTAATAAGAGGTGATATGGTCTCTTAGCTCAGCCTCATCTTTTATGATTTTGTTGTTCCCTTCTAGCTGGAAAATACGAGTTTTTCTATGCTTACCGCTAGCGATTAGCTGGAAATACTTAGTGTTATTGTCACCTTCTAAAAGGTTTTTAGTCTTCGATCGTTGAAACCAAGCTATTTCTTCCTCCCTCAGCAAATGAGCGATTCGATTTCTTAAGCAAGAGAGGGTATCTTGCTCAATTTGGGAAAGTACAGTGTGCTCAGCTTTAGTATCAAGGGAGTCAATCATAGCTCTGATAGCAACTTTCTCCTTTTTTGTTTTTCCTCTTAAATTTTGTGCCCACCCCCTCAAATACTGCCTCGTACGCCTTATTTTAAATTGCCATCTTTGCAAAGAATGGGTGCCCCTCGTCTCGCTGTTCCATACCTCTGAAACTTTTTCAGCAAACCCTTCATTTAACAACCATGATAGTTCAAATTGAAAGGGGCGCTGGCTGCCTCGAATAGCATGAGTTCCAGAGTCTAAAAGAAGGGGTGTGTGGTCAGATATATCTCTAGTTAAAGCATGAACTGTGGCGAGAGGGAATTTAAGTTCCCAGTCAGTGCTAACTAGAACTCTATCTAATCTCTCAAAAGTTGGAGATTCTAAAGAGTTCGCCCACGTGAATTGACGTCCAGAAAAAGCCAACTCTCTCAAATCTAGGCTCTCAATGCAAGCATTGAAAAGGAAGGGCCATTTATCATTGTACCTATCGTTATTCTTCTCTGAAGGTTTTCTAATAATATTGAAATCTCCACCTATCAATAAAGGTTTTACCTCAGAGCTACAAAATTGCACAAGCTCAGTGAGATAAGCTTCTTTCAAGTCCTCCTGTGCTGCACCATAAGTAGCAATAAGTACCCACTCCAAACCGTCCGCTTTATTTTTTAGTTGGATCTTGATGTGAAAATCTCCCACAACTATTGCTCCTATAGCAAACATTTGCAGGTTAACACCTAATAAAATACCGCCAGACTGGCCTCGAGGAGAAGTCCAGTGCCAAAAAAAGTCTTTGCCACCACAAAAGTGGCTCAAATCCAAAGCAGTAAAGTCACTTCTACGTGTCTCTAAAACACCAATAAAATCTAGATGTTCATCACAAGATACATCATTAAGAAATTTTAATTTATCCAAGTCTCCAAGACCTCTGCTATTCCAGAATAAACCTTTCATTTGGACACACGTCTTTTAACTCCCAGAATAGTTACCTTCTTCTTCTTCTTGGAAGACTTATAATTGTTTTTGGGTACAGAATGCCATTCACCGCCAAGGTGATCCACAGCCTCTCCTAAACTCTCATCCAGAATACCACTGCAAAGGTGGCTAACTGTAATGAGTTCTACCTCATTATCTGCCTCAAAATCAGAATTTTCACCTAGAGCTGGTTCTTGATTAAGGTTCAAAAAACCCTGGTCTAACCTATCCATCTCCCCACACTTAATATTTGAGACCGAATTAAAGGATTGAACATGATTAGAACCCAAAGAAATCCCAACATTTCTGCTATTGGAAATAAAAACAGCATCTGGAACAGTTAAAATTGAATTCTCATAACACTTACTCTTAGGAGGAGACTCAAGATTCTTGATGGCAACCAAATGCTCCGCTCTTTCTAGCGTATCTTCATCTACTGTGGCCTCGCGACGCTTGCTCCGTCGAACCGGAGTATGTGACGAGCCTCTCTTGGAAGGGGTCAAAATCTGTCCCAATGCAGAATCTCCCTTAGCTAACACATCCTCTTCACTAGCTGCTTGCTGCTGCAATTCTAGGACACCAACATCTTGCCCAGAAGTGTCCTGCTGCACCTGAATTCCATGCTGCAGGTTACAAAATTCAACCTGTTGGAAAACTGGCCTACATGTATCTTGTAAGGTGCCCACTCCTGTCCCAACAGCTAGCTCTGCTGAGCCACATACAGGCACAACCAGGCTCGGGTCGGCAGCGGAAAGCCCTGTGTTCGGAAGATTAGCACGCTCGGAATGTTGAGCGGTTCCTCCAAATTTAGATCCTTTGCTAGTGCGAGGATCCTCCCCTTTACTACTGTCACTTTGCTTTTTCCTTAGTTCTTCATCTTCATCCCCTAGAAGATCATCATCCTCCTCCATGGGTTCTTTTTCACTGCTATTCCCCTTACTCAAACCAGAGCTTCCTGCTTCTTCTACAATGAAGTAGATGCCATGAAGGTATTTCCCGAACACTACCTGTCAACTTTAATTCTTGCCAGATCATTTGATCGTGAAGACACCATGCCAACTTGTTGTGTAGCTCCAATCAAAGTTCCTACAGCCCAGAGAACAAGGAAATTGTTTCTAAGCCGTTCCGGTATTCCACCGACTCTAACCCACACCTCTGGCAACTTAAATTTAACCTCATCACTTGTTCCCCAGGCTGTGCACTCAATAAACAAACCCGGACAGTTCTTGACCTTTGCTTCACCAAACTCCTCCATTCTTGCAAGTTCCATGGCACTGGGAAAGGTGGCAAGAAATGAAATTTCACTGTGTTCCTTAATCTCCCATTGCCAAGGGACAGGCACAAGTCTCTCTAACTCACCCTTAACTTGTTCTAATGATAGCTCTCCCCCTTTGATAGTTACAAGTCCCCAAGCTGCTGTACCTTTAGGACACTGATAATCCCTATCAGAAACTGGGATGTAATAAAATCCCAGCCCTGGAGCGCCGTAACCAACAGCCTGTGCACTTGGTTTTGCTCCTTTCAAAAGAGGGCACCTGAAAGAAACATGTGCTTTGCTTTCACAAATTTCGCAAAACAATGGAATTAGACAATCTGTTGTGGCATGCCCACGTCTTCCACATTGCAAACACTGCGGCTTTGTTTTCTTATTTCCTGTTGTCCCATGGGACAGTTCAGATTGCTTGTCCACATGCTGCATCTCCTCAACAGGATTGGCCTTCTCTGATTGCACACCAACCCTTGGAGCAGCCTGGTTTGGGGGTGGCACCGGTTTGTTGTTCTGCTGCGAGTTGTTGCGACGCACAGGTCTGTATTTTTTACCGCGGTCATTGCCGCCGTAGCCAGGATGAAAATCACATGGCCGTTCTTCAAATGCACTCCCGCCATTGCTACCCCTGCAGCGAACTAGAGTGCCCTGCACCATACACTTGCCAATTCGAGCCACCAGACTGGTTGTCCACAAAATCAGATTTTTGCCATTGTCTATTTCTTCCCTGCAGAAAAGCATCTCCCGTATGTCCAGCACCGTGGTCATCATGCCATTGATGAGTGTTGCCTCGCCCTCCGCTTGGGATCTGCCGACGGACATCATTGCTCTGAAAACCCCTAGCACCACCGGCCGCAGCTAAATGTCCCTGGCTAGAGCCAAATGCAGGAGGGCGACCACGGCCAGCTGTTGGGTTAGGGCCTTGGTTAGATGCCATGGCAGCAGGGGGCGAGGGTGTGCCGGAGTGAAGGCCTGAGCGCAGAACCTCTGCGTAGGATCGATGAGGAGGGTGGCGAGGAAAGGGCGAGTGAAGGATAGGGTTTGCTGTAGTCCCGTTCCTGGAGAAAAACTCGGCAATTCCAAAAGGTTCAGTATACCAGATCGAGTACAGACCATTGGTTAGCCTTGTTGGACCCAAAGTCCGTTGGCCCAATGGTGGCCCTTTACCTCCTGATTTTTCAGCGATGGAAAAAAGATTTGAAACGTGATCTGCCGCTGTCATAGCCGAAAAATTCGCCTACAATATCGGTTCAACTTGATGCCGTAGCATTGGACCGTTTGAGGTTTGAAAATCCTTATCGTTTATCGAGTTCCGGCAAGTCTCCATGGCGATGGGTGAAGCTCGAATGCTTGTAGCAGAACCACAGGGCTGCCCAGAGAATGAAAGATGAGGAGCTTCTTTCGATTTCTTGTAGACACGTTTGTCAGTGATACGAACATCACCAAGAGTTCGAGGTGGTGAAATTCGTGGCCGCGGTAAAGGTCCACGCCATGGTTTTGGCCTCGAACTTGCAAGAGCGTTGACAATTTTTGAAGCCATCGGACACTGCTTCAACCCTGATGAACCAGATCGTACCTTGGCAGATTGCAGCTGATCTTCAGCCAAAATGAGATCCTTCATCGTGAAACCAGCGCCGATCGCCTTTTGGATGAGTTCAGGAGTTGACGATGAATCAGGGTCGTCCTCCTCCTCAGATCCTGCAAAATCCGACCAGAACTTACCAGACATGGCCGGTAGTACCGAGCTGAGGCGACGGTCTCCCATCGTATCCAACTGATCAGCATCCATCTTGAACTCATCGTCATCCTCCTCGATTTCTTCCAATAGGCCATCGTCGAGGTTCTCCCCAAGTTCTGGAGCGCTTCTCACCAGAGAGAGCTGGTGAGGCACGAGTGTAAGGCGGCGCTGACGAAGATCACTGGCGCGTCGCCCCTCTGGGCGCTCATCTGAGCACTCGACATCGCCTGACATCTGTGGCCGTACGGCCCACATGCTCTCCCTGGTTAACTGTCTTTTATGCTTGAGTGTACAATTGTGATCTCAACAAGATGTCCATAAATCTTCTATATTCCAATTTCTCCTCCCCAAATGTTTCTCAAAATCTCCACAAGCTCTCCAAAGTTCTCTTCCAAAAATTCAAAGTCAAAAACCAAAATAAGGAATTAAATTCCTTTCTCCCCCAAGGCCACGGCTCACCTCTCCTCCTCAGATCGGCCCATTTCTCCCTCCTTCCCCTGTCCACTGGCCTAGCCGCACCCTACCCCCACACTATGCCCCCTCCTCCCTCTTGGGCCATCACCCTAGGCCAGCCCGCTCTGCCTCCCTCTCTACGCAGTGGACCCCACTGCCGGTCATCGTCTTCCCCCTGGCTTCCTCCTCCTACCATTGTCGCTGTTTTACACTTTCCCTCTCTCTCCCGCCACACCAATAAAGAGGCTCCCTAGTGAGGTCCCCGGCACCCCTGCTGCTAGATGTAAGCTCGCAACTATCCTTTCCCCTCCAACCCGTACGTCGCCACTCTGTGGTGAGCGTTGCCATCACCTCCAATGCCCCATTCCCCTCCTACCTCTGCTTGAAGTCAAGCAGGCGAGCTCTGCCTCTTCCGCCACCACACACACTAAGCACCCTCATGCACCCACACCACCGCCTCGCGCTAGGAGTGCACCGCGGTGAGCAAGCTCGCCATGACACGCTCGTCTATGCACCCGCCCACTACATCAATCCCTCTGCTCTAGGCCTCCCTGACCCATGCCAAGATGAGCACCAGCACTACCACCCCTACGCACACTGATTCCCCTACATCCTTGGCAGGAGACGCCCCGACAACACCGGAGCGCCACTGTGCCATCGGGCACCATCGCTGGCACTTAGCACGCATGCCGCCTGAGCCGCCCGCCTCATCCCCACATCACCGGGTCCGCCTTGCAGGCCAACCCTCGGCATGGGAACTGGAGCTCCGACGGCTTGCCACTGGTAGACCGCGCTTCCCCACACTGTTGACCGGTCTGCCAAGGCTGGTTTGGCCGGGCGGAGGCATCGTCACGTTGCCCCCTTCCCCTGTGCAGATGACAGTTGGGCCTGGGTAGACACCATTCATCTGCACCATCCCTCACCCGTCGCGGCCAGTGGGCTGGCCTGTTTGGCCCTCGGGTGTGGCGATGGGGTGGGTGGAGCCAAACCAAGGAAGGAATTTGGCCACGCATTGGGTTTAGGATCGCGTGGTCCTTTTCTTGTTGGGAAACGATTTATGGTTTTCTTTTCTAAGGAATCTCATATCTCAGTCATTTGAACACAGAATCTGATGATTCTTGCGCCTCAGTTCTCTATAAATCAAGCACTACACATTCATGCATTCCTCACAATCTTTCACCACTGCCATGTCGGTCCATTTGATAGAGCTACACTTAGCCGTTAATTAGACCGAACGTGTAACATCGGCACCACTGGTGCCGACCAGTTTAACCGGTCTGCATCATCGCACTATATCTGGTTTTTGAGTTTAAGGAAGAAACTTAGACTTCACTACAAGTTGAAGGACCTGTGACGCACTTTTTCCTTTCCCCCTTTGGCCTCTTGGCCCAGTGTGCAGGGCTCCTAGTTATCCCGACCCATGTGGCTAGGGAGAGAAAGAAGTACCCAGGGGGCACCATCAGTCAGTGGTGCTCGGCTCTACCGCTGAAACAGTCCCCGCTCACAGGAGTGCGCTCGAAACCAGAGTTCCTAACCTTGGTTGGGAAATCTGAGGGTACTGGCACAAAGGGGAGAGCAAGGGGGTTGTGTTCTGAGGATTCTTGCAGGGAGTAGGGGTGTGGAAAAGTTCTAGACAAGGATGGCCATTGGCGTTGCCCGAGAGCTCCATGGGGAGCCTTGTTCGAGCGAGCGAAATAGAAATTCAGGATGGGCGAGGGTTAGAAGAGAGTGGTGTGGTGCTCTTGGCTAGAGGAATTGGACTATGGTGGTCCACAGGTGGAGAATGCTGGGCGCAACTGCGTTCTGTGTCACACAGACGCCGGCGAAATGGGAGAAGTAAGGATGAGGGAGAGGTGGCACGGCTTGGCAAACTCAGGTGCAAGGAGGAGGAGCTCACCACCGTTACCATTTATTGCCCAAGCGGGGAGGGACGAGGATGAGAGAATTGTGGATGCACTGGGGTGTCGGTGGTAAAAGGGATCAACACAATGCGTGATGCTGCCATGCGTTGTGCAATGGCACATCGTCGGTGGATATGTGATGGGCCGAGGACATGGCATCGGTAGGGCCACGTAGTATGGAGCCAAGCAGGAACAGGAAAGGGACCTATGCGTGGTGCGCTACTAGATGTGGGAGGAAGAAGACAGAGGAAAGGGGAGATGCCGACATGTGGGTGCCACCTGTTAGTGAGTTGAAGGAGTGTGACTTGGTTGTCAATGAGGGAAAGGGAAGGAGGGGGTGGCTGGGCCGCTCAGCCTGGCAGCCCAAGAAGAGGATGGGGAGGCGAGATGGGCCGGTCCAGGGGAAAAGAGAGGTGAGGGGGAAAAGCTGGCCTATCTGGGTTTTCTCATTTTCCTTTTTGTATTTTGGATTTTTGGAAGTATTTGAGAGGGATTTTTGTGGGGATTTTGGTAGGGGTGTTTGAAGAATATTATTGTAGAAATTTTTGTTGAGCTCATATTACCACACTTGCCAACAACAAGCCTTCGAAAGTTGATTTTGAATTAGGGGGAGATTTAGAGAAAATTTCACGTGGCGATTTTCGGGTTGTTACATCTGAGGAAGAGTTTTTTTTTGTCTTGTGTGTGTTTCTTCCCATAGGGGTGACCTTCTTGTTTGCCTTAAGCTTCTGATCATTGAGTTCATCTGAGCTGAGCTGGCAAAAGCTTTGCCCCAAGTTTCTGATGACTGAGGCTTTCATGTTAGGGGAGTTAACTTCACATGCTAGACCTCCCTTGGCCTTGCATTGTGGACTTTTGAAACCTTTCTTCTTTGCTTTTTAGTCTTTCACTTCTTCTAACCTCTGAATCTACCATCAGACAATCATGTATAAGACCTCTTTTACCTTTAGCTGTGTCATTACTGGAATTCCAAGGAGACTCATAGGCTTCTTCCTCTAAGATGATGAGGTTAGTCTTCTTATTTATCTTTGCTGGAGTGTCAACTGATGACGTATGGTAAGATGAACCCTGACATTTGTCTGGTAGGCTAAATTCAATCCCACTGGAACCTAGGTTGAAGGAGGACTATGCTTCAGAGGCTAGAAAAATTTTTTGCCCATGGAAAAAGGTGCGGGTTGACCAACACTTTCAGAAAGAAACTGTTCCAGTTAGAGGGTATTTCAACTGTGAACTACTTTTCTTTTGTTGACTTGAAGTACTTCTCCCAAAGATCAACAAAATCCTGATTCATAGCCTTCTTGGTCTTCCAGCTTTCAAGACCTGGATCAATCTAACGGGTCGGCTCATTCTGCATAATGCCAATTTGAAACATATGCTCATTATGCCTATGCAGATTCTGGTCCTGTTGAGCCATGATGTCTTGATCTGCCATTAGCAGATCCATGTGTACTTTCCACTAAGAAGTTCACCGGAAGCTGATTCAGAGTTGTTATGTTAACTTCAATGACCTCTTGCTGGATGATGACTTAGGGCATTGCTTCCTCAGGCTTTGCATCTTCCTTAGGTTTATTGACCTGCACTAGTGGATTGACTTGAGGTGGAGGGTTCTCCTCTACTACTGCTTGGACTGAGTTGATAAGAACTTCTTGAGGGTCTTCGAGAGCCACATTGAGATCAATTTCCATGTGTTGTGGGAGCTCTAAGTTCTCTTGGGGGTGGAGGAGGGATGTTGATCTATTCCTGAGCAGGGAGCTCTTCTGGCCATAGGTCCCAATTCTCTGCAACAACATCAACTTTTTGTGCTTCATTGTTTGCTTGCTGCTCATTCTGCTGAGGATGTTCATTGTTGTGCTGCTGTGGTCCTTGTCCCTCCCGCCTTAACCCAAAGAATTGGAATGGGATATTAGGTCCCATGTTGTTTTCATTTGGCACTGGCTCATCATCAGGGGGTTGAGCTCCTAGCATTTCTTGCTACAGGATCTCACATTGAATGGTCCATGATTGCCCCTCAAAACCTTCACCATCTATGAGCAGTATGAATTGGGGAATTTCTTCTAAATCAAGCACTCTAGCCCTGAGAATGAGCCTGGCTAAATGGTCTTCATCTCCTTCCCATGAAATTACTTTGCCAAAGGAACAAATGGTGCTCTCTATGTACTACTTTTTCTAGTAGTCAAGGTGAAAACCTAACATCATTAGAGTGCATTCTTGATTGAAAGTGACTGCTCTCCAGTTTCTACTTCTGTTGTGTCTCTCAAAACTGATGAAAATATCATCGAAAGGGTGTAACCCTCCATCAATCATGTGGTCTCTGTCATGGACATGCGCAAAATGGACATATACTTGCCCTAGGTGACATGCTTGAAGTCCATGATCTCCAACCTTCGGTGAACTACCAGGAACTCCCAGAGCACTTCATGGATTGCATGGAAGGTTACGTGAACTTGTGGCATTGGTGTGATGTTGACGATGGCGACATTGTCATGCCAAGCAGGAGGTCCCATCATCACTGATGCACTGCTTGCTTCTGATGGGGAATGTTGAGGCAAGTCATGCCGAGGGGAGCGAAGGAAGCTGGATTGGCTCGCTGGAATGCCATGGGGGCCTTGGCGGAGAGCTCTGTAGTGGGAGCGAGCACAGGGAATGAAGCAGGAGTGTTTTGATTGCAGGGAGGTGAAGGGGCTCACCGCGTAAATACCGAGGAGGCACAACAGAATGGCTGGGCATTCAGAACCAGCTCTGCCACTTGGACTTTGCCCCTGTCGGTACCCAGCTAACCAGATACCGCTTACACTAGACAAAGATCACCAGTATCGCCAAGAGCTGCAGTAAAAGGAGGGCCTAAGACCGCGTACAGGTGAGGCCCCGGACCTCCTTCGGCGAGGTCCGAGCCTCCCCCAACCACGCGAGGGGTCCTTCAAGGGAGGGTCAAGTCCGGACCTCCGAGAGGTCCGGAGCCATTGACCTTGGAGGTCCGGAGCCGGCGCGCTCAGGGGTGGAGCCGCGAGCTACCGCGTACGCCTACCCCCGGTGCGGGGTGGTCCGGGGCCGCCACGTGCCCACAGCGCACGGGGTGGTCCGGCTCTGCCACGTGCCCACAGGGCGCGTGGCGGAGCCTTCAGACAGGGGCCTCGCCCACCTACTGCATTTATTGCGGGCAGGTGAGCGTGCCCCGTTGCCCGCTGACACCACCGCTGTCAGACGGGCGTGCCCTGCTGACCGCTGACACCGCCGCTGGCAGGCGACGGCGACTATTCTAAAGGGCGCGCCTTACCGAGGCACGACGGCAGTAACAGGGCACTACAGTCGACTTCCCAGGCATACGTTGGGGTTTATATAGAGTAAACAAGTACGCTGTACTCATCATGAGCCGCGCCACGCGCGGCGACCGCGCTCAACCTAATACTAGGTAGTGGCGCTACAGCGCTGCTACGAGTGCCCCGTCCTGTCACGCCAGCACGTCGCCTGCCCCCTCGGCCTCTGAAGCCTCTCACCGGGTTTAGCGGCCGATGGAACAGGACGGCGTAAGCTAGGACGGCATGGCGCCATATCCGGGTCGCAGGACGGCGTGGCGCATCTTCCGGGCCATACCGGGTCGCGTCAGTGGTACAGGCGCGACGCATGGGAGCGTTGGACATCAAGCGCAGGATAGAACTGTAGCATAGAGGAAATGGGCCGGAACCACCTGTCGGGGCCCGGCCACCATGTACATGCCCCCCTTGGGCTATAAAAGGGGAGGCATACGCAACACAAAGGACAGACTCCGCCAGGGACTCAGACAAAACACACGGAAGGAGGCTCAGAGACTCCTCTGAAAACCCACAAAGCACAAGCGCACAATACCACCGTCTTCTCCAACAGACAAGAATACAAGAACACACCCACAGTGGACGTAGGGTATTACGCTCCGGCGGCCTGAACCACTCTAAATCCTCTTGTCACCATCGTGCCACCACCGACCTAGCTAACAACGATCGCTCCCCCTAACTACTCTTAGTACTTAGGATCTCGGCCGGGTGCATTCCGCCACCCGACCAGGAGCACGCCCGCTCCGACATTTGGCGCGCCAGGTAGGGGGTGACAGCATCGGTTAGCATCATCCCTCATGGCATGATGGTTCGCATCTGCGACATTCACGAAGGTGCAGCCGCATCAGAGGAGGTGGCCTCGACCGGGTCGCAGGCCTCCCCCCACCGTTCAGAGGGCGCGGCACGGACGCCGCGAGACCCTCGACGCCCCACGGGGGGCGCCGCTGCTTTAAACACTGCGGTAGCAAGCGCTGTAGCGGCAAACGCCGCCACGGCGAACCCCGCTGCTGCCAGCGGCCCGCTCGCCGCAGCCAGGGAGCTGCTCCGTAACCCTCCGGGGCCGACCGCCTCTCCCAGCGCCCTGGCGCAGTGGCGGAGCGATGTAGATCGCCTGATCCACCTAGCTGAGGTCACCCCTGGCCCAGCTAGGACTAGGTCGCGACCCCCTCCCAGCAGCGGGGGGAGGTCAAACCGCCGCAGGCAGCACAACGCGGCAACATCCGCGCGCTCCCCCTCAGTGAGGAGCGCGCAGACGGAAGACCTGCGGGCCGAGCTCAACCGCCGGCGAGTGGGTACCCCCACCACCGTGGAGCAACCACGGGTGCAACCAAACGCCGCCAAAGGTAAGAACCTTGACGCTGTGTTTGCCGCTGCTACACCTAAGTCCCCGGCTTACGTGCAACCCCCGGTTGGCGTACAAGCGCCGCCAGGAGTCATATCGGCTGGAGTTGGCTGCGCCGCACTCGCGGACAGTCTCCGATCCACGCGCTGGCCGCAGAAGTTCCGGCCGCACCTGCCGGAAAAATACGACGGGACTACCAACCCGTCAGAATTCCTGCAGGTGTATGTCACCGCTATCACAGCGGCTGGCGGGGACGACGCCGTCATGGCGTCATACTTCCACGTCGCCTTGTCTGGACCAGCCCGGACTTGGCTCATGAACCTCTCCCCCGGGTCAATCCGATCCTGGGAGGAGCTCTGCACTCAGTTCCTAGCGAACTTCGCGAGTGCATGCCAGCAGTACGGTGTGGAAGCCCACCTCCACACAGTACGTCAGGAGCCCGAGGAATCCCTCCGAGCGTTCATTGCTCGCTTCGCCAAGGTGCGGGGGACAATACCCCGCATCTCCGATGCGTCCATCATCACAGCCTTCCGGCAAGGTGTCCGTGATGAAAAGATGCTGGAGAAGCTGGCGACCCGCCAAGTGCAGGACGTCGCCACCCTGTACGCGCTGGCGGACAAGTGCGCCAGGGCTGCTGCGGGGCGTGCATGGCACTCCCCGCAGCAGGACAGGACTGCCCGGCCAGGCGCCTCTGCCGGTGCTGCCCGAGAGGGCGGCAAGAAAAAGAAGAAGGGCCGACGCCCTGAGAGGTTCCTGGAAGGGGCCCCTGTCGCCGCGGCAGCACCTGGAGGCCGCGACACCGGCAGCAAGCGCCCAAGGCAACAGGCGCGGAACAGTGGCGGCTTATGCCCTGTTCACCCCAACAGCGGTCACAACGCCGCCGACTGTCGCGAGATACAGAAGCTCGTGCAGCGGCGACTAAGTGAGCGCCGCGAGCGTCCGGCCAAGGACGACTCGCCCCCACGCCAGAGCCCTGGCAAGGGGAAGGCTACCAGTGACGGCGGGCCCGTCGCTGGAGGCAAGGAGATGGGCTACCAGCCCCCGGAGCGGGAGCTCAAGAGCGTCTACGCTCTAGGCCACTCCAGCTCCGAATCCAGCGACAACGAACGTTGCAAGAGGCTGTACGTCATGTACGGCGGAAGCTGGGAGGTCTCCTCCCGGCGAGACGTGAAGGCCCTGTGCCGAGAAGTCCTCTCGGTCAGGCCGAGCGTCCCAGGGGTGGCTCCACACCACAGGTGGAGAGACACCACCATCTCCTTCGGGCCGGCCGACTGCCCGGAGAACATGGCTGGGGCTGGCGTGCTACCGATCATCACGTCGCCAGTGGTCGCTAACATACGGCTCCACCACGTGTTGATCGACGGCGGAGCCACCCTCAACATCATCAGCCACGCAGCCTTCAAACAGCTGCAGATTCCGGAGTCACGCCTGGCTCCAACGCGCCCATTCTCCGGCGTGGGTCCAGTGCCGATCTACCCGAAAGGGAAGATCGACCTCTCGGTCACCTTCGGGACCCCGGAGAAATTCCGCACGGAGAACGTCCAGTTCGATGTCGCGGAAGTCAACCTGCCGTTCAACGCCATCATTGGCAGACCGGCACTTTACCGCTTCATGGCCGTTGCCCATTACGGGTACTTGGTCGTGAAGATGCTGTCACCGGCGGGTGTTCTCACCGTGCCGGGGGACCGCCACACAGCCGTCGCCGCAGTAGAGAAGCTCCATGCTCTCGCTGCTGACGCAGCAAACCCTGCGGGGGACAACCCCTCGACCTCTCAGGTCAGGGTTCCTATTAAGGAACCGAAGGTGCCCAAGGTACGCCCTTCCGACCCTGAGGACGTGCCAGTCAAGACTGTCCAGATCGGGGCGGGAACCTCCCAGACCACCCGCGTCGCGGGGAGTCTAGGTGAGAAATAGGAAGACGCGCTCATTGCTTTCCTCCGGGCAAATGTGGACGTGTTCGCCTGGGAGCCGTCACAGATGCCTGGGATCCCTAGGGAAGTGATCGAGCACCGTCTGAAGATCAGCCCGGACGCCAAGCCGGTGCGGCAGAAGCCACGGAGGCAATCCGTGGAGCGCCAGGACTTCATCCGTCAAGAGGTCCGGAAGCTCCTGGACGCAGGCTTCATCGAGGAGGTCCATCACCCCGAGTGGCTGGCCAACCCGGTGGTCGTCCCCAAGGCGAACGGGAAGCTTCGGATGTGTATCGACTACACCAGCCTCAACAAAGTATGTCCTCCAGACCCTTATCCCCTCCCACGCATAGACCAGATAGTAGATTCCACCTCCGGGTGCGAACTTTTATCTTTTTTGGATGCATACTCTGGGTTTCATCGGATCCAGATGGATGAGGAGGATAAGAGGCATACAGCCTTTGTAACAGTAGATGGTTTATATTGTTACGTTGTAATGCCATATGGTCTGAGGAATGCTTTACCTACGTTTCTGCGTGCCATGAACTTCACGTTCCATGACCTGATCAGAAACATAGTAGAGGTCTATGTCGATGACATTGTTGTCAAGACCAGGGTAGGGTCGACCTTGATGGAAGACCTAGCCCTAGTTTTCGACAGGTTGTGCACAACGCGCACGAAGCTGAACCCCGAGAAATGCGTCTTTGGCGTTTCGGCTGGTAAACTGTTGGGTTTCCTAGTGTCACATCGCGGCATTGAAGCAAACCCAACCAAGATCAGGGCGATCGAGGCTATGCGGCCGCCGGCCTGCATCAAGGACCTCCAGAAACTCACTGGGTCCTTGGTAGCCCTCAGCCGATTTATCTCAAAGTCAGCCGAGAGAGCCCTGCCCTTCTTCAAGCTTTTGAGGAAGTCCGGACCATTCATATGGACCGAAGAGGCTGAACAAGCCTTCCAGGAGTTGAAGCAGCATCTCACCACTCTGCCCATTTTAGTGGCGCCAGAGCCTGGTGAGACCCTGTTTCTCTACCTCGTGGCGACACCCGAGGTAGTAAGCATGGTCCTGGTCGCCGAGCGACCAGTCCATTCCCACGAGGGAGACACCGGGGTCCCCCAAGTGGAAGGTGGTGGTCCACCCACCGCAGAAGCTGCAACTGGCCCCGACACCGGAGGTCCGGCTGACGCACTGCCCTGCCAAGGCAGTGAGCCACCAGAAACAGGAGGGCAAGCCACCCAGGGGGACAGCCTGGCAGAGGTAGGTGGCCTCGGACCTACCACTAAGGTCCGGACCACCCAGAAGCCAGTGTATTACGTCAGTGAGGTCCTCCACGGGGCAAAAGCCAGATATCTGGAAGCCCACAAGTTCGCCTACGCGTTACTTATTGCTTCCAGAAAGTTGCGCCATTATTTCCAGGCACATAAGGTTGTCGTGGTGACCTCTTACCCGTTAAGAGCAATCCTGCGCAATTCCAACGCCACTGGGAATATTGCCAAATGGGCGGCGGAGCTGGCAAAGTTCCAACTTGACATTCAGCCCCGCAGCACTACCAAGAGCCAGGTCTTGGCCGACTTCGTCGCAGAGTGGACTCCCACCACCACGGAGTCTCGAGGTCCACAAGCCGAGGCAGAACCTTCACGGCCAGACAGGACCGTCCGGGTTTTCACCAAGCCGCACTGGACTCTCTTCTTCGACGGGTCCGCCCGCGAAAAAGGGTCCGGAGCAGGTGTGGCCCTCATGGACCTGAACGGGGATCAAGTAAAGTACATAGTATGCTTTGGATTCAAGGCCACTAACAACATGGCGGAATATGAAGGCTGATCTTCGGACTCATGATCGCCCAGTCACTAGGAATCAAGCAGCTCCTGGTTAAGGGGGATTCCCAGTTAGTGATCAGGCAGGTCCGGGGGGAGTGCTGCTGCAATAACCCCCAGCTCGCAGCATACCTCATGCGAGTGAGGGAGCTCGAGAAGGACTTCGAGGTCCTGGAACTGCAGCACGTTCCCAGGAGCCTCAACTCAGTGGCAGATGACCTCTCCGCGAGGGCATCGACTCGGGGCTCAGTACCCGAGGGCGTCTTCAAAAGACAGCTACTGAGACCAACCGCCCAGCCAGCCGAACTGGGCGAAGGGGGCAGAACTAGCACCTCAAAGCTAGCAGTCCCGGTGGTCCTCCATCTCTAGAGTCCACCAAGGATCGTGTGGACTGTTGACCCCGGCATGTCATCAGGGAGACATCCAATGGCTCAGGGCAGTCCCGATGCACGGATCTCCGAGATCGGGGACTACCTGAAGGACAAAACCCTTCCCGAAGAACGTGTGTCTGCTGAGCGCATAGTGCGATTGGCTAAACGCTACACGCTAGTAGAAGGGGATCTCTACAGGCGTGGCGCCAATGGCATCCTCATGCGATGCATAACCCGGGAGGAGGGCCGCGATTTACTCGCGGAGATCCATGGAGGTGAGTGCGGGAATCATTCAGGGTCCCGTACGCTGGTCGGTAAAGCCTTCCGGCATGGTTTTTACTAGCCGACAGCGCTCCAGGATGCAGCTGAGCTAGTAAGGTCCTGCAAGGCGTGTCAATTCCACGCAAAGCAGATACACACACCGGCTCAGTCTCTGCAGATGATTCCACCCTCTTGGCCCTTCGCGGTATGGGGGGTGGACATCCTGGGACCTTTCCCTAGAGCTGTCGGTGGGTACCGGTACCTCTACGTCGCCATTGACAAATTCACAAAATGGCCTGAGGTAACCCCAGTAGTGAGCATCACCCAAGGAACTGCAACAGCTTTCCTTAAGTCCATTGTGTGCCGGTTCGGCGTCCCCAGCCGTATCATAACGGACAACGGGACCCAGTTCAGGAGACGGGTCTTCCAGGACTACTGCGACGGCGTTGGCATCCAGTTATGCTTCGCGTCCGTAGCACATCCTAGGAGCAATGGACAGGTCGAAAGAGCTAACGCGGAAATCCTCAAGGGGCTCAAAACCCGCACCTTCAACTGCTTGGAAAAGCACGGTGCGAAATGGGTCGATGAGCTCCCTTGCGTCCTATGGGGGAACCGGACCACACCCAGCCGAGCAACCGGGGAAACCCCATTCTTCCTGGTATACGGGGCCGAGGCATGCCTCCCACCAGAAATACTCTTGGGCTCCCCACGGGTCCAAGCTTTTAATGAATCTTTGCAGGAACAGGCTAGGCGCAACGACGTTGACCTCGTCGAGGAGCAAAGATGGCAGGCTGCAATCCGGAACGCACGGTACAACCAAGCGCTCAAACGCTATCATGAGCGAACCGTACGGGGCAGGGTACTCCAACCTGGAGACCTGGTCCTGAGGCGCATCTTGAACCGAGAAGGGCGCAACAAACTCTCCCCCAGCTGGGAAGGCCCCTTCAAGGTAACAGAAGTTAGTCGCCCCGGTTGCGTTCGCCTCGCCACGGAGGAAGGAGTTCCGCTACCGAACCCATGGAATATAGAACACCTCCGTAAGTTTTATCCGTAGGTAAGAAATTCAGGGCAACCCTCTTTCTTTTTATAAGCTAAATAGGACCACCATGTGGACCAGAGCGGTGAAGGTCCGCCCTTGTAATCCCGACCTCTGGCTGACATCACATGACACCCTGTACCGCTTGATAAGAGAAAGAGTTTAGCCCTGAAATCCTTGTCCCCGCTGTTACCCTATTGCTTACTCAGTTGCCATCTGTTTCAATTTTTCCTAACCCCTGCGTGGAATCCTACTCTTGCCAAAAATCTCCTTGGAACCAGCAGGACTTAGCACCTTGAGTGTGAAGCGGTTAGCACAGAGGCTGGGAAGGAGGTCCGGAATACTGGGTGCCAGGTCCAGAGAAAAGGGGCTCGCCTTGGTAGCACGGAGCTGTCAGCTGCTTAGCCTGGTCTCATACCCTAAGCACTGAGCACTCCCTACCACGCCGTGAGTTCCCCCAGTATCAGGAACAGTGCATTTAGTGCTCCGGACCACCCCCTAAGCTGATGGCACACCCCCTAACCTCAGTAGCAAGGTCCGGCTGCGACTCCAAGGACTTCGAGGCAGCGCGGTTACCTTTGTTTCGCTAAGAGAGGTCCGAACGGCTGCAGGACCGGACCAAAGCTAAGATGTTTTGGACTAAGGATGGTCCAGGGCTGTGTTGCAGTTTTGCCTGGTTCCGTACCCTTAACTCACACACCCTGCTATCCCACGAACAGACATCCTGGCCCCCGGCCCGAACGGCAAACGCTCCAGACCTCGAATAGCGGAAAAGGTCAACTCAGAGTAGGGCCCGTAGGTGCGACACTGACGTTTGCCGTGAGTTGCATGCAGGTCTGGCCTCTGACTCGGTGGTAGCCAGCCTCAAAACTTAGAGCCTACCTACCAGGGGGCCAGGGGGTCAGGTAACAGCACACCAGCATGCAGCAGGGAGTAAATGGAGATAAGTCGCAACTACCATTCTTATATTACTTGTCCATATTGTCCATACTGATATTTTGCATAGTCTTGTAAAATAAAAAAAAAACAACAAAAGCTGCTGCCCTACGGCGCTAGGGGAGCTCCTGCCCCTGGTGCATCCGGCTCCTCATCCGCAGGGGCCCGTTGGAACCGGGCGGCAACGGCCTCCACCACCTCCTGCACGCTCTCCCGGGCGGCGGCCTCTGTCTCCTCCACCGGGCCAGCGATGACCGGATCCAAGGAGATGGCGGGGTCGTGGCTCCGAAAGCAAACCAGGAGGTGCTCCGCCATGGCGCGGCACAGCTCGCGGCCCTCGGCTTCAAGGCGCTCCCCGAGCGTGGAGTCCAGGCGCCGGAGCCGCTCCACAGCTGAGTCGAGGACGGGAAGGGCGTCCGCAATGGTGGACGGCGGCTCTGTCACCTGGATCAGACTCAGTCCAAGCGGCACCAGAGCCAAGCTCGCCTCCCCGGCCCAGTCGGCGATGCGTTGGAGGCCGGCGCGCATCTGCTCCCGATCCTCCGCCACCGCCTGCTGAGCAGCATCCTGCTTCAGCTGCTCCAGGGCGGCCCGCTCGACCAGCAATTGCTTCTCCTGGTCCGCGAGCTCTGCCTCCCTGGACTTCACCCAATCCTCTCGGATCTTGAGCGTAGCACCCTGGCGGACGGCAGATTCTTTGAGGGTCTTGGCCGCCGCCTCGCGCTGGGCAACAGAGTCCTCGCGGACCTTAACCGCTGCCTCGCGCTCGACAAGCCCCGACTTTACCTGGTCCCGCCCCGCGCTAATGGCAGCCTGCCTCTCGGACACCTCCACCAGCTCTAGCCGGCGCTGCTCCACGCCTTTCTGCGCAGACTCTAGCTTGGCTCGGTCGAGCTTCAGCTGTGCCTCGCCCACCTCAACCCGCTTTTCTCGGACCTCGACCGCGCGCTCTCGGTTGACGAGCCTTTGCAGGTCCTTATGATAGGCCGCACGGTCGGCGTCGAGCTCTACGCGGGCGGTGGAAAGCTCCGCGCGGGCCCGGGTGTGCTGAGCGGTGGCGGCTTCGATCCGCTCTCCCAGACGGGCCTGCCAGCTGTCCAGGCGTTCACGCTCCCGCTGCAGCCGCGCCCATTCCAGCCGGAACGCCTCCTGGGCGTCGTCCAGGGCCTGGTGCGTCCGATGCAGCACGCGGGGGAGAGAAACTCCACCTGGCTGGGGCAGGAGCGGCCTACCTAGAACCTCCTCCAGTTCCCCCTCAGCGGGGGGCGAGGACCTAGAACCGGTCATCCGGGCATCGGACGAGGAAGGCTCTGAGGGCCACGCACCAGAAACCGCCCTCGGCACAGGTCCCTGGGCCGCGACGCCTTCCGGCACAGGTCCTTGGGCCGCGACGCCTTCCGGCATCGGACCACCTGGTACCTGTGACTGCGCGTCCGGGACCGCCCTCCCGGCAGGCTCTCGGGGCGCAGCCTCGGCCCCCGTGGTGCCCCCTGGCGTCAGACCACCCGGGACCTGGGGCTGGGCAGACGGAGCCGCCCCTGGTGCAGGCCCCTCGGTCGGGATCCAGGCCCGCGAGGCATCCCCCGCCGTTGGGCCACCAGGAGCGCTCTTCTCCGCCGTGTTCGCGGGGCTGCCGGAGCCGCTGGGGGGAAAAGCGCCGACCGGGCGAGTCGACCTAAACAGAACACAAGACGGGAGATTGAGAAGCCTGAGAAAGCTAGCCACGACACGGCGAAGTGTTCGAGGCTAATCGAAAGGGCTTACCTCGGGATATGCGCCGTCCAGCGGCCACGAAAGCCAGAACCCCGCCGTGGCTGCTGGCCCATGGCCTGCGGTGCTGGTCGCTACTGCTGCTGCTGGCCCGAGGCCGGCGGTGCCGTTGGAGCCCGCCGCTGCTGGCCCGGCATCGGAGGTGGCGCCCATTGCTGCGGTTGTCGCTAGTCCGGGTCCGGCGGTGTCGGAACTCGCCTCCCTTGCCCAGAGGAGCTCCCTTCCCCCGAGGTCCGCTGGCACTTCGGGTCGGGCTCCGAGACAAAGGTCCCGTCGCCGCGGACCAGCCTTCGCCGCGTCTCCTCGCCGCTCGACGGCGGAATAACGGGGGACGCTGCCACCGGCCCCTTGCCCTTGTCAGCGGGAGTAGTGCCTCTGGCACCAGAACCCCCAACCGGGGCGTCGTCGATGTGGACCCCCCGGTTGGGGTCGTCCCCAAGCTACCGCGCCGCAAGGCCACCGTCATCGAGCGTGGGCATCTCCCGGAGCACCGCCGTCCGCAAGGCCTGGTCGCGGCAGAGCGGCACGATGGCGGACGGCAGGCGCAGCTGCTCCGGGGAGAAGCCCTCGTCCGTAACGCACCGCACCCATTCCTCCAGCAGGAGCGGCGTCAGGTCGTGGTCTTCGCCACGCACCACCCGGCTGCAGTCGTTGGAGCCGGTGTAGCCCCACGCCAGCCTTGGCCGCATCTGCAGGGGGGCGAGCCTCCGCCTGAGGAAGTCTGCGAGGACGTGCATCGAGGTCAGCCCGCTGCCGACGAGCTCGGTGATCCTGGCCAGCACGGGGGAGAACTCGGGTGGCAGATCCGTTGAAGCACCCCACTCTGGGAGGGATGCATCGGGACTGCTATCAGGGAGAGCCAGCCGGTCATTCGGCTCCGTCCTGATGATCACCCAGTCGTTGCGCCAGTGCTCCCACTTGGCGCTGGCGAAGGTGGGGAGGTAGGTTGACCTTCCCCCGGACCCCTTCAGCAGGAAGTAGTAGCGGCCGATCTCGGTCGAGCTCTTCCCGGAACACCTCACCGAGAAGAAGTGGCGGAAGAGCGTCACGCAAGGAGGAACTCCCACGAACATCTCACAGAGGTGGGCGAAGATTGCCGCATGAAGGATGGAGTGGGGGGTGAGATGTTGGAGCTGCAGCCCAAATGCCTCCAGCAGCAACATGAAGAAGGAAGAGATCGGGATCCCCAGACCACAGTAGAGGTAGGGGACAAAGAGGACGAACTCCCCCGGCTGCAAGTTGCGGTGGGGGAGGGAGCCCGTGCGAACATTGTCGCAGCTCTCCGCGTCCGTCCAGCCGAGCAGGCGGTGGACGCGGTTAAGGTTCTCCTCGGTTTCCTGGAAAGATTGGTGGCCCGAACCCATCGCTGCGGAATCTGACGGTGGGGGGAAGAGAAGGAGCACGCTGCAGACAAGAAACGAGAGCTCTGCTGCGAGAAAGACGAAGCGCCGTGGCGGATGCGAGGGGTGCAAAGGCAAATGGCTGAAGGGTGTGCTCGGCCGATGGTCGAGAACCCTATTTGACGGTTGCCCCCAATCCTCCGCAAGCCGCGGGCGTCAAGCGTACGCGCGCACAGACACACCCGCGGACCCCCAGGTCTATGACAGCTGAGGCCCGAGGATGCAGTCACGACAGGCGGGTAGAAGAGCAAGTGAAGCAGGAAGGCGAACCGGCGGCCGCTCGCGAACGAGCGCCTCGGCGCAACGCGTGGGGCCCCTGCCTTCCCGCTTTATACATGGCTGTCCACGTAACCATTTGCCCCTGCCTTAATGGCAGGAAAAAGGGTAGGTGAACCGCCGCTGCGGTTCCCGGTGCGGGCCTGCCCCCACGTTCCCCGAGAAATTCCCACGATCAGGCGCTCCTAGATCGTGGGGGCCCGTGGGGCCACCCCGCAGGGTCGGGTGGACTGGCCCCCCTCCAAGGTCGGGTAAGGCGGACGATCGGCAAGATCAGACGTGCCGAGCCCTCAACAGGGTCGGGCGGGTCAAGCCTCGACCGAAGATCAAGTAGTTGGCCCTGCCCAACTACGTGCTTAACAGCTAGGCGCCGGGAACCACACGTGACTCCCGGTGGCTTGGGTAGTAAGCGATGATGGGCTCACCTCAGGTTCGAAAAACTCACCAGAGGTGGGCCCAGGGGCCACTGTCGGTACCCAGCTAACCAGGTACCCGCTTACACTAGACAAAGATCACCAGTATCGGCAAGAGCTGCAGTAAAAGGAAGGCCTAAGACCGCGTACAGGTGAGGCCCCGGACCTCCTTCGGCGAGTTCCGAGCCTCCCCCAACCACGCGAGGGGTCCCTCAAGGAAAGGTCAAGTCCGGACCTCCGAGAGGTCCGGAGCCATTGACCTTGGAGGTCCGGAGCCGGCGCGCTCAGGGGTGGAGCCGCGAGCTACCGCGTACGCCTACCCCCGGTGCGGGGTGGTCCGGGGCCGCCACGTGCCCACAGCGCACGGGGTGGTCCGGCTCTGCCACGTGCCCACAGGGCGCGTGGCGGAGCCTTCAGACAGGGGCCTCGCCCACCTACTGCATTTATTGCGGGCAGGTGAGCGTGCCCCGTTGCCCGCTGACACCACCGCTGTCAGACGGGCGTGCCCTGCTGACCGCTGACACCGCCGCTGGCAGGCGACGGCGACTATTCTAAAGGGCGCGCCTTACCGAGGCACGACGGCAGTAACAGGGCACTACAGTCGACTTCCCAGGCATACGTTGGGGTTTATATAGAGTAAACAAGTACGCTGTACTCATCATGAGCCGCGCCACGCGCGGCGACCGCGCTCAACCTAATACTAGGTAGTGGCGCTACAGCGCTGCTACGAGTGCCCCGTCCTGTCACGCCAGCACGTCGCCTGCCCCCTCGGCCTCTGAAGCCTCTCACCGGGTTTAGCGGCCGATGGAACAGGACGGCGTAAGCTAGGACGGCATGGCGCCATATCCGGGTCGCAGGACGGTGTGGCGCATCTTCCGGGCCATACCGGGTCGCGTCAGTGGTACAGGCGCGACGCATGGGAGCGTTGGACATCAAGCGCAGGATAGAACTGTAGCATAGAGGAAATGGGCCGGAACCACCTGTCGGGGCCCGGCCACCATGTACATGCCCCCCTTGGGCTATAAAAGGGGAGGCATACGCAACACAAAGGACAGACTCCGCCAGGGACTCAGACAAAACACACGGAAGGAGGCTCAGAGACTCCTCTGAAAACCCACAAAGCACAAGCGCACAATACCACCGTCTTCTCCAACAGACAAGAATACAAGAACACACCCACAGTGGACGTAGGGTATTACGCTCCGGCGGCCTGAACCACTCTAAATCCTCTTGTCACCATCGTGCCACCACCGACCTAGCTAACAACGATCGCTCCCCCTAACTACTCTTAGTACTTAGGATCTCGGCCGGGTGCATTCCGCCACCCGACCAGGAACACGCCCGCTCCGACAGCCCCTCTCATTTAATCTTCCTAGGCTTGTTTGCTTCCAACCCAGCCCATAGAACTTAGCATATTTAGAGAACGAACTGAACACTGGTGGCCCATTGTGATACGATGCTTAATTAGGCGCTTTGAAGGCCCAATGTGCATCCTTGATATTGCCCAAGGTCAGATTGAGACTGTTGCCTGCTATGTGCCCTTTAGCAGGACAATTATGGCACATAAGGGCAAAGCGGCATTGGTTCCTACGATCAGAGGTTGATAGGCACCTACTTCAATAAGTCATAGCCAGAAAAGGGGCTTTATGCGAGAACGACTTTCCTGATGTTCCTGATGTCAACTCATGTGAACCAAAATTCATATTCTGATTTGAGATTGAAGCATGGCTTGGGAGAGTCCTCTGCCCAAAATTGCCAAAAGTATGAATTGGACGAAGACGATAAAAAACGGGATCTATTTCCAATTGGGACGCTGTTGGCTCCTGTGAGGGGAGCATTGTGTCCATTCTTTACAATCTATACAAAAGTAGGTGCTGGTGATCTGTTTTTCTTAGAAATAAATAACTGGCACCCACTGAAAAACCTTGCCCTGATCGGCATTTCGAGATAATCTAGCTTGCCCGAGACTAGATGAAAGAACACCTTGAAAAGCTCATTAGAGTAGGATTTGGGATTATAAACTAGAAAACCCACTTGCTTGGAAGTCACGGAGAACTTGAATATTCTATCTTCAAGCTCAAGAACATTAAAGCTGCTGAAAGGTCCCCCAATGACCGCATGTAGAATGAGAGAAACTGATCCTTCAGAAAGCCGAAATTTGCACCTCCCGACAGCAATTAACAGAGAGAGAGAGCCATCTGCCTGCTGCGAAGTGATGTCCAGGCCAAGCTTGAGCTTCAGCATTTTGGCGAAATCTGCACCATGGGAGAAATCCTAACTTCGAAGATCCATAGGACGAGCCACAGAGGAGAAGGGGAGAAGATGAGGTAGTGTTCAGATCTGATGCCTTAGACTAAGTCCAGCAGATCGTACAAACGGTTATGTATAGTACAAAATAACACTATATTGATACTCGTCACATAGAGAAAAATAATTGGAATAGTTGATATAAAAGTAGGATAAATAATCTGCTGGAGTGATGGCGACGAACCTTCTATAGGGATGAACCAGCTTTGTTTGTTAGCCCATGCTTCCACGTCGACCAACACCGGCCTTGGAGGTATTAGCCATGGACTATGCTTCAGAGGCTAGAAAAATTTTTTGCCCATGGAAAAAGGTGCGGGTGTATAAACTTGTTGCGTTGCTTCTGCCGTCGCGCTACGGGAGAACAGCGCGAAACGTCGCGGCCGTGGCAAGGGGAGCAGCTTCCGACGGAGAGCTCAGAGTCCGTCACTGGCACCATACTAGTAGGTATTAGCCATAGCTGCGGAGAGGGAGGGCGCATTCAGACTTCTTGGGGCATAGGCCGTACCTACTCTTGTTTCTTTGTCGTCGCCTTTTGAGAACCAAGTACGGCGACCATGCATGTCAATTCACATCAAATATGCAGCACAAACCTCGACCCTTACGATGTTAATATGGTTAATTTCTTGCTTTGTGCCTCCACAGATTAAACATAATCTATTTAGGCAGCTCTATCCCTTTCATATATTCTGGTGATGCTGCATGCAGTAGTTTGAGCTGTGATAGACACAAAAGAACAAACACATACGGTGTTCAGTGTGAGGCCGGAGTGGAACTGTCACGCACTAGTTCTAAACAGGTTTTAAGAATTAATTTCTGCGGATTGTTTGACCAACCAATGCAATATGTATGCAAGCAGTTGTAGAACGGATAATCCAATCCCCGATCTAAATCTAATATACTTTCTCCGTACTTACCACTGCGTCAAAATCACAAATAGGTGTCACCATAATCAATGACGTCTAAACTAAAACACGTCACTGTTTATATATTTGTGACGTTGCTTGATCAAACGCGTCACAAATATATTTGCTCAGGCCACGGTGCTGCTATATTAGAGACGTGTCCTGTCAAAACACGTCACAGATTACTAGAGAGCATACATTAGTGACGGCTGAAGCTAAAACGCGTCACTAATGTGAATATCTATCAGTGACATGTATACTCTATCCGCGTCTCTAATATGAATCACACCGATGGCCACTAGGACGATGATACATCAGTGACGTGTTTACTCTATCCATGTCTCTAATATGAATACAAAGATGGCTGCTGGGATGATGATATATCCGTGACGTTTTTACTCTAGCCGCGTCACTATTATGAATCTGCGAGAAACACATATATGCATCCTGACGGTATTTTATACGCTAAAAATTGTGTACGGGTGTATAAAAAAACTGCAATAAAAATATGGATCTAGTAGGGATCCGAGTATTTTATACGCTAAAAATTGTGTGCGGGTGTATAAAAAACGGCAATAAAAATATGGATCTAGTAGTCATCGAACCCATGACCCAAAAGTTGTACGGGTGTAAAAAAATGGCATTTTTGGATAAAGCTACTGATTTAGTAGGGATCGAACCCATGGCCACTAGCTTCAGCAAAACAAGCACACCACTGCACCATCGACGAATACTGATGGAATGCTCTCCGGTGAAAACTTATTAATATTATTCTGTGCCCCAATAGGCCATTGCCGGCCCAACAAGTAACCCCAATCGGCTCCCCACCCTACCCGCAGCCGCGCCTCCTCCTCCACTCCGCTCGGTCGCCTCCCTGCTCGACCGCCACCGCCGACACGCTCCTTCCCTCCGTGAGCTCCTCCTCTGCTCTCATCGCTGCCCGCGGCTGCGCCTCACCTCCACCCTCACTCCTTCGCTCCGCTCTCCTCACGGAGTCACTGACCACCGCCGCACCCCGCTCCTTCCCTCCGCCGTCCTCGTGGACCGCTGCCGCGCCCACCTGGAGCTGAAGCACCGCCGCCGCCCGTGGCCCTGCAAGCGCCGGCCATGGAGAGGAAGAGGCGGTCCCGGATCCACAGCCTCCTCCACGCAGGCTCTCCACCGCCGCCGCCTGCTCCACCGTCGACGACAGCGACGCGGATCTATCCCCACGGTTGGTGTCTCCTCCCGTGCCCACCTTCACACCGGTGAGTTCACTCTCTTCCTTGATTTTGATCTGAACTAACAACTTAGACAACTGCAAGAAACACACCTTGATTTTGATCTGGCATGTTCTACAGAAGTATTGTTCATTCCGAGAAGGCAACACGTCTAAGCAGTTTTACACTTGTTTCAATCTAGAGAGATACTTTGAACACCAAACATCAATATCTAAAATAGATAATCCTAAACACACCTCTCTGAAAGCAAAACGTATTTCCTAGTATTTTGCACCCGTGTGACTAGCAGAGCAGAAGTTCGGTTCATGTGAATATTAGTCTAGTTTAATGTCAATGAAAACGTGGTGTTTGACTATTTGGTAGTCCAGTTGATAAGACGATCTATGTTTGGGTCACTGAAACATCAATGATTTTTGAATGTTGATAGTTTAGTAGATGCACAATGCACATCAGTAGGTATTTGCTTTGAGAACACACATCAGCAGATGTGCTGATCTATTTTACTGCCCAGTGTCTGCATGTGCTAGTGCCAAATTTGCTCACTTATCAATCGTACCATTATACATGCATGCACAAATGTGTTTAGAGGACGCTTTCATGTCATGAAGAAAGGGGCTTGTCGAGAAAATCCTATAAATAATTCCTGCACAGGCTAAATTGTATATTTTTCAATCATCTTTTATATGCTGAGTGTCATTTAATTAGAAGGTTGTTTAGTTGCTAGAAAAGGCTTACTGTAACATGACTAGCTAAGTCTTGGAGTTAACTTGGGCTTTCTAAATGTAGGCCTGGCCATTTACTTGAAGTATCCATGACCAATCATTTATCTGATATAACCATGTTTGTTGTGATGCTTTATGTAATCTCGGTTCCTCTTAACTTCCTTTCCTCATAATTACTGTATTCAGGTTGTAGAGGGTGCTGATTTCTTGAACAAGCTGTTCAGAAATTGTGTCAACCAAACATTAGCTGAAATTGTGTCAGTCGATGTGGAGAGGTTAGTTGCTCTTAGAATTTTTGCTCATGCTTTTGTTTGTGTATGGTATAGAAATGAGTAAATTTTAACTGAGCATACACTTGCTTTTCTATGTCCCTGTTCCTGTCGAGTGTTCTTCAATGTGAAAGAAAAGCTTCTAGCAGTTTGAGTATATAGGCAATTATAGCATCTACATGCATGAGATTATCATCCTTGATTCTACAAGTACACCAAGCCATATTTATTTCTTAACTTCAAATCCGGAGACTGGTTATAATGCACTCTCAATTTCATGCTTTGACCAAACACTTCTAAGTAAAAGAGACCATGCATCACTTTAGTCCGGGTTACATTAACTTTCTTATCTCATGAAGCACACTTTTCTCCCTGATAGGACAATTTGCTCACCCATTTTCCCCCAATTTCATATTTATGAATGTCTATTTCTTCCTGACATGTGCATTTTTTAGATTTATCAGCTGACATGGGCAATCTATGCTATAATTAACTCTTTTAAAATTTTTCTTTTGCAGGTTCAGAGTTTGGAGAGATTTTATGGCAGTGCATAAGATATATCTTACATGTAGTAGTGTACTAGTAGTTACGTAAGCTCACTGTACTGGAGAAGTTGATGTAGTAGTTGATTTTAGTAGCTGCCTCTGATTCATATGTATTACCTCAACTGTCTAAGCATGTGAATATGTAAATGTGTGTGATCTATCGTGTTAGATTTTTCTTTTTTCCTTTGTACTGTTCTTTTTTTTTGTTTTTCTAATTCAACATTTGAGACGCTAGTTTCCAAAACGCTTCACTAATGTAAGCTCAGCAGTGACGTGGGTAGCTAAAACACGTCACTGGTGAGGGTCAACAGTGACGTGTTTTTGACTCCCAAACGTCGCTGGTGAGCTACATTAGTGATGTGTTTTTGGCTATCCACGTCACTATTAAGTGACATTAGTGACGTTTTTTTACACGTCACTAATGTGGTTTACATCAGTGACAAAAATTTAGTGACGTGAATTTTCACCGTCTCTAATGACATCACTAATATAGTGTTTCTGGCGTAGTGTACCTTTGGCCAAAGTTAAAAGTTTATCCAAAATTGGACAGGTTTTTAAAAAAATATATTAACATACACTACTGAATAAATACACTGCTATGCTGCCACCTCACCCTTCGTAGTAGCTAGGCAGAGACGGGTGCAACATGCCAACAGATGTTGTCACTAAAAATCAGTCATATATCTCTTTTCTTCTCTTCTCTTAAAACCTCATCCCCATGCGGAGGCTGCGCGGGCGGGTGCGTGGCTTTGGCCATCTTTCAAGAAAAGTCCTCCGATGTAGTATAAAACAACCCGCGGTCCATTCCACGGTCTCAAAAGTACACACGTTCTGATACTTTTCATATAGAGCATTGATGAAAAACTTATTTCAGCTTGAAGAAGAGAAAATCATATATCCCCCTTCATGCAGTTTTAGCCTTTCCCTAGCCCTAGCGCTCACTACCCGCTCGTTCTCCTCCCCTTGTCCCCGCCGCCGCCCTCGCTTCTCGCGGCATGCGTCTTCTAGCTCGCCACGAGTTCGAGCACCGCGCAGCTTCCATGTCCAGTGCCCCGGCTCTGCCCAGGGACTCCTCATCTTGGGCCACCTCCAGCCTCCTCTGCTAAGCACACCGCAAGTGAGACGGAGGCTGGATCTAGAGCCACAGCTGGGCCTCCTCCCCTCCGCCGCCGCCCTCCTCTGCCTAGGGCGCCGGAGGCTATCCGAGGCGCTGCCGCTTCCTCTTCACCACCGCTGCCACCGATCCACCTTGCGCCGCCCTGGATCCGCCACCTTCTTACCGGTCCACGTCAGGCAGCCGCTGCCGCCTCCTCCTCTTTGATCCACACCGGGTCACCACCTCCTCTCTAGCTTCACGGTCTCCTCTTCCTCAACTCCGATGCCGCCTCCGACTGTCGGCCACAACACATGTGCGAAGTGATCTGTGGCGGTAGTGGCGGATTTGGAATGGGGGCGAAGGTTTGAGCAGGCGGTGGAGCAGGGGAGCACGCTGCCAGATCCATGCAGAGAGATGAGGAGTGGTAGGAACTGGCTCCTTTAGCACCAACGCCCCCCTGCCCAGGTGCTGGTGCAGCTCTCGGCGACGGCGATACAGCTCTCCTCGTAGGGACCAACCCAGCCTCCCGCCACCTCTGCATCACCATTGTCATTGACCTCCCTGACGAGTCCGCCTTCGCCGTCAGGTAGGCCGTGCAGAACTACCTCCGCCTCCGCCTTGGGAATGCCGTCGTGCTGCTTCACGTGCGCCCCACCTCCGTCTTCTACAGTGCTGACTAGGGCTCCATACCTGTCTCCACCGCTGACGCCACACCTGCCTCCAAGGCGCAACAGCTCGTCGACGCTCAGATCCCCCTTCAAGATCCATGTCGTCGAGGACCACGACGAGGCCGAGCGCCTTGGCCTCTTTGTGACAATCATGGGCAGCTGCAGCTTCAGGGCCTCATGCAAGGGCGGCAAGGGCAGGCTCGGGAGTGTTAGTGATTACTGCGTGCACCATTGCGTGTGCCCTGTTATCGTTGTTCGCTACCCTAACCCCAATGTTGTTGCAGGTGCTGCTGGGTAGACACAGCAAGGGCAGTAGACGAGCTGGGCGGATGTGACCAGTTACCATGATGTGTCTGAGGTGCAGAACGGTCTGATGCCCCTTTTCTTCGGTTAACCATGCAGTCTTGACTTTCTATGCCCATTGACTAATCTGACATGCAGTGTTATATGAAATGATTTAAGGCTTAATTCCTACAGTAGTATGGACAGAAATAGCTGGCTCAGTAAGGAATTTCTTCAATTCGTGTGCTAAACTTTGATTTTTCGTAGAAAATTGTAGTGTCAGCGACAAGTCTGATAGCGTAGTGTCGTTTCATGGTTCCACTGCCCCCAGGCTAATTTGAAGACTCCATTTTTTTTTTTGCCCAACAAAGTATTCCATGCTACCATTCTGGTATTTGCTTGAGACTTCTGAAATCTCTTAAGAATGCTGGCAGAGTATGGCAGTCTTTCACGTAATGTTTATCATTTGTCCTACAACCGTGCCAGAGCAATAAAAATTGCACATGAAACTATGATGTAGATACCTCTGTTGCTCCAGACATCATGACTTCAGCGGTGATCTTGCATTTATTCCTTCCTTTCTTGGTAGGAAAAACTTAGGCCCTGTTATCATGTGCATTCTTGGTAGGAAAGCCCTGTTTGAATGTACACTGTTTTTAGAGTACCGATCAACTACTACTGTTTTGCAAAATAATTTAGTTTTTAAAAGCAGTTAGGTGTTTGGATGCAACAAACATTCATATCTTAATAACCTGGTATTATCAAAACCATAGTGTTTTTGGAGTTTCAGAAACATCACACGTTACAATTTGGTATCATACTATTACTAATTTGAGATTCCTTTTGAGGTCTCCATATTAATTCTCACCAGATGCGTTAGAAAAAAAAAATCCTAAAAAATACCACGATAAAAGGAAACATCTGACCGTCTATGAGACTATAATTATTTAAACAAATCGCATCCATCAAATAGACATCTAAACCCTAATAATCGTTTTGGGCCTCTACGGCACCGTGGCACCTACGTGCATCCAGGGCCGTGCACAAGCACGGGCGATCTGTTCGGCCGAATAGGGCCCATATAATATTAAAATATTAGCAGATAATGCTTAGTTCCCTAATTGCCTGGCTGAAAAACAGGTCCAAATCATCCCAGTCCTGCGCATGAGCTGATCCTGAGTCTCGGTCGCTTCCGTCTCAGCTCGTGCAGCCGTGCCCTAGCGGCCGCATGCCCGCAGCGCATCACAACCCAGACACGCAAGACGCGCAGCACCATCGCTCGCCGGTTGCCGCGACGCCACAGGACGGCGTAGGCCTGCGGCAGCCAGACGCAGCAGGTGGTCATCGTGCACGATCCATATTCCATCCGGTCATATTCCATCTGGTGAGCAGTCCAGGTGATTAGGTTAATATTTAATGAATCCTTTCTTCAATTTGACATATTAATCAATAATCATTTTCAGCCGATCAGTCAATTTGAATCCTTTCTTCAATTTGACATATTTCAAGCCAACTATCGACGTTATGTCTTCAGCCAACCAGTCTAAAAATACGAATCTGGTTACTAAAAGCGTAAGACAAAAATAGAGGATTTAATTTAGTCCCAGAATCACAAGTGTTGCCTGATAATGCAAGTATTGCATATAGAGTTCTATTGACCATTCATGTGGCGGTTGTGTCAAGGGGTGGAGCTTTTCTAAACTGAAACTATTGAAGTCCTATTTGCGTTCTACGATTACACAACAAAGACTTACTGATTTAGCCACAATAGCTCTTGAGAATGGATTGTTGGACAAGATTGAATACGATCATATCATTGAAGAATTTATTTGAAGGAACACTAAGAGAATGAAGTTGTTCAAGTAAAATTTATACCAATAGGTAGACTTGCTTTTTGATAAATTCCATTTTTATATAATACATTACAACATTTATATTGTTATAGTTCTATTTTTTCAAGTGATTTGGTAGAATGGCCTTTTATTCAATAGTTTCTTACAGGGCCTCTGTTTTTGCCGGCATGGCCCTGCGGTGCATCTCCCTGTGTGGTTTTCAGCCTCTATACGGAGTCGTGGAACCTACGTGCATCTCCGCATCTTTCTGCCCAACTTATAAAATCTATCTTACCGTGATCGCCGCCCCTGCCATGTCGACGTCATAGCTCGAGCTTGGCAACAAAACAAGGATATTACCGTGCTGCCATATCTCGAGCTCGGGCGACAGATTTTCTATAGCTACCTGAGGGTCGAAAGGGTATCTGCATCAATCAACGCAACCTTGGATCGATGGAGGAGACGGAGACGAATGTCACAGCCGCCGGCGTCTAGGTCGCTTGACAATTCGTGTTCTCGTCAGGACCGACCGTGCACCTGCCATGGGCACTGGATCAGATATTGCGGCTGCCGGGACGGATAGCAAGATCACTTGCAACGGGGATGACATGGGCATGTACATTGGTGCCCTCACGATGGGTGTTGCGATCAGCACGAGCACTAGCTTCGCACTCAGTAAGTCAGTATCAGTGACGACGTGAAGGAACGCCGAGCCCCATTGCGTGGAGGCCGGCTTGGAGGCTGGTGGTGGGTTGGATTACGAACACAAGAACAAAAAAAAAGTAAGAGCATTGATGCTCAATTTTGCATTGCAATTCAATTTACTTAATGTAAAATTGTGGTGAAATTTATTTCATTCTTGAAAAGTTGTTATATCCATTATGTCTCTTTTCCCCTGCTTTTGCATTTGTATATAAAACAATTATTTAGATACACGTATCCGTATTTGTCCATCACGTATCTAGATACATAGGTGTTTAGGTCATGTTTGTTTCTGCTAGATATAATCTAGCTTATAAATTCTATGTAGAAACAAATAATATTAGCTTATTGTTTACGTTATGTAATCTATACACACTTTAGATTATGATAATCCATAAGTAGCCTACACAAACAAAATTGGACAAAATTGGTATGAACATTTCTGCTTGATTTCGTATTGTAGTTCAGTTTATTTAATGCAAAATTGCGGTGAATTTCATTATTACATTCTTGAAAAGTTGTATATCCATCACGTCTCCTGACATCCATGTGAAGAGTTATTTAGATACATGTATTAGATACATGTATTAATATTCATCCATCACGTTTGTAGATACACAATATTTAGGTCATTTTGTTTCTCTCAAATAATGTAATCTACCTTATATAATCTTAAGTAGCAAACAAACATATTATCTTATTCATGACTTTATGTAATGTATGCACTTTACATTATGATAACCCGAGGTTTTGTTGTTGGTCTTTTACCAATGTAAAGATAGACTTACTGTTATTTAATCCAGCATTTTCCTTCATTTTGTATCCACTGACATATATAATTTAACACCAATAAACTAGAATATACCAGCTACAGTGCAAAACAAACATAGTGGCACACAACTTATGTTTACATAGAGTTAGTTTATATAGATTAATAGTGGTGAAAGTGAGTGCATTATAGAGGCAAATGCTTTTTATTAGAATCTATTTGACGAATAAATTGACAATTAAAAGCAAAGCTACGTTACAATACAAAGAAAAAAATGTGCATTTAACTACAACCACAATATTAGAATAACACAGCTTCCTTCAAACGCACAAATCAAGAAACTACCAAGAGGCTATGCTACATTTAAATGTACAAAACAACACGTCATGTCATTTCATCTAAATCAATTAATGAAACAGTGTCCAAATTCATCACTAGCAAGGTTAATGATTAATCGGTTATGGGGCATTTATCCTAAATTAATTGTAGATATTAATTGGCCAAATAATGGAGCAAAACAAATCATTAATACATCATTCATGATACACACATAAACATAGTTTGTGTCTTTATGACAAGAACAACTAAAGCAATGTAATAATCATCAACCTTGATTTTGGCTAACGTCCAAGGTGCACTTGGGATGGCAGAGGTCACCATCATTAATTTTTGGTAGATTGCTCGATCAAAGTGTGTAATAATCGGGTCAAAAGACCGATCACTCAGGTTAAGGGATTGAATAGTCATATTGGCCGATTGGTAGATGGTTTACAGTAAAATTGTACCGTTTACCTAAAAATGATTAATTATGGATTAATTGGCAATGAAAAATGTTTGTAGAACCTTGATCATTAAAAACATCTAATGTCATTGCTACAAAGGTTCAGAATAAGCTAAGCCGATTCAAGAAGCTAATAAATAATCTCTTTTGATGAATAGTTGCAGGTGCTCATCAAAATATCTAAAACTAGGTGATACCCCACGCGTTGCTGCGGGAATCTTTAAACTAATTTCATAATTAAATTTTGTTGTGGGAATTCTTAAACTATTTTTAAAAGTGAAAAAAACTACTTTAATATGCATATAACATTTTTATATAGATATCGTATTCTATAGCATGTTCATATTAGTTGAGAGAGATCGACTTTTTAAAATGTTCGCTTCTTCGTATGCTTACATCTTGGCTATAGAAATTTTGTAGCATGGTACTCATATGAACAAATATGTGCATGCATGGATGCGCTATTAGCCATACAAAATCGATAAAAAAACATTAGTAAAGAGTCTTAGTGGATGGTGATGTGGTTCCTAACTTAGTGGACTCATAGATGATGTGGATAGCTTGCATGTTGAGAGAAATAGAATTAATGATTGTTAGTGAGATTCACTTATATAGGTTATATAGATTTTGTAGCATGGTACTCATATGAACAAATATGTGCATTTTTAAAAGTGAAAATACTACTTTAATATGCATATAATATTTTTATATAGATATCGTATTCTATAGCATGTTTATATTAGTTGAGAGAGATCGAATTTTTAAAATGGTCGCTTCTTCGTATGTTTACATCTTGGCTATAGAAATTTTGTAGCATGGTACTCATATGAACAAATATGTACATGCATGGATGCGCTATTAGCCATATAAAATCGATAAAAAACATTAATAAAAAGTCTTAGTGGATGGTGATGTGGTTCCTAATTTAGTGGACTTATAGATGATGTGGATAGCTTGCATGTTGAGAGAAATCGAATTAATGATTGTTAGGTTATATAGATTTTGTAGCATTTTACTCATATGAACAAATATGTGCATGCATGGATGCGCTATTAGCCATATAAAATCGATAAAAAACATTAATAAAGAGTCTTATTGGATGGTGATGTGGCTCCTAATTTAGTGGACTCATAGATGATGTGGATAGGTTGCATGTTGAGAGAAATAGAATTAATGATTGTTAGTGGGATTCACTTATACAGAGGTTATATAGATTCAGTAGGATTTGAACTGAGAATTAACCATTCCGTTGTTGTTAACTACATAGTAAAAGATCCAAAAAAGTTTTGAACAAACCCATATGTTGGTCATCCAAATATCAATAATTCTCATTTGCAAGTGAATTAACAATTACCAACTACATTGTTGTTACTATACGTTTTCTACACCAAAAAAGAAGACTCCAGCATGATCGAATAATGCTGGCCAGCAGAATTCCTCGTAACCTCACCGGTGATAGTTCTACATATGTGAACATCTCTAAATTCATATCAAGGAAGATGATTATGAGCTAAATCATAAACAAATTCTACATTAAATTATTCATATTGCATTTATCTCCTAAATTATGAGACTCATATGTAAGCATGCATATCATAAAAACCCATGCAACGCACGGGTCGATGGGCTAGTTGATCAAATAGGCATATGCATGTCATGGCTTTGGATAAGCACGCTCCACACTTCAGGTACTGGATTTCGTTTTCGTCCCCTTATCTATTTGATTGGTATTCCTGATCTCCATCCTTATATATCCATTTCTCTGATCTTTGGGTTGGCATAGGATAGTCCATCTAGCAAGGCAGTATATCTTCTTGCTCTCGTCCTCTTGCCAAAAGAACCGAGAGCGGAAATAATTAAGTTTTTAAGAACACATTTAGGAATAGTGAAAAAAAAGACATCATGTACATTGGAAGGCTGCTCAACACTGAGTTAATCAATGTTAGTCTACCTCCAATGGAAAGGTGGTTCCCTTTCCAACTGGATAATCTTTTTTCCACACGTTCCTCTATTATCTTACAATCTGAATTTCTAAGCTTTTTAAAGTGTATAGGTAGGCCTAGATATTTTAAAGGAAGATCCCCATGTTTGCTGCCAAACAATTCCAAATAACTCTCTAAAGAATCTTGGGCTTTCCCAAAGCATAATAGTTCATTCTTATTGAAATTTATTTTGAGACCTGAGACTTGTTCAAAAGCGCATAGGGATCCATGATCTAAATATTAAGAACACAGCACTCCTAAGCAAATGGCTATTCAAGCTTTTAACATCGGACGGCACTTGGCAACAATTCCTCAGGAACAAGTATCTAGGATCTAAACCTCAAGTCCAGGTTGATTGGAAAACCGGAGATTCACATTTTTGGTCTAGTTTGATGAAGGTAAAACAAGATTTTCTTCGTTTTAGAACCTTCAAAATAAAAAATGGATCACATGTGAGATTATGGGAAGATACCTGGCTTGGTGGGCAGGAGTTGAAAGAACAATACCCTGGGTTATATAGCATCACAAGAAAGAAATTTATAACTATTGCTGATGCGCTAACAAATACAGAAACTTTTTTTTCTTGGAGACGGACTTTATTTGGGTCTAGGCTAGCGATGTGGAATGAATTACGTTCACGCATCGCTACCATTCAGCTAACACAAGAGGATGATGCTTTTCATTGGAATCTGACCCAATCCGGACAGTTCTCCGTGAAATCCCATTATCAAGCGTCGATTAAAAATGAGGTGCCCAATGTAAACAAGAGATTATGGAAATTAAAAGCTCCACTAAAGATCAAAGTTTTCCTATGGTACCTTAGGAGGGGAGTAATCCTAACTAAGGATAATCTTGCCAAACGTAATTGTGCTTTTGTCATGAGCCAGAGACAATTAAGCACTTGTTCTTTGAACGTCGTTTCGCTCGTATAGTCTGGGGGTAATTTTTTTAGCTTTCGGGATACCTACACCTTCTAGTGTTTCTAATATGTTTGGAAGCTGGCTAGAGGGGTTTGGACACAACCTTAGAAATATCGCTTTGCTAGGAGTGGCAAGCACTTGTTGGTCTCTTTGGCTAAGCAGAAATGACATTGTTTTTGAGAAAAAAACAAATTATTCTCTTTTGCAGGTTATCCATGCCATTTCCCATTAGCTCCGTATATGGGCGGTGCTACAGAAGGCGGACCAGCAAGCTACGGTTGTGGAGGCTACGCGATTCTTGGCGCAGGTTGCCAAGGACTTTTTTCCCAGGCTCATGGATAGCGATCTAGTCATCGGATTGATTATTAATAGAGTGTGCATGCTATCTTATGTTTAGGCTGTGTGCTTCTTGATGAATAGAGGCCGGAAGCAATTTCAAAGACTTGTATCAACTTGATGCGACGTGTTTAAAATTAATAAAATCTTCCTTTTCCAAAAAAAAAATATCCATTTCTCTGATGTTTTGTTTCTAATGCTAAACCAAGAAAAAAAAACATGTGGCCATGTTCACTGATGTGTTTTCATCATTTATATAGTGATCAGTTCATGGGTGTGGGCTCTGTATCGATGTCTAGGCTTCTGACCAACTACGCTGCTCTTCTGTATGTGTGTGATCGCCTGCTACAAAGCATTCTGTCTTTTTATTAAGAGATGTGCTACTCCATTAATTTAAATGTTATCGTAATGAGCTTGCTTTTATGGCTTGTATGTATAACTGGGTCAAAATTCTATGCTTCTAGATAGACCATTTGGTAGTAATGATTACTGGTCTTCACATGTAACCTATGGATACAGAACCCTATGGGCTGCAAGATCATGTGCTGGTGATGTCTGTGTTATTGGTCTATGGTTATGTCGACTTCCTTTGATATCAAATTTTACGAGGCTTTGAGGAGTCATAGCTGGTTTCCATTTGTACTAGCATCTGATTGTTCGAATGATTGTGCACTTGCGTGCAGCGAGTACCAAATGTTGATCTGTGATGTTCGTCGCTATTAAACATGTTTCTATTTATTTTTATACATACACCCAGTAGAGCGCCCGATAGACGCTTTTCTTTTCTAGTAGATTCATGAAAAGAAGACCACCAACCCCATCTGAAAGCTGATGGATCAATAGATCGAGCGAGTTCCTTGGGTGCACAAGGAATCAAGGATATATACAAAGCTATAAACTTTTACGGAAGCGTAAACAGGTCAAATGTGAACCTGTAATATGCGAGAAGATCATGCAAGCATGAAGATCTCTCAACACACATCACAAATACTAGCAAGCTGGAAAGGAACAGTTCATCTAACCATGGTTGTGAGATGTATGCCTTCCATCTCAAATTCGTAAGGGGTTATAAGGCTCTATTAGATTTATTCATTATTCTACGCGTGTATATTCAATATTTGTATAGATTTATCAACATCTATGTAAATGTGAATGAATAAAAAAAAATTATAATACTTTATAATTTGGAACGGAGAGAGTACCTTACAATGAATCTAGTCTAAATACGTACTTCTAAACACTAAGGTACCGGATCCCACGAGAATTCTGAAATTAGGTGTGCTTAAGAGAGTAATACTGTGATGGATGAAATCCTCATTTTGGATTTCAATTTTTTTCCTGTACCCTGGCCCGGCATCGTGCCGACGGAAGGCCACGACAATCAACGCTGCGTTGGAGCAGACGATGAAGACAAGCTACACGCAACAACGATCTATCAGCTGCTGTAGGCTCGGCAAGAGCCGGGGACACCAAGGCGACCTTTGTCTGGGCTCTGGGGGAGCCAGGTGCCTCCCCGTGTCCAATTCTTCAGACGGCTCGTTTCCCAGGATCGGATTCAGTGCAGGCGCAACCTGGCGAAGAAGAAAATTATCGCGGATGAAATGTCCGTTGTACGCGGGGCAGCAGAGGGCACATTGCATATTCTCCTACACTGCGAATTCGCCGCAGCGTTCTGGACGCGGATCGGCGTCCGAGTCACAGCGAACGACAAGGCGACGGCCTGCATCGTCTGCGAAGACCGGCGTCGGTTGTCACATTTTGTGCTCTTATGTTGCTGGCAACTCTGGAAGCGTCGGAAGGCCTCGTTCTTCCGTGAAGAGAGAGCAGCGCTGCGACACCTTGAGGAACTGCCGGACTGAGGCGCGGTTGTGGAAGCTGAGGTTTATCAAAAGAGGTGGTGGAGAAACTACCAACGCATATGGTGCTCTGTTTCTGTTGTGAGTTGCGATCTGTGCGATCTTTGTGACATTTTGGTCTAAAAGTATGGGCTAAAAGTGATGCAAAAACTTTGTAATTCACGGTCGTTTGGGACCATACGAGCAAAAAATCAATACACAGGTGGAGGAGTCTCTCCTCCTTTCGTTACGGTTTAAAAAATTGGTTAATTAGGTACGTGCCATTACAAATATCGTAGTTCTTAAATATATCATTACTATTCAAGATATTGTATATATGCCAATGTAATTTTATAACTCTTTGAGATATGCTATTTTAGACCAAACTACCCCTGTATTCCTCTGTTCAGTTTCTTCCTTTCCACCGCGTCCTCCCCAATCCGTCATAGTGTCGAGCTCACCGCCCACGTACTCCACCGCGGGAAGCGGCACTGTGCCGCCGCCATCCTCGCCTGCGTCGCGCCATCGCGCTCTCCTCCGCACAGCCCCTGGCCGCCTCGCCCTCCCCGCCTCCAGCTGTGTTGATGAGCGCCGCCATGGAAACAAAGACGGAAGGTCGCTAGCGCTGGGCCCTGCGGGAGATCAATGGCGGTGGCTGTGCAGCGACTCTGAGTGTCCATGGCCCCAGCGTCCGCGGTGCGCCCCTCGTCTGTCCTCGTCCTCTTCTCGTTCACCGCCGGAGGGGCCGGCACTGGCTGGAAGCTGTCGGAGGACATAGACGGGTCCCACGAAGGCACCCTTTGCTTGGCCGCGGTAGACATGAGCGGCGTACGGCTGCGCTGCGGGAAGCCGACCCACGGGCTGCACTCCTTGGCCACTGGCGGACAAGGTCGACGAGCTTGGCGATGCTTTGCTCCTTACTCTTGAACTCATCCTTGGCCGCCTCCAACTCTTGAGTCATCGAGCTCGTTGTTTGGAGAAGAGGAGTGGGGAGGGGAGTGCTGTGGCCGGTGAAGACCCAACAGGAGGCCATGTGTGGCCCCCGCCTGATGTTCAGCGCACCGCCACTGAGGCCATCGTAGATTTCAAGCGCCGCCGCAACAGAGATGGGTACCAGAGAGGGATGGGGCAGCCATGGGAGGGATGGAGGCTAAGCCTGTGGAGGCCATGCTCGCCGAAGAGGGGTGTGGCCGCCGTCGGAGAGGATTAGGGGCTTCGCTGGCAAGCTGTGACAGAAATGACAGGGGGGCGAAGAGGGAGAAGGTAGGAAAAAAATAGGGGTAATTTGGTCCAAAAATGTTTCAGATCGGTAAGCAATGTCATATATCGAAGGGTTAATATCGTAAATAGTAATGGCATATCTCAGAACCGCGATATTTATGAAGTCACCTTTCTAATTAACCAAAAAGATTGTTATGGAAGTTCTTCCAAGTTTCGTCGGCACACGAATTTTTATTCAAATGACAAACGTCGTTGTCAATCATCGTCAGATTGGCCCCTTGGGTTGGTGGTACCTACTGCAACACGGACAGGACATGGCGCATTCATTAGTAAAGGAAAAATTCACAGCGATTGCGTAATGCAACTCTGTTCGTACTTTCTCCGTATTTGAATAAAAGATTTTTTTTTCACAATTCAATCATTCATCTAATTCAAAAATCTTATGTAAACATATAACAACTCAAACTCTCTATACTAACAAAATAAATTAAAAAATAAATAATAACTTATAATTTTTTGAATATGATAGATAACTAAAGTTTTAGAAAAAGTCAAATACGACATCTTCCAATTTCTAATTGAAGACTCCTTTTGACACTTTCACGTTAACCATCACCAAAATCGCTAGGAAAAAAAATACTAAAAATTCTCTAAAAAATTAGAAACACCCAACCGTCCATCAAGTAGATCTAATAATAGTAGTCATTAGATCTACCATATTTTCTAAAATTACCCACTATGTCTTTATGAAAGATGAATTAAAATATCCTCAGAAATTTGTGTACAAGTTACCCACCACGTCATTATGAAGATGAATTTAAAAAACACCTAAATTTGCATACAAATTACCGATCACGCCATTATGAAATATGAAATAAATAATCCATAAATCTATATAAGCACAACCCACTAAGGGTTATCAATTTTATTTCTCTCAACATGCAAGCTATTATGTCATCTATTAGTCCACTAAGTTAGAAGCCATATCAAAATCCACTAGGACTCTATTGATGTCTTTTGTCGATCTTCAACGGCTAATAACATCCATGCATACAACTACTAGTCCTTCACAGTACTTTGCTATAAAATTCTGGCGTCATAAACACACATGGGTTCAATCACTTAAGATCAGTCTCTCTCAACCAAGATGAACATGTTATCTAGTATAATACCTTTTAAAAATAGTGTCATGCAATTATTGTATATTTCTACATTCAAATTTCATTCTAAAAGTTAAAATTTTCCGCAGAAACACGCGGTGCATCACCTAGTTTTCATATAAATTACATACCATGCTACTATCAAAGATTAATTAAAATAATCCATAAATTTGCATAAAAATTATCCACCATGTCTTTACCGAAGATGAATTAAAAGAAGCACATCTAATATTACTAAATATAAAATTGAATTACATCTAAACTCTAAACTACAAACATATGTTGTTTTAAAAATTTAAATAACAGAAGTACATATATTTGTTTCTAAATTATCAATTACTACTACTGTTAAAATTATCAATCAACTTTTCATACATATATACCTCCTAAAACTTTAACTCATCCGAGACGAGCATGGGTTGATGGAGGACTAGTATATTTAAATACAGAGAGAGTAAGTAAATGTTAGGAAAAGAACTACTCCAGGAAAAGAGCCGTCACTAGCAAATGAGCAATTTCCTCGAGAAGGAAACAGCTTCCCATAGGCAATTAATGCTGAATATGATTTCTAACCATATAAGAATATATACATGCTGATATGCCACCATAATCATCATTGATAGATTATCATATGTATATGTTGCCATTTAATTTGCAATATGTCACACGACATACGCGCGCAGGTAGCTAGGGTTTTCATATCTAGGGCGTGACCACTTGCATGCGCCAATGAAATGTGGTAACCACTAACCAGAGTCCAGAGAGACAAATTCATACAATTTTGGCCTATTTTTTCCTTTGTCATCTAGTGTCATTTTACACGCACGATCGGCAAAGCTGGTAGATTGCCCTAACTATTTTTCTCCCTAATGACTCTCGACCTATCCACACCCGACCTGTCGTTGCATGCATTGTTTACATCTTGATTACCTCAACATTTCATGATTCTGAACTGCTTGCTTTTGTAAACCATACATCTAACTAAACAGTGGTCGTAAGGTCGACACTCTTGTATCAAAAAAGCTTTATTAGCGACTCTGCGCAAGTATGGGTCGACAACAGTTATCTGCCATAAAGAGGGGCGTCTTTTCTGAAAACTATGCCGAACCAACAGCCATATATACCAAACCAAACCCAACCAAACCACATATAAAAAGCGCCCCATATAAGCCCCAAATGGACCAGTTATTGGGTCACATCGCACTTGCACTTGCACCCGCTGTCCCTGTCTAGCCAGTGGCTTAGCTTAGTTAGCTATGCTGCACTGCACTTCGCCGACACAACACTCATGGCTTATGCTACACCACCCATTCCTTGTTCAATGCATGAATGCTAGCTGCACTTCATAGGCTTTTGCTTTGAGCCTGTGACAAATATATGTACTTTGCTCTGATGAACGATGATGATCTATGAAGTTTACAGAGCGTGCAATAGCCTATTAATTAATTAATTTTAGGAAAAGGATTTTTGGGATCACAATAATGATGGGAACCCTATAAATTCGTACAGAATATGTCCTAAAATTTTCAGGACCAAACCGGATCTATATGTTTCCAAAGGAGGCCCCACGTGAGAACTATATATGCATGGGCCTACGGTGGGTGCACGCAAGTTGTTGTGGTCACGCCAGCCGTGGTTCCGAGAGCCAGAAAGCACCCTTGGGTAATCAAACTGGGTTGCAATGGCGAGATACCAGAGCGAGAATTGGGGTTGTATGTTCCTCAGCAGCATGATTGTGTCCGTAGAGGTGTAAATGGTACGGATATTATTCGTTCGTATTGAAGTTCTGATCCATTTAGAAATTTAAAATCCGATCCATATTTAAATCCGGACATTTAGTATTCGATGTGTATCCATATCTGAGTACTCAAAGTTGGATAAATATGATGTCGATAACCATTCAAGTTTTATCTGACATATTTTATCAATATCCGTATCTGATCCGAATTTGAAGAAAAAATATGAAAGCAAAATACAGTATCAGCGTTATCCATCCGTATTCTATCTGATTACACCATAGTGTCCAAAATGAACTTTAGATCCACTATGCTAGCTGCAGGAAAAATAAAAGAATGCGACCCATTCCAAATAGAAGAATCTCAAGTGATTTGATAAAAAAACAACATAGAGATGTTAGAACACACATGAACATAGCGAACTGCATCAATTATAAAAGTATGCTCCTCCACGGAACTGCAACAATGGCTGCTTTGTGGTCCCGGGAATATGCCGCCTTCCCTTAAACTTATCGCTATGTCGTCGTAATCACACTACTACAAACTAAATAGATTATAACCATTATATGAGAACCAACAGTTAAAATATCGTTGCCGGTTTGAAAAAAAGACTAGCAGTAATACTCCACATGAATGCTAGGTGATGACATAAATTGGCAGTGATATGCGACACTTAATATTGGTTTTTGTATCGAACCGAAAAAAAACTCATAACTTTTTCATGTGAGTTCAGATGAAGACAAACTATAAAAATTGTAGAGCTCAATGAGATCTATAACTATGCAATTAACAACTTTCTCAATGGATTTTGTTTATGGGCATAAATATTCTATTTTTCAAACATTCAAATGTGTGGATTTTGTAAATGACCTTAGATTGATACATGTGCTACACTAAAGTTGTAATGCACAAATGCACAATGAGATCTAAAACTCTCTAGTCGATTACATTTGTATCTAAGACCATTTATACTACAAATATCCAAGGCAACATTTGAAAACGTCAGTATAAAAGAATATCATGTCTTATATTGCCACAAGTGACTATGCGGTGTGGATGTAAGAAAGCATGACATAAGGCTAGAGAGGCTTGAGGATCTAGGATTGTTTTTTTCCAAAAAAGCTCGAAAAATAGACGACGTCAATGTGGTAGTCCCTTGGCTATGAGTACTTTTTTATTTATCTGCACGCTGGAAACCAACAGTGGGTTCTGAATGCTAGTTTGGGAACCGCAAATGATAGCTGAAGCTATGACTGCCGCTTGTCCAGCACCGACTCCCAAAACTAGCTAGACCTGTAGTAGTATTACAATAATGGTATCCCTCTTCTCGTATTTATGATAATGCCGAATTACAAGAGTTCGACATCAACTTTACCCTATAGAACTATGCAGTTAATAAAACTTCAAGTCTCATAATAATCGGACTCGTAAATATTATTCGACACAAACTCTAAGATCAACAAACCAGCCAACAGACTGAAATACCAAAAGAAGGTCAGTAGTAGAATACCATACCCTAAATGTCTACTGTTGGTAGCGGTCAATATGTCGTAGTCTTGGACCCCCGGTTCATTATTAGTTATTTTCCCTTCATGTTATGTATGATCGAGATATTCGTTTGAAAAATGCCCAAGATCTTCATGTGTAAAGCAATGCCCCGCAACTTTGCTATTATTGTACTTTTAGAAACATAGCTATCTTGGGGGCTTATTTTTTTATTTGGCCTTACATTGTTTTTGCTACACCATATTGGCTATCCCTCGTCTCTTTTCCATGTGTATCATTAGCATGAGCTTTACCCTCAACTTCAAGAGACTCTATAAGGTTTCTCCCAGTATCTCCAGTCTCATGTTTTAGGGTAGTTTCAAAATTTATATGGCGAAACAGCCGATTTAATCTGATCTAGGCACATCTGCCACTCCATGGCTCGCAGTGCATCACATAGATCGAATCAGACCATGTCGTCCGTCGCTACCAGAAACGCAAGAAAATGGAGTGAAATGCATTGGCGGTCTCCGAAGTTGGCTCGGGGTGTCAAATAGGTCCATGAACTTAGGAAACCTCAATTCTAGGTCCCTAAAGATTGTTTTCATGTCATCCAGGTCTTAATGGGTACAATCTCAACCCGTTAAGCCGACGTGACAGGCCACGTTGTCCTGTGTGGGCCCCAATGCTATTCAGGGCCCACATGTCAGCCTGTACCCACCGTCTTTCCACCCGTTAGTAGTGGTGGTGCTGCTCGCCCGCCTGTCCCTGTCTTCAGCCTTGCGTGGCCACCTCGTTCCTTCCCGCATCCACCATGTGTGGCCTCGTTCCTCGACTCCAGTGCGCCCGTCCATCCTAGCCTCCGGCCATGCCCCGCCGACCCTGCATCTTCTAATTCCCCGGCTCTGTCCGCGCCCGCCCACCTGTCCCCACCTGAGGCCATGCACCACGCTCGCCATCTTTGCCTGCTTCCAGGGCGCCGTGGTGGGCATGTGCATGCAGAAGGAGTTCAGCATTGACCTGGAGTGTGAGCCGTGGGGCCACTCCATGCCAAAGTTCACATGGTTCCTCTGTGCGACCTTCACGCTCCCGCGCGGGGCACCGACGGGCATGGACGATGGGTGGCAGCGGATGATGGCAATCTCGCGGTGGCACCCATGGAAGCCGATGAACCTAGACGTCATGGTGGCCCTGGTGGAGCATGTGGGGTTTGAGGTGGTGATAGGGGACCCACTGAAGCACCCACGATTTCTCAAGAAGTGAAATGTGATACAAATGTTAGTCCCAGTAGACCAGCAATATATTTATTCAAGTGGTATAGAGTCTGACTTAACGATTACAACCAGAGTTACACAAATATGCGAAAAGTAAGATACAGCAGATGCCACAAGCTAGTTGGGGATAGGAGCATGACTTAGCAAAAGAGCGCCTCGACCAGCACGTCATCGTCTTCCGAAAAACAACAACAAAGCAAGGGTGAGTACTATGTACTCCACAAGCCTACCTTCCTCATCAAGGAGAGATAGGGATAGGACCTATTGCTACTTGGAAGAGTTATTTGGAGTTTAGGATACTTTGAGAGAAAACACTTTCATATGCAAGGTTCAATAGTTCATAGTTTTAAGTTGAGAAAACAGTTTTTCCCATAAAATGGGTGCCACTTGACTTGCTGGTCCACCGTAGCTCACAGCTCACAGGCTGACACTTTTCACACACTCCTCTCCGGCATCCACTACTGGAAAAAAAATTATTTCACCCACCCCACAGTTTTGTAAAATATCTAATTGTCGAAACAAAACTATAACCCATCCATTCCTGCGGACAACGGACTATCCGGATAGGTTTATACTCTGGTCAGAGGTGCACACTTTACCCACAAGTTCAGATTACGTGGCAAGAGCTACCATATCACGCGAGTCCTCTTGAGGTCTTCCTCACGCAAGTATTCCCCAAACACCAGCCATGAGAGACTTAGGACCACCTGTCGCCCAGTGCCAGTAGACATACAACGTCGCCCAGTGCCAGCAGATACGCGACCATTCCCCATTCCTAGTTTCCCATTGCTTCCTAGCTCACCAGCTTCCATCCGGTTATTCCTTGAGGGTTCCAACCAAGTGTTGTCGCACACAACATTGAGTGGTTGCACTTGAAGGGTTAGGCAAGATGAATCTCCAACTCGGTCCTTCAGGGTAGAACTCCCACAATGCTCATACTTGAGCCACAACAAGCCAAATCCTCTCCATGAAGACTGGACTCCGGAGAAACCGTGATAATGGTACTCCGGTGTTTGTACCCCGCTGTGGCTTGCCGAGGTCTTACCCTCTGTTTTTCCGAAAACAACCAATCACATCCACCATCAAGTTTACATGATTAAAAGTAGGTATAATGAGCGATCCCTCCTATGTGCGCTACTTCTCCATTTGGCTTGGTGGCCATCCTAACAGGTAATACCTTAGCCAGCAAAACATGCAAGATTTTACTCGTGTGATACTACCAAGGTTGTGGTTATAAAACTTGGTATTTTATGCATGAAAATGGGGATTCCAGTGGACTTGCCATCATCGAGGTTCTCATCAGAGTGGATGTCAGGATTTGGTTCCTTAGGCTCGATGTCAGTGACGGTTGTTTCCGGCTCCTGGGAATTCTAGAGCACTGCGTCTACCACAAGAAACAAACATACGTATAAACAAGCAATCATACAAGCTCAAAATATGTCATAGATGGTGTCATTAGAATGATGATGATTTTAGGTGAATTTAGGTCGAAGAATTTTCGAAAATGGGGTAAAATGATCAAAATATAAAAATCTTTAGAAAATAAATTTATAAATCAATTTTGAAAAAGAGAAAAGCCTCACTGGCTGACTTCAGTGCGCATGGCCCAACTCCTTCCGATCGGGCTCGGCTCATTCCCTCATCACGCCCGTGGGCCTTGTGGGCTAGCCCACTAGCCGTGATGGGACGAGGGGACAGCGGAAACAACATTAGCCGACCCCACCTATCATCCACATGGGGACGGTGGAGGCGGCGTTAACAGCCGTCCTGTGCAGCCGGGCTAGGTCTTCAGTGGACCGGCCATTGGGAGCAAACATGGTTCACCGGCGGCAAGCCACTGGTCACCCGAATCCGTCATTGAGGGTCAATGCAGTAGAGTCACAGATGCGTGCCGAAGCCAGTGGGGGTGATGTGGAGGTGAGTGGAATGGTGGATGGCTTCAGCGGCGTGAGGCACCGAACGCCGGTGAGGAGAGGCCATGGCGCAGAGGCCCTCCGATGAGCCGGGGTGGTTCCATGGTAGGAAAGGTGAGGAGAAATAAAGGAGCACGCCGCCGAGGCGGACGCGATACTCACCTGGATTGCATCGGGGTTTGGACGAAGAAGGGAAATTTTGAGGTGGCGGCTAGTGGCGAGGAATGGAGCGAGAGAGGGTGGTGTGGCAGGGCTGGGCGCGATGCATATGGCGCGGCGTGGCGAGCGCTGGTGGGCCACGAACTGGGAATGGCGGTGACGAGCACAACGGGCAACCGAGGGGAGCGGCGGTGCCATGGCCTCATTAGGGTAGTGGAGGGGTGATGATGGTGGTGGCAGCGGGTGCTCCGCCGGGGTGGCACGAGGTGGCGAGGCCGGGTGGAGCGCTAGGGTGCATGCAGGATTGGAGGCTAGCGCGGTGGTAACGTTCATCGAAGGTGTGGTGTAGACGCACTACTGGTAGTGCTGCAGCGGTAGCGCGGCAGTAGAGGTGATGATGGTGGCATGCGCGGGTGGCACCGAGTGCACCGCAGACATTGTCTGGGGCCACGGGTGGAGGGAGACAGAAAGAGGAGGTGCAGTGCTGGGCTGGGCTGAACAGTGTCCCAAGAGGGATGAGAGGCAGGGTGGGTTGAGCGGGCTGTGGAAGGAGAGAAAGAGAGAGAAGAGAGGTGGCCTCAGTTGGGTGGCCCACCTAGGGTTTTCTCCCTTTTCTGATTTTGTTAGATTTGAGTTTGGAATTTTAGAGAAATTTGAGTGGAAGAAATTTGGTGAGGGGGGCGGAGAGATTTTTACAATAAAGTTCTGAAAACATTTTGAAAACCAAGAGAATTTTGAGGTTGTTTTTATTTGGAAAATTTTCGGGGTGTTACACCCGCCCTTCGGCATGGATGTTGGGGAGTTTGCAAGGGAGGTGAACATAGTGGACGCACTGGTGGGCGTGCACGGCGTTGGGCTCACTAACTCAGTGTTCATCACCATGGGCGCCATCTTCATCCAGGTAATCCCCAACGGCAAGATGGAAGTATGGAACACATAGGGGAGCTGCTCCAATGCCGCCACATCTGAGGACGCACATCACTTGCCCCGTCTACCGTGTCGTCCTCTCTGACACCACCGTGAGCCGTTGAGCCCAGCAGCGCACCTCTTGCCGTCGATGCTGGCGTCGGCCGTGGAGGCGAACACGGCCGTTGTACCAAGGCACGTGAGCACCAACAACACATCCATCCCGGTGGCGTCCAGCCTCGCGGCGCGCCTCTTGCCGCTGGTGTAGGTGTCGGCCACGGACATGGCACCAGGGTCCTGCTCTCGCTCTTTTGGTGCGCGCCCTCGGCCGTGGCATTGTCAGATCAGCAGACAGGAGGTGGGGAGAGGCTGGCATGTGGACCCTAGATAGCATTGGGGCCCACACAGGACAGCGTGGCCTGCCACGTATGCTTAATGGGTTGAGATTGTACCTGTTAGGACCTGGATGACACAAAAACTAACTTTAGGGACCCAAGTTGAGGTTTCTTGACTTCGGAGATACAGTTGACACCCTGAGCCAACTTCGGAGACCACCAGTGGATTTGACTCCAAGAAAGTTTGTTGGGTTTTTTAAGTTCATCGGGCAGGTGTCATCTGACAAAATTAATGGGCATAAGTTTCTTGGCCTAGTTACATCCGACAAAATTAACGTAACTTCATCGGCATGCAGACCATCCGACAAAATTGAATTAAGTTCATCGGCACAAATAATAGGCCCAACACAGCTAATCAAGAACGTTTGAATAGAATACGAGTCCATGATGCAGAGGATGATGCCGACGGATTTTGATAAGTATAATATGTTGTTTCGTAATGTTATCTCATGTATGCAATGACAATCTCTATTTAAATATGTGCATATGTTACAGCTAGCATGCAAAGAAAGCCCTCAGTAAGGCGAGGTCAAGGAGTTAGAGTTCTGATGGAACAGAGTCCTCAATTGGGAGCATTTTTCAAGGGATTGTGCAGAGTAGGCAACAACATGAGCAGCTCCTTGGGTGTATGGATCGAGGAGGATGAGAGCGGGAGCCTGTGGGGGCAGCTGCTGAGGAGGAGCAGATGGCGGCAGATGCGGAGGAGGAGATGGCGGCAGATGCGGAGGAGGAGCTGGCAGAGGCAGGCAGCTGCTGAGGAGGAGGCTGCAATAGATGCAGAGTTGGTAGCATCAAGTGCAGTTGACCCAATGATGGATGGCGTAGAGATTGGCAAGCCTTCCTCTTCAGCTGGTACAATTAGTTATAAGTTATACTAACAAACTCATATGTGACATCCATTGTAATATTCACGTGTCGTTTGATCTAATCTATAAATTCGATTATCATATGCTAAGTTTTAAAAGACCGTCTCCATTCGACCGTGATGTAACATAGGGTCCAGGGCGGTGATTAGGCCAATTGGAGCCAGGTACCAATTGTAGAAGTCTTGTATTTAGGAGAACTTGGATGAATTACTAGGTACTAGTGTACTACTAATATCTTAATATATGTATAGATGTTAATATGATTTAATGTATTTGATTGCAGGCATTGGAGAGAGTTGAGTTGGTCGGGGGTAGGCCACCATACGCTGGTTAACTCAATGTTGGGTGCCTTTTGCCTCTTCTACTACCCTAGCATTGTCACCTTAAGCAATGGGGAGGGTGTGGCCCATACCTGGGCACATTGGGGCTCAAGAAAAATGTTGAAGGTGTTATGTGGAAGGGATTCTAGGTGAGTTATCTAGACTAATAATTTATGTTTTTATTAAAATAAGAACATTCTATTCTAGGAGTAGGACCTATATGTGATTAACTACAGCTGACAAAGGGGTAGCAGACAAGAGTGTGTCAAGACACAATGAACAGGGGCTTAGATTTGCTAAAACTACAAGGTTAGTTTCACTAAAAGTAACGGCTTGGATTTAAATGCGAGGAGTTTTATATTTTTAAGGGGTTCTCCTTATATTTCGCAAGACACACTAAATAGTGACAAAATGCACGGAAAACAGAGGGGATTACTTGTAAACTTTTCTTCTTCTACCTTCTTCCTCCCTCCTCCTACCGATGCACAGACAGAAAGGAGATCGGCTCTGCTGGTGGTGTGGAGGTAAGGGGACTGCTAGAGGTGGCGCTAGGCGTCAATGGTATGGGGCAATCGGTGGAGGAGACTTACTCAGAGGTGTTGGTAGTGCACGTGGGGTGGGAGGAGGACGAGGGAAGCATCGGGGGAGCTCATCCTTCGAGATCGATGGAAGGAGACGAGGCAGTGGAGGTGCGCGTGTCAGTGGTGGATTGGGGTTTGAATAAGTTGTGCCGCAGGTGGTGCCGGTGCACGTGCAGTCGCGTGGTGGCTAGGATAGGGCACAGTGGCATCCCGTTGGGGAAGAGAGTAGGGATGCAAGGCGGGTAGTCCGCAAACCTACAAATAGTTCATTTTTTTTGGGTTCTATGAAAATCGCGAAAAAATGAACTATTTGTGGGTTTGCGGATTACCCGCCTTGCATCCCTAGAAGAGAGCATGGGCGAGTGTGGAGAGTGAGTGAACCGAGGAGGGCACTCAGTTCCCCAGTTCCACTTGAAGGTAGGGCCGGGTCAAGCGTCAGGGGGCGTGGCGGCGAGATGGCCAGGCCCCAGCGACCAGTGCCGGTAGGTGGCACGGTGCGGCGCGGCGCGCACCCAATGGGGAAGAGGAAAGAGGGGTCCGCAGCAAGTGGACCAGGTGCAGGTGCACCATGAGGGTGGGGATAAATAGGTGAGAGGAGGTCTAGTTAGACCGAGTGAACGGACGTGGGAGGGATCGTGGGATCCATGGGTGACACGGGCGAGCATTGATCAGGAATCCAAGGGACCCGACTTGTGGGACCCTGTCAAAGGTTTGGGTTGAAATAGTTTTAATGGTGTGGGTTTTGTACTGAACTCATTTGGGTTGGGTGAAAGTGGGCTAACACGATGAATGGGTTTAGGGCTGGTGCATGAAATGAGTTGGGATGGTTTAGGCTGGGCTCCTACCAATAACTGAGTGTGGAGCTGATGATGGCGAAATCCTTCCGAGTTGGAAGCCCCCGACAGCCTCGGGTGTCACCACTCGGCCTCCACAAGTCACTCCGCTGTCAATCCATTTATGAAGTTGGGTGTTCAACTCATGGGTAGGCCATTGTTTTGGTTTCACGTGAGTTGAATGGAAGCATGGTTCGAGTTGAATATATTTTTTCTATATAATGGTTTCCATGAAAAGGACTTATGTTGTTTCAGAGAAGTTTAAATTTATTGCATAGGTCAAATTTGACTTGTTTTAAACCTCTCTGCATGTTACAAGTCTAAATACCAAAGTGGTTCATTTTTAAGTTCTTGAAAAGTTTGGTATAGAAAGGTTGGTGTAGATCACAACAGATTTATTTAAATGTAAGCACTAACATGTTCGAAGGTAAGGTCAACAACAGTTTCAATTTATGTAGGGTCTTCCTTGTTTTCCAATTGTTCGATGCCTAATCATTTCAATGTCTAATGCATTTGGAAGGTGATAAATTTGATTTCACTTCATAGTCAGGGGTATTTAGAAGTTGTATAGTTAAATCAAAATTGAGTAACCAAAATTGGGAAAACAGGAAACCCTAGACATGGAAGAATTTTCAAGGTTATGATTGATTTGGGCTGATTGCAAGTGATGTTTTGGTGCAAATTAAAGTAGATAAATGATGGTTTTGAGATATATTCAGGTAACAGAAATGTAGTCTACACTTTTTACAACAAACTTGGTGATTACGCTGAGATAAGGTGCTCAATGAATTCAAAAATTTTAAATAGGAAAATCCGCTTGCCGAAAAAGCTGAACTATGTGATTTGGATGGTTAGAAAAAACCTAATACGGTGTACAATTTGCACTACAATCCCAATGTTTTGCCATACAAGACTAAAAACACCCAAAAAGAACTCATGATTTATTGACAAGTACAAATTTCATGCACGGGTGCAACTGAGCGATCATGAACGGTCCACCAAAGAGATCCAGACAGTCCACCATTTACGGGGTGAAAAGACCCACAAACTTGTAGATTTTGACGCCGATGGCTAGACAGTCCACCTCATAACGCCGAATGAACAGCCACTACCAAGAAACACAGAAACAATACTTTTTGAAATGTGAAATCGATTAACATTCCAACCATGCCTTGCCGGCTTAATGAAACTTTAGAGTTACAACGTCAAACACATATACTGATTATTCTGAAAACCTATAGTGACAAATAATCGTGGACTACATGTTGGCAAAACTATGTAAGCTTAGTTTGAATTAGTTTTTATATATTAATAGTGGTAAAAGTAGGTAATTTGGAAACATAGATAGACATCATTTGCTTATTTATTTTCTTATAATAGCTGTGCTAGCAATTCATATGTATATTTAAGTGTTAATTTAGTATTGTTTCAAATAATGGTGTTGATGATATAAATTTAAGAGCTACTTTAGACTGTCTTATTATAGCGAAAATGGTGGATAATTAAAATGCGAATTTAGGGATTATTTTTTATGGTTTCCATAATATCATGGAGAAATAATTTAGATCAAATTATGGCTATTTTGTTGTCTTAATAGTTATAGAGAGGCAGATAATTTAAATGCAAATTTAGAGATTACTTTACATGATCTTTGATAATGGTAACGGTAGGTAATTCTTTTCAGAAAAAAAAAGATCAAATGCTATATAGTCTAATGATTGCTATGTTTTTTATTTTTTGTAAGAACTATCTTTTTCTTTTACGTTTCAACTCCTATTTTGTTGACGAAAGCTACACTAAGATACCGTATAAGTATCTCAAGGGTAGAGAAGGATTGTAGGGTTGTGAGCACTACTGCTGAGAACAATGGAACTCGGGAGACTCTAGAGATTTAGAGAGGTTCGGGCCATCGTGGGGTGTAACACCCTAGTCCTCTTTTGGCATATCACTATGAAATGGAGAGCAAAACTACAAGCGAGTGTCCGTGGACCTGGGCACTTGGCGAGCTGTAAGGCTAAGTTCTGTAAGTTGGGACCTCGGACCTAGGTGCTCCACTTCTCCATTTTATAGACTAAAAGGGGGAGCCTTGTACAGAGTTGGCAGCACAGTAACACTACAGTGGTTGCTACAGTACCACCATGTTCCAGTATGGTCTTGGAACTGCACTACGTCGCCCGGTATGGCTTATCACGTTGCTCGGTACATTGCATTTGACTTGGGGTGTCCTGCCGTGTACCCGAGCACGAGGTGAAGGCACGGTTTTTTCTCCACCTAGCCGGCCTGGGTAGGAGGACTGTACGGCTGTCACGCCTTTCTTACTGCCTAGTCGCTTCGAATGTAACGACCACGTTGTTGTAGCCCTTAGTGTGCGCCATGGCGGAGGAGTAGCCTGCTTTGTCTTGTTTGCCATGTCAGGTGATGACAGAGCCTACACGTCCCTCGGCTCTGCTGCGCACGATGTGCTGAAACCCTCCTTTTAACCCCCTTGACTGCTGCATTTAATGCGGCGGCAGGTGGATTCCTTCTCGAAAGAGACCTCCCTGGGGTTCACGTGTCGAACCCCGAAGTCATCCCGGGGTTTGGAACTCCCGGCGCAGGTGGCGTCTACCAACCCCAGGCTTGACTACTCCATGCTGGGCGCTGGCTTAATCTTCCTTGGTGTGGGCTCCGTGGGCTGCCTTGCTGAGGTGAGCTGAGGGCCCTCGTGGGCGCTTTTCCAAGACTCGGGGGGGATGGGATCCCTAGGGTGCTAACAGAGGCCCTCGGGTCCACTGTGAAGTTACACTTTGCGGAGCCCCCAAATCTTGTACAGTGGCCGAAACCGTCTTGCGGTCATGGAATGCATCTCGGGCGTAGCGCGTGCAGGCGGGTGCATGCTTCCGTTAATGACGTGCTGCCCGAGGACGGTGTGTTGTCTCAACTGCTGCACGCGCCAATTAAGGGCATGATTTTGGGAATCTTTGCAACTGCCATTAGTGAAGCTTCGAAAAGAAAAATTGCGAGAGAGTGGGGAGAGGAAGCTGAGTATAAATCTACCCTCCCCCACCTTCTCGACCTTTTACGCCTTCTTGTTTTCAATCCCTCAAGCCTTCTAGCCCTCGAGCCATCTAGCACACCATTTCGTTCTTATGTTCACCTTCTTCTTCCATCCATCAACCCCCTAGCCCCTAAGAAGCAGCATGTCGAGGATGACCAGGAAGCACCTCAGGTTGTCACTCCTTCCCCCAAAGTCAACCATGAGCAAGATCAGGGAGCTGCTTGGGACCTCTACCGGTGAGAACCGTGAAAACGTGAAGTTGGGCTCAATGCCTCCGCGGTTCTCGGTGGAGGGTGACGGTGAGTGCATCATCTTCCTCACGCACGAGAAGGTGGGGGTGAACTTCCCGCTCAGCCAGTTTGCGAAGCTGGTGCTAGATACATACAAGCTCTGGCTGGGAGACCTCACCCCCAACTCCATCTAGATGATTGCGGCATTTGCCTATCTGTGCAAGGCCTTCCTCTGGGTGCGGCCTTGCCTGGCGCTATGGTGCCATTTCTTTGTGCTACGGCTATCTGGGGGCTCATCAACCATCTACTACTCTTACTGGTTCTAGACACGGAGCAACCCTCAGATGGAGTACCTCCATTCTGACTTCACTGGTCGGTGGGAGAACTATAGGGACTCTTGGGTTCTACTCAAGATGGAGGTGAAAAGCTGGCTAAGGATTCTGAAGATGGTTGACCAGGCGGCCGACTATGAGCCGGTGCCGGAGATCGACGTGGCTTAGGCCTCGGTGTTGGACCGCATCAAGGCGCTGCGAGTGGTGGGGCTTCATAGGACGGTGCTGCTGCACACTTCACGGCGCACTGTATTGCGCTGCTGTAGGAGCCTACACAGGTGATGTGGCGGTACACCAGGGAGCTTAGAGACCCGATGAGCGTTGCCGGCTCGGTCACCGAGGTTGTCAGGGCCTACACCACTAGGGTAGGTGTCGCCCTCATGGGGGTCTCCAATGATGTGGAGCCAGTGTGGGGGTTACCCAGCTCCGCAGTTCCCGGGGGCCCGACGCCCTTGACGTGCACAGTCGGGTTGGTGCATCCAATGGACCGCCTCCTTTTTGAGACAGACAAGGCACCAGATGCGCCACGACAGATGAGACCCCGCTGCTCAGGATTGGTGAGGGCCGGAGCCATGGCTCAGAGGCCTTACGGCACACTGGACCCTTTACTGGTGACGGCAGCAACCGAGTCGGGGTCCCTGGGGAGTAAGAGGCCACGCTCTTTGGGCGAGGAGGCCGCCGCTGAGCGTGTTGTGAGCCCTGGGGGAGTGAACCCCTTTAAGTGTGTGTCCAAATGCCTGAGGTTGTCTTTCTTTCTATTTTCTTTTTGTTGATGTGCTTGTTGTTGTTTCTTAGTGTATGATTCTTGATGGCGGGAAGAGGCTACCTTCCTCCAATGCATAGAGCAGCTATGCCACCGCGAGGGGGTGGTGGGTAGCCACTTTGCTTCCTCTGCGTGCCCACTAGAGGCGAGCGCATAGGGTTATTCCCGAGCAGGAGGCCCGGACACACAAGTGATGTCGCCGCGAGGGGAGAAGTTGACCCTGACCCCTGGGGGAGGGTGGATATCCCTGACCCCAAGGTCAACCCCGATGATGGAATGGAGGTAGAGGATGTGGAGCGGGCAGAAGAGGCCACCTACGAGGCGGCCCAGGAGACGGAGAATAAAATTATTTCAGAGTACCCCTAGAGATGGTCCCCCGGGGTTCCTCAGCAGTGAATGTTGAGGAAATGACCGAAGGAGCCCTAAAGGGTGCACCTAGAGGAGAGGCCCCTAGGGATGGTCTTCAAAGCGATGGCCCGAGAGGCAAGCTTCTGTTGAATCTCGCGCCGGCACTGAGGGAGCATCCAGCGCGGAGCTAGGAAATGCGGACAAGGAGAGCCTTTGTAGGGCCTTGGAGCCCCACGTTGGTGTCCTGCTGGGAATACCCTTGTGGTAGATGCTGACAGCACCACATGGGATGCAGCCGCCCAGGCGTTGGGGGTGGACGAGCCGCCGAAGGATGACGCTGCCTGGGCTAACACCGAAGCCCCGGCCCTAGAGCTCTCCCAACTAAGGCATCGATTTTCTGAGGCCTGGCAGGGGATGTGGTACCTAGAGGACTGCATGGCCTCTGAGTGGATGAGGTTCAAAAGGAGGCTGGCAGAGGCCCAGGCGGCTGTGGTGGATGCTCAGGCGGCTACGGTGGGTCCGAGAGTAATGACCAATGAGTTTGCAGCCACCATCGCCATGGCGGAGAAGGTGGTGGTGGAGCGCGACACCGCGCTAAAGGCGGCGACAACGGGTGAGGATAAACGTTACGCATTGCGTCGCGCTTCCTGACCATATCCCGAGACAAGGCCTCAGCGCTAGGCTGATATCAGTGGGCCACCGAGGTGCGTGATGCTGTAGGGCCTTGATCGAAGAGGCCTGGTGAGAGCAGGATTCTATGTGGGCTGTAGCGACAGCCGAGCAGTATGCCATCCAGGAGGAGGCCTAGAATTCAGCTGAGGAGAGAGATGCCGCCCAGACTGCGGTTGATACAGTAGTGGCCTAGCAGGATGCCACCTGGGAGGAGGCCCAGAAGGCAGCAAAGGAGTGGGATGCCATGGTTGTAGGAACTCAAAAGTCCCTGAAGACATAGGAGAAGGATTTAAAGCTGCGGCAGCGGTCTCGAGACATTAACTTTACCACATACGAGACACGACTGGCCGAGCTCCAAGCCAGTGAGGCTAAGCTAGCATCAAGCTTCTAGGCGGTTGCGAACTAGGAGGATGTGCTATGGACTAGGGAGTCCAAGTAGGAGGATCACAAGCTGAAGCACCTCCAGCAGAGCCGCAGGGCGCACGCTAAGATCAAGGAGCTCGAGAAGAAGCAAGCACAGTACCTGACCGCCAAGGCAGCGCTTGACTGCTTGCTGGAGCAGTTGATGGAGCGCAAGGCCGCCATCGGCCCCTAGGAGAAGGCTGCAAAGAAGGCAATTGAGGAGCGGGACGTGCTCTCGGAGGTGGACACAATGGTGAACAAGGTTGAGGCTGAGCTCGACCTAGCGTGGTCTTTTCACGACAAGCACCTGAAGCTGTGCACTGGTGCTAGCTTGAGGGCATATCAGGTGTACTGGGAGATCTGTAACGCGGTCAAGGCCATGGGAATTGACTAGCCAACCCCACCGCCTAACCCATCTTGGAACACCCTTAGGGGCTGCAGCAGGCCTTCTTGCGCCTTGCCCCCGCCAAAGCTGCCGTGAAGGCTTTCCTTGATGAGGCTTTAGAGACTGAAGGGAAGGAAGTCGGCCTCTAGTGTGCGCTTAACGCACATGTGCTGGTGAAGAGCCATTAATCGGACCTCAATGTCTCTGGGCTTATGTTGGAGGATCTTGATCAAATCTGCGTGGAGTGGGCAGAGAAGGAATGCCAGGCTGTCACGGAGCATATAATCATAGCCGGCTTCAGGGAGGATGGCCCAGCGGGTGCGAACCCAGAGGGTGAGGAATCCGATGGGTCCTCCGATGAGGAGTAGCTTCTTTTGATGTATATTTTGCTTGTAAATATTCCTAGACGATGTTGTGATGTCCTTATCTTCTACGTCTTAGGATTTCCGATAGTTATTGCATTTTTGGGGCCCGTCCGAGGCTCCCCGCAGGCCCTAATCCAGCTAATCTCTTTCGGTCGAGGCTCAGGCACTTGATCCTTCGTTCAGAGTCGAAGTTGCGAACAGCCCCCAGAACTCCGTCCAGGGGTTTGTGTTGTGGTGAGGAGTCCCCAGGGCACCGCTCGGGACTTCACTTCGGTGTACAAGGCCCTCGGGCTCTACCCGAGGGTCGTAGAAGGCTTCACGAGGCAAAGCTATCTTTCTTAAGGCCCCTGGGACTTCTCCTAGGGTCGCCCCAGGAACTCTTGTTACAGGAACTGCCCTTTATACCTTACTCGTTACTTCCATATAAAGCCCTAAGGGTGTACTCCGGATTGGGCTCGGATGACCAAAGCTAGAATATCTAGGAACATGAAGTTGCCATAGTTGAGGAGCGATAAATTGGTGAAGATGGGCCAAAATGAGACACAACAACCCATCGTGGAAGCCACGACTTAGCTGTGCCCGGGGCATTGTTACGTACCAGGATATGGAGATAGCTGAACTAGGTTTCCGGGTGCTGGCTCCTAACTTCGGCCCTTGCCACAGACACCAGCTCTCCCCTGGGTTTTAGATTAGCAAAGTTTTAGGTATTCACAGACAAAACTCCGCAAGGATAATACAACAAATGTATAAATATATGGAACTGATTTCATTGGATTTCAAAGGATAATTTACATTTCCTACATTTCTACGAGCACCTATGGTACATGATGGATGGCCCCCAGGCAGCATATGGTGCCTCAAGGGTAAAACTTATGAAGGGCTCGATGTTCCACGGGTATGGAAGTTGGTCGTTGCTCTCCGTGGCCAGTCATATGCAGCCAGGCCGACAAACCTTGACTACCTGGTTGCGACCTTCCCAGGTAGGGGATAGTGTGTTCATCCCCACCATTAGCGACCTCGAGGAGGGGGGGGGGAAGCACAGCTTCAGCCCTGAAAACCAAGGAAAATGAAGTCTCCCCAGTAGCCCGACTAGGTGTAGTCCTGTTCGCCCAAAGCATGAGTTCGAGGTGGTCTATCCATTTTCTGTCGTGCTGCTACAAGCTCTCAAAGTCTAGGTCTTTGAGCCCCTTGAGGATTTTGGCGTTAGCCCGCTAAGTTTGCCCGTTGCTCTACGGGTAGTGTGAGGAGGCATAGCAGATCTTGATGCCCATATCTTCGCAATATTCCTCAAAGACAGCACTGGTAAATTGTGTGCCGTTGTTGGTGATGATACGGCTCGGGACGCCGAACTAGGAGATAATCCCCCATAGAAATTTGATGGTAGAGTGCTTGTCAATCTTTCAGATGGTGATAGCCTTAGGCCACTTGGTGAATTTGTCGATGGCGACGTAGAGGTACTCATAGCCGCTGACTGCTTTAGGGAATAGACCGAGAATATCAACCCCCAGACTGCAAAACGCTATGACAAGGGGTTGAGCTACATGAACTGAGATGGGGTATGGATTTGCCTCACATGAAACGGGCATGCCTTGCATGTCCTAACCATCTCAATCGCATCCTTGAGGGCTGTCAGCCATTAGAAGCCATGCTGAAAGGCCTTCTTGACCAACTTGTGAGATGCAGAGTGGCTCTCGCACTCACCCTCGTGGATATCAACAAGAATATTATGGCCATCCTCTCGGGAGACAGACTTGAGTAGAATGTCACTTGATGAGCGCAAGTAGAGGTCCCCTTCTACCAGCACATATCTCTTTGCTTGTTGAGTCACGCGCTTTGCTGATGCCTCATCCTCGGGAAGGAAGTTGTCTATTAGGAACCCCCGAATCTCTTGGATCCAATCATCAGGGGTAGCCTGATCTTCTTCCTCTTTTGGAAGGATGTTGTCTTCTGGGGCTTGAGGCGACATGGGGTTGGGTTATCCGAGATAGTCATCCCTCGGCTGGGAGGTAAAAGCTACCACCTGGGCGTCATCCCCGAGCTCCGATGGTGGAGGGTTATGCTGATGGTCGGAGCAGTCAGTTGTGGAAGACACCGCTAGGCGGGGGTTGTCTCACTGAGGCAAGAGGCGAGAGCTCATCCACGAGGTTGTTTTCTTCCCACGGAATTTATTTGAACTCAATGACATCAAAGGAGAGCTCGAGCTTTTTAACTTTCATGAGATACACAGTGAGATGGGCCATGTTACAGGCACACACCCCATTAACTTGATTGATAACGAACTGTGAGTCTCCCTTGACTCAGAGTTGCCAAACCCCAAGTCCAAGAGCACTCTAGAGCACGGCGATTAGGGCTTCGTACTCCACGGCATTGTTTGAGGTGTTCAACATAATATAGAACATGTACCGCAGGAGCTCCCCCTTGGGGGATATGATGGCTATGTCGGCCCTGCACTTGTACATGTGCAAGAGACATTAAATCACAGCTCCCAAGGCCTCTCGACAAAGTGGACGTGTGATTTCTTAGGAGTGGGGGGCACCGGGCCTTCTGGATCTGCTGCATCGATCCCTGGTGCCCGCTCAGCGATGAAGTCACGAGGACTTGGATCTCAATGGCATGTTAGAGCACGAACTCAAGTTCAAACTCCACAAGCTCCACTACCCACTTCACTATCCGCCTGGTTGCGTGCCAATTTCTTAGCACCGTTTTGAGCGGATAGGAAGTTACAACAGAAATTCTGTGACATTGAAAGTAGTGGTGTAGTTTCCTCGATGTGAGGAGAATGGCATAGAGCAGCTTCTGGATTTTAGAGTATCTTGTGGGGACATCCTGGAGTACCTCGCTAACAAAGTAGACCAAGTGCTGAATCCTCGGGGCTCAAAGGCGTGGTTTTTAGGCTCAGCACCGGGGGAGGGGTAGACCTTGAAAGAATAGGGTCTCAAGCACGGATTCCACTCCTATTTCAACATCCATGTGGTCAAATGACTCTCGTGCCACTGCGGAGCCTAGCCCATCACCTGAAGGCCCATCCGAACGGGCTTGACAGGGCTGAGGGAGTTCCCCATGCTCCACAATAACCACCATGCTGACAACGTTGTGGGTAGCCGCAATGTAAAGAAAGAGCGGTTCCCCCTCCTTCGGCGCCACTAGCACCGGTAGGGAGGAGAGGTACCTCTTCAGATCTTCAAAAGCTTCCTAAGCCTCTTCCGTCCATTTGAATGGGTTATTCTTCCTGAGAAGGTTGAAGAACGGAAGAGCCATTCTCCCAGATTTGAGATAATGTGGCTGAGGGCAGCCATGCTACCAGTCAGCTTCTGTACCTCTTTGATGCGCATCAGGGGCTGCATCTTCTCAATGGCCCAAATCTTTTTGGGTTTCACATCGATCCCTCAGTGCGAAACCCTAAAACCAAGGAACTTGCCAGCGGCAACCCCAAACACTCATTTCTTAGGATTCATCATCATTTTATTTTTGTGAAGGCTCGTAAAAATATCATCTAAGTCCCGGAGGAATGAATCACTCTGGCGGGACTTAACTATGATGTCATCAACATACACTTCTACTATTTTGCCTATATGATCTTTCAATGTAACATGAGTTGCATGCACAAAGGTTGCTAAAGCATTTTTGAGACCATAAGGCATATTCACATAGCAATACAGACCACAAGGGGTAATAAATGATGTTTTCTCCTCATGTTCCCTAGCCATTCGAATCAGGTGGAACCCTAAGTATGCATCTAGGAATGACAAAAGTTCACTACCAAAAGTAGAGTCTACAATTTGATCTATTTTAGGGAGAGGATAAGGATCTTTGGACAAGCCTTGTTTAGGTCAGTGTAGTCGATGCACATCCACATCTTACCCCTAGCCTTAGGGATGAGCATGGGGTTCGTAAGCCACTCCAGGTGCTGGACCTCCCAGATGAAGCCTGTGCTAAGAAGCTTGTCAACTTCGAGGCAAATTGCCTCTCCATCGACTGCTTGCGGACCTTCTGCTTCATTGGCCTTACGCCGGGATGTACCGTAAGCTTGTGCTCAATCACCTCCTTGGGGACCTCGGGCATGTCAGAAGGTTGCAAGCAAAAACATCGACATTAGCCCGGAGGAAAGCGACGAGTGTGAGTTCCTATTTTGCCTCCAGATCCCCACTTATGTGAGCGGTCTGGACGGCCCCGGTGCCGATCTAGATGACCTTCACTGGAACAGCATCCCCGTTGAGGGAGTCCTTCGGGGGGTTTGGTGGTCGAGCCCCGGTACTAGACTCTGGGGCTTCCGAGGCATCAAGGGGCCCCGAGCGATGGTGGGAACACCCAACGTTGCCGCCAATGGGCCCCCATCCTGGGGCTGAGCAAATCCCTAAGCCGCGATGGCTTGCAGCTTCTCCATTGCTGCAGTGGCTGAGGGATGATCCCCGAGGATGGTGATGATTGTTGGGACTGGGCATTTTCATTCACAGGAACCCGTAGTGAATGGCAGCCATGAAGTTGTAGATGAAAGGGTGGCCGAGGATGGCATTGTAGGGGAGCCAAAGCTTCGCTACCACAAACTCGACGTGTTCGGTGAGGAAGTTATCCGGAGTCCCGAAGGTGGCGGGCAGAGTGCACGCCCCCTACTAGGAAAATAGCCCTAATGCTGACCCCTCCAAAGGGTGGGGCTGGGGTGAGTCTCGCCTCCAAGATCTAGAGTTGGTGAAATGCCTAGGTGGACAGGATGTTGAGGCTAGCTTCGCCATCCACGCGAACGTGCTTAAGACAGGCATTGGTGATAGTCTAATCGATGATTAGGAGTAACTCTCTGGCCCCCGCCATGTTTGTAGGGAGGTTGTCAGGGCCGAAGGAGATGGTGTCAACCCACCTAAGTGGGCTTCGCGACTTCAGGAGTGCGCTACCACTGCAACCTCCCTTCTCAGGAGCTTGACAACATGGCGGGATGTCATAATGCAAACATTGCCGCGTATCATGGCAATGGTTCGCTTGGCAGCTTGGAACTGCTCGGTGTTGTCATCATTGTGGTTGAGGGGATCTTTGGGGGGTGCTGGGTCATGAACAACCTTCATGTCGGTCAGCTCAAGGGACACCTCTTTCTCTTGTGGCTTCTGGGGGTTCTCCTGCTTCTGGCGGTTTTGCTCTGCAATTTTTTCACGATCCGGTAGTTCTCCAGATTGTGAGTGTTGGAGTTATGGATTAGGAGTCACTTCTCCGTTCGACCCTCCTTAGGGGCCGGCTTGGGATTCTTGTCTACATGACAAGGTTGGTTGTTGCTCTTGTTGCCGCTGGACGCGTAGATATCCCCCTACTCCCCTAGTCCTCTGACTAGAGGTTCTAGTTGGTCATCCCGAGCTATACTGCCCGAGGGTGGTGCCATGCATGGACTTCGGCCACACGAGCACAGTTGTCCGTGAGAGCCAGGAGTTCTCCAACATCCTAGATCTCGTTTGTAGCCAACTTCTCAAGCATCTTCTCATTACGGACACCATGGTGAAAGGCGACGATGATGGAAGCCGCGGATATCCACATAATGGTGTTGAAGACCTGGCAGAACTGCTACACAAACTGGTGCAGGGTCTCACCAGGCTACTACCACATGGCATGGAGATCCGCCTCAGACCCCGATCATGAGCAGGTACCGGCAAAGTTCGCCACGAATTGCTGGCATAGCTCTTCCCAAGAGGTCATAGAACCCTCTAGGAGATTCATCAACCATGATGATGGAGGCCCGGTCAACACAATGTGAAAATAGTTCACCATCATGTCATTGGCACCGCCTGTGGTGATGATGGTGGAGAAACTCCGTCAGGTCAATGGTCTCATCATATTTCTCCGGCAGGTGGGTGCAGAACTTGGCTGGCCACGGTGCTCAGCGGAGGTGAGGAGCTAGGGCCTAGCAACCGGCCCTGAGTTGGAGCTCAGCCATAACAGGTATCGGGGAACCTGGAACACTGGGGCTAGCTGAAACTCAAGAGCTGGTGCTCCGTACTAAGGGACTGGTGCACCATACTGGTGTGCCCCTCGACGTGTTGACGACGGCGGTCGCGGCTTCGCTTGATGATGAGGCGCGCATGCCCCGCCACCTTGCTCCTATTGAGGACCTCGTGCAGATCACGTAGCTGCTGCTATTGCTGCTGAGGTAGTGGTTGCGCCACTTGTGAAGGCTGAGTCCCACACACTCTTGATGTGCATGGGACTGCAGTGTCAGTGGCTGCCAGGGCACCTCTGGCACTCTAGAGGCCTGTGTGGCCCTGGGCTCAAGGCGGCCTCCGGCCACAAACTTGGTGACATCTTGTTGCCACTGCTCATCAACCTCTGGCACTGCATCGTGAGCCGACGCAATGTGTAGCAGAGCCTTTGTAGCATCGAGAGCCCCGACTATGTGCTTGGAGACATCCAGCTGGCGATGAGCATGACGACTGGAACCTAGTTGGTCTACGGCTTTTGGACTGCGAACGGACTCTGACTTGGCCCCATGCCCTCTATGAGGAGCCTGAGGTTGTTGTGCCTCCACCACCGATGGTTGGGTGTCCTGCTGCCGCCCCTAGGGAGGCCGCTGTGCCGCAGGATTCCCAAGCCCATGAAGCAATGGACCCAAGCCCCGGCGGAGGCTGGTGGTGCGCACCTCCACACAAAGGAGAAGCGGCTATGCTGTGTCGGTAGAGCCGATGCGATATGCTGTAGGGCCCATGTGGTTGGGGTACCCGGCATTCACGCAGTGGTGCCACGTCATCGTCGTTGGAGCCACCATCCGAGTAGACGACTCCATCAGGTATCGGTTGGAGAGCTGCCATCGGAGTCAGCAATCAGTGCACCCTGCCCCTACCTGGCGCAACAATGTTGACAAAAGCGACACTAAGATACCATATAGGTACCTCAAGAGTAGAGAAGGAGTTTAGGGGCGTGGGCACTACTGCTGAGAACGATGGAACTCGGGAGACTCTGGAGCTTTAAAGAGGCTTGGGCCACCATGGGGGTGTAACACCCTACGTCGTCTTTTGGCATACCACTATGAAATGGAGAGGAAGGTTACAAGCCAAGTGTTCGTGGACCTGGGCGCTTGGGCGAGCTGTAAGGCTGAGTTCTATAAGTTGGGACCCCAGACCTTGGTGCTCCACTCCTCCCTTTTATAGACTAAAAAAGGGGAGCCTTGTACAGAGTTTGCAGCACAGTAATGCTACAATGGTTGCTACAGTAACGTCCTATTCCAATATGGTCTTAGAACTGCATTACGTCACTTGGTATGGCTCATCACGTTGCTCAATACAATGTATTTGACTTGGGGTGTCCTACCATGTACCCAAGCACAAGGTAGAGGCACTGTTTCTTCTCCACATTGCCGGCTCGGGTAGGAGGATTGTACGGCCGTCACGCCCTTCTTACTGCCTAGTGGCTTCGACCATGACGAGCATGTCGTTGTAGCCCTTATTGTGTGCCATGGCGGAGGAGTGCCCTACTTTGGAGTGGCCTATTTTGTCTTGTCTACTATGTCAGGTGATGACGGAGCCTGCACGCCCCACGCTCTACTGTGCACGATGTGTCGAAACCCCTTTTTGGCCCCCTTGCCTGCTACATTTAATGCAGCGGCAGGCGGGTTCCTTCTCCTAGAAGGAGACCTCCCTGGATTACTTGTCCAACCCAAGTGGCATCCTGAGGTTTTGAACCCTTGGCGCAGGTGGCGTCTGCCAACCCCGAGCTTGACTACTCCCTATTGGGTGCTGGCCCGGTCTTCCTTGGTGTGGGCCCTGTGGGCCACCTTGCTGAGGTGAGCTAAGGGCCCATGCGGGCACTTTTACAAAATGAAGAGGCACTTGGTAAGCGACTCGATGGGATGGGATCCCTAGGATGCTAACAAATTTATAATAGTAAAAGGTAAAGACTTATGGATGGATGGCCGTATTTTTGTCTCCTTGCACACATAGCTTCGCCCCTCGGCCCTCACCCCCTCCTAGATTCACTCCTCCCCCTCAATTTTAACCCTCCACCCACCTGGAGCTTCACCCTCTTCGAGGAGACTAGCCTTCCTACTTAGCGGCGCCGCCCGCCGGGCCCCTCACCGATCGGCGGTGAGGCTATCCGCCTCCTCCTCTCGCCCACCCTCCTCCCAGTCGCCGCACCCTCCTCATCCTCCTTCTCCTACCGCTCCACTGCATAGGTGGGGACGAGGAGGATGTCCAGAGGAGGAGGGGCGCAATAGCGGATGCGATTGGCGGGGAAGGAGGCTAGGCAATGGCTCCTACGTCGCGGCCAGCAGGATCTAGGGCTCCGCGTCGTGTAGTGTTGGCGCGCAGCGGCAATGGATCTATGACTGCAACGCCACCAGTTGGGCCCCTCACGGTCCACAGCGAGGCTGTCCGTCTCCTATCGCCTGCCCTCCTCCTCTCGGCCGCTGATACCTCCTTGTCCTCCTCCTTCCATTGATCTACTGCGTAGGTGGGGATGAGGATGTTCGGGGAGAAGGGGTGTGTGGTATCAGATGCGACCATCGGGGGAGGGGGCTGGGCACACATTGGGGGATAGGCAACCTTGCTCTGTGGGGTCCAGGGTCCCCCATGGCGGCGCATGACCGGCTGCGGATCTCTGTGTTGTGGCTGGCGCGGGGGGAGAGGCCCCGCCGCTCGCCACGGTGGTGAGATTTGGCCACCTCCTCCCCGGCACCATGCTCCTCCTAGGCACCGCCGCGCTCATCCTGCCCGTCTTCTTCCTTCTCGGGCTCCTCTCCATGGCTACAGTTGAGCCTCCTCCCACCGCTCCCCTTCATTAGTCAACTTTGTATGGATTCATTAGGCAAAATATTGGCATTAGTTAGGCAATATGCTGTTTTTCATTAGGCAAAAGTAACATTTTGTTTTTTCCTAATCTTCCAGCCAAGTTTCATAGGCGTATAAGCAATCTTCATGGAGACCAAGGAGTACTTAATACGCCACATGCAGCTTCTTCAGCTTGCATGCATCCGCTTCGTTTCCTCAGCCGAGCGACACGGGATAGGTACATGACCCACCCATTCAACGGTTCAACTTGCCCACTAAAGCGATTAAACGATACAGTAAATGCTCATGCAGATTACAAGGCCATCCCAAGATTAGGGAAAAAATGGGATGCATACGCCTTACACACCTAACAAAACTTCAGACCTTATACGCCTAAGAAAACCGGATGGAGGGAATACTATTTTTGCCTATTGAAGAGAATTATTATTGCTCAGTGATACTAGTATTGTTGCTTATACCTGGATTCTGTTTGTACACTTTGAGGGAGTTCAACCTGGTCTAAGGAGAGAACCACACATACATATGTGTACATTAATTTGCCAAAAGTAGTAAAAAGTGGGCAGGTAGACCCATAAGTTCCAAAAATGGAATGTGCATGTTGTAAGCCTAATTTACAGCCGTGTGTACAATAGGCATAGTAAAATGCTTTTGCGGAACTTTGCCTCCTGATGCAATAAACTCACTCTAGTTTACCTTTGTATAGCCGTGTCATACGTGAGACAGCATGTGCCATGGTCTGCACACCAGTATTGCTCAGTTAATAATGCCATACCTAATATTAAGTTGGATTTGTGTTCATCCGAAAGACTGCCCAATTGCTCATGTAAAGTAATAATCAACAATTGCGGTGAACTCACCAACCATTCAAACATGCTGAAACTTTGAGGCCCTGTGCTTAATTATCGTATTTTTTTGAAAGACGTGTTTAATTATAGTGTTAATTATACAGAATCTGGAAGTTGGCACTAACTTCTTTTTTGTAGAAAAAATACAGATAGTCAGATTGCACGAACAATGGAAGAATTTGGATCGCTAAACCGGAAACGGTGCGCCTGGCAATTAATTAAGTCTGCTGGGAGAAATTTCGGCAGCCAGAGTTGAGACGAACTAGCTAGGGCCGTGTCCAAGTTTTTTTTTTTCTTTGGACTTGACTTTAAGTCTTTACATGGAAGAAATAAAAATCAAGTGGGACGCAGCCCTAGTCATGGTCAGATCACGCGTTGGACCGTGTGGTTGGACCGTACCGCGCATGCATGCACCCGACCGCATATATACATGGTATATATATGGTGATATGGAGTATGCCCGATGATTGAACTGGAGATATGTAAAAGGTTGGAAATTGTTTTTTGGCACGTGCTCGATGATCACAACCTGACCTGCAGATAGTGGGCTACTCACCAACTTATACATGTGCATGGTGCTCTTTCCTCGAAGAGGCACTCCCTGGACCGTACCTAGGGATGAAAACAGTACAGGAAATTCCCGTCCCGACCAGCACCGAATCCTGCTTTCTACTTACCGTTTCCTGCTTTTCCAGGAAAATCCGAAATCTGGAAAAAAAACAGGAAATAAATGTGAAAACAGTACGGAAACAGGGAGAGGGTTTTCCTGCCCGTATTGGTGGTTCCCGTATTTAAACAGGAATTTTCCGACAGGAAAACCGTATTCTAGGCTTATGATGTGTTCTGTAACCGTGACTTATATCCTGTTATATAGGTTTGAGACGTTGCAATGTTGTTTAGCTGGGCAAGGTAGTGAGAACCAACAGCCTGCTTGCTGCTTGGACTGCCACAGCGTTGTGGGCTGAATGGGCCTTTGCCTACGTTAACGATGCAAGCTAACGCCGGAATATTTTATGCTCCGTCACGTCTTCAACACACCACACGTCCAGTATTTTTTTTGTTTACATTTATATTATCTTCTTTGCTATGTGCAGTCATACTTAGTGCCTTCGTCATAATTTTATGTTCCCGATTGGAATTATCGGTCCCGACCGTTACCAATATGTTTCCGATCAAATTGTCTCGTTTCCGACATCCCGTATTTCAATTTCGTTTTCCCAACCCGCTTTCCCGTTTCCGTTTTTGTTTCCGGATAAAAATATGAAAACAAAAGTGGTTAGAGGGTTTTCCCGACCGTTCCCGACCGTTTTCATCCCTAACCGTACCCTCTGGACAGTATATATAAATGTATGAATCTCTAACTGTAATGATCTCGTGACACTCTATATTCGGTTTCATTCAGAGATCATGTGTCCATACACTAGAAATGGAGAAAAAAGAAAGATAGATAGATAGACATAAAGACAGACATATATAGACACAGTCGATGATCGTTCAAAAGCTACCGTAGCGTGTCAACGCTGCATTAATTGCGAGGTTCATGGAGAAGGGAGAGATGACGTACGGCTGGACGGAGGATCGGAGCCGATCGATATCTGATGACCACTGAGACTGGCCCCTCTTCTATCTAATGGCAGTAACAAATTGTCGTCGAAATAGTGAAACAGTAGAGGACAGTAAATTGGAAACCAGGAAAAATATACTCATATTTCTAGTCAGGCCTTACGGAGGTTAAGGACCGTTTCCTTAATCTCTCAACCTTCCACAATCTCCATAATGGCACATAGCGCAGATTTTGGGAAGATAGATGGTTTCGAAAGTTTCATCGCAAAGACCAATTTCTTTCATTGTATAATATTACTAGAAAGAAACAAGAAATATTTTTCAATTGCAACATTTGTCATACCTATTTATGTCTCGTTCCGAAGAGCCCACATGGGAGACAATTTGATTAAGTGGAATGAACTAGATGCAAAAATTGCGTTTGTGCAATTGGACAACCAAAATGATTCCATCAATTGCGTACCCTCTAAACAAGGGACATTTTCGATACAATCTATGTATAGATATATTGTGAACCTAATAGATGTACCTCTAAACAAGTCTTTGTGGAAGTTGAGGCTGCCTTCGAAAACCAAATATTTTAATCAGTTTGTTTTGAAAGGAGTGATCTTAACTAAGGATAATTTGTTAAAAAGAAGATAGAAGGCTGATGACCACTGTTGTTTCTATGAAAATAAGGAAACTATCCAACATTTTTTTATTGTCATGATGCAAGTTTTGTTTGGAGAGTGTTTACTATGGATTTTGGTTTATGTGCTCCAAAAAATGTCTATTTTTTAGACTTTGTTATTTACACAAATAGATCAATATTTTCACCCCCCCAAGTTTGTGAAGGTGTAAGTGCAAACTTATGGTCTGTTTGGCAACGTAGGGACGAGGTGAGTTTTGATAAAAAGAGATTTCATTCTTACTGGATTTGTTTTTGGAGTTTGCTGTAGAAAGTGAACAACATGCATTTCTTAAAGTGGGCATGTTGAGCACTAGAAACTGTATCCATGGAGGTCTTTACGAAACACAGATGGTCGTCATTTAAGACAATATGTTCTTAATTTGTTTTAGAATTTAAGAGCATATTATTCTTAAGCAACTGTTTGTGCTAATATTGTGTTAAGGATAGTGTCGAGGGGATCGATAGACAGGGTCCCTACTCTAGACTCGGGGCCTGAGGGGTTCTTTTTGCAGGCAGTAGGGTGCCCACTACCTCTTTCGCTAGGGCTTCGAGGGGAGGCGCCAAAGGAGGGGACACTAGTTTTAGAGAGGTTTGAACCGCCAGAGTGTAATACCCTATGTTCTCTTGAGGTGTGAATGTAGTACTTTTTCCTGAGTACAAGGGAGTTGGGAAGACCTCACAAGTGTCAAAGCCTACCAGAATGTGTGAACCCCAATTCCTGCGCTGGGTATAATGTCCCTATTGTTTGATTCATTTACTCCTACTCCTGTTATAAGGCTATCTCCAACAACATTTCTCATCCCACTTACTCGAATCCCACTCCACTCTCTGTCATGTCAGCTATAGTGCAAAATAATGCAAAATAGTGAAAAACAGTACCGCTACGGTGTTTTGGGGAACCATTCTGGGGAATCCCGTTAGAGAGAGCCTAAGGGACCAAGCCACATGATGCCTATGGTGGGTCCAACCCGCCACTGAGTAGCTTCCTTCCTCCTGAAGCCAACTGCTGGATGGTAAGTCAAACAATCACAGAGTTCATACACTGCAGCCATTGCTCACATCGCCAGGCATGGCTGAACAATGTTAGGGATGTCTGAGCAGTGCGTATGTCTTCAACAATGACCACCACTAGGACATTAGTGGATAGCATGAGTTGGTTCATAAGGTGCTATCAGGAGCGGTTCCAGAAAAGCATTGCTACCGTTGTTAGGGATGGCAGTGGGGCGGGTTCAAGTCCAAAACCCACGGGGTTTGGACCCGATGGGGGTGGGTCTTCTTTTTCCCCTGCGAGGCCGCGGGTTCGGGGACCCGAACTAGTGTGGGTTTGGGGCGGGTTCCCCAAGGGCCCCCAAGTGAGAAAATATCTCCCCCACTCGAACTCTCTCGGTCTCTCGAGTCTAGATGCGGCCGCACACCCTCTCCTCCCTGACTCCCGTGGCAGCCGCTGCCGGTCGCCCGTCCTCCTCCTCTCGGCTCCTACAACTGCCGCCGTCTGCCACCTCGGCGCATCCTCCCCGGATCCCGCGACCGCCGCCACCCATCCTCCTCCCCGGCTCCCGCACCGGTTGCCACCTGGTCACCTCAGCACATCCTCCTAGGATCTGGCGATCGCGGCCGCCGATCCTCCTCCCTGGCTTCTGCTCTCAGCGCCTCCTCTCGTGATCCTACAACCACGGCCCCCGGGCCTCCTCCTCCTTGGCTTCCGCACTCGCCGTCATCTCTGTGCCTCCTCCCAAGATCCCACGAGGTCGTGGCCGCCCAGATTCCTCCTCCCCGGTTATCGCGCCTGACCGGCTTCCTCCCCGACAGTCCGGCTACCGCGACAGCGGCCACCTCTACCCCGGCTCCCGAGACTGTCAACGCTAGTCTGCCTCCTTCCCTATGTGTGCGACCATCGCTGCCATCGCCAGGTGAGGTCACCTTCTCCATGGACCGTGGTTGTCGTCGGAGGGCAGGTTCCCCGTCGGGTTTTAGGTCCCCGGCGGGTTCGAGGGCAGGGGCGGATTTTCTCCTGCGGCGTGGTTCGGGGGCGGAGCGGGTTTTGGCCGTGGGTTTCGAGGGCGTGTCTGTGGAAGCTCCACCTGCCCCGAATCCGCCCTGTTACCATCCCTAACCGTAGTGATCCTTCTATCTCGTAGTAGTAGGAGCGGTTTCCCAATTGCTCCTGGTAACTCGTATCAGAAGCGGTGCATTATATGAACCGCTCATGCTAATCTCCTAGCAGGATTGGCCCATATTATGCACCGCCCCTCATAGGGGCAGCTGCATGGTGTAGAGCTAAAGCTCGAGCGAAGCCATGTAGAGGCATGGGACCGGCTAGTTGGCCGAAGCCAGGGCCCTGACGAATTCGAAGCTAGCCATGTGGAGGCATGGGGCCAGGTTGCGTGGTGCGGTGGCCAGAGGAAGACCACATAGCAATTGATATATTGGGTTAGCCCTGTGTATCCTGGACATAGGGTATCTCATTCCAATTACGCTGATAGATGGTTATGTGCAAAGCTCTTACATAGACGTGAAAAATCTTCTCTTTCTAAAAAATCACAAAAAATTGTAAACATGTAACCATCAACTCAAGAGATTATAGTCGTCATGTTTTATCAAAAAGATACCCACCTCTAAAATTATAACAATACTCTATAGTAGCCTCTATTGCATGCATATCATATTTACCACTATAAAAGATAACCTAAAGTAATACCTCTTATTTTTTTCTCTAATTTACCCATTCTTGCCATTATGAAAAGCAATATAAAGTAACATCACCAACTCCATTGTTATTAAACATAACTCAAAGTAACCCTTAAATCTACATCTAATCTTGTGTACAATATTTAGTTTTGAACTTATATATGTGTACAATATTAGTAGTTCGTTCAAGATATAACCAGCGCCAACAATTCATCAATGTGTGACAAATGCATCCATCTCTCCGCCAAGGTACTTGCACTCGATTTTACATATATCCATGGCGAATTTTGCTGTGGGACACTGAAATTTCGTGTAATATACTGGAACACACCGCAAACGCAATAATTGGCCGGGTACCATTATAAAAACGCGAACCTTTGCTGCAACACACCACCGCCCATAGAATATTCATATCCTCATTCGGGGAGAGAGAAACATTTAGAAATGACAAATGTTGCCCCTAGGCCCTCAACGGCAGTATTTGGTGCCCTTTTAGGCGCGGTCTCTTCCAGGCTTCGTCGAACCCTAGCCGCCACGCGCAGGCAGACACCATAGTCGCCGCCAGCCGCCGCACTCAGCTGGACATCGACGCCCCCACTGCTGCGCCCGACCACGAATGAAGCTGGATCTATGGAGCAGAATATGGTGTCACCGGGTCGAAGGAGGCGGCTGCGCCCGAGCACGGACTCACCATCCAAGGCGGTGAATCTAGCTTGGGTCCCTGTCGGGTATGGTTGTCTCTTCGATGTTGTTTGATTTGTGTGTGTTAGCCATGAATTTCACTGGGATTTTGGGTTACGCCATGTTAGAACCGAGTAATGCTAGTTTTTTATGTCTAATTTTTGTTCTTTAGGATGGATGCTAGTACTGCTTGCAGAATTTTACTGCGTGTCCCATCATATAATGAGATCTGCAATGATGGTAGGCACGTGAATCACGAAACCGTTGATTTACAGCTAGTTGTGGATAGTGATACATCAAATTTCAAAGATCTATCAGATGAAATAGCTGAGTTGGTGAAGCATGGGAGCAGTCAGGGCTTCTCACTGACTTTCTGAAACAAGAACACATATGCCTACACTACTCTAACCTCTGACTCACAATTGATGGATGCATTTGACATGTACTGGGAGATTAGAAGGTTACCTATCACTGTGAATGTTTATGACACAGTGGCCATGACTTATAGCCAGGAGGAGCGGACCTGTCTTGAATCATGTCTAGATGTCGATCACAATAACTCTTCCCTGGTTCCTAACAACAGTCTTGTTACTAGTCCTGCTCCTACTAATGCCGCTGGGAAATCTATTGATGTGGGTACATCAGAACTACCTGTGGCAGAAGTTGACAGTGGTAAGGCTAAAGGAAAGAAAGCAAAGAAAGGAACATACCTTAGTGATGATGAAGATCCTTGGATTGAAGATGAAGAAGAGTATGTGGGATTAAATGATGAGGGTGCATATATGTCTGATGCGCAAGAGGTAGATACTGCTTCAGAGTATGATGTGGGTCATGAGACTGACTCTAGTTTGCAGGATGATTTAGCTGTTGATGATGAAGAAGGATGTGAAGTTGTTGAGCATGTTACTAATCTTGAGAATCCTAGCATTGCTGTCGGTGTTACTTTTGAGGATGGGGATACATTTAAGAGGGCTATAAGGCAATATGCAGTACTTAATGAGTTTGAAATTGCAGCTCCTTACAGTGAGTCCACAAGATACAGAGGCCATTGCAAGGGTTTTAGGAGCAAGAACAAGCCATGCGGATGGAGGATCCATGCTTCCCAGTTGCAGGATGGACGTACTTGGCAGGTGAGTACAGTCTTGTTAGCTGTACCATATGCATTGTACCATATGCATTCTGATTATTGTTTGCCTTGGGTTATGCATTGCAGATAAAGAAGTTGCATAACAAACATACATGTTCAAGCACTGCCCAGCTTGATTAGAATAGCATGGCTACTAATGCTTGGGTGAGAGATAGGGTAATTGATACCCTAAGAGAGAAACCAACAACAGGTGATGCGACTCTTAAGGCAGATTTGGAGAAGAAGTACAACATAAAGCTGTCATACTATGTGGTTTGGGATGGAAGGAACATGGCATTAGAAGAAATCATGGGAAAGTGGGATGACAGCTTTGATGATGCTTTTAGCTTCAAGGCAGAGGTGGAGAGGACCAATCCTGGTAGTTTGGTGGAGATAAGCTATGAACAAGTTGAAAAGAAAAAAGATTTAAAGCCATGTTTGTAGCTTTAAAGAGTTGTGTAGATGGTTTCCTTAATGGATGCAGGCCCTTCCTAGGTGTGGACTCAACTGTGTTAACAGGCAGATGGAGGGGTCAACTAGCATCAGCTTCGGCTGTAGATGGACACAACTGGTTATATCCAGTTGCATATGGTGTTTTCCAATCTGAGTCTGCTGACAGTTAGAAATGGTTCTTTGAGATGCTTCAGAAGGCCATAGGATCACCTGTAGGTCTAGTGATATCAACAGATGCTGGAAAGGGCATTGACTTAGCTATGACCACAGTTTTCTCCAATGGAGTAGAGCACAGAGAGTGCAAGAGGCATCTAGTGAAGAACTTCCAGAAGAGATATAGGGGTGCTGTGTTCAAAAAGCATTTGTGGCCAGCATGTAGAGCATACAACAAGAAACACTATGAGCACCACTATAATATCATGAAGAAAGCCTCCCTAAATGCCATTAAGTGGATAGAGGCTACCCACAAACACCTTTGGAATAGGTGGAAGTTCTCAGACTTGAGTAAGTGTGACTATGTCACAAACAATACTTCAGAAACATTCAACGGCTGGGTTAGGAAGGAAAAATCTCAGCATGTCATCCAACTGATGGATAGGATTAGACAGTTAATAATGGAGAAGCATAATTTGAGGAGGAATTTGGCCATGAAGATGAATGACAAAATACTGCTCCACATCATAAAAGAACTACATGCAAAGAGCAGGAATCTGAAATATGTCATTCACAAAGGGCACAACAATTCGCTGAGGTGGAGGGAACCACACAGCAACTAAAGACTTGGAGACACACTGTTGATCTTGATAATATGACATGCAGTTGTAACAGATGGCAGATAACTGGACTTCCTTGCACGCATGCACTGTGTTTTATCAACTCTCTGCGTGGTAGATCAGTAGAAGACTATGTACATGAATATTATTCTGTGGACATATTCAAGAAAGCATATGCTGGAACTATTATGCCTATGACAGATAGAAATCAATGGCCGCAGGTTGACATGGGGTTCAAATTGTGGCCACCAATGCTGAAAAGGGCCGCTGGTCGCCCTAGGTCCCGCAGAATCAAAGGAGTTGAAGAAGGTGGAAAGCCAACTAAAAGAATGATGCAGTGCAAGAGGTGTGGTCAATTTGGTCATATGATGAAGGCTTGCAATGAAACAGTGTATGACTCAGATGCACCCCCTCATGCACCACCTAAGCCTAAGAGAGTGAAGAAGAAGAAGAACTCAACTAACCCTGAAAACACTGCATCAACCCCGCAATCACAGACTGGAGCAACTATATCAAGCAATGTCACTCCCCTGCTGACCAACAGCCCAGCAGCCAATACTAGGAGGTGGTACCCTTATTTGCTTCTCAATTTCATTTTCCCTAGCTGATTTGATTATAATTTGCAATTGTCTTAAACTTAATACAGCCGTAAGAGAAGGTTAGAGATTGGAGAAGGATCTAACTCACCAAGACCTGATGCCCAGACAAAAAAGAAGAAGGTTGAAAAGACCAAGAAGAACCAGAAGCAGGCTGCAAAGGACCAGAAGCCAGCAAAGAACAAGCAGACTGTAAAGAAGCAGAAGGCAGCAAAGAGAAAGATCAATCTTGAGAACATTTAATGCTGCAAGCTTCATGCTATGTTTTGGCAATGTAATGGCAAATGTTATGCCAGATTTAATTCCACTAGGCAGGATTGTCAGACTTAATTTCACTAGAATCTTATGCTAGACTTTATGCTGGTATGTAATGGTGGTATGTACTGACTTTATGCGGCATGCTACTATCTATCTACAAACAGGCTTAATGCTGCTTTCATGCCAATTTATCTGGACATCAAAGAGCAATTCACAAACAACAATTGAAGAGCAGCACCACTCAGTTCATTAACAACACTCAGTTCATTAACTAAAGCATACAATTAGTACATGGCATGCAACTGGCTACATCGTGGCCTTCACTTAACCAACAACACCAACAGAACAAGCAACAACATGAACAAGGAGGCCAGACCTAGAACAACTACAAGTTCTCCTATCCTTTCTATCTTCCTAGACATTGCCATCTTGCTCTCAGCAGCAAGTTTCAAAGAAGACTCTGCCTCTTTCATCGCGGACTCTACTTCCCTCAGAGCGTCCTCTGCTTCTTTCAGAGCCTTCAACGCTGTTTGCGTTTCTCCACTAAAATGCTCAACTCCTACACCTGATTTCCCCCTTTGATCTGACCTTGCATTTCTTCTGAATCCTAGAGGAAGGAGGCCTAGGGTGACCAAGTACTGCACGTACTATTCTTCAAACATGTAAAATTCGCAGGCCATGGGTGTCTGCAAAACAATGATTCCCCAATCTGAGAAACCCTAACTCCAGTAATAAATCAAAGGCAAAATCAAACGCAATAAAGCACAAGGTGAGAAGCACGGACGCGTGACCACACACACTTACATGCTCAAGCGATGGGCACTTGTAGAACCTCTGCCCCTTGCTACGCGGCTTATTGGACACACGCCCGATTAGCCTGGTACTGAACTTGGAGCATGGCGCTAGGGGCAAGAAGCCTTCCTCATCCCGAAATGGCACCAACAGATGGCCTAGATCCAAACCTAGGGAAGATTGGGAGCTTGACCCCATGCCTAGGGTTTGAACAGGAGGAGCGGAGGTAGAGTGAGATGAGAGCGGCTCAAGGAGGAAGACGATGGGAATGAGAAGAGGGTGCCCAGTGCTGTAGCGATTGGGTTTAGTCCAACCATGTAGGCGTGACAGGTTTAGCCAAGGGCAAAAAGGTCAATTCAATACAGTTTCTCTCTCCCCGAACGAGGATATGAATATTCTATGGGCGGCGGTGTGTTGCAGCAAAGGTTCACGTTTTTTAATGGTAGCTGGCCAATTATTGTGTTTGCAGTGTGTTCCGGCATATTATACGAAATTTCAGTGTCCCACAGCAAAATTCGCCTATATCCATAGATGTGTTCCCATTCCTGATAAGCCAATTAAGTTTGCACTGAGACAATGAGGAGCGTCTAAACCCCAATTAGCTAGGTTTTGATAAGGTATGTTAATTCAGTCCGATAAATAAATTGGCTAACTAATAAACGCATTACCTCTGTTTTCTTCGTTTTTCTTTTTTTTTTGATTTCACGATCTTTGATATGTGATTTGTTGATGACTAGTATGACTTACGCAAGTTTCCAACAAGATACAATAATAATAATATCATAAATCATATTCCATCCTTTACAATATATGAGCAGTTGTTAACTTTTAGGATATGATTTTTGACTATTAGTATTATTAATAAATTTAGTATAAATACTTAAAAATATAATTTATATCTAAAATATTTATGATAATAAATCAAACCATAGCAAAATACGTAATATTTATATAACATTTTTAATAAGAGGAATGGTCAAAACACCAAAATTAAAGCCACTACTATGCGTATTTTAGAATGGAGATAATAGAAGGTATCCGGTTTTCTAATGATGCATATAATAGTATAACCTATATCAATATTTTGTAGATCTTATCGAAACACTAGAAAGCCAGCCGCCGGCACAGATTGAATGTCAAGTAAAAGGGGAGGATGGGAATAGTATACGAGCAGACTTTTGTGATTTGTCCCACCTACCTAGCTAGGCGCAAACATCATAACACGTGCACTCGGTATGAAAATCAACTGCTGGAATTGAAAATCGACGATTCCCGTACCAAGACCAAGAAGAGTGGCCTTTAAAGTTGAGAATTCACAACGGCTAACTTATCATGAGTAGTCGCATGACAGCTTCATCTCATCCATGCGTAGACTTCAAGGTGTGTGAGTGTGGAGCTAAGTTAGGTGTGCGTGGCCTCTATTTATGGTATGTTTGGAACAAGGTAAAATTTACACGTTCCTGCATTTTTTTTAAATTAAACTATTTTCTATGAAATTTCTGTATGATTTCTGTGAAATTTTTGGCCTTTAGTTCATTTGTTGTACAGAGAGAGTTAGGGCCAGAGAGCAGATTCAATCTCCAGATATGTTTACCTCTGCAGTTAAAATACGATATATTATACTGAACGACGATGTTTTTAGTTTATAGATTTTCTTAAAAAGCTACGGGAACAAAATGCCGTGCAACTAAATTCAAATAATTATGAAGGAAAATTAATGTTATATTCAAAATTTTCAATCTAAATTGCACATATTTGTTATTATAATAGCTAAAATACGTGGCCCTTAAGATTGCATATAAATATACACACATTCACCATTATTAGAAATTAAAAATGCCGTCAAATAATATATATCTAAAGCAATTTAAAACGTATATGAATAAAAAATGCGCCTATTTATATGTTTGTAAATTACTCTTATGTCACGAAATAATATACGTTAAAAACTAGAAGTAGTTATTAATCAGAATGTAGCACAAATGGATAATAATATTAAAGTATTTTTATAGGTACTTGCACGTCAACCCCGTGCTTTGCACCGGCCAGTATGAACTATAAATATTAATAAATAAATAAATATATATATATATTTAGACCTACAATTAATTAAAATTACTATTATTGAATATATCTCATATGTTATACATTAATAGAATGTATTTATATACATAATTTTTTATCTTATCTAGCAAATTAATATTTATATTTTAAATGGCATAGTGGCAACTAATATGTAAAGTAGGGGCTTCTTTAGATAATCTTTTATAATAACACAACAGTTAATTTATGTGCAAGGTTACTTTAATTCATCTTTCACAATAGCATGATATATAATTTACATTCAAATTTTGGAGGTTTCTTTAATCCATCTTTCATATATAATGACGTGGTTGTTAAACTATGTGCAAATCTAGAGGGTTACTTTAATGTTCTTTTATAATGGCATGGTGGGTAATTTATATGCAAATTTAAAATGTTATTTTAGTGGTCATTTATAATAGCATGGTGGGTAATTTTTTTAGAAAATATAATAGATTCAATGGTTATTATTATTGAAGACTGTTTTATAGATAACCATATGTTAATGATTTTTGTGGGAATTTCTAGGATTTCTATATTTTTCTAGCGTGCTTCGTAATTCGTGCTTCTTTTATAACCTCTAAGGGCTCTTTTAGCTATTTTCTTTTAGAATTGAAGGGGATTGGATGGAACTTAGGGATAAATGTCTATCCCCCCCCCCCCAATCCGCTCCATCGCCTTCAATTCCAATCGAAGATGGTTGATCCAAACGAGCTCTAATTAGTACTCCCTCCATCCACGAAAAAATGAAATCCTAGCTTTGTCCTAAGTCAAACCATTGTAACTTTGACCAAATTTATTTCAAAATATATTAAAACTTACTCTACCAAATTAGTATCATTAGATTCTTGTTGAAATATATTTTTATATCATACATATTTGATATCATAAATGTTATTACATTTTTATATAAATTCGGTCAAACTTATGATAGTTTGACTTAGGACAAAGCTAGAATTTCATTCTTTTGTAGACGGAGGGAGTAATAGTAAGATTATATTAGAGTATAATAAATGAAAGATAGTGAATATTAATAATTCTAGTTAGTTATGTATCCTAGATTATTAATAATAAAAATGAATGAAATTTAAATGCTTTGGTCTCCTAACATTACTAGCTCCTGTTGGAGTACGGCGTTCATGGAGTAGTATGCTAGTAAGATCAAATGTATACGAGTAGCGCGATTACTTGCACAAACTAAATAGTTTATAATTTACACCGACAGTTAAATATTTCGAGGTTTTTTTCTTTCGCACAAAGTTTGACCAGAACCCGTACGTCTAGAATGTACAGATTTATGTCATTGCTTAAGGAACAAACATCAAATGATTGGCGGATGAGAAGTTTAGAATACACGAGCACTTGACCTTTATGCGCCGTTTAGACATTTTTTACGGTGTATACTAGTGGGGAGCTAGTGTAAACAGTATACTCATGGCATAAAAATTACTCCCTTTAAGTCCAAATTCGATGTTGTTTTGAACAAGGGTTTAGTCGAACTGTTACGTAACTTGAGTATAAAATACTTTAAAATTATCTCATTTTAGAACATAAGTGTCGTGTATAGATTTTCTTTGAAAAGCACTTTCACAAAAGTAGACAAATTTTGTTAGAAAATTTATGAATTAATCTACTAGAAAACATTGGTCAAAACTACATTTGTAAACACCTCATCGTTCTCCAAAACACATCTAGTTTCAATTTGGAGGGAGCAACTTTTCAAATGGCAGGGAAGAAAGATCCAGTGACACCTTTTGTTAGAGGGAGAGGGGCGGGCCTTGCACTAGGTCCATGTAGGCTATGGCCCAGGTTGTGCTCAAATATACAATTAATGGGATTTTCATTCACATATATAAGAGAAAATTAAAGCCTAGCAATTTTGTTTCTCAATGGACCTGTTCGAGTCCAATGTGGATCCTAGGTCCACCTTTGACAGAGAGGACCTGTTTGATTAGGGAAAATATATAGCAATTTGACGACCATGCGTGTGAGAAATCAACAATTACCGCTGTGTTGTTGGCACACACGGAACTAGTACGTTGGTGTGTCAAGCTTCAATACATGTGGGCGGTGGTGGGCCTATCGCGTGCATTCAGACAAGTGGCAGTGGTCTAGACTCCACTCTAGCTAGGCAAGTGCCACTTTGAAGTTTGAAATGTGCGGATATATACGAAAACAACTTAGATAACCGGTGCGATTCATGCAAACGAAGAGGTTTTGATAGATACTGGCGGATATAACTCTATACGGATTGTACGATTGTTCATCACAAACCTCTAAAAAAAGCAGACTTCAATGAAAAAGAAAGAGAGTCCGTTCGAGCAGCATACATAGATATTACCGGAAATGTTGTTAAAATACTAGTGCGAGAAGGCAGAGGTGTAAATCGTACGGATATTATCCATCCATACCTAAGTCCAAAACCGTATCAAAGTTGTGAGCTATGAGACCTTCCTCAAAGTTGAATATACATTTGGTGTAGGTATCTATTCAAATCTTATCCAGCACAATTGAAAATATCTATATCTGATCTGAATCCGAAAAAAAAAACATAAAAACAAATATAGGAACCGGCGGTATCCGTCCGTGCCGTGTTCCTGACTCTTCTTCGCAACAAGCTCGAAATGAACGGGAATAAAGAGGGAGGGAAAAGATAAAGATTTATCCAATTACTGGCATGCAAAAGTCCCCCACGTGGTTGACCACCGGGCATGGGTCGATCATGTGACCGGCTGCTAGCTGATCCGACGATCCTCCAGTGACCAGTTGTCTAGCTGCCTGCTGTATCGATCGGAGCCGGAGCAGAGCAGCCATCAGTGACCCGCTCGCTATCCTTGAACACGCTACTACGGTTACCAGGATCGGCAGCTACCGTACCCTGGGCCGTCGCTGTCGCCCCACCTACGCTACTACGTCCTCCGCGCGCGCGCTGTTGCCGCGGAGCCGCGCGCGGCCCGTGGCCACGGGACTCAACTAACCCCGGGCGCCCGGCGAGCGTCCGCACGAGCGGGGGCGGTTGGCACACGTGTCTCGGGCGCCACCTCCCCGTCGCCGCCGCTCACGTGGCCTCCATCCGCCCGTCCAACTGACCTAACACCGCCCGGCCCCCCGCGGCCGCGCTATATAACCACCACCCCGCCATCTGCCATTACTACCACACACACACCTAGCTCCCAGTCTCCCACCACTCCAGCCTCCAGCTAAGCTCAGCGACCGTTCCGGCTTCCGCCGCCGCCGCCGGCCGGTCATCAGCCACTGCACTGGGCGAGAGGGGTAGCTGCCTGCCTCTGGTACAACGTGCTGAGACCGCGGACCGATCGAGATGGCCGGCGCGACGACGGTGACCGTGGAGGAGGTGAGGAAGGCGCAGCGCGCGGCGGGGCCGGCCACCGTGCTGGCCATCGGCACCGCCACGCCGGCCAACTGCGTGTACCAGGCCGACTACCCGGACTACTACTTCAGGATCACCAAGAGCGAGCACCTCACCGACCTCAAGGAGAAGTTCAAGAGGATGTGTGAGTATATACTGTGTCTTCCACGACGACGAACCATTCCTCATCTGGTCATTTCTCACGCATCTAGCTGCTGTCGTCTATCGATCATCTACCGATGATCTCACCCCCGTCGTCGGGTCACATCCCGTCCACTACGGCCCCACCGTCTCCATCTCCACCCATCTCTCGCACGCGAGTACCACCAGCTACAAGCCTGCAGCTTGCATGCATGCTAAGCTACATGCTATGGCCGGCTTGTGGTGAATAGATCGATCCACCGATGATAATAATCTATTCGTTCCGAGATCGTTGTTCCATCTCTGATCTCAATCGCCACATGCATGCGTGCAGGCGTCGTTAATTATTAATACATATAATCAAATGTGTCCAATCATACAACAAGGTTACATATATTTTTTTATACTATTCATCAGTCATCAATATTCAATAACTAGCTAGTTTAGGAAAACAAACTGCTTTCAGAGCGAAGAGTCCAGTACTACGTATAAGTACTCTCTTCTTTAGGACTTGCAGAGCTAGGATCCCAAACAGCTAAAGACAGACAGTTGTACGGCATTACCTAAGTAGGGATGAGTTCTAGAGAACATACTACCACTAGGTTATTAATTAGGTAAATTTAATTACCGATTAATCCAGTGGTAAAAAAAATCTGCAGCCATGAAACCCCCGTGTTCCTGGATTTTTGGGTAGCACTAGCTTGGCTAGGTAAATATATATAGACGCAGCCCGGCCCCATGCCATGCATGCACGCACACACAACAAGCATGGCCACCGTACCATACGGGGTGACGGTGAAGGAAAAATAGAGGGTCAACCGGCCGGCTACCAGTACGACCAACACACGGGCGTTGTGCTGTGTTTGTTATTACCTACAAGATTTTTTTCCTTCGACAAATATAATTGGTTACACTTAATAAATAATAGTACGTACTCCAGTTAATAGTCTCCACCGTACTAGTATATATGTACGTACTATACTTTATTAAGCTAAACAGTTTTTTTCCCCTTCGAGAGCTACTCTTGATGGTTACAGTTAATAAGTAATAGTACTCCAAGCCTCCATTGTAGTATAAACTACCGACTTATGCTAAAAAAAAATTCAAAGGCGGTTCCGGCAGGCAGCAGCATCATCGAGCGGCCGATCTGCTGATCCCGTTTCTTGGCGCCTTTTGCCGCCGGCCTAGCTGCCATATGCATGAAGGCACACGGCAAGGCCGTATAGATGTGGATCGATACATCATCACCTCCTCGATCATGTGTGCCATGCACGGGAGTGAAGTTATTTGCCTTTTTTTTTCTTCGATATACATAATTGGGACGACGTGTGTGCCACGCGGGGAGGATTAATTAGATGCCACACAAATGCCATAATGTAAAACGTCCCACGCATGTTCTCTTCAGACACTTTCACTCACACATGGCAAGCTCCCAGATTTTAATTTGGCAACGATTTGATACAAGCCCCTTCAAGGGGCGCTCACACACTGGTTGGATCGAGCTGCGCGCTTTTGTGTTGATGGTGACATGGCATGCATGCTTCAGGCCAGAAGCACCTAGAGTAGGTTGGGCGGGCCCACGTGGCAGAAAAGCAACCGCACGTCGCCGGCTTGGCTGCAGTAGTATTAGCAACTATATAACTCCTGTTTTAGTAGTACCATCATATGATTATTAAGCACAGCAGCATTAGTTATATTTGCACACCTAAACACAGTACAGTAATAGTATTTTTTTCCCCTGACGACTTTCTGCTGGGTGGACGAGCGAGCGAGAAGCATCAACATCAACTGCGCGCTGTGACACTGACCGTGGTCGTGCCTTGACTTTCATGTTCTTGTTCAATTCCCTGCAGGCGACAAGTCGATGATCCGGAAGCGGTACATGCACCTGACGGAGGAGTTCCTGCAGGAGAACCCGAGCATGTGCGCGTACATGGCGCCGTCGCTGGACGCGCGGCAGGACGTGGTGGTGGTGGAGGTGCCCAAGCTGGGGAAGGCGGCGGCGCAGAAGGCGCTCAAGGAGTGGGGGCAGCCGCGGTCCCGGATCACGCACCTCGTCTTCTGCACCACCTCCGGCGTCGACATGCCCGGCGCCGACTACCAGCTCACCAAGATGCTGGGCCTGCGCCCCTCTGTCAACCGCCTCATGATGTACCAGCAGGGCTGCTTCGCCGGCGGCACCGTGCTGCGCGTCGCCAAGGACCTCGCCGAGAACAACCGCGGCGCCAGGGTGCTGGTCGTCTGCTCCGAGATCACCGCCGTCACCTTCCGCGGGCCCTCCGAGTCGCACCTCGACTCGCTCGTGGGGCAGGCGCTCTTCGGCGACGGCGCCGCAGCCGTCATCGTGGGGGCCGACCCCGACGAGCGCGTCGAGCGCCCGCTCTTCCAGCTCGTGTCCGCCTCGCAGACCATCCTCCCGGACTCCGAGGGCGCCATCGACGGCCACCTCCGCGAGGTCGGCCTCACCTTCCACCTCCTCAAGGACGTACCGGGGCTCATCTCCAAGAACATCGAGCGCGCGCTCGAGGACGCCTTCAAGCCGCTCGGCATCTCCGACTGGAACTCCATCTTCTGGGTCGCGCACCCCGGCGGGCCCGCCATCCTCGACCAGGTCGAGCTCAAGATCAACCTCGACAAGGAACGGATGCGCGCCACCCGCCACGTCCTCTCCGAGTACGGCAACATGTCCAGCGCATGCGTGCTCTTCATCCTCGACGAGATGCGCAAGCGCTCCGCCGAGGACGGACAGGCCACCACCGGCGAGGGCTTCGACTGGGGCGTCCTCTTCGGCTTCGGCCCCGGACTCACCGTCGAGACCGTCGTCCTCCACAGCGTCCCCATCGCAGCCGGCGCCGCCACTGCATGAGCGCGGTGTAACCATCGATCACCGCCTCGCAGCGTCTGATCGCCCCTCTACCGCCGCCGCCAAACATACGACTCTATATACCAACCACACACTACACACTAGTAGCCTCCGGTTCCCGTGTACTCTTCTGCCCCTGCATTTGTCCGTTTCCTCACACACAAATAACGTACTCTTCTGCCCCTGCATTTGCATGGTCACATGTAGCTGTTGTTACGTACGTAGTATATTTTCCATCTTGTACGCACTGTCACATAAAATCATATGTTTGCATTGCATATGATGAGCCCTGGTAGATGAACCTGCTGAATTGTAAGGGCCACAACCTAGCTGAAGCCTGAAGGGCCCTGTAAGTGCCATTTTATATTACCATGGATAGTGAGGTATTGTATACCTGTGTAAGACATGCTTGGCTGTTTTTAATTTGTTTCGTGAGACAAGATTATAATATGGTGGTGATGAGCAAATTGGCTACCATTTTTATATTAGTAGTGTACCTCAAGTGTTTGATTGTTTTATATGTCAGCTCAATCAATTGATACTAGCATATCCTGATATCCTAATTAATCGTGGAAGGAATCCGAAACCAGCGCGCGGATCCTGATATCCTAATTAATCATGGAAGGAATCCGAAACCAGCGCGCGGAGCCCGTTGTGCCAACGTGTTACCTACGCATTAGTGAATAAACTCACAAACACAGTATCCACATAAATTGGTGACTTCATCCTGTCTCAAGCACTAAAAAGTTAGTACATGTTATTGCCAAAGAAGATGTGATATGCATGCGGTCGTGCATCCATACCAGAAAGTTTGGTTTGATCGTAAGTTCTGGTTTTAGGCCTGTCTACCTTTTTTGCAGTTTCTTCTATGCACTGCACATGAAAAAGAATTACAGAGTTAAGATGATATGATATGAATTAGAGAGTTGAGATGAAATGATACGAATTACTCGTTAAGAACGTCCACAACTTCATCGTAGTAAGAGGTTGGCTTCCTCATCAAGTCAAGAACATGCATAGTGCCTCTTTCAATCTCTATAATAAGTAGTATCCAGTGGAAGCTGAACGATTATACATAGAGAGCATATTAAACAAAACAATTATATAAATGGAAAATATACAAGGTACGAGATAATAGACGCTAACCCAAAGTTCTAAGGTAGAAGTATGTATTGCTTGAAATGCTATGAACAAAAAAAACTCATCATTTATGGTTTATAGCCTTACTGCCTCACGGTGGTCATTTATGGTTTTTTTGTTAACCACAATAGGATCCATGAAGGCCACATTGTAAATCCCCTCTATAGGACGTCTTTGGATCTACATCCTGCAGTGCAAGGTAGGTGTGATGACACAAAAATGATGAATATATAGACGCTGGAGAGATGAAAAGCACTTACAGAACCCAGCAGCTGATGAAAGATATGTCGAGGGCGCCTCACTTGTATATCTCATAGATCTCTCTAAAATCCAATCAGAACACATCGATGCCATTGAAGTAGTCTTTATCTTTCACACGCACACCAAGGTTCTTCGTGTCGGATGTGGATTTCTTCATGTACTAGGCATGGAATCTACGCATTTGTGTTGATAGAAGATCGATTAACTCTTTCCTAGTGGCTTGCCATGCTCAAATTTCCAAACTTAATTCTTCCATAGATTCGAGGCCTTGCTTCCCCAGCACCTGTTCTCTCGTAACACCGGATTCTCTAACAAACCTTTCCATCAGATCATCTTGTTCTGAGGGCATATGAGGAGTAGCTTGTGGTTGTTATCCAAGCTAGGACACTTCACTATTCTTAAAACGCTTTTCATGATAAGCTTTCTTCACCATGTGATCATAGTTTGATGGAACATGTTTCTTGGCTTTTTTGCTCATCTTAACAAAGAAGTCACTCATAGCCGGACCTATCATTTTTCCTCAATACTTCTCTTCCTGGATTGCTCCTTGAGATCAACACTCACATGAGCCTACAAACTCCTCGTCAGTTCAGTCATAAGCTTGCTTCGTTTGTGTCGTCTTAACTGAGGAGCTGCTAGTTTGTTGTGACTTGCTTCGAATTTTTCCTACTCGCGGCGGTTAAGGTGGTGCACATGTTGGCTTCTTCCTGAGTGGAGGTGAGGGGTTCTTCCTTGCAGGGTCGGGGCTCCGATGTGGAGGTGAGGAGCTCTTCCTTGGAGGGTCAAGGCTACTCCGTGAAGGTAAGTGGCTCCTATGTGGAGAGTCTAGCAGTGGAGGAGCCCCACCTACTGTGATTGCCTCGGTACAACCTGTAATTTTAATGAACCGTTTCTTCCATAGAATGAATCCATGGACATCCCCTAGATCAGTGGTATAATTGATGGAGCACAGCCACTAGATCTCCCACAGTTGAGGTGCCATATGGTTTTGAGTGAAAGATGGTACAAAGGCTCCTACCAAGAAATGGGTCATAAATGACGACCCCAACGTCCACCCTAGAGCAATGGAGGTCTGGCTGGTACTGGTTCCATTCCTCAGACCACTGATCAAGGTAATTGGCTCTAAAAGTACGCTAACAATTCAGATGCTGATGGGGCTCTGGACCCCACTCTTGCTAGTCGCTATGCAGTTAGCCGACCTCTTGTGAGAGAAGTTCGGCCTTAACCCAAAGTCTGAGCCAGAGGCTACTAGAAGGCACATCCAAATTACTTTGATTCGGCTCCATACCCACCTAGGTAAAGGTCACAGACTTTACCAAGTTTTCTTGATGCAATCGGACCACCCCCAAAGAGCACATTAGTCATTACTTGGAGCAACTCTGGGCTGCTATTGAGGGTCTGCATGCTCTCCTTGTCTTTGTCGGTGCGATTGCTTTCAGCTGGTATACTTCACTGCCTGCAAATTCCATCTACACTTAGAAGGACCTGGAGGATCAATTCCATGCTAAATTCTTCATGATGCATCAACTAAGGCTATCTGATCTTATAGAGGGCTGCCAGAGACCGAATGAATTGGTCCAGGATTATATCCATAGCGCAAGGGAGCAAGGTAAGTGTTACTCTCTGCACATCCCTGACATTGAGCTTGCCAGTCTTGCTTTTCACGGTTTGATTGGCCCGATTTGAGACTATTTTGCCACTTAGGAGTTTAAGAATCTTGGGTAGATATTAGAAAAAGTCTCCATATATGAGAGGAACTCCCAAGACATTTGTCATAAAAGACAGGTGGCTTACATGGCCTTCAACGAAGAAGAGGACATTGATGTCGAGCTTGAAGTGGTAGTCGTGGAGTGGTCATACGATTGGTTTGTGGTGGCATGTCCTTGGCTCAAGGTGGCAAAAGACAAGGAATGTTTTGACTTCTACATCACCAAGGCCGACAAGATTTTCAATCTCCTACTCAAGAAGAAGAAGATCAAGCTGATAGTTGACCACGTCCTCCTATTAGTTGAGGAGCTCCGCTCTAGGGTCTACTGTAAGTGGCACAATTCTAGTACTCATCACACTAATGACTACAAGGTGTAGCAACAACAGATCCAAGCAGCCATAGAGTAGGGAAGGCTCATCTATGACAAGAAGCCCATGAAGATAGACAAGCATATGTTCCTGATCAATGTTGTAGAAGTCGGTCAATCCATCTGTTCGTGTAGACAATGATCTCCTTTGGTCGATGCACCATGCCAAGCTAGCTCACCATGGCCACAAAGGAAGAATGCATCACCTCTGAGATGCTACTGAATAAGTATGAAGGGATGCACACCCGTCGCATGGAGAAGGAGTTCCGTAGGAGGAAGGCTATTGAGTAGGATGCTATGTAGCCCGCCTCACGCAGTCCAGTAAGTGAAGCGAGAGTATGAAGTGCGTAGCATGCAAATCTACGACCAGACATGTGAGCATTGGGGATCCCCCTTCTTCTGGTACTTCTAGGATGCTAGCATGGAGAGGCTCCCAATCGGTATAGATTGCCTCAAATGCAAAGACCACATGGACTATGAAAGGAGCAAATACTTAGTGTTCGCCAGGATAGGACACCGTGAGCGATGGTCTGATGGGAAGAGTATCTTGACTACCATTAACACTTTTACATTGACTATGAAGACGAACACAACGAGCCTCGGTGGTACCAAGACAGGCTCAATATGACTAAGAAAAGAAAGGTGCAGTGCCTCCGTGCCTAAGAACATGAGCTGGAATAGCTGGATTGTCGCCTAGAGAGCGGTTGCAAGGCCAACCCACCTCAACCTTGTCAAGTCTAGAAGAGGAAAGAATATGGCAAGGGCAAGGACAAAGCCGATGTCAATATGGTCTTTGCATTGTGGTACCCTCAGGGTACAAGGGCGTCTAGGACATCGAGACAAATGACAACATTTGCGTAGATGGAACATGGACCTCAGCATGTCATCTTCGAGAAGCCAAAAGACAAAAGGCACCGTCATCTCAAGGCATTGTACATCTATGACAACATTAATGGCACTCCTGTTGGGAACATGATAGTCAGTGGCAGTGCAAATGTCAATCTAATGTTGTACACCACCTACAGATGTCTAGGGAAGAAGCATGAGGATATGATCAAGGCTGACACTGAGCGACCTCAATGGGAGAACATGTCCAGCCAAGAGCACGATAAGCGTCGACTTGACCATTGGGTTCAAGTCTATCCCCATGACTTTCTTCATCACAGAGAGCACATGAGCTTGCTTAGTATTGTTGGGAAGGGACAGGATTCACACCAACTATTGCATCCTTCCATCATGCACCAGTGTCTGATTCAGTGAGATGGAGATGACGTATAAGTAATCAAGGTGGACGAGGCAGCCAGCATTGCGGTGGAACGCACACTATAGGGACGCTGAAGATTAGGAGACCTTGTTAGGGCAAGAATTGGAGGATTCCAGCTCCATTGACTCTTCAAAAAAGGGACACAATTAGTCTTCAAGATTGGCCCCTAGTCGATCCTCACCAAATATGCATGCAAAGATGGAGCGTTGATGAGATAGCCATTCCAGGCCATCTGCTCCCGACATCTTTAGAGTCAAGTAGTGGCCACACAGGAGTACTTAAGGTAGCGATGCCACTGGATGCCCATTGTCCATACCCAAATCCTACCCGTTCTATTTGTGGAGGATATGGATTATCCATTTCTAATGTGGATATGGGTAGGGTATTGACAAATAATACCCAATTAATCTGTACCCACGAGGCCATGAAGCACCGCAACGACCATGCGCAACTGGAGCTACGAGTGAGGCTTGGCTGGCCGCCATACAACGCGGTGGCAGCGGCCCTCCTGCCGGTACCGAAGCTCATGCTCAACCCGCGGGCCGCTGGCCACAGAGGAGGAGAAGGAGGACCAAGACCTGAACGCTGAGGAGGCGCTGCTGGCGGAGCTGGAGGACGCCCAGATGGAGAAGTCGAGGTCGAAGGATGGTCCCCTCGTCATCTGCAGGCTCGCTCTTGGGAGCCACGGACGGCACCATGATGGTCGTCGGCACCGAGCGACGTAGCCGCTGTGCCGTCAAGAGGTGGAGCACCTGCATGGGGGCCGTGATGAGTGGGTCTGGGAGCCGATGTGCCATGCGGGGACATGGGTGGCAGCTGGTGACCCCCTCTTTATCAGCGCATCCCGGCGCCTCGTCTAGCTCGGAGCAGAGCGTCGCTGTTTTGCTTGTGTCCGTGCATTATCCGTGCGGGCATGGATAATTTTGGGTATGGGCAAGATGGTATGGAATGGGTGTGGATAATTGTGGGTTTGGGTTTGGGTTTGGGTTTGGATTTGTCCAAAGTCTGCCTAGTGGCATCCTTATGTAGTAGATTCCAAACCTCTAGAAATTACTCTAAGTAGCGTGAGGCTAGTCCAAGTGATGGGACCCTAAAGGATGTAATCGTAGAGAAAGAACCAAGCCATGTAGATCCCCCTTTGCATAGAGCTAAGACCAGCCCTTGCAGTTAGTCCATTGGTAACTTTGTAATGTCAGGTATACATGCTACTAAACCTAGTCAATGCGATTGGACATCAAGTAATTAGGAGGGTGAGGCCGGCCTCGGTGATCGGCCATCAGAAACCCCTTACTCATGTTTTCCAAATAATACTGAATTTGCAGATGATGGCAAGTTAGGCTTGTGTTTTGCATCAGTAGACGAGCTTGAAGAGGTCGACATAGGCCCATGTGACAACCCACACCCCACTTTTGTGAATATTAAGCTTAATCTTGAGTTTAAGGAAGATTAGCATCATTATATATTGAAATAATATGTCTACTATTTTGCTTGGGATTACTCTGAGATGCCTGGACTTGATCAATTCATCATTGAACATCACCTATCCATTAAGCCCAATTTCCGCTCGGTTGCGTAGAATCTTAGAAGGCTATACGATAGGTTGGTGAAACATGTCAAAGCCAAGATTTGAAAAATATTGGATGCCAAGTTCATACAACTGTGTCAATACTCACAGCGGGTGACTAACATCATACCAATTAAGAAGAAAGATTGTCGAGTCAGAGTGTGCATTGACTATAGAGACTTGAACAGGGCCAAACCAAATGATTAGCACCATATGCCCATTGTTGACATGTTAGGTGATGTTGTGGTAGGGCACAGGATGCTCGGTGTTATAGACAGAAACACCGAGTATAACCAAATATTCATGGTAGAGGAAGACATTTCTAAGACAGAGTTTGCATGCCCCATGGGTTTATTGATTATGTTGTAATGACTTTTTGGTTGAAGAACGTAGGAGCAACGTACCAATGTGCCATGAACTATATTTTCCATTAGTTGATTCGCTGGTTTGTGGAGGTCTATATCCAAGGCTTCACTTGGGGGCAGCTCAGCAAAGGGCCTTTGATGCTATAAAGCAATATTTAACTTCAATTCTCCCCCAATTTTGGTCCCACCTTAGAAACGCATGCCTTATATTATCTACCTATCAGCCGATGAGTCCTCCATCAATTCGGTCCACATTCATGAGTTTCAAGGCAAGGAGCGTGTCATTTTCTACCTTAGCAGGAAGCTAATAAATGTTGAGACTAGATAGTCTGAGATGCAAAAGCTATGCTTATGTGTGTACTTCACGTGCGTAAAGCTCTACCATTACCTCTTATCAGCAGAGGTAGCATTGGTGCACAAGTCTAACGTGGTAAAAATAGGAGGTCGTCCCCATACTCAAAGGGCAGTTAGGAAAATGCATGTACGCACACTCATACTTTGATTTGTGTTACCATCCAGTGAGAGCAATCAAATGTCATGCAGTCACAGACTTCATAGTGCAACACGCCCCCTACTTTAGTGGAGTTTGTGAAAGTTGATGCTTTGAGAGATGTTCTTTGATGGAGCTGCGTGTGGTGCAGGATGCGGCATCGGTTTGGTTCTTGTTTCTCCTCTTGGGGGCAACAACTAAGTATTCTTTCAACTTGCTTGACAAATGCACAAACAATCAAGCGTAGTACAAAGGATGTGGTGAAAGGGATGCAAATCTTGCTTGAGGAGGGTGCTGAGGTTGTGGAAGTGTTCGACGATTTCAGAGTCATTACCAATAAGCTAATTGGTGAGTCGAGGTGCAAAAGTGATAGTATATATCGATCGTTTATAGTGGGCCAGGAGTTGATTGAAAAGTTTAGGTGCATTGACTTATCTTGTGTTCTGAGGGAGCAGAACCTAGAAGCCAATGACTTGGATCAGATGGCGTCAGGATATTTGTCGGTTAAACAGGGGATCGATGTGCAGATCAGATATATTAAGCAAGATGATTAGAAAGCTAATATCTTTAATTACTTGAAGGATTCGGCTCAGAAGAGCAAGCAAGAGAATCAGGTATCAAGCCTTGAAGTACACACTAGTCGATGGTGAACTCTACTACAGAATTCTTGAAGGCTTGTTGTTGAAATGCCTCATCCCAAAATAGGTCGTCCAAACTATGCAGGTGTACATGAGGGGATTTGTCATAGCCATCGATCCTCTCACAAGATGAAGTGGTTGATCAGAAGGACTGGAAATTTTTGGCCAATTATGCTAGAAGACTGTTTCAAATACTACAAACGATGCCAAGAATGTTAGTGGTTTGGCAATGTCAAGATGGCCCCAGCATCGGCTTTGAATCCGATTATCAAACCATGGGCATTCAAAGGATGGGGTATGGACATGATTGGTGAAATTAATCCTTCATTGAGTAAAGGCGAGGAGTTTATGTTGCCCCAACATGTTATTTTACCATGTGGGTGGAGGCAATCCCGACGAGAGCCATCGTAGCGGCTGATGTGGTACAGTTCGACAAGGATCCCATCACACACAGGTTTCAAATTCTACAGACCATCACCACAAATTAAGGTACCATCTCTATGGCTAAGAAATTTGAAAAATTCATAGTTGATTTTGGCATTAAGCTGTTGAATTCGTCTCCATACTATGCTCAATCAAATGGTCAAGCAGAAGCTTCTAATAAAAGTTTGATCAAGCTTATCATGAGGAAGACAGACAAACATCCGAAGAAGTGGCATACCAAGCTCCATGAGGCATTGTGAGCTTACAGAATTTCATGTCATGGCACAACCAAGGCGTCTCCCTTACAGTTAGTGTACGGACAGGAGGTCGCGCTTCCATGAGAAGTCAAAATCAGCTCAAGACGAGTATCTTTACAAGATAAGCTGACAGCCGAAGAGTACGCCGCCTTACTCAGGACTAATACGGCAGATGTAACAAAGGTTATGCCCTGGAACAAGTCAAACGAAATAAAATTAAAGTGGCTTGGTACTACGACAAGAAGGTAAATCCTAAATCGTTCCTGGAAGGGGAAATTTGTCTGGGAGCTAATCTTGCATGTTGGAGACTCTGGAGGGTGTAAACTTTCCCGAGGCCATCAATGAGAAATATTTGAAGCAGCATTGTTAGCGTTCCAGGGATGAGGTATCCCCGAAACGTGCACGCGCAGACTGTTTAAAACTAAGGTCCTAGGAAACAGTATCTCTTGGGGTTCATAACACCGGCTGCTAAAAAAGTGGCCACAGTACAGAGTGGTTGGATGCGTTTAAAAGCAAGCAGAGGCAAAGAAGTCAACAGCATGGCGCATGGCATGCACCACCTGCATGCATGCAGCTACCTACTCTCCCACTTGCACGTAGGCTCCCCTTTTTAATATAGACAAGATAAGACATGTATATTCTCTCTCTTGGTTTATAAAAGAAAGCGAAGCTCCCTGGACACATATCCTTTCCATCTCACTGAATACGCACGCTCTCACAAATACAGACTCTTCGTCTTCCTCGGGCAGATAGGAACGAGGAGCGCCATGTATCATATTCATCTTTTTCCCGAAATATATTTATACAGATGACGTAGGGTGTTACACCGACCTGGTGGCCCGAACCTCTCTAAAAACCCCCGTCGTGTCTCTCGTGTCCATCGGGCCCTGTGATAGCGTCCACGGCCCTTGTTTTCGGGGTACTCTGCGTACCCGGTATTGGTGAAATTTTCGTCAACAAGTATTATCACAACTTTTGGGATGAATCTTTGTTGCCAATCTATTGAAGGTGTTGTGTGATCGGCTCTTTATAAGGAAAGAGAGCAAGAAAATGTCCGCATGCTGTCGATGGCTCATTAGGAGGGAAAGCTAACGTGTAGCCATCGCCTTGAGTGCAAAAATAAAGAGCCGATATAATGCCATCGACTTCAGCAATACAAAGAGGATCCAATACTAGACTTTATTTCTTTCACTCTGAGGCCAGAAGGCTTGCCAAATACAAAGAAAAAAAATACTATAGCTATTTGGGTCAAAGTAAGCCCATGGAGGGCATGCCATTCCTTTGGTATCACCTTGGAAGAGATGATTATGCTATCATCTCACCTCAAAAACCAGGACAGATATAGAGGGATATGTGAGGATACAAATACAAATAATTATTTTTTCTCTCAGACCAGATTCGATTACAGATGGTGCAGATGTTTCTATATATCCCATCGCCATACTCATGTCCAATTTTGATTTTCTATATGTGGATATGAGTCAAATATATTAACTAATCATGCATCCCATTTAGTATCTAGACCTTTTCAGGCAAACAGATTATCGGAAAATATCAGTCTCAGTTTATCACCCGATGAAAGCATGGATCTATCCAAATATGAAAGCAAGCCCGCCGGTAGCCCGACCAAAGGCTGACACCAGGATTGAGCAGCATTTTGTGTAGGCGTGGCAGGTAACTTGTTAAAATGCCTCAGTTATGGGGGTAGGATGGCTAATGATTCGTTAATAATGTACGGATTGGGTCAATCAAGCATTGCAGCATAACTGCACAAGCATGCTGTAAGGAAAATAGGCTGTGAGCCTCGTGCTTAGTTCCCTAGTGCGGTTTTGGTGGTTAAGGTATCAACATGTACCATTTGAGACAATATATGTGCAAGTATTTTTGTGTAAGTCCCAGCATGCAAAAGGTGGATTTGGGAAACAAATACCTCAAAGGAGGACTTAAAAGGCACAAGAGAAGACCCAAGATTCTATCAAGACGCAAGCGAGACGCATGACACGGTGGTCCCGTCGGATGGCCCGGTGGAGCCCCATTAGATGATCTAGAGAGAAGAAAAAGCTTTAGGTTGAAGATTCAAGACTTGATGCAAACTACTCACATCAGGCGGTCTGATATTCCCACCATCGGATGGTCCGATGGTACCATCATACATTCGAGATGGTGGAGAAGGAGAAGACCAAGTCTCGGCGCTTTGAAGCATCGGACGGTCTGATGGTTCCACTATTGGACGGTCCGATGGTCCATTGGACATTCTGGGCAGAAGATCAACCAATCAAGACCGCGAGCAATTCTACAATCATATGGTTCGATTATCTCAACGGTCAACAACTAAAGTTCCAACAGTTGTCTCCAATGGCTAGTTGGAGAGACCACCTAACGTTCCAATGGTCGCAATCTGCGCAGTCTAGCTTTTTTTTCAACGGCTAGTTTTGAGGTTTGGGTTATAAATACCCCCTTGCCCTCAACATTTTGGTTGGTGACTCTGGACTTCATTCTAGCGTTAAGACAGATTGGAGAGCCCATTTCATCCAAAGAGTTAAATAGACACATCTCGACATAGCTAGAGGTTGCGAGCTACCTTGCTTAGGCCTTGTTACCTGAGCTTGTGAGTGTACCGAGGATATTCGGAGTTACCCGACCGGGTTGCTTCACCTTTGCGAAGGTCACCTTGCCATCTTCTACCCTTGCAACGGCAATGTCGTGTTCCTTTGAGGACTACGCGAGAGCAAAGTCTTAAGAGAGACACCAAACGAGGACTAGGGGGAGACTTGCGAGTCTTCCCGATACCTCGGCAAATCTTCGTGTCTCCAACCTATGTCGTCAGCGCCATCGTTAGCGGCAATTTGCAATCACTCTATTCATCTCTTTAGCTTCCGCATTTATTTTTTTGCGATTTTGTGCTTACTTTCCTAGCTTGATAGGTTAGTTTATAGGTGGAATTAGGTTGCAAGACTTGGTTACAGTAGAGTTAACAACACTTAGCAAAATCTTAATGTACATAGCTAGTTTTTCTTGCATAGGTTTTGTTAAGAGATATATATGTGTAATCAAAACTCTAATAATCCTAACTTTGACAAATTTATATGCAAAATACTAAAATTTAGAATATTAAATTTATCTTAGTCAGAGTACCCAATAGTCCGTTGTATAATCACACGTATGAACCAAGCTTTGCCATTCGAGTTCTCTTTGTGGCCACACCGCAGCTTCTCGTATTCGTCTGATCGCATCATCCATGCATCTTTGACTCTTGGTTCTCTTGGCTCTCGGCCTCCACGGCAGTGCGAATTTGGCATGCCGTGCGGCCACATGACATCAACGTGGAACAGCCTACGGCAGCGCATGCTATCAGTAGAGTTCTATTGGCAGAGTGCTATCCATTACGAGATGAAATAGATCTGCCACTTAGTGCTATTGGCAGAGTTCGATTCTATCTTAATTAAGATAATCATATTAGTTTCGTTCCGCTATTATTTTAATAGTCATCTTTTTGTGTTGTAGCCATTGTCCATGAATCATTATTAAGTATCTCAAACTAAGATCAAACTAAGATTATCTCATTATATCATTGGATGTTATGTCATTATTACTTTGCAAATAAAAGTACATGTATACACATATAGTTATACCATGCACGTATATATACATAGATTTAGGGCCCATGCTATCAAGTTTGTACTAGTGCCTTCGGAAACATTGAGCCGGCCTTGATCTTGATCTTAGTATTACTAATTAGAGATTTCAACGTTTGGATACATTAATATTAAGCACTATAAAATCATATTAAACATGTAACTTTTATAATAATTAGAAATATCCGGCAATCATTTCATTATTATTAGACACTACGAAATCTGAAGAGCAAACAACCAAATGATGTAAACAGAAGAGAGTCCGCTGCTGGTACAGGAGGACTCCGACACGGTCATCGCCGGATCAAACAAAGCCACTAAATCTTGGCTAACAGCATAGGTACATGCATAGTAGTGCCTAACTGGACTGTCGTTACCATCCATCAATATGACGCACAAAGACTAATAAGGAGGAATTTGATACATTAGGCTAAAGTCTATAGTCGCTAAAATTTAATCAATTTATTCGAACAGGGAGGAATAATAGACGAGTTAAAGTTTAGCCAACACAAATGAGCCCGAATTGATGGCTAGCTAAAGCAGTCCTATGTACCAAACACCCCTAAATCCACTTTAACGAAATTTGCATGTAAATTACACAGTTCAAACGTTATAAAAAATGAACAAAACACACCCTTAAATTTACATCTAAATTACACAATTAGATAAACAAACGCCTACATATGTTCCTGAAATCATAGGTCAATCGTAACATAAGACAAAATTTGTCTTAAAGTATTATAATGAAAGATAATTTAAGTGTGAACTATAATTTGAGCAGATTATATATTATAAAATAGCTTGACTTAAGACAAAATCTTAGGATCATAATATTTTAGTGGAGGGGGTATATGTCACTTCATTCCGTTTTGTGAGATCTCTAGAGCCAACTTACATAGCCCCATTATTATATTATTCTTATATATTAGGACCAGCATGAGACATAATATGTAGGAGAAGTGAGCCGATCAATTGGTGATGATTTATGATGGATTTATTGGATCCTTCCATCAGATGTAGTGCAGATTAAGTTAATGTGATAAAGTATATAATTCTATAGCTATATTTGTAAAAAGACAAGGAGCTACAATGAGCACTCAAATCAACCAAAAAATATTGTTCTTTTTGAAAGATAATATATATTGCTCACTTTCCATCTGTCTAATAATACATCTAGTTGGTCTTCAGTTTGTAGCTAGGTCACCGTTACTTTGTAGTTGAACCTTTTTCCCAACATTTTGGCTGGTGCCTGGTCATTAATTTCAACCCATAGTTTATAGTTTGAACTTTCATGTGGGCCTCACCAACCTCCGGATTAGGGGCACAGAAAGAGAGAGGTCAGAACGAAATCACCTTTAGCTAGCTATCCATCATCAATCCCCACTATCCGCCCAGCATTCGGAACCTTCTTCAACAACAAGCACTCATGCTCTTCCATCAAAATCCGAAAGGTACTACTAGTATCTGTACTAGTTGTTCATCAGTCAGCTCCGACAGAGTAGTGTGCCAAGCAAAAAGGACAACTAAGCAACATGCATGTGAAGCCGGTGTTGTTTGGAATCGATGTGTAACAAGGAAGAAGAGAGATCGACCTTGTGGATTCTCCCTGCATATATATATTGTAGGACATATTTTAGGTCACATGTCAACTTATGATTTGGCGTGTGTGCCCATATATATCTATATCTTGTGATTAGGCGAGCTAGCATTTGTGGTGGCACACAAAAGTATATTTTGTATATAGATAGGGTAACTGTGCTACTGTGGACTTTTTGTCACTACTGTGGGCGCGACTTTGTTTGGAGTGTAGGGTATGTGATCTTTCCTGTGTACCAAAAGCAAGCTCGCTAGAGGGAGTAGGTGTGGGAGCTTATCTGCTGGATTATCACTGTAGAACCTCATTGGACATCTTCTCCGCTTTGTTTCCAAGTGCTGACGGTTGGGTTGTGTAGACATCTTGACGCATAGATTGGTTGCGGGATCGAAACCTAGAAAGCAGGTGAAAAATCCATGTGTAACTAATAATTCTATTGTCATTGTGGGAAATCAACCCTACTTATTTGCAGGGAAAACAGTTTTCATCATTTCACAGTAGCAGGGAAAATCCAGATTTTTGTAGTTCAAATAAAACTATTAAAATCGTTGGATATATAGAATTAGTCAATATATATCAATTATTTAAAAAATCTCAAAGCCCCAGGTGGAAGCAAAAGAATGGTGGACATTTGTAGTCCTACCTAGCTAGTCGAACGAAAGGATCACATAGTTCAACATGCCCACTCGTGGGTGTATACTAATTTGTGTAATGTTTTTCAACATTTACTTTTAAAATTTAGTCTAGAACATGTCTAATTATATTCAGCGGAAATGACCAACAATTTTAGTCATCGTTTACCGTGTTTGTTTTTTAAAAAAAAAGTGGAACTAAATAATCTAGCTAGGCCGATTTTTTGTTTCTAAATAAAATATAACAAGCTACTAGCTGAATTTCACATGGGTTATATTTTTCCCAACATTTTTAACTACTACAAAATCAATTTTTAGAGCTAGTTGGTTCATCCCCTATGTATACAAATTCCTGTTTTTTCTGCCATCGCTTCACACAGAAAGTCAGAAAGTTGGCCAAATCGCTGTAACCAGTGATTTTTTACCACTTGTAAAAAGCATTTAGGTAGTAGCTGTTCGATCCTTAGTGTTATTTACCATCCACATTTGTTTTTCACTGCATTTTCGGAGGTCGCTCATCTGCGGTCACTGTCTAGGACGCCTCGATTGACCAAACAGTGTTGGGAACAAACAAACAAATAGTATCATGTCCATTATAAAACATACATTAGTGCCGTTGGAGTTAATCTAGGTAAGTCCAATTTTTTTTGTCGGCGAGGCTGTTAAATGTCTTCGAGTTATTGTTAAGGGAAGGGTAGCTCTGGATTAAGCAGGGGGGGAGATAAGCATACAGATTTTCTAGATTGTGGTTTAAATGGGAATGGTGAGTTGGAATTTTTAGCAATGAACCAATTATGTGGTTCTATTGCTGAGGGAATTAGTGATGATGACAGTGATCTTACAATAGATCTACATCTAGTCCTCATCGCAAGGTCAAATCCAAAACATGCTTTCTTGACTAACTGAGTTTGTTCAATTATGTACTGAAGAAACTTTACTTATCATCACAGGTGGTGACTTTAATATTCTAAGGAGTCCATTAGAAAAAATTATGGAAATTATAATAATGACGTGGCCTTTTTTATTCAATGCGGTTGTTATTGATTCGTTCAACCTTCATGAATTCGAGATGTGTAGCCGTCAATTCACTTGGGCCAATAGTCTTCCAATTCAAACGTTTGAAAAATTGGATCACATATTGGTAACAACTGAGTGGGAGTCTAAGTTTTCTAGATCCATGGTTCAAGCATTAATTAGATAAATTTCTGATCACATCCCTCTTTTCCTTAATACTGGAGACACCTCTACGTCATGTATAGCCCACACATGTTTAGATTTGAACTAGGATGGCTACTGCATGAAGGTTTCTTTGAGATGGTTAAAGAGGTTTGGGTATCGACGAACTGTGGTCACACACCTTTGGAACGTTGGCAAAACAATATTCGTCGCCTACGTCAACATCTAAGGGGCTGGGCAAAAAATGTTAGCAGAACTTGTAAAAAAAAAAGAAGAAACAATTGCTTAATAAACTAGATGAGTAAGATAAAAAAAGCAGAACCTATGCCTCTGAGCAGTAATGAAGTTAATTTGAAGTATGCTTTGAATGATAGATTATCTCAGTTGTTAAGGGAAGAGGAATTAAATTGGTACCAAAGGGCGAAGGTCAAAAATCTACTAGAAGGAGATGCTAACACTAAATACTTTCATTTAGTCGCTAGTGGTAAGCATAAAAAACTTGTATTTTCCAGCTAGAACAAGAGGAGGGCTTGACTGTAGGTGATGCAGATTTGAAAATGTATATCACAAAATACAACAAAAACTCACTTGATCCATCAGAATTTACTTACTTCAATGGATGAAACAAGCATAGCTGATGTACCTCAAGTTACAACACAACAAAATAAGATCCTAGTGGAGAAGTTCTCAGAAGACGAGGTTAGAAAGGTTGTCTTTGACATGGAACATTATTAAGGAAGGCTTGATGACACTTTTTGATGAGTTTCATAAATGTTCCCTGAATATCCACTGTCTTAATTTTGGAACAATCATGTTGTTGCCAAAATCTATAGATGCTAAACAGGTTCAGCAATATAGACCTAATTAGTTTGAAAATCTTCACAAAAGTGGCAACAAACAGCTCAGACTGCCTTTTTTATAGTACAAATATTATGGAGGGTGTTGTTATTCTCCATGAATTGCATAAAAAAAATACAATGGAATCATCTTTAAGATTGATTTTGAGAAGGCATATGATGATGTCCGATGGGATTCCTACAACAAGCCTTGAGAATGAAAGGATTCTCATCCTTTTGGTGTAGTTGGAGACAGTCTTTTGTTCTTTTGTTCAGGGTGGCAATGTAGGGATAAAATTTATGATCAATTGGGGAGCTTCTTTCAATCTAAAAAAGGCCTTAGACAGGGTGAGCCACTATCCCCAATACAATTTAACATAGTGGTAGGTATGCTGGCTATCATCTTGGATAGAGCAAAAGCCGATAGACAAATTAAAGGGGTAATTCCGGATTTGATTCAGGATGGTCTTTCAATCCTCCAATATGCAAACGACACCGTCATCTTTTTAGACAATGATATTGAACAAGTATATAACTTAAAGCTGTTGTTAAGCGCTTTTGAACAATTATCAAGGCTGAAAATAAAACTTTCATAAGAGCAAAGTTTTCTGCTTTGTAGAAGCAAAGCTGAATGAGGAGGCTTTACTCTAATTTGTTTGGGTGCAAAGTAGGTTCTTTTCCTTTGAGATAACTAGGTATTCCCATGCACTTTAGAAAGCTTCACAATCATAATTGGAAAATGATTGAGGATAGATTTGAAAAGAGGCTTAGTGGTTGGAAATTGAAGCTGCTCTCGCTCAGCAGTAGACTGATTTTGATTAATTCAGTCAAATAGTAAAAAAACCAGGGGACTCACAGTTTTAGGGTGGTCTCATGAGTGCTAAAAACCATTTCTTAAATGTAGAGTCCTTTATTTTAAAGAATGTGACACAAATTAGATTTTGGGAGGATGTCTGGCTAGGTAACCAACCTCTAAAGCTACAACACCCTTGTTTAACATTGTTCATAGAAAACATGCAACTATCACTACAGGAATCTAGTGGACTTTCGGCTGCCAAAAACCACCGAAAAGAAGGCTTTTTACCGCCGAAAATAGTATTTCAGCGGTAAAAAGCCTTCTTTTCGGCGCGTTTTGGCCGCCAAAAGTGTAACGCCGAAAATAAGGCAAACGGTCGAAAATTAGCTTTCGGCGGTTTTCGGCAACCGCTGAAAATTATTCTAGGACGGCTTAATTTTCGGCAGCGCCGAAAATAAACCCATTATTTTCAGCGGCTGGTTGTAGCCGCCGAAAATTGTCTAGGCCACCGAAAAATTTCGAGATTCCTATAGTGTATGTTGCAGAAGTTCTAAGTACATCTCCTCTAAAAGTGTCCTTTAGAAGAGCTTTACTTGGGACAAGCTAATAGAATGACATAATTTAGTTTCTGGAACAATGAACATTGTGCTTCAAGGGGGTAATGACATTTTTAGGTTGAACCTGCATAAGAGTGGTACCTTCTGGATCAGTTCCATGTAGAAACGTATATTTAATCATGGCATTAGAGTGTCCCAGAATGTTCGGCGTAATATGTTACCACTGAAAATAAATATTTTCTTGTGGTATATTAAAAGGGTGTACTTTTAACCAAGGATAACCTTAATAAGCGGAATTGGCATGCGAATAATTCATGTGTTTTCCGCAGTAGGAGTGAATCTATCCACCTCTTCTTTGATTGTCGATATGCCAAGTTTATGTGGCGCTTAGTTTACTTTTTTTTTTTTGGCATCACCCCTCCTGTTAATGGGAGCCATATGTTTGATCATTGGTTCAAACAAGGTGGTCAAAGCCGAGATCATGTATTACTAACGGGGCAGCAGGATCTAGAAATGAGATTGTTTTTGATAAATGCCGACTATGGTCTTTCTTCCAGGTACTCTTTAATGGAACCCATCGGCTGCTTATGGGCCAAGTTACAATGAAGTGAACTTATATCACTTTCTACCGTGCAAGCTTGCCAGTATTTAGAGACGGTGACAATGCAAGTGTTTGCTTCACATGGCTAGTCTTATGTTGCTAGGTTGATGTTTCCCTTTTGATGTTTTACTAGATGTTTTTGGTCATGTTTTGTGGACTTGTGTCTGATTTCCATCGAGGGACGAAACCGGAGACTTTGTTTCCATTATTATAAATATATAAATGCCAAGGAAGGTTAAACATTTGATACCTGTATTTGTTCATCGCAAATCGACTTCGCAGGCCAGTCCATCGAGGCCTTCCGGTCTAAACGACCCCCTTAAACAGTTGGGCCCAATATAACAAGTCTTGCTTGCAAGCCGGCCAGGCCCAGTCTAGCTTAGAAAAGGTCAGGCTTTTAGCCTTTTAAGCTCTTTCAAGACTCTGGGCTGATTATATACTAATGTGAGGCTAGCTAGTCAGGCTAGGGGGCTTGGATTGTGAATCACCCGGGAATCTGCTTTTCAAAAAAAGAAAAAAACGGGAATCCTATCTAGTATTAGTATATATCTTCTAGAAGAAAGAAATTTACGTATTTTCTCTCGTTCAAGATTTCCGCAAGGGAATGAACTATGTACTGAAGGGCGAAGGCAGACCGGACAGCCGAGCAAATAAAAAATAGCAACCAATAAGCCCGTGATAGGTTAATGTAATTGGGAATCTAGGTGTGATCTCAAACTCCAGGGGCTTATTTAGAATCTTAGTTTTCTAAAGCGCCTCTGGCGTTTATACCCTCCGTTTGAAGTCTAATAGATACTAGTGCAAGGCCGTTGCGCGCGGGCCACGCAAAGTTTTTTTTTTATGTAACGTATTTTGGTACATTGTGAATGACGACGGGATCGCAAAGTGTTATAATCTCAAAGTTCTGCAAGGTTTTGGTAATTGGTATAATAGTGTTTTTCCATAGGACCCGAAATATTTCTACTACGATTGCAGTTCTGTTTACCTTTACTTATCGAGAGCATGCCTGTACATGCGTGTATATGCTTCCGTTATATCGTAATATACAGGTACGTTTGATAAAAAAAAACATGGGATTATATCATACAAAGGAATCAACACAATGATGGGACCGTGGGACTGAATATAAACTTGATAATGTGGGACCGTGAGACTGAATATAAACTTGATAATGTTACTTGGTACACACGTTTAACAAGGAGATGCCATATTCTTGTAAGCCAACATATATTTAAACTACTCAGCTAAAGAATGCAATCACTGTAAAAGGCAGATATGCTCTACCCTGCCTTGAGCACTGACGAAACTGAAAGTGGAATCAAAATTGCACTGTTCTGCCTTTGTTTCACAAACTCTTAGGAATACAACATTCCCATCCAGAGTGCAAAGAGTTTTGAATTGATAATCCTTTTTATGGTGGGAAAAGGTCCTGCATAACATAACACGCTCATATTTCCTGGAAAACGAAAGTTAATCAGTTAACAGAAAGGTGCACCAACCCATCAGTCCATCATATGTCAACACTTATCAAGCCAAACACACTTTTCTCATGTGAGTGGTGATTCTAGGAAATAGTTCTACCTCTCAGGTCCAAATAGTTATCTAGGGACTTCCCTTCTGTGTAGTGCTATATGATTTACATAAGCGTTCAGGAAAAACAGTTCTATGCATTAGGACACAAGCATACATGCATAATCTAGAAATTTAATTGAAGAAAACCGGGGAACACATCCGCCCAGTGTTTAGAAGGTATAGGCATGAGTAAAACGAACAACTATCCTTTTCATGAAATTTGACACCAATCACAACCACGTATAGAGAAATATATAGTTTTACCTCGAATTTTCTGGCCTTGAGAATAATCTGCCCACAATCTTCAGAAGGACAATACTCTGCACGGCACATAGCAAATACCAGATAGATCAATTTGTCAAGGCTTGCAATGATACAACTGGATCAAAACTTTTGAATAAATAGGGTGTGCCCAGGGACTAAATCTTGCCTATGCTAGAAAACTTATTGGCCACTGTACTAAATAGGTAGAAGAACCCCATAATGATTGCACCATCCATTAATCAGTTAATACCCAGATGACAGCCCAAACTATATTTTCCCAGCAAATTAAAATGGGTAAATCTTGAGAGCAAGATGCCTAGCAAATCGCAGTCACATCAGAACCCGCAAGCAGATAGGGATGACTCACCAGGGCCTCAAGGTAGGGCTTGCTCTCCATGGTGGCCTCATGTGCCAGGGAAAACAGATAAAACTAAAAAAACAAGAGGAACATGAACAAACCAAGCACCATGAATCTGGACATAGCAAAAACATGCTCCTCCCATCAGCACGAAACCTGCCAAACAGGTATAGAAAGGAAAGCACACACTACGGACAACCACCAAATTTTGCATGTAATGCCAGCCATTACGAATCAACCACACCTTTCAACCAAATTGAGAGGGAATCATCTTAGCCACTCAGGATAGTGCAAAACAAAAATGAGGCACAAGATGTCACAAAACAAAAAACCGGCCTTTGTCCATATATAAAAAAAACATGAATCCAAAAAACAAGCACATGCACGACATGTGCGCAGAAGGCAGAAAGACTGAGCGGAGACATGAGGAGGAGGTTATTTAGGGTCTGCTGGAACCTATATTTGCTCTATATGTTCCACAGATTCCATGGCATGGTACATGAAGTGGAAAATGTTGCTTAGCTGCTGCTGTCACTAATTGAAATCAATGCATAGTGACTGATGCCCAGCACAAAGCAACAATGGTATCCTCAGTAACATATAAATAGTTTTGTTAATTTGCAATGAGAGCAACTATTCTAAGTAACTTAAATAAAAAAGTGATAAAAATGTATTAGGTATTTTAGTTAAGATATAGACATGGTTCAGATATGGATACAAACCATATCCATAATTCCATATTTTATTCCAAACAAATCTGTATCTGAAGCAAACACATCTTCAGCACCTATCACTAAGATAAATGATAAGACTCGATGCACCAGATATTTGAAGCATCAGATATTCATATCTTCAGCCAAGACTCTGAAAAGCAGTGGCATAACAGCTGCCAGGTAGAGGCGCCATTTAAAAAATTAATCGTACCATCCCTGGTTTATGGTTGCCGCTCTAAACATAAAGCACTTCACATGCTACCTTAAAGATCCATGACACTACTTATTGACTTAAATTTAACAATGAAAATATGTTTTCCGGGCACAAATAGAAGGGCAGTCATAGCTGCATCTCTAAATCGCGAACCTGCACCACTACTTCAACAAAAGATGCCAGCTCTATTCTGAAGAACCGTGCAAATGGAAATACCAACTGACCTCTATAGAATTTTCCTGAGGCTCTCAACATGCTCAAAGTGCATTCAATGGTTCAGAAAATATATCATCGTCACAAAGAGGAAAAAAGGGCAAACATGTAAGGCAACGGTCAACAGCGACAATCACTCACTATGGTAAATCCCCAAGCAGGCCCACCTTAATTTTCTGATCTACAAGCCCTAGACGGAGAACCTTCTTCAGATTCATCAGGAATTAGACAGGGAGGCTGTGGAGGAGCGACATAGGCAGGATATTAATCAGGCACATGGTAATCACAAATCCTTCTATGAAGCCTAAAATAGAATACAACGACACATGCATATCTAATTTCTTTTTTAAAGAAAAGAAAAGGCTAAGTGTAAGTCAGAGCACTATCAAGCCAATAGCACCAACATTTGATACCTGCAACTTTCTTCTGTGGAAAGGGTCCCTGTAACTGGCCTATCTAGATAAACAGTGGTAAACTAAGCTGTAGGGATTAGATCAACGGCAATTGTCAAACTGTGCGAAAATAATTACATCGAACTAAATAGCATCAAGCCTACCCATGTGGCCCCACATGAACCTAATGCATACACCAATCATCAAATCAATTAACCAATGACATTCATATATTACGTGAGAACCAGATTAGATAGGTAAGGAGGGGGAGGTGCTCGAGGCATGCCTCACTGATGAAAGGAGGGAGGTGCAGGCGTGCAGCAGAGAACTGGAACTCTCAGAGCAGAGAGCAGAGAAGGAAGCTGCTGCTGCTCCCTTCGCGTCTCCCTGCAGCTATGCCATTTTGCCTTCCCAGAAAGGAGATCAAGAGATAGGGAGAAGCAGATAGAGGAGGAAGAGGAAGGATCTCCTGGCATCCTCGCAGGCCGGAAAGAGGAATGGAGGCTGAGGTGCGCAGTGCGCTTCATGCGGCGGGTGAAAGAAAGAACAAAAGGAGGACAAACCTTTGCTGCTTGTGCTCGGAGAAGCCTGTGTGACCTCGGCCGGCGGTGAGGAGAGGGGCTATCACATGGCACGGCCACGGACAGAGCGGCGATGGGGTGACCAGCACTACCACGGACCAGATCCACGCCGTGGGAGTACGGCTCCGGCTCGTGCGCCGCCCGGACACCAAGAAGACGAGCAGCAGGCGGAAGAGGGTGATGCCGTCGCGTGTCACTGCGCCGTCGAGCCAGTCACCACTGGCTAAAGAAGGACAAGCATTCTCTGAGCCTCCCTTGACACCGAATGCCAGAAACAAGAGACGAAGATAGAATCAGGAGAGAGAGGAGTGCGCACCTTCTCCATGCCGCCCGCGTTGTCCACGTCTGTGTCGTCCACGGCCGCGCCGTCGCACACCCGCATCATGCTGCAGCCGCTCCAACAGGAAGAGCAGCGGAGGCCCGCGGCGGCGCGCGCATAGGGGCCAACCATAGCCCACGGCGGATGCGATCGACGAACAGGTCCAGGGCACCTTGGGAGACCAGGATGGAACCGCCAATCTCTAGATCCACCTCGCCAGCGGACCGGCAAGCGCACCCCAAGCCGCGAACCCACGCGGTGGGGAGACGGCCACCAAACCCTAGCCGGCCGGCGACCAAGCAAACGGAAAAGGATGAGAGAAACGCGCGGGAGCAGAAACGATGAGGCGCAGCTCGCGGAAGGCGCCCTTTATCCCCGCTCCGCCGGCCAACCACCCTCCTCCGGCGGCCCATACCGCGTACTGTCGGCAACAGCGCTGGTGGACGAGCAGCGGACTGTGTCAACAGCGCCAAAAAGGACGAAGCAAGCAGGCCCGGCCAAGGGGCGCACGCCACCCTGCTGCAGCGGGGCCCACGGCGGCACGCGTCGGCCGACGGCTGCAGGCACCGGCGCGTCCGCGGCGGCGGCCGGCCGGCGGGCCCACGCGGAGTCGCTCCGGACTAGACCCGCGCTGCGCCGCTCCCAGCACGGAGCCGCTCCGCGCCGCACGCACGCCGCACGATGGGCCGTCGGACGGCCGGCGGCAAAGAGCCGGGCAGAGCGCCCCTCAGCGCCCGGAAACTCCAGCGTCTTAGATTTTGCTCTTACTTTTTTAACTTTGTGAATTTATCTTAATTTTTTGAAATTGAAAATAGAGTTTACCTTGTTCACCTCTTAACAATATCAATTTTTGTGCCAAAAAACCATGCCCAGACGATTTTGTCTCTAATTTTTAATGGATTATGATAATATCCTTATTCGTGCTGCCATCGGCAGGTCGCGCCGAGGCAATTGTGCCACCGCCAACGGGTCTTCCCATGCTGCACCGCGCTCAGGCCATGCCGCATCTAGGTTTTTACCAGTAGGATTCCAGTAGGTCGTGGGTAAAATGATAAGGGGCATTCTAGTCTATTCCTCCTATTTTGAAAGTTTTTTTTTGTTTGTTTTAAATTATTTATCCAACTACATCTAATAAGATTAGAAATAGGGTAAACTGAGGCTTTATTTTCGAAATTTATGGGTAAAATCGCAAAGTTTTATAAATAAGGATAAAAACACAATTGGAGTTTTCAGTAGAAGTATGAACACAAATCTCTCTTTCCTAAAATAGTAGAGTATTTAGGTAGAATGGTTTACATTTGTCGTGATGATACTATGGTTTATTAGCCCCATTAAAACTATAGCATTTTTTGAGCTTGTTTGGACAACATACAAAACTATGATATTTTATTAGAAACATGCAAAAAGCTAGGCAAATCATGAAAACTTTGGGTTTAAGTGGAGTTTCATATACTCTAAAAATATCATGGTATCAGATGAAAAATATCATGGTTTGTAATAATACATTATGGTTTGTAATGATAACACAATATTTTAGATCATAAAGTGTTTGGTTTGCATCTGAAACACCTTATGATCTAAAATATTATGTTATTACTACAAACCATGGTACTGCCTAGGAAGCACAAAATTACAATGTTTCCAAACATGGCCTAATTACTCTGTTCTAAGTCATTTTTTTATAAATCAAACTTGATGAACTTTAATAAAATTTATAAAAATATATTAACATCTGAGATATAGAATAGAACACAACCTGTACATATTAAATTATTAATTACATCATGTGTTTAATGAGTTTGATGTAGATATCTGTGTATTTTTCTATAAACTTTGCCTAATCTATTGAGTTTGACTTTGAAAAAAAAACTAAGATGACATACAGTTTAGAAAAGAGGGAGCAAAACTTTATTTTGGACAACCTTTTAAACCATTTTACTGCAACTTTTAATTAGAATTAAATCAGCAAAAATTAGATTCAATATGAATATATTTCCATTTTTAATTTTTTATAAAACCAATGGTCATGGATCCTTGCTTCAAATGCATTTAGCCAGTAGCGTTACTGTAGAGTGAAGTTTTGTCGTTGTGGAACATTAAGTGGGGACATCTACACAGTCTTCAAAACATAAATTTGACCAATATTTTTATTGAAATATAAATAAATATCTTACGAAATTTATACTTTTATGAAAGTATTTGTTGACACACACACATACATGAAGAGTTTTATCTACACTCACTTTCAATAAACCAACATAAGTATGTCTACATATTCTTTTATCGGTGAGTACACTCACGTACTTATTTTAAAACACCTCAAATAGTGCCATGCGAAAAATTTACAAAACAGATGCTTTTAATCTATTGCGATAATACATTTATATTAATACATATAAATGAGTATGTCCACGTACTCCGTGTATACTCACATACCTCACATGTGTACCACCACAGATGGTCTACTATGATCACACACTTCGTATATATATGTTTTATTCGACCAAATACTCTTGAAATCTTAAAATACATAGGTGAGTGTAGCTCGCACTCAAAATTTTAGAAGCTTGACTCGTGGTACTTGCTGTGTACGCGCCAGAGCCCAGAGCATGCAACTTCAGCATCAAGGAGAGCTTTATTTAACTTGCGGAACTTTCAGGTTATTGGTCTCTCTCTCACACACATCATCAAATCATGCATGATGCATGTTATACTGGGAAGGAAGCTGTGGAGTTATATTTCGCCCCAGCTGCCGGCGGCATGCAACACTATTGTCTCGATGGTGAGCCCCGGTCCGAGCCCCGTCATGACCCCCCACTCGCAGTCCTCTTCGTCCTCATCAGCACCATCTTGGCGGCGGCAGCGGCGGCGCCGTATCTCGTCGAGAACAAAGATGACCGTCGCGCCCATCATGTTGCCGTACTCACTTAGCACATGTCTGCTGGCTGCGAGCTTCCGGGGCTCGAGACCGAGAGCGGCCTCGTAGGTGTCCAAGATGGCGCGGCCACCGGGATGCACCGCCCAGAACAGCCCGTTCCAGTTCCGGCCGCCGCCGTCGCTACCGGCAGCAGGGAGGCCGAGGGGCTCGAGCGCGTCCGCCAGGCACCGCTCGATGGCGCCGCGCACAAGCCTGGGCACCTCGACGGACAGGCGGCTCTGGCTGTTAACGATGCCGGTCTCGCTGAGACTCATCACCACGGCGCGCTCTGTGCCGGGCACCGTCGCCTGCGACGCGGACACCAGGTGGAAGATGGGGCGCTCGGCGGGGTCGTCGTCCTCCGGGTCCGCGCCGAGGATGGCGGCGCCGGCGCCGTCGCCGAACAGGGACATGGCGACGACCAGGTCGAGCGGCAGGCGGCCGGGGGCCCCGAACAGCATGGCCGTGGCCTGCGCGCAGGCCACGAGCACGCGCGCGCCGCGGTTGTTCTCCGCGATGTCCTTGGCGACGCGGAGGGCCACGAGGCCCGCGGAGCAGCCGTGCAGGCAGAGCAGGGTGCGGCGCACGCCCGGGCGCAGGCCGAGGAGCCCCGCGAGCCGGAGGTCGGCGCCCGGCTCGCGCCCGCCGGAGTTGGTGCTGACGACCAGGTGCGTGACGTCCGCCGCCGGGCGGCCCCAGTCCGCGATGGCCCTCGACGCGGCCGCCGCGGCCAGGGCCGGCCCCGCGTCCGCGGCGATGCCCAGCCGCGTCGTGAGCGACGGCTGCGAGAGGTCGATTAGCTCCGGGTGGCCGGCGATGAACTCCTCCGTGTGGTGGAAATGGCGCTTCTTGATGCCCGATTTCTCGCCTGTACGTGTCGGAGCGGGGAAGCAATTAAGCAAGAATCTTGACACGAGTGGATGAAGTGGTCAGCACGTACAGATTTTCTTCGTCTTGGCCTTGAGCTCGGCGAGGTGGTCGCTCCTGGTGACGCGGAAGTACCAGTCGGCGAACTCCTCTTGCTGCACGCAGTTGGCGCCCGGGTACGCCGTGCCGATGGCCAGTATGGCGGCGGGTCCATCGGCACGCTGTCTCTGATGGATGTCATGGAGAACGGTGGTCGGGTGGGTCGTACTTGAGCTCATGGTTAGTTGATAGGTGGCGAAAGGCCGCTGGTCGAGCTCTCCGTGCTGCGCGCGGCTTCTTAATATACGCCATGTGCCTGACGTCTATACGACGGGATAATTTGGTGTGAAGACACGAGGACACCTCTTGTATATGTACTGGTACCGCAGTATTTGATCATATATCGTGGTGTTTAGGTGGTCGGCTAGCTGCTAACCGCCAACAGCATGCAGCCTCCTGGGAGGTTGGATACTGAGTTAGTTATGACGTACTTGATCTGAGGCGCGTAGTTACCAGGTACTGCACAAGGCGTGAAGATCAACGCCTCATTCGTCATCTGGCTCACCTTCCGTTTGCGGCATGTCTAGCCTGGCCAATGGGCCACTTATAAACCATGTAACTAAGGGAAGGGCACATGCAGACAGGGATTGAAATTTTTGAAATTTCCGAAATTTTGTGTTTTTCGATGGGTGCAGAAATTTTCTTTTCTGAAATTTCAGTATTTTGGGTTTTTCAGTAGGGGCTGATTTTTTTTTATTCTGAAATTGTAAACAATGCATGCAGTGGTAGTATAGTCAATTTACTCTCTTTATATCCCATATATATACTCCCTCCATTCCTTTTTAGCTGTCACATTGTAGTTCAAAAATTAACTGGCGGATAACAAATATTTGAGAATGGAGGTAGTACATGGTATCTCCACGTCATTTATAAAAGATAGCACCTTTTGTCACCATCCCGTCTAAGTTCACAGTCTATAATGTAAACTCTACTATATCTCAAACGGTGTTTTGCACGTCTATATACACACTCTAATGACATCAGCCTCATATACAGTGTCTTGAGGCACATCCAACCATGGGTCCCACCTGCAGCCCCCTCCGTCCTCAACTCGAACTTGTGTGTGAGTCACGCTGCCTCAAGGACGAGTGGGCAGCAGAGGAACCACATAATTGGGGTCTAGTCCACGTCGAATCGCGTGTACCGACTCTCGCTACCTCCGGTGACGGTTTTTTCTCACACATGTTTTTTCTTTCCTATATGGTCTCGCTACCGAGAGCAAAATGGCCCGTTGCTGGTGCCCTAATGCATATGTTTTAAACGAACAGGCAACACTTGATCATTATATTAAAATAGATGTGCTAAAGTTGTGCACAAAAGAGAAAAATAGAGAAAAACCCAAGATCAAGATGTCCTCGGATAGAAAAAAGATAAAACCTCAAACTCAAAAAATCAGGACTTGAGATGCTTGGCAGCCATTTTCAGCGCCACAACTCCAGCGCAGCTGCAAATAAGGTGCTGCCAGCAGGGTCCCAGATCCAAACAACCCCTCAGTCTTCATATCAAAACTATGCACATTTCATCAACGGCCAATGTCTTTTTTAGAGGCAACCCCAATGGAGGAGGTTTCACTACCGTAGCACCTGACATTAATTCACCACCGTAAAAAATACTGGCATGCTAGGAAGGCCTTCCAAAAGAAATGGCTCAATGAATTAAATGACATGCACATACGCCGTTGCTAGAAATGGTCCGATCAGTAAAGAAAGGTCAGGCCATATGTTTTCACGGTAGATGGCAGATTCTTTGAACACAAGACAATACCTTAAACTAGGGCACCACAAACAATGTCACCATTGCTAGGTACAATGTGCTAATATAAGAACTAGGGATGTCCAAAGCCCAAAGGACTACCACCCGACAAGCATTATATTACCAAATCAAAGTCTCTCGGTGCTCCTGCCCTTACATGGATTCTCAGATAATGCTTGAATACCTCTCAGTCTTGACGAACTGCAATGGACCTCGAACTCCAAGAAATGTAAACCTTCTTTAGACGTTCCACCCAAGCCCAATAGTCCACATGATACATCTAAAATAGGACGGGTTGCTTGAGCAAGTGATTCTGCGAATCTATGCAGGTAACTCTTGTATAACATCCTGCATTTTATTTGGATTGCTATATAGTTTGAAAATCCGAATTCCAAAAACTGTTTTTGTGTTTTGTGTGAAAGCCTATAAACATAGAAGTAACACTAATATCCAGGTAATCATGAATTAAGAAAGCCTTGGATTAAAATGTTTAGAACGTAAATGCATGTGTGGTTATCCTTTTTGGATCTTTGAGTGAACATGAATCTGAATTAGCATTCAATTCAAGTATTAGACAAATAGGATTAACACACATCACATTGCCCTTATCTTAACTTCAATCTAAATTAATCGTAGCCAGGGCCCAACCCAATTGAGCTAGCCAAAACACATAAACCAGCCTTGTCCATAATTGACCGGACAATCATAGGACTCTAGTAAGTTCAAATATCCAAATGTTGAAACATTTGGTAAACACAATAATAGGTCGGTATACACATCTATGACCTCTATTGCCTGGCCAAATGCCATATGCTCCAATGTGCCCTATAAAGTGAGCATCTGATGATTCTAGGATTGACTCAGGGTGATGATGAATGGTTGTCAATGGTAAGTTGAAGTACGTCCTTATGGTTTAGTGATGCCATGATATAATTGGACTAACCACGGCCTTAGGAGATACTCAAATTGGCAAGCTTTTTATATGCAATTGAAGGATGCGGCATGGTTGTCTACGGTGACCAGTGATGGGTAAGCTAGTGTGTGCACCGATAGACTAAATGTGATGAATGGTGGGAAAGAGGCTTAGATTGATAGTGCAAGTAATCCCAAGAGAGGCTGCAGGCAATGAACTCCATAGAGAAGAGAGGCCAAGGACATCACATGGAGGTTGCGGTGAATACATCACAGTCGAGTTGAGGCAGAGTCGATCAAGGCGTGGATCGCAAGGTACTTCCTAAGGTTGAGGCTTTGGATGAGAGGACATGCATTGAAGCCACCAAGTGGTGGGTTTTGCAGTATAGGCAAAAACTATGGGTGGAAGGTGGAAATGTTGGAGATGTATCATGGATCGAATTATCTTGTAGTTTCTAATTTTTTTCCTCAAGCCTTGAAGTTTTAGTTTCAAGTTTAGGGATCTTTTTGCCCATATGATCTATTTTAGGTAGAAGTGGCTGGCTTCCCTAGCCTTGGAATCCTAATTTCATTAGCCTCATAGAAGCCAAGAGCTTCATGTTTAGGAGACTGAAGAGATATTTGGAGTTCTCTAATTCTTACCAAAAGTGGGAGGATGTGGTGGTGGTTGTACTTTTGCATATGTGACCTCTCAATTCCATAAAATGGAAGCTTAACTGTGAACTAGATTGATTTTGTGCTGCTTGTGAATAGGGATGAAACCTGATCGGATACGGACCGATATATGCGGATTCTAATACTAATAATTATTTTTTTCTCGGAGCGGATTCGGATATGGACAACTTCAAAATAGTTTGGATATTGATATACATTCCATCGCCGTACGAATACTCAACTTTGAATATCCGGATACGAATACGGATCGAATATTAATTGTCCGGGCTCGAATATCGGGCGTCTCATTTAGTTATTGAACCCTTCGGGACGGACGGATAGTTAAAAAATATCCGTACCATTTTTATCCCTACCTGTGAAGATCATTTGCTTCCTTGTCTTTATTTGATTTTAATGTGATTTTATTGGTTTTTTCAGTTTGTTTGATTTAAGGATTGGAACTTTTGTTATGAAAACGACCCTTATGTCATATTTCTTAAAATCTATTTTAGTGATTTAATGACAACATGCCATTAGAACAAACAAACATTCTAGAAGCATGTAATTTGCAGGTATTTAATTCCTAGGTATGAAAATACAAAAGCCTTCAATTGTCCAGTTAAGAGAAATTTCTGTAACGTTATCTAGCTAATGTAAAAATGATCAAGCCATATAACAAAGGCAACATTAACAAAAAATATAAGTAACATTAAAATAAATTATATTTGTATACTCTTGCCTCTCTTCCCCAAACATGAATAACACTAAAAATGAATTAAATTATCAAACCATACATGTATACAGATAAGCTTTTAGTAAATTAAAAATTCAATGTTTAACTAGTATATTTAATCATCCGATCAAGTCAATACTTAAATTAAAAACATTAACATATGACAAATATTTATAAGTAATTGGCTTGTGAAAATGACAATATGCATATGCATGCGAATTCACCATTCAAACCTCCTACATGCCTAGCCAGAGTCGTGGCTCCTCCTCTCGCCCACACCACTTCGCTACTTAGTACTTGCACACTTCCATTGCTGCTCCCTCTTCTCCATGGCAGCCGCTGATCCACTAACCCTGACTCGGTCCTGTCCTCTAGGACACCCTCAGCTTGAGCATCATCTTCCTCCTCACGCATCATCCCCCAAGTGGCACTGCCGTTGGACATCTACGCCGCCGCCTACCTTCTCGCCGCCACCACAAGCTGCACCACCTCAGGCTGCGCATGGGGCCACAAGCGGGTGGAGGGCGCTCCGTACTCCTGCACCTTCGGCATGCTTCTCCCAGCCCTAATTGTGGATGGCATAGGGGATCCCGCTGGAGGGGCCAAAGGAGGTCGGAACCTGTAATTTTTTTGGGGGGGGGGGGTGAGGTTTTAGGGGACACCTTTGGCGAAAGTCTAAGCAAAAGTGCATAACTACCAAGTACTCTATATTTCCCTTGATATGACTTTCTATATATTAAGGGTAGCTGTGTAATAAACTTACATATTCACTCTTCCTTTGAGCATACATGATACATTCATGACCTGCTGTATAGTATAGATTACAGTACTGTGCTACTGTGTACTTGTATGGTAAGTAACTCGTGCAGAAACCATTTCGGACATGAGCTAGTGTTCGCCCTGGCTACCGGGTACATGCAAAAGAAAAACCATTGTCTCGATTGTAAGCCCTGGTCCGAGCACCGACATGATCCCCCACTGGCAGTAGTCCTCTTCCATCTCACCATCTTGCCGCCGCCGCCGTATTTCATCCAGGACAAAGATGATTGTGGCGCCCAACATGTTGCCGTACTGGCTCAGCACACGCCGGCTAGCCGCAATCTTCCCGGTCTGCAGACCTAGGGCGGATTCGTAGCTGTCCAAGAGCGCGCGGCCGCCAGGGTGCACCGCCCAGAGAAGGCTGTTCCAGTTCCATCCATGGCGATCGCTCACGTTCGGCAGGCCGAGCGGCCCCAGTGCGTCGGCCAGGCACCGCTCTACGCTGCCGTGGACAAGCGCGGGCACCTGGACGGACGTGCGGTACTCGAGGCCGCTCTCCCCGAGGCTGATCGCCACGGCACGTTCTGTCCCCGGCAGCGTCGCCGTCCCCTGCGCGGCGGACACGAGGTGGAAGATGGGGCCCTCGACGGGACCCGCCGGGTCCGCGCCGACGATGACTGCGCCGGCGCCGTTGCCGAACAGCGCCGTGGTGACGAGCGCGTCGAGGCGGGCCTCGTCGGGGGCGCCGAACGAGAGGAGGGCGGCGTGGGCGCAGGCCACGAGCACGCGCGCGCCGCGGTTGTTCTCGGCGATGTCCTTGGCGACGCGGACCGCGGCGAGGCCCGACGAGCAGCCGTGGAGGTAGAGCAGGGTGCGGCGCACGGCTGCGCGGAGCCCCAGGAGCGCCGCCACGCGGAGGTCCGCGCCCGGCTCGCCGGCTCAGGAGTTGGTGGCGACGACGAGGTGCGTGATATCGGACGCTGCGCGGCCCCACTCCACGATCGCACTCGCCGCCGCCGCCGCGGCGAGCTCGGCCACGGCGTCCGCTGTGACCCGCTGCCTCGCGCCCAGCGACGGCACCGCGCGGTCCAGGAACTCCGGGTGGCTACCGATCGTCTCCGCCGTGTGGTGGAAGTAGCGCTTCTCGATGCCGGATTTGTCACCTGCGATGCAGCTAATAATCATATATTCATATGCACAAATTTCTGTTTGCTTCCACGCAGAATATGACGATGAAATCAGCACATATTCTCTTCGTCTTGGCCTTGAGCTTGGTGAGGTGGTCGCTCTTGGTGACGCGGAAGTACCAGTCGGTGAACTCGTCCTGGCGCACGCAGTAGGCTGGGATCGCCGTGCCAATGGCCAGCACGGCGGCGGGGCCGTCGCCTCGCTGCGCGCGACGGAGGTCCTGGAGGACGATGGTTGGTTGGGACGTGGGTGAAGCCATGATGGTTGGTTGGCGCTGTGCAGCTGAGCTGAGCTCGTGCAACGTCATTGCGACTATCTGCATGAAAGAATCTGCTCATGGACGTGTGCATATATAAAGTTATAAACATACCACAATTCCTGTGTGCTACGGTTTCATTCAGTCTTAGCACGAGCTGACTAACTGCAAACAACCACAACCTGTACTGTAATTGTATCGTCGCATGGAAACATATGCTCGATGGAGCTGTCGATCGAGACGCATACGTTCATGCTAGCAATGTATTTCTGCAGATGTACTTTGGTTTTTTATTTCCGTTTGGGATGCCCATCTAGTGCCACACACGTACGCACACTAGGTAGTTTACATTCAGTTTAAAATTAGGTTGGCAGTTGGCAGTTTTTTTTTATAATTTTGGCAGTTGGCAGTTGTTCGGCGGAGCAAAGTTCAGCTGGACGGGTATGTTAACGGCCCTCAACCCACCACTAATAATACGCACAACATAGTACAGATCATCCAACATTGTTTGAGAAAACAGAGCAGGGAATAGATAGCACAACAGAAGAATCGAAATAGAGGAAGAGCACTGAGGTCACAGTAGGAGTTACTGGAAGATTCTAAAAGAGCAGAGGTACATGAGAGAGAGGAAGCTTGAGGAGGATGAACAGTGGAAAAGGGGTAGAGATCCCATGCCAGTTGCTCCGGTCCAAACCTTTGTACTACTCGCTAGCTCATTGTTGGGCCTTACACCATGCCAGCCCATGACATTCCCCCTTTCTTGAGTATCGGCTCGCCCCCAAGCCGATGAAATGAAACCACCTGGATCCCATCCCATATGGTTAGTTGAACTCCTAGACATGGATCATGTGAAATCTGCTTGAGTACTAAAGCATCCATAAGTACTGACTGCAATCGAAAAACCAATTGACTGAATAGGAGCAGGGATCATGTGAAATCTGCTTGAGTACTAAAGCATCCATAAGAAGTGACTACAACCGAAGAACCAATTGACTGAATAGGAGCATGTCATGGGCACAATTATTCTCCATATGAAGAAGCCAATCTCTAATAGGTGGTGGTCAAGGAGGTATCTGAATGCCAAAATGGAGTGTGTCCTTCGTGCTGCACCTAGCCAAGTTGAGGATGCTATAGAGACCAACTAGAGTTGCAAGGCACACAATGTGACTGAGCGGATGGTGCTTCTTTTGAAATGGGAAGATAATGCATAACAGTGTTGCCTCATGAGTTGTGCTTCACAATTTAGAGATGGCAATCAAAATAACTGGCTCATCCCACACCAACATAACCAATCCCTTTGATGGCACACGGCAATTAGAACTGAATATGATCTTGCAATTCTGGTTGCCTAGGGTCAAGTGTTCTGCTCTATCCAAACCAAATGATTCCTAACCATCCACAGAAGCAAACATGGCGGCCGCAATGAAACATACTTGAATGCATTGGGATATCAACAAATTATGCCTGTGCATCGGTGGATTAAAATGGATATGGGTGGGTTGTGTGGGCGGAATTGGCACAGTTAGATAAATGGTTCTGAGGTGATCTGGGTGGGTTAGACAGATCAATAGAGTTTTTTGGTTCATGGGTGGGCTGGGTTGGATCGAGTGGGTACATGGGTCATGTTTGTTGGTCACAAAATCTTTCACTGTTTGCTACATCAAGCAAACCAACGCACATAATTTTTATTATTTTAATATATTTAAATCTCACTACCAGCAAATAAACATAAATTACGGGTCCACGAACAGTAGCCTGTCAAGTGTGGCTCTCACCTTGGTCAAGATGAGAGAGAGGCAAGGAGTAGCACCAGCGCGACAGCTGTCGTCGACAGAGCTGACGAGTAGCAGCATCAAGAACCGGCAACCAACGTGGGCTAGAGTACATGCACACAGTAGATGCTTGCGCGAAGCCGAGCCGAGCCGGACCTTCGCTGAGCTGCCGACGGGAGGCAGTGCAAAGGGACCGCCGGATTTGTGCGAGTTGCCGACGAGGAGGCAGCACGGAGGGGATACTGGACCTTTGCTGAGCCGCCAACAGGGAGGCATCGCGGAGGGACCACTGGACCTTCGCCGAGCCGCTGATGGGGAGGCAGCGCGGAGGGGCCGCTAGACCTTTGCCGAGCCGCCAATAGAGAGGTAGCACGGAGGGGGTGCTGGACCTTCGTTGGCCGCTGCCGGGAGGCAGCGAGCAACCGTATTGTTGGATTTGAACCGGACCCATCAGTAAATTAGAAATTAGATGGGTGGGCCTATCGATCTCCAAGCAAGAACCTTTCAAAATATATATTGAGTAGGCCCAAGGGATGTGTATACATGGAAATAGATCATAGAAGTGATAAGTCCAAATCCTGAACTGACCTATTAATTTCCATATATAGGGCATCCCTTGGAATATATAAATGTGCCCTTTGGAGAGGGGGGGAGGCATCCAGTTTAGTCCAATTTGAGTTATTTGGAGCTCCAAAGGTAGGGTTCGGGGTCCATCTTTTGAGATGAAATCAAGGAGGTGTTACCGACGAATGGGTGATGTGAGAGGAGGTAGAAACCCCTTGGGTCGGCCAACCCGTTTGTTTTCGAGGATTCTCATTATCATCTTTAGCGTGGTGCTTAGTCTCAAGGATTTGATGACTTTTGCTTCACAAAGTTGATGGGTATCTTCGAGTAACTCCCTATTCTTCCTATGTTTAATGGGAATCCTTGAGTATGATCAATAAAGTTGCTTTTGAGTCATCGTAACTATTACTTATCTTATTTATACACGATTTATTATCTATATCGTTGCTTAGCTTCAAGTCTACTTCTGGATATCTTCTTTTGCAATACCATGTGTAAGTAGATTACAATAATCATGGTGTGATAAGCTTGATTTATAATTACTTTGATTGTTCGTGCTAGTTCGTCAAGTAACCTACCTTATATGACATATGTCTAGAGGGAATGGTTCAACTAGGACCATTACCTTATATGATTTCATGCTTTGATATATGCTCTTGTTGAACCTAATATCTTAGGAAGCTTGCCTCATATCTCTTTGTAAAACTTTCACTGGTTGTTCACTAATCTTGCTCTATTTATCTAACCTTTAGTGATTGATCCTCTAATTTTTCTTGATTATTATTCGTGTCATTCATCGTTCATCCTTTATTCATCTTTTGTATGTTAGATATATTAGAGCTACCTAGCTATTAATTGTTTATTCCTTGACATATGGTAGATTAGCATAGTTTTCCACATATTGATAAACCTTGGGTGGATACCTGAGAAGGAAAAGATACTCCGATACTATATGCTTGCAGTAAAGAATTTGGCAAGTGTAAGTACCATTAACAATGTAGAACTAAGGTTTATCTAGTGAACTATTTACCATCAGTAAGAATTTTGTAGCGCTAGTCATATCAACTAACCTATCAATCTAGTGAGTGAATATATGAACTCAAGGGCAAACTCTAAGAGACACATCAATGTATCCAATGGTATGCATAGTCAAAACTCCACATAGCCCATATTGTAATTCCATTAAGGAGATGTTGCTGAGTTCTTTATTGCTCGTAGTCATGGGCTTGCCCCACAAATGCTCCCACCAAACAAGGAATGTGCCTCTTAGGCTAGTCTCATATAGCTTGACTCTCTCGATCACCTTGGTTCCATCTATTGCAGAGCTTCTCCATCAAAGAATGGTTCTTCTCATCCCCCATACAAGCATTTGGTGCTTTATTTCGTCGAACTTGACTCATTTGACTTGTTTGTTCCATTGAATTGCTTGCAATCTTCTCATATTGCATACTTAGGACCTAGAAGCCCTATAAAAACATTTATATGGTCTACAAATTTGGTAATCCTAATAAATATGTTTTCACTCAATCACCAAGATCACTTAAATGGAATCATGGATTTTGATGCCATGTTCTCTACACTCAAGTTATGAAGACGGTGAGGCACCAAAGACGCATCTACACTACAACCCCATCAGAACAGCGATTGATGGTCCATCTGGTGGTCCACAGCTGATCCACTCCATGATTTTTCCATCCGTCGAAGAGAATGGCGCCTGAGCTTGGTTCGCGGTGAGGCACCAAAGATATTCCACTGCCTCACAAAGATAAGACTGCAAGATCAGCTTCACGCATGACTATGCCTTCTTTGTGATCATTTTTTGTGGCATAGTTGTGGGATACAACATCAGACCCGGCGAGCAGACTCTGAACATAGTTACATAGTATTGAAGAATTCCCAATTTATTTTGGTGACCAAGACCTAAGGTATGCATCCGATGATCCAGATACAGATGCTTTGTGAAGCTAATGAGCTACACTATCTGATGAATAAGATGAGTTTTTAATGCATATAGGTGCTCTCAAAGCTCGATTTGATACCAATAGCTTTAAACCATTTAAGGGCAAGAAGGGAGTCACTATTGTGTCATTTCAAAAAAAAATGGCACAGTTCGTTGAAAGGAGGGGTTGATGGTGCTGACAAAGTATGTAGCTAAATTCCAAGTTCGTATCCTGTCCTGCAGCTCGCAGGCGCTATCCTGAAGTTTATTCTAATGGCTTTGGTTTGTTTAAACAATTAAACTTCAAATGACAACATCCATAGCTTTGTTTCATTGCTTCGTTTTAGTAGCACCTTCATTGCCTGAGTGCCCTTGAGCTGAACATGAGATATGTAGGATGGAACACAGAAATTGGGTTCTCAGCAGGTTTGGCTAGCTCTTAGAACTGAAAAACGGTACCATTTGAGCTTGGGATGCTGGGCAGTAGATGAGCAGAGCCTTATGAGTTTGCTTATAGCTAGGATACCATCCATGGCCAGCCTGCCGGGGCTAGAATTAAGTGTATCGGATTGACACAATTATCATTGATGATGCGTGTCAGATTCTAGAGGTGGGCTTGGAAGTGCTTCTAATTGCGGTCAATGCAGATGTCACGACCGTGCAAAGTTACAACTGGAATTGTGAGGGGGCAAAACTGCATTAACTTAAGTTGTGTGGAGTACAAGAGTTACCCTTCACGGTAACAGTGTAATTAATTGATGCAAAGTGAAAACTGTGTTGTACGCTATCGCTGAAGAATAATTGTAATCATTTTTATTTGTGAATTTGGTTTGATATTTTTTTTTACTTCTCCCATCACAAAAAAATGCATTTTTAGCATTCAAAATTTGTCCTGCCAATAATGCAATAGATTGCGGACCACCTTTTTCAATGCTTTATGCACATTTAATTTCCTTTTTCCTTTTCAAGTTGCATACACATTTAATTGTCTACTTTTTTGCTTTCAAGATATATAGGCCCATGGTTAAATAGGAGATGTTATTAAAAAATAATAGGAGAATGCATTAGATCATTTCTGATTATTACTAATTTGACTTAAAGATCCTAGCATTGCATGTGTTGTGAGATGGGGGCAGATTAACGTGTACTATATTTATAGGATTGAGGTAGAATTACAGGAATCGTGTTGCTGGAGGTGCTTGTGATGTTCAGCTGGGTGTTTTCCAGAGCTATACATCAGTTGGATTAACATTTGATGTGAAGGACATTATACCGTGACACATAGTCTTGACAAACAAGGCTTAAAAAATATATTGAACAACATTGCATTGTACAGGGTTTATAACAGCTGTTACTCTCTGAAGTAGTTGTTTATAATTTCATCCGGTTCATGTAGTTTCTTAACAGAAGTAGTTCTATGTTGACACTAATACTCCAGTATATATTGATACGTTGAACAACATTGCATTGTACAGGGTTTGCATAATGTCGAGCCATTGCAGATTGCATTATGTGTAGTTCGGTAGGTAAAATTAAAAGCAAAAGCACTACAGGTTACTACTACTTGAAACTAGCATGTTCGAGCATAAAGCAAACTTGATCCACACTAGCTAGTCAGCTATCTGGATATACTATTATTGATGGACGCCCCTGGGCCCTGTCGGTCGGCCAGCCAGTTCATGAGGAGATGGATGATCAGGCGATGACGTGCGGGCGTGGTTTGTACTTGCGGAGCCAGATCTCTCGCCCGTTTATGGTGAGGCTGATGCGATCCTCGCCATTGAGCACCAGGCTCACAAACGCTTCATTCTTGAAGACGATGCGCCCATACATTGGGTGTGTGCCCCCGGTCGTCTTCTCAATGAGGACGCGGACAATGCAGTCGCCCCAGTTCCTGCACGCAATATATACTAGATCATCAGGGATTCAAGAGTACACACGTATGTGTGCACGCATCAATGAACTGCAGAGCTGCTTACTCCCTGAAGTAGTTGAAGATGTCATCGCGCTCGACGGGCTGGCCCCTGGAGAAGGTAACGAACATGGAGCGGCAGTCCTGGGGCACGGTGACCGGGTTGCAGGTGTAGGGCGCGTCGAGCTCCGGCATGTGGCCGACGAGGCCGGTCTGGTAGCGGCGCATCAGGAGATAGAGGCGGTCATCGAAGACGAGGACGCCCACGCCGGCGAGGATGTCGGCGACGCCGCGCACGATGAGGTCCTGGTTGAAGGTGAAGTACTCAGGGCACAGGCTGTCCTGGCAGAGCGCGGAGATGAGCGGGGTCGGCGGGAGCTCGTGGTTCTGCTGGCGGAGGCAGTCGAGGATGGAGGCGGCCTCCTCCGCAAGGTGGCCGAGCGCGGCCGGAGTCATCCCTGGCAGGTAGCTCATGACCTGCTGGTCGCCTTGGTCTAGCCAGATGAGCAGGGCCACGGCGTTGCGGGCAACCCCTTCCTTGACGTTGATGCCGATGAAGCGCTCGTAGGCGGCACGGGCATTGCGGTAAAAGTAGAGCACGTCACGGACGGTGACCGCCATTGATGGAATGGAGCAAGCTAAGCACTCAAACTAGCTATCCAGCTTAAGCTTGGAAGCATATGCAATGGCGATGACTGGGAAGGGCTGTGAATTTATAGGGTGGTGTCGAGACGAGACACCTCGGGAGTTGCAGCAAACTGCCTTCAGGTTATCTGGTTGGATTATTGTTTTCACGTTCAAGCAAAATTAGGAAATGGAAGCGCGGGAAATAGGTGGCCTGCAACCGTTTCAAAGAGGCGCCATGGCTGGGGCCACTCCCAGCATGCCACGTCGTACTATCTACGTAATAAACCCCTCAATATGATCCTCCTATTTTAAAGAAGCCCGTATATTCGGAGAAATTTTCTGTATATCCATGTTGTTTTTTGCTAGCATTGGTTTCTGCCTAAAAATTACTATGACGTACTACACGCACTGCCTAGCTACATTGTGTCAAATTTGAGACCGTATTAACTATATCCTTTTTTCCCTCTGTATTCTAGATACTTACTTGGCATCCAGTCATTTTTTTCCCCAATTTATCAGTCAACTCAAGTTGTAGATATATAGGGTAGTAATTCATCACAAGCCCTCACAAGCCATGGCATGAAATTATAAACTGCTATTCTTATGGTTACTTCTTCACAACTCTTTATGCACTTCCATCAAGTCCAATACACATATTGCACAGTATTCAATTATAACTATCAATTCTTTACAAGCAGTTCAAAATGATGTAATCAAACTTCATATAGCTAGGTCCCCTCGTTTTTTTTCCTTTTCCCACATTCTTACATAGCGGCCCTTGAGAATCATATAAAACATATAGTAGCCAAAAGATTCACATAGGTCCTGTCACACGTCTGGCTTCATCTCTGATGTTCGATCAGTGTACCACGCATCTATGCCACTAGACCAAGCTCGTCAAATCAAGAACAACATTTACATCAACAAACAAGGCTAAAAAACTCATAGAAAAATCATTAATATAGAGATCTCAAATATATATCTTTTCTTTGCATGTAATTCACCGTTATTAGAAGCTCATAAGCAAATTTTAAAAACATTGTTAGCTAATGACAATATAGACAAAGGCATTTTCAACTTTGATAAGGAAGCTATCATCTAATATATAAAATATGTCCTCACACCCACATGGATTGGCATGTGCAGCACAAAGCACAAATTGAATCACTCCAACAAAATTGGAAAAATATGAAAATGCAGATATGCTAAACTAAAATAAATAATTTGGTTGCCAATCTAGTGTCACTTGCCATACAAAATTTATGATACAATGGAATCCACGAATTGGCCAATAGAACCAAAAATGGCAAATCCTACAAATTCAGAATGAAAAGGCTAAACTAACATGAATAAATTGCTTGTTGATTTAGTACAAATTGCTTACAAATGAAAATCCACATGTTGTAGGAGGAGGTCGACTGGTTTGGGCGCCAGGATGCATCCTAGATCCATCACCCTCGTGCTAAGGATGCAAGGCGAGGAAGAGATAGTGGAGACATCACATCCCTGGATGCTTTTACTGGTTTCAAGAAGATATCATCGGCCGAGACATCTTGTCAAGACAGGTTTGGATAGATATAGCAGGTTGGCAAGGTAGGTTTTGGGATGCAGTGGTGCCTCGATGTTTTCTAGATGGAAATAGGCGCTAGCACTGATGGATCATCAGCCGCTCTATACCACAAAGTTGATGCCTACCATGCCATAGGTCATGAGTCGATAGGGTTTAGGAGGTAGTGGTAGGTCTGAGTTGGAGGAGGTGTTACCACAGAGGATCGTTCACCCTCTATATAACTCGTAGACCGATGTCCAATACACCATAGGTCGACACCGGTGTGGAGATGCTCATCCCACTATATTGGATCCCAAAAGGGGAGAAGGGAGAGGAAGAGAGATATAGAGGGGGAGCGAGTGGGAGATGAAAAGAGAGATAAGAGAGTGTTACAAAAAAAAAAGGAGAAATGAAGCATGTCAATGTGGGATAACGTGTCTATGTTAAAGGCATTGGCCAACCATGTGGGTGTGAGGCCGACACTCGTGACCAAAAGTTGATGCTCCATTTATAGATGGACAGATGGTCGAGGTGTGAACCAAGTCAAATAGGATTATATTTTCTTCCATTCACAGGTAGCATATGCATGGCCTCACAAGGAGGGTATTGATCACAAAGTAATCACATTACACATCAATCACCATGAGGGTCTAGTAGTAAGAAAATATAAAATTCACAAATCATGTTGCCTCCTAGATCTTGTCGATGGGATACACCTGCTGATGAAATCATCCCATACATGCTATCTCAAATTGCCATACATCTTGAATGGCAACTTAATTTTGTTTATGTATAGCATGTTAAGCTAATATTTGAATTCCCTCCATGATGCTCCTTGTCATGCTTTCACATAATAGTACAGTATATATCCTTCTAGAGGAAGAGTTACTCTTACCCGTGTGGCGGAACCATCGATTTAATCCAAGTTAAGCACACCTACCATTTAGACCGAGCTAAACCCAATCATCCGTCGAGCTACCCAAAAGGGCACTCAATGTAACCATCAGCTAGGGATGCCGACATCATACACGTCAAGCCCTCGAAGGAGCCACAATAATTACAACAACTTGCCCTCCATTTCATACAAACATAGCTTGATTTATTACAAAACCTTTGCTCAAAACGATGTACAATCATATTGAAATAGAGTCTCAGATGACTCGTAGTGGAAACATATCACTATATAGATGCAAATGTGTAGTGGAATTAAAACATCAAGACATGACATTGAGCCCACCGTCGTCATCCTCGATCACAAACTGGCATGTATCTAAAAAATATCAATAACAAAGGATAAGTACGTGGGGTACTCATAGGACTTACCCTTGGGCAGTGTCAGCCCGACACATTTGAGAGTATGCAAGGCTTTTCGTGGATTTGACTTCTAACCCACATAAGCTTACTAGGATCGAGTCCTTACTTTCAAGTTCCATTCATCGTTAAATCATAGCCTCATTTGATTCATCATAGCTATCATCATGATTCATAATCCAATATATCTCATTATTTCAACACATAAGCCAACAAAAAGTAACTTGCAGAAATATAAACATAAGAGTACAAGCAAGTAATTATTCGAAAAGCATAAATAAATAATAATATATTAAGGTTATTACTACGTTGCCCCTCTGTGATATTGGCATTCTCACACCTGGTGAGCATTAGCGATTTGAATCTGCTTTTTTTCCCTAGGAATAACTATCATGCTAGGGGTGTATGCTTACTAGTCATCGTGTTTCCACGTATATCTCCCATCTCCACTTATTCCATCCTAAGTTCAAATCCAACCCATCGTGTCATGGGTTTTGTCCCCACAGGAGCGATACCATGGTGTATCGGGTCAGCTCTTCCTTGAGTACAAGCTCCCTCCGATAACATGGTAGGACCAGGTCTCTCTTCTTTGGATAGTTTAAGTAAGACTTTTCATCGGTCCCATGTCCCGGATAAGCACTCTAGCAATGTTATACTGATTAGTAGGCGAACAGGGAATGAGCCTTAAACGACTCGAGTGGAGTCCACCAACACATTATTTCAATTCTCATCATAACAGACCCATATCTCCACCTAGTATCATCTTCTCATCACATCATATAATATCAAATTCAAATTTTTGAAAACCATTTTTGAGTTCTATCATCTCGTGAGTGAATATCTTCACTCGACTTCTACCTTCTAAGCATGGCTAAGCACAGACTTCGACCTATCCACCATTCTACTTAGGATACCAGGTATTTATGCACGTGGGATTTCAAACAACTCCTAAATGTTAATGCACAAACAAAATTTAGGGTGGTGGGACTACCTAAATAGGTGTAGATGCCTAAGGGGCCTACCTTTGCTTTTGAACAACTTGAACAAACTAATCTAAAGTTAGTTTGTCGGGTTGTGGGGCTTTACCCCAGGCAACCCCTTGATCACTTAGACTGCTCCTCCTTCCAAATGCCATTGCTTGAGGTAGCTCAACACACTTGCTTCTTGTTCACGTATATGTAATAGACGTCACTGTATGAATCATATGCATGATGTGGTGCAACAATGTGCAAGTAACATGAAAAGCGCAATACATGAGAACCATTTCTTGGAATAGACCTAGAGAGGATTGATAGCATCCAACTCAGCAATGACAAAGTGGATTTGAAGGTTTAAGTTAGTTGCTTGTCAAATGGTGATTCACATAAATAAACAAGTAAGTTACTTCATTCAGGAGTTTAAAATAGTGCAACACCACAAGCAATAGCACAACAATGAATTTAAAACATCATAAAGCATGGAGTTAGATTCCATACAGTAAGTTAACCATCATGTAGCATAAACAGAAGAATTCACAAGTTCATAAGAGCACATTAACATCCCCTTTTATTTTCTTCACTTTTGACCATATGTATGTAACTACTTGTTGATTCCTTATATAGCAGCAACCAAAATTCATGAAAAACTCACATAAGCATATTTGTATAGTAACATAGCCACCTAAATTTTGGTGGAATTTTTGGAGCAACTAAATGCCACTTTTATTTTTCATTATTTATTTCACTTCATTTTAGATGCAACTCACAACCGCAACAATAAAATCCCCAAAAATACTTTTTGGACTCTACTTAACCAACATACTCATAGATTTTTCGTGGAATTTATTTTGCAAATTGAGGTCACCTTTTCCTATTATTTAAGTTAACATGCAATACATTGTCCATTTCAAATCACCTACCAAACAGCAAGCAAAATGCATGATATATTGACAGAACACCTTACTGAGCAAAATGCACACATATAATCTTTGTGGATTTTTTCTGGACAAATTTCATGTAGCAAACATTTCCACACTCATAAAGTGCGTTAAATACAAACATAGAGGTATAACAGTAACTAATAGTGAGTGCTAGGGTTAACAAAAATACATGTGAACACAAGTGGTAACACCTAGTCCAAGTTTCATAATATTTGGAGCTCATTTACCCTACTTTTCTTAATTAACTAATAATTCATTGCATGCACAAGAGCAGGGGTAAAACAGTCATCACATCCCTAGACCTAGTTCATGGTGTATACACTCACGGGAAATCAAATAAAACAAGTTTCATATTTTTACCATTTTTCTGTGATTTATGGTGGAATTTCAAAGTTTTGAACCAATTTTGATTTCCAAATAACTAAATCTCCATGGACAAGGACCTGAATTTATTTATGCCTAACTTCCAGGGGCCTGCGCACAAGTAAACATAGACTCAGTGAATAGTACAAGAATTTAACGTGCGAAGAAATAAAAACATCAGGGGCCCTTATGCAAAAGTGGCGTCTTCGTCTTCTACCTTCGGATAGGGAGGAGGACGCGGCTTGAACCGAAGCGGTGAACTGTGTGACGGTGCGCCGAGAAGCTTCGCGGCTATGGCTCAATCCGGGAGCGGGAAGAGGAAGGGCTCGTGGGAACATGTGCACCAGCTACGCGGGATCATGGCGAACCTCGAAGACAGGTCCCATAGGCGGGGGAGGGTGCCGAGGGTGGTCCTCCACGGTGGAGGCGTGCAGGCGATGTTGCGGTGCTCCATGGAGGTGGGAATAGAGGCCGTGGCGAGACTCAAGGCTTTGGAGAAACAGGGAGGAGCTCGAGTCGAGTTTGATGTGTGCATTAGATTAGAGGGAGGAGGCTCGGAGCGATGGGGAAAGGCAACGGCGAGCTCGCCATGGTGGCTCATGCGGCAGGTGGTGCTGGACTCCACGTGGAAGAGCGCGGGGAGATGCCGAGACCGGGTGAGAGCGGTGGAGTGGAGTGAGGCAGAGCCATTGCTCGCATTTGTGGAGCGAGTGGTGGCCAGAGGAGGCAGGGCGACGAGCAAAGCTCGATCTCGTCCATGGCGGAGCGTGATTGTTCATCGAGGAAAGGAGGCGCAGGGAGATGGAGGGAGTGGTAGAGAGGGCGCGAGCGAGAATGGGACGAAGCCCAGTTCCTTCAAGGCGAAGGAAGAGAGGCGAGCCGATAGGGAGGGAGGCCCCGCGTGTGTGCAAGGAAGAGGGGAAGAGGGGAGGTGGCAATGGCGTGGACTGGGTCTGTAGACTGTGTGCGACAAACAGGTGTGACCGGTGGGGATAAATGCACGCGTTCGTCTGGGCAGGGGTACATGGAGAAGTGGAGGCTGGAACAGAGGTGGGGCCCACGAATGCTGTCGTCCCACATGGATCTGAGGTGCTGCAGAGTGGGGCCCGCATGTCATAGACACAAATGATAAGATAAAACCCCGAAAATGGGGAAAAAATGGAGTTTGACCAGCTAGAGACCCGATTGTAAATCGCATATTTGAACCACATAGAAGCCTAATAAGGATGAACTCAAAATACAAGAACTTCTCCATATTTGGTGCTCTACAACTTTGGTATACACTTTGACACCAAGTTCTGTTTAACTTTGATACAGAGAGTTTTGCATGATAATGACTCTTGTTTCACAAAAAATTGAATTTACTGCACTGATATGCTTTGGTCCGTTTTTTCCAGCTGAAACTTATTTGGTTCAAAACCATATCCAAACCTTTGTGCATGTCAATAGTCAATATACAAAAGCTGTTCATTTGTAAGTCCTTAGAAGTGTGGTATATAAAGTTTGGTGTAGATTACAATAGGTTTTGATATGTGAGCACAAACAGTTCGAGGTGTCAGTCAAAACACCAGATTCATCTTGTGTGGGGTCTTTCTTGTTTCAAACTTTTGGACATTCAAATGAAGTCCAATTACTTCAAGGTTTGATGCACTTTAAAGTTGATAGGTTTAAATTTTATTTCATAGAAAGGAAGATTTTGAAGTTTATAGTGAAACCAAAAGTAATTTTAGAAATAAAGTTGGGTCAAGACACCGTTGCTAACTTTTAAGAGAAGCTATGTTGTTTGTGGTATGAAACTTTGAACCTCTTACCATGAAATTGTGAAGATGGTCACAATAAAAAATTTGAAGGAAACATATTAAACTAAAACTTTTGTATTTGATGTTTTACATGAAAGCTAGTAGATTTTTGAACAATTCAACCAACCAACGGGAGGTTTGCCTTTTTAATACAAAATTTTTGACGAGTGATTCCTCCACCTATTTCTAAAGTGCTCTTATGATAGGATTAGGCTACAGATCATCACTAGCATGGTTCTAAGTTTGTGTTAGTGCCTTTGAGATAACGGGGCATCACAACCTACATCCATGGATGTAAAACCCATATATATTAATGTTCTTACATAGGAATTTGAGAACCTAAGTCGATATTAGCACACATCCACTATATCTATAGTGGTACTACTCATTATTAGCACTCAAAACTTATTTGTTCAAATGTGCATAAATTTATCTAATAATAGTAGGCAAATAGCATGTGCAGAAGTAGAGAACTATCTAGAACAAGGTAATATGCAAAATAGTGTTTGACAAGGATGTGGTTTAAGGGACCCCACCCCCACTCTCTTGTCCCTCTTCTACTCTCCCACCTTTTCCCCTCGCTCTTGCCTACTCACTCAAATGGCAGCAGTCCCTTGAACCTACAACCCTCATCGGTGTTCCTGCGTGGCTATGCCGTCATCAGTGCATGCGTGCAACCAAGTCATGCACTCCACCATCAAGTGCTCCACCAAGGTCCCCTAAGGATGATGGTCCGCAACGAAAGAAGAGACAGTTGTGTCGATGATGCACATCAATGATGACCATTGTGGTTGCGAGCCATGACCCCTTAAACCCTAGCCTTAGCCTTTCTTGTATTGTTTAAACCATCAAATAATATTGTAGTTTAATTAAAGACAATTGTGGTATATTTGTAGCACCTTAAACCCACCACGTAACAGTTTGTCAAATAATATTGCAGTTTAGTTAAAGACAACATTCTACTAAGCACAACCCTTTGTGTTTGTGGATTCTATAATTTACTAGCATTAACGCAATATATATAAAGAATAGCATGCACTTAATAGTTGTAGGACCTAATTTCCGTTATCAACTATAGAATAATTAGTACAACCAAAAACTCTTAATTATGAATAATCACCTAGAGAACTATACAATACCTTAATTGTAGTTTTATTAAAAAATTAGAAAATAAGGTGTTCAATCAATAAGATGCTAGCAGTGAAAGCAGCTTGAGCCCAAAAATGTCTATTCATGCTAGCATTAGACAATGTACTTTGGAGATAATAGTTGTGTTCTTATGCTAAGCAACACTGTTTTGTTGAGATGTACAAGGAATAACGTAGTGCCTAATAATGCCTTCAGACTTGCAATTATAAATGCCAAAAAAATTCAATCATAACCTTTCCACTCTTTTGTTGCTAAAAATGCTTCGGGTTTATCTTTCAAATAAGGCTATATATTTGTAGAATAATAATCACTAATTGTTAACATATAATGAGAACACACAAGAGAAGGCTTACTTTATGGACCTAAATCAGAATGCATATAATGAAGAATTACATTTATGAATTGAGGTATTGAATTTCACTTTTGTGTTGGCCATGCACACAGTGCTCACAAAATTTGAATTTACTAGTACTATATTCATCAAAAAGTTCTTTTTGTTCAAAACTTGTAAAGCAAGCTAACTCATATGACCAAGACGCATATGGCAAAGTTTAGTAGCATCAGAATTAGACAAATAATTTTAAAATACAACAACGTCACCTGTAATTGCAATACCACAAATAAAGTACAAATTTGTAGATTTTAAATCAGATTTCATAGAAGTAAGAGAACATTTAACACCTTTAAAACTTTATTTCCATTGGAGTATTTGTACATTTTGCTACGAGGAGTACTCTATGAAATAAGATTCTTTTACCATATTTGAAATGTGCCTGACTTTAATCAAAGTTCTAATAATTTCATCTTGCATCTGTTGATAGGGCTTAAGCACGCTAAACCTTATAAGGCAAGAGATGGTGTCGATTGTAGCCCTTCCTCAAGATGAGTATCAAGGGTTTGTCAATCCATGGAAAAAATATGTTTAATCTACTAGCAATCTAAACTCTCTTTAAAGAAGAAATGTAACAAAACATTAGTTATAATGAAGGATTGACCGGCCACTAACTAGCTCTAATAGATCAAATAACCTAAAGATGATTAAAAGGATTAAATAACTATGCCTACAACTAAAATGGATCATCAACTAGATCAAAACCAAGAATTTAGCAAGAACAAGCAAGAACAATATAAGGTTTATATGACGAAGGGATAAGCAAAGAGATATGAGGCAAACTTCTTATAAACTCAGATTCCCCTTAGCATAGATCTAGCATGAAACGAAGGATATACTTGATCATGACTACGAGGAACTTGCTCTAACCTTTCCCACCAACTAAGTGGCACATAAGTCTGGGTAATCGAAGAAATAGCAAGCTCAGATCACATCTAAGCATGAACATATTCAATTAGCCAGCTAAGGTAAAACCTTCTACTAAAAGACATGTGTAAGATATATCTTACCATGCATAGCACATGTAAACAATGAAGCATATCATGTATAAACAAAGAACAGATAGCTCAAAAGCATGTTCAATGATAGAACTCATGGTTTATCGTAGTTACATAAGAAGAACATAGAGTTTATTCAAAGAACATCATGAATTCAAAGAACAAAGTTGTCGAATTCATCGAAATTGAAGCACCTCCTCAAAGATAGACTCAAGACTCACTGGGAAGAGCTAGGGTTGGTTGACCCCTAGCCTTGCTGCCTCCTCTTACTTTGCCCTTTCGCCGAGAACTAGTTCTCAACTTGTTGTACAAAGTTGGACCTCTTAACCCTTGCTTTGGAGCTTTATTTGCTTTGAATTAGGTGTTTTTATACTCCTTTGGAGGCCCTAGATTTATACCTCTAGGGGTGCCATACACACAAAACCTAATAGGTCAGTTTGGGATCACATCTATGATCTATTTTCATGTATATACATGTCTTATAAAAGGTTCTTACTTGGAGATGATGTATCTTGCATGGATATGAAGTTGAAGTCTTGTTTCCCTCAAAATTCCACTTTCCTTATTATGTGACTTTAGTATTTGACCATATCTTCCTCATCTAAAGTTCAAACAATGCAAGTTCATACAATAAGTTGTAGAGCTCAAAAAGATCAACAACTTTGGTGTAAAAACCTTTCTTCATTTAATGTTGTTAATGACATCCACAAAAGACGAGATAGGGGCAGAGTTCTAGGCTAGGGATTAGAGGCTCTTCTTGTTCCTAGAGGTGAATCATAGTCTTCTAATTACCCAGTTCATAGAGTTTCTTCATATCATCATGAGAGGTATAATCATGCTTGTAACTTCGATATGAATATTGATTGGAGTTATGATTTTGTTTTGGTTTTATGTTCTTGATCTAGTTCATTGTATTCTTTGTCTAGTTCTTCATGTTTTTATCTAGATGCATGTGTTCTTGATCTTGTTCTTAAATGTTATGTTCTTCTAGCAATCTAGGCCATTGATCTTGGTTACTAGTGATATGGTTGCATAGCTTGTTCTTGTGATCATGGTGATTATAAGCTATTACTATGTTGATTATGTATTATACCATATGATGAAGTGATTAGAAGCACGTTCTCTAATCACGTATGCCTTATGAGAGCTTCTCACCGATGACCCTGTTCTATGTGACACATGATCAAAAGGTAAAGGTTAAGTTTGATTGAGGAGGGTTTGTTTATAGACCTAGATTTAATCATGATATGAAGAACATGCTTGATCATGCTTATTTATGCCTTTAAAACCTACTTATATCAAGTGCTCTAATCTTTTGGATGTACCTTTCATGCTTGCCTTGGATCCAATTAGAGCTTGATTGGACCCCGTTTAGTTCCTCCAGGTCAAAAGTTGTAATACATTTTAGTCAAAAGATATAGATTAGATAAACCCTTAACCTTAAGTTTACCTTAAGCTTGGGATAGTTCATTTCCATTAGTCATTTCTATGGACTGACAAACCCATGATACTCATCTTGGGGAAAGGCTACACCGATACTTCGCTTGCATGATAAGGTTTGGCGTGCTTAAGTGTCGTCAACACTTTCCAATGCCATTCACAAAATGTTTCATAATGAGCTCCACTTGGCAAATGGAACATGACCTTAGGTCTCTGCTCACATCCCTAACCTTGAGTTTTCATTCCATGTTCCATTTTCTATCATTGATTGATATCTCTGTCGGCAAGCAAGGTGTGTAATACCTCAAAATTGGCATTGGTCTACGTTGCCATGCAACATGGCAATGTGGGAAGATGAACAAGCAACCAACATGGAGTTCCATATGCACTAGCTTGAGGACATGCTAGTACTCAAGATCGGGAAGATGTCAGCAGCCTACCTCCCACCAGCATCAAGGTGAGCATCAGAACTACAACAATGGTGACACACAAGATGACCAAGTACTCTGCTTCCTATACAACATCCACAGGACAATCATGTAGAGGAGACCCAGGAAAAGGCGGCCCAACAACAAGTATCTAGACAATCAATGGCCAAGTGAGTGGTGGGCCAAGAAAAAAGGCACAGGTGGCCAAACATGGCATCCTAATGCATAGGCAGCCTATCCTCTATATCAGAGGGACGTGGAAATTTGACTTTCTAGTGGATCTCTCATGAACTAGCATCGTGCGCTCGGGAGTTCCCAGCGGTGTTGTACAAATTGAATGTAATATGAACTACCAATTGTACCTTGTACCAGATATTGTATTACCATAGTCTTCAATCTCGTGGTATACCACTTGTTAGCAAATAGTAAAAAAAAACAAGATTGTACACAAGACATGACTTTTATGTTGAAAACCCTTGCACAAGAATAAAGTATCGGTGCCAACTGATAATCTTCTCTATATCAAGTAATATTTATGTAGAATGGATATTGCAAGAGTAAAATGAACTATTGTTCATTAAGCTTAGTGGCATGTTTCATCTGGTCCACAAAGTAAACAAGAGCTTGTCGCACTCCCTAAACTATGTCTGAATTTCATTAGAGGTCCAAACAAGTTCAACCTGCTCCACATGCTGATATGACGTCCTGACATAGAGCTGACATGTGTGCTCCATCTACCTTCTTCCTCATCCTCTTCTCTCTCCCTCTACCATGATGCCGCCTGGATCCATTAAAGTGTTACGTTGGGCTCGGCTCGGTTCACAGGGTGTTTAGGACAGCCTACACCCGATCGTACCTAGCATCGGGCTCGGTTCACAGGGTGTTTAGGACAGCCTACACCCGATCGTACCTAGCATCGGGGTAGCCCACACACTCCCCGCAGACACGTCGTGTCGGGTTTTATTGGGTTGGGTTAGATTTTGGGTAATAAAAACACAGCACATGTTTGGCCATCGATTGTTCACTGTAACAAATCCCTTAATACGTGACGTTCCAAATTCGTCATGGATCATCGAAAAACCGTCACAAAGCAGCATCCGTGATGTTTTAAGGTTTCGTCATGTACTGAGCGTCATAAATTAACTTGCGTGACGTTTAGATAAAAACATCACATATTGTTCCAGTCTGTGACGTTCTTTGACCATCATAAAATAGCTTTGGGCCCTCTTAATCCGCCCAAGCCCAGATTTGATGACGAACACAAACGTTATAGATTGTTGCCATGTCGGATGGGTATTCATCATGGATTGAATAGCCACATTACCACTAGACTGATTGCGTGGCGTTGCTGCCAGCATGGCTGCTAATGTGGCTGTCAGCATGGCTTCTAATTGGGTCATCGTAGTCCATTTCAAAAGATTATATTGGGCTCAGCGTTATAACTTTTTGTTGCCATTTTCGTCCAATTTTTCAGCTCATTTTCAAGACAAATAATCTAGACCAAGAGAAGTTATAAAGCCCATGTAGACAGCTTTGAAATACATATATATACTGGTTGAAGTCTAATTCAACAAAATACAAATTATTAATTGATACAATTCCATGTAGACCTGCACTTCACATCATTACTAATCCAAGTAACCGTGTACATATTCTCTATTTCTCATTATCTAAAAAACATATTCTCTATTTCTAGCAATAAAAAAGACTGGTTAAACTATCCAATATGATCTGCATGTGCCAACTCCCTACAAAAGAAAAGACACCATTTTGTCCTCCATGGCCTGTAACATATTAGAAGCAATATATTGTTAGTCCACTATACGCCACAGTTTTGCATAGTTATCTTAACTATTGGGAAAAAGGATACATCTATAGTCATCTTTGTTTAAAAAAAATCAAGATAACAAAGCAAGTAAGATAACTATAGTTAGTCCACTATACGCCTCAGTGTGTACATTTGATGTATTCCACTCATCTCAGTTATGCTCCTAATCTTAGTTTTTGTTTCATTTAGATCACTGACCTACTAACAACTTTAAGTTCATCTCCTTACTAAAGAGTAAGTAAGCAATCTTTCAATGACAGAAGTAGTAATCTTGTACTCTCAAGTAGTAATCTTGCACTCTCACTTGAACATTTCAATCGAGGAATGCAACAAGCCTAGTTGAATCAAGCATCAAGTTTCTGTTTTGTTATCCACTCCATGAATTATAAAAAATGATATATTTTACTAGAGTTCAAGGAAAAGTATTCCGTGAGGCTGTTATAGTTTCTGTTTTGTTATCCACTCCATGAATTATAAAAAATGATATATTTTACTAGAGTTCAAGGAAAAGTATTCCGTGAGGCTGTTATAGGAGGGCCTTACCTTCACATCCTAGAGGAAAGGATCCCTGCTGCACGAGAAGTGTCCTTCGGTTAGTTTGTGTCCTGCTACAGGCATCCTTGCCATCCTAATCAAAATAAAATCAAGAACTTAGCCAAATTCTCAAGAATCCAATGTACAGTATTACTCCAAATCAAAGGGACATAGTGGACTTAGCTAAACAGTAAATCCTAGATGTTGCTGCCAAGAACCAGGTTTAGCTCTCCTCCCTTCCTAATGGAGAGGTGTGTGTTACAATCTAAAAGATCAAGACAAAATCAGTGTCTTGTTTATACCAAGCATCCAAATTTTATTTAAGCATCCAAATCATAGGAAAATCATGGAGCTAAGCATCAAAATCATAGCAAAACAGGGAAGAGCGAGTATAATCCACATGCACATTCACAAGAAAAGGGAGAATAAATCACTTACCTCCGCTGTCGACGCGAGTTGGAGGCCCGCGAGGCGGATCCGAGCCGAAGGCGCATGGATCCTGCCGCGCCGGTGTGGGGAGAGGCGGCCCAGCTGCCGTTGGTAGGGGGCGGCGAGGATCCGGTCCCTGCCGGGGCGGGAGAAGGCGGGCCGGATGCAGGGCTCACGTCCACTGAGTGTGTTGCTCGGGTCGGGTGGCCTACAACAACGCTGCCTCATCACCCTCATGCTGCCCCTCTAGGCTCCATGGAGGGCTCTCCCACTTTTTTAGATAAAGGGATCAGAAGGCTCTCCTGCTATTCTCTCTTCTTCCAATATTCTTTTCACATGAATCAATATGTAAAGCTCATGTCATGCCCGAATGCAGTTTAAATCAATGCACATATTTTCCTTAAATTTTGACGATCATCCACCTGTAGAACAAACAGTAGTAGCAGTGTGAGTTATTTTGCTCAATACCAATATATAATCAGGATAAGTCCATTTTAGTCCGATTTTCAACCTTGAATTACAAAACCGGGTAACCAAGACCCTGAACTAAGCAAACCGGATGAAAGCCCCCCTTAGCCATATTGAAAGGGATGGTGGTTTTCTATTTTTTGAAAACAATAAAACCTTGTTTAATCTCTAAAAATTCACAATTAATTTATTTTAAATTAGAAAAATAGGAAACTTGTACTAAGTGATATCTACAAATGTAATATATGTATTTATGCTCTATTTATAGTTTATAGAACTTATTTGTTGCTATTTTTATTATTTTAAATAGAGAAATAATACAATATATGTAGGAATCATTGAGTTCTAAATATTTTCAAATAGAGCACCAATAGATAGGTCATATTTTTAGAAAAAAAGGATCATGTTTTGTATTTTTCTGATTTAAAATAAATTAAATATGAATTTTTAGAGTAATAAAGATTTATTGTTTAAAAAAATATAAAATCACCCTCCGAAACCACTTTTGTCCGGTTTGGTTAATTTAGGGGTCCTCATCACCCGGTTTCATAATTCAAGGTAGAAAATCAGATGACCGTGACAGTTTGAGGTGGATTTTTCCCTATATAATCAACGCACTAGTGGCAGGGGTGTTGGAAAATACATTCGGAAATATTTGCTATCTGCATGGTTATACGTCGAAGTCAGAAGAAACACTGAAAAGGAACAGGCTGGTAGCTTATTAATAGCTTATCTGTTATCCACAGAAATAGGGACAACAAAGTTCCTTTGATCTCTCAATAACTCGTTGGCAGTTCGCGAGCCACCTATATATGCAACCCAATATCACGCCAGGAAACATATATCCAGGGTGCCCGGCGGTCATCAGCTGGTGATCGTCGACAATGGCTGCAGCTGCTCATCTTGCAGGAGCTCTCCACGAGTCCCGGCAGACGCAGCGCCCAAACGGCTCTGCCGCTGTGCTTGCCATCGGCACGGCGAACCCGGCAAACTGCCTGCGCCAGGACGACTGTACTTCCGTGTCACCAACAGCGACCACCTCACCACGCTCAAGAACAAAATGAAGAGAATATGCACTACTGATTCTATACATAACTGACCAATTTTTTTATCAAAAAACAGTATTTGCACAAGTAATCGTCACGCATGCACGCACGCAGGTAAAAAATCGGTCATCAAGAAGCGCCATTTCCACTACACCGACGAGACGGTCGCCGCGCACCCGGAGCTCCTGGACCGCGCCGCGCCGTCGCTGGACGCGCGGCTGCGCATCACGGAGGGCGCCGTGCCGGAGCTGGCCGCGGCGGCGGCCGCGCGGGCGATCGCCGAGTGGGGCCGACCGGCCGCCGACATCACGCACCTCTTGGTAGCCACCAACTCCACCGCGCACGCGCCGGGAGCCGACCTCCGCGTGGCCGCGCTCCTGGGCCTGCGCCCGGCCGTGCAGCGCACGCTGCTGAGCCCCCACGGCTGCTCCGGCGGCTGCAGCGCGCTCCGGGTGGCGCGGGACCTCGCCGTGAGCAGCCGCGGCGCGCGCGTGCTCGTGGCCAGCGGCGAGGTCGTCACGTCGCTGTCCTTCCGCGCCCCGGACGAGGCCAGCCCAGAGGCCCACGTCGCCGCGGCGCTGTTCGGCGACGGCGCGGGCGCCGCCGTGTTGTACTTGGTGGCCGCCTCGCAGGCGACGGTGCCGGGGACAGAGCGCGCCCTGTCGATGCGTCTCGGCAGCTGCGGCTACGACCTCGGCATATCCGCTGAGGTCCCTGCGCTGCTCCGTGGCGCCATCGAGGGGTGCCTGCTGGAGACGCTGGCGCCGCTGGGCCTCGCGGAGGATGCTGGCGGCGCCTGGAACGGCCTCTTCTGGGCGGTGCACCCCGCCGGCCGCGCCATCTTGGACAGCTGCGAGACGGCGCTCGCGCTGGAGCCCGGCAAGCTGGCCGCCTCCCGGCGCGTGCTGAGCGAGTACGGTAACATGGTCGGCGCCACCATCTTCTTTGTTCTCGACGAGATACGGCGCCGCCGGAGCCAAGATGGTGGACACAAGGAAGGAGACATGGTGGGCATCGGCCCGGGGATCACCGTCGAGATGATGGTACTGCGTGCCGCTAGCAGCAACGACCAGCTTTAATTAGTGCTACCAGACGCAGTCGTCAGTCGTTACAGATTGTTATACAAAAAACACACCACGCGAACCCGATACAAAATAAATAAGGCCATGTATCTACTTAAGAATTGGGTCATTAGTATCTATGTGTCTGTTTATTTTTCGAGCATCACATCTGAAAATGGCATTGATATTTGTAATGTGTGTCTATATGTCTGTGAGGGACGCGATCTTGTAACGGCCACGCTCAAGTGCATTTGATATTTGGACCAGATTTTTGTGCCAACACTCACAGTGAATGATTTTAGTTTCTATATGTTGGTCTTGCTCACGGACACTGTTCGTCTACACGACCATGTAGACCGTTTACACACCGTCTACTCAATGGTCAACCGTGTTGGACTTACAGCCCGTTTAATCCTGTATAATCCACTTTTAGCCCATTTAAACAGCCGTGTAGGCCAACTAAACGCTAAACGGTGAACAACGGACTGTTTTGGTCTACCATTTAGGATAACACTGCTGCTCATGGCCAATGCAACTAAAGGGCATGTAAACGTTCATTAATAACGACTAGGAGTGGGAAAAACACCTTGGCCAGAACCCTATTTGCATCAATGTAGAATTATCGTTCCTTATTTATGATTGATGGAATATTCATGATAGGATGCTAGGCACAAAACATGTATAAGTTCTATTTTGTTTTTTCTTTTCAGAAGTAGTACTTGGGTGAAAATCCCCAACCACATGTAATTGAATTGATTTATATTCAGAAAGAAAATATATGAAACAAGAGCGACCAATTAGAATGATATATAAATAGGGTGCACTATTATGATTATTGTATTAAAACATTATAGATAAAGTATATAAAATATTGCTCATAAGTTTCTCAAAAAAAATACTGCTCATAACACTTAGAGAAAAAATTAAGGAATAAATTGTTGCTCAAAATTAAATATTATGATTACAATCATTACACAACTACACTTTCGTAAAACTAAAAGAAAACAATTGACATGATAAGTGGGCAAAGTTTGTAAAACAAGAGTATTGTCTAATGGAAGAAGCCAATACTAGAATAGCCATGCAAATTGTGTGAATCACTTGCTAGTTTCAAAACGGAGGGAATAATTGTTATCACGGGTACACAAACTATTTCTAAGGGCAGTTGGGAGGATTTTTTTTTAAGACAGTCCTTGGAGTCGTGTCTGCTATAGAGCTAGAGCCGCTAGAAACCAACGTTTGCTGAAGTGAGACACTAAGCCGATGTGGAAACATTGCTAGGAGCAGCTGATAGTATGAACCCCCATGGAAATATACTTCCACTGGCAGCTAATGGTATTAGGCGATTTCCGGTGGAAGTTTCGTTTGAGTTTCATTTAATTAAATGCATTGACATATCTGCACGGTTGGTGACATGACAATGTACTTATGATGAGAGAGAGAGAGAGTTTCATGTGAGGAGAGAGGGTTTCATTTATATGAAACTCATGATGTACATGTACTTAAATAAAATCTGATGTGGCACTCTTAGTAACTGTGCCATGAAATCTTCACCGGGAATAGCGTTAACCATCTATAGGAAAAAAAGTTACTGCCATTTGAAAATTAAACCTAGCTACTATACTATTACTTTCCCGACATATTTTAGAGGTATTTTATGACAATCAACTACAATGGCCTGCCTCATAGCATCCAAGGCAGGCCACATGTACTTGATTGTATGCTTGAGAGTTGACGTGGATAACAAATTATCACTGCCGCGTACTTGGTAGCACATGCATTCTCCTATTATTTCTTCCACGGCAAGAAGTGACACAACGAGCATTCCTTGATGCTCCGTGGTTTCCTGAATAACCAAGTGTCTGAGGAATTATGAAACGACGCACCGATCCATCAAATGTACGGTACAGCACGGAGGAGCCCATGCCAACAGGTTGGTAGTTTGATGTCGCCTGTCGGGTCGGATCTCGGAAGATCGAGCAAAGTTGAATGCCACCGCACCGGCCTCCGATCAACTGACTAGATGTTTTGCCTCTGGCTGAAATGTGATTCACACTGTGTTCGACGCTGTGGGCAGCGAGTATCCAAGCATGCGTAAGCAGTGTTTTAAATAGCGGCGGCTAAGGCATTTTAGGCTATCAGCCTCCTTGGTAAACAGCTATAGAGGAAAAATTGGAGATTTGGAGTATACATATATAGAAACAAATAGGTGGCATGTCACACTCACATGTTGCTGCTGTCCTGCCCCTGCGCGTCGGCCTCCACCGACATGATCGTCGCCGGCCTCTTACCAGCCGTGCGGCGGTCGCCGGACACGCTGCATCAGCGGCTACCACTGGCACCGCTCAGTGCAGCTTGGAGCTGCCCACAGACACGGTGATGGCGAGAAGAAGGTAAGCGGGCCGGGCCATATATGTCACAGCTCACAACAGTATCGACGTGTTAGTCCGATTAAGGCATTTACCACCGTTGCCGTCCAGAACTCGCAGTGATGAGACAACTGGAACAAGGCGTAGCACACGTCTTGCCACCGCTGTGGACGACGTCCGGCAGGCGCAGCGGGCCGCCGTGCTCGCTATTGGCACGGCGAACCCGGCCAACTGCCTGCCGCAGGACGAGTACGCCGACTGGTACTTTCGCGTCACCAACAGCGACCACCTCGCCGGGCTCAAGGCCAAGATGAAGAAGATCTGTGAGAAACTGAGAATCTGATCTCTGACGATGCTTCTTTTATTTCATTCCTATGTTCAAATTTGGTGCTTCTTTATTTCAAAACTATGGGAGAAAAATCCATACTACTGTAGGTTATAACTCGGGGATCAAGACGCGGTATTTCCACCACACGCGCGACACGTTCCGCGACCACCCGGAGCTGGTCGACCGCGCGCTGCCGTCGCTGGACGCGCGGCAGGCCGCCCTGGCGTCGGCCGTGCCGGAGCTTGCCGCGGCGGCGGCGGCGAAGGCCCTGTCGGAGTGGGGCCGGCCAGCGAGCGACGTCACCCACCTCGTCCTCGCCACCTACTCCGGCGCGCACATGCCCGGGGCCGACCTCCGCCTCGCCTCGCTGCTGGGCCTCCGCCGCTCCGCGCAGCGCACCATGCTGTACCTCGGCGGCTGCGCCGCGGGCTCCGCCGCGCTCCGCGTCGCCAGGGACGTCGCCGAGAACAACGCCGGCGCGCGCGTGCTCGTGGCCTGCGCCGACCTCAGCCTCGTCCTCTTCCGCGCGCCGCACGAGGACCACCCGGGCACGCTCGTCATGCAGGCGCTGTTCGGCGACGGCGCGGGAGCCGTCATCGTGGGCGCCGGCGCCTGCGGCTTCGAGCGCCCGCTCTTCGAGATCGTGTCGGCCTCGCAGACCGTGATACCCGGCAGCGAGGACGCCGCCGCCGGGCACCTCGGCGAAGCAGGCCTCGCGTTCTGCCCGTCGAAGAAGATGCCGGCTTTGGTGCGCCGCCACGTCGAGGAATGCCTGCTCGACGCGGTCTCGCCGCTCGGCCTTGGCGGCGGCGGCGGCTGGAACGACCTGTTCTGGGCGGTGCACCCTGGCGGGCCCGCGATCCTTGACGGCGTCGAGGCGGCGCTCGAGCTAGAGCCCGAGAAGCTCGCGGCCAGCCGGCGCGTGCTGCGCGAGTACGGGAACATGTCTGGTGCGTCAATGATCTTCGTGCTCGACGAGCTCCACCGTGAGGAGCTGGGTGGAAGGTCGGGTGTGATGCTGGGGCTCGGGCCGGGAATCACTGTCGAGACCATGGTGCTGCGCTCGGCGTGTGGCCATCATGGCGCAAGGGCTGCTGATTGTACTCGCTGAGACGAAGAAGCGACGAGGCACATGAGAGGCTTGTAATATTCGGCCTATGGGCCATTGTATCCTATTGTTTTGTCAGCCCACTTGGGCTCATGATGTATGCAAGCCCAAGTCTAAAACGGTGAAGGAAATCGCAAGTGTAATATGCATGGTTGATCGTTAAATTTGTTGGGTTGTGTTAAACCAATCAATAAATCTATAAATGTCTGTCACTTAATTAGACTTAATCAAGTTTATAAACTTATTTCATATGTTTATGGGTCGGAAATGCTACCATATCAGCGTCCGGAGGCATTTCTTAATCGGATGTGGGTCCCACACTCCACCCAATCCTCTCATCCTACCTCTCCACCACACGTCTAGTTTCTTCCTCATCATCTTATTTGCTCTGTGTCCATGCGTATTGCTGCAACACATAGCCAGTGGAGGCACCATCCACCATGCACTGCTGCTCCTCACCATGGATTTCCCTGAGAACACGCGACGTCGCGGTGCCCAGGCTTCCCTCTCCTCTTCATTCTCTTTCATTTGCCCGATGGTCGGTGATCTGGTAGCTTGACGACTCCTGCAGCCAACCTCACCTAGCAACATAGTGGCCAATGACTCTGTCAGAAGACCTACTTGCTCGCCGGCCCCTTGCAACCCTCCCTCACCAAGGACCTCATCGCCCTCATCTTCACCCCTCAGCTTCGATGACTCTAAGCGTAGGGTCTATGTCCGTGATTTGTTGCAATTGTCAATAGACATTTTTGATATGTTTCACTAGATATGTCGATTTATTTTACTTGGTCACTTAGGTTTGTTGCAATGATTTTGAAGCATTGATGTTTAGGTGGAGGAATTTTGTCGATGAGCTACCTCTCAGATTGTACATTTCTCTCTCCCCCCAACCCCCTCTCTTAGGATGTTGTATCATGGGGAATGTGATGTTTCAATGTTTGATTTGGGATGTTGCAACAGTCCCCACGTGGAGGAATGGTTTTGATTTTGTCGTAGATATTAGTTTGAAAAGTTGAGTCTCTATTTTTCTACTGACAAATCATTTTGATGCCTGCAACATCCTGAACCCTTCCATATGGTCGATCAATGTTGTAAAGTTGATATCTGATGTTGCAATTCTTGATCTCGGAATGTTTCATATAAGATTTATGATGCTGCTTATTCAACTTTTGGATACAGGTTAATGTGATCCAATGTTGCAACAAGTAATTATGGACGTTGCAGCGACCAATTTTCAGTGTTTCAGAGCCAATTTTCAAATGTTCAAATGTCATATGTTTGTACTATTTTTTAGATTTTGCATCTTCGTTTCGCACCTAATTTGATGAATTTAACCGTTGTGTTTTGGGTGCGTGGCCACGTCCAGGCACGGTGTGCATTCCGTAGGATTTGAGATCAGTAGATGTTGTGTGCAACAGAGCGCCATGTTTTGTTGAGTTTTCTTCCTCAAGGATTGTTTTCTGATGTGATCGGACGGTGAAAGTTGCGTCAGATGCTGGCGCCCCAAAATGGATGTCCAGTGCCAAAAATTTCGGGGGTGGTGGTCTATAACCCCGCTTGCCTTTCCTCCTTTTTCTACGCTATGTCTTTCATCCCCCTCTATGTATAGAGGGTTTTTTTATAAGAGTTGGTACTGAGGTTGGGTTGAAGAAGAGTGGCACAACAGCCTCTCCTCACACATCACTAGAGTTGAGAACTTGAGAAACATACCATATAGGAAACATATAGCATCTATAGTAAGCTTTTCAGAAACCACAAGTCATCACTAAACTTAACTACATTAACGCATACAAATGGATTAAAAACGGCCTCCAGATTTGTCCCGAAGATTTTGCCAACAAACAAATGATCAAAAATCTCAAATGCAATTGAACAACGACACTGCTACTACATCAATAAACACATACGTGCACGCATCACGACTCACACACTCGTGTGAACTGACGATGAAACATCACACTAGACATGCACATAGACAATTATCTACGTAAATTAATATAAGTTCAGCAAACCCTCTGTGCTCACGACATAGCACGGCCGCCTGTGCATGCATTGTACTTACAATGCCCCTTCGTCTTTCAAGATGGTGGCAGCGGTGGCGGCGACATCAGCGTCCATGGCGGCGCCATCGACCTTGAAGGGCTCCCAATGCGGTACGGTGTCACTGAAGAACCTGCCAACGACGCGTGCCTCCAGGACGGTGATAGCGTCTGGGTGCTTGATGCATCGGGGCGTCTTGTATTGGTTCACCGAGGAGCCGTGTGAGACGCAGAGGTCCATGAGCGCGTCGAAGGCGCCCGGGGACACCACGCGGATCTCTAGCGGCCCCACGGAGCGGTCACGGCTCCGGCACCGCCGGTACACGGCGTCCAGCCTGGCCTCCACCTTGGCGCAGCACGCGGCCATGACGCTAGCCACGGCACCACCACTGCCATCGGATGTTGTGGGCGACAGCGGCGGCAGGGTGAGCTCCCAAAAGAGCACGTAGTGGCCCGGGATGGAGGACGTGTCGGCGTAGGCAGTGTACTCGGAGAGGATGGCGCCCAGCGGCGCCAGGAGGCGCTTGGCGGTGGTGACGGCGCGGAGGAGGTCGTCCTCAGAGGTCTTGTCGGTGTCCACGCTGAGCACCACGTTGCGGCGGTGCACGAACCGGAACTGTGGCGCTGCGTTGTGGAAACCCGACACTTGGAGGATGTCACCCACGCGATAACGGTACAGACCTGCACTATCACACACCTCACAGTTATTCACAATAATACCCATGTGGCATCCATGCAAAAAAAATTCATGGTAGCTTCATCTCCGCAGGTTTTATCCTAGCAAAATTGTGCGAGCAAACTTATGGTTAATTTGATAAATTGTAGTCGCACACCATAAAGAAATTCAGGAGTTTCTAAATAATGTATAATCGCCTTTAAGCTGGGATATAAACAAGAATAAAACATGGGAACATGCCACCAGTACACACGCACATCATGCACGAGAGCGCCCGACGCCTACAAATAAATTATTCACTGAAAGCACTTATGCATCCAATCCAATCTAATGGATTGAAACCCCACCTTTTACCCCCACCATCCTATATCAAATTTACTTTTACCCAATCTACTCACCAATTTCTTTTTTGAGCCCATGGGTTTGAATAAAAATTATATTAGTTTGCATAAAACCATGTGGTCCACATCAAAGATTCTAGAATCAAATTAAAACACAACGCTCACATATAAAATTTTGAGAAATTAGCTAAAATTTGCTAGAGGCGGGCTCACTGGGATAGGGAACTGCTTTAAACAAACATTATAGTCCGGTCTGACATCAAAAGCTAGGCACTAGATTAAAACTTCGTGTTCATATCTTTTTTAAATCTTAAATTTGTGGATGAAGTCATTGCCTACATTGCGCACTAATACATTGTTATTATTATTCTTACTATATTCATCCTTGATCGACCCAATACGTTACAATAAGTTCAAAAATATATAGCAACAACTAAATAGGTCCTTTGTTACCTTTTGAGATGCCTTTTATCGTTATGTCTCCTTAGATAAAGCTTAAAAAACCATATGTATTTGGAGATGCTATCGTATCCAATAATGAATGCTTTAGCCACAATTTTATACAAGAATATAATTATAAATCTCAAAATATATTGATATTATGAAAATAATTCTCAAGACAACACTACATTTAATATTTCATATTTCAAAACTAAGTTTTCTTTTTGAGTTCACATCAAAAGGTTTACAATTTTTACTACAATTACCCAAACATATTATTGTGTATCTGTGACTGCAGGAAGTATTCTTTTTGAAGGGTATAGCCATTAATAACTCAAGCTATACAGTATTATTTGTATATAATGCCATCAGTAATGTTTTGTTAAAAAAAATCTTGAGATGACTCAAATTCTTGGGGACACATCTCTAGCAGTCATGCATGCTACAATAATGGGCACTTTGACTTTGTGCCCCCACTAGCCACACTGCTGTAGAGCATTTCCACATGCAGTGGCTATCTTTATTGATTCACATTCACTGCATGAATCACTTTCTCTTCAGGAGCATAGTTTAAGGTCTCATCCATCAAGGAGCAAAGTTGAGTTCATTCATGGAAATGCAATGCGGGTCAGTAAGATGAAATTAATAAATGAAGGCTGTGGGGTTGAGATGGAGGTCACATTAGATATCATTATTTTACGTATCACATCTAGATCTTCTCTTATTATTCTTGTGGCATAGTATGTTATTATTATTTTATTCTTCCATGGCCTTTTGTTGTATTACCTAGCTCCTGCTACATGAGGTAAATTTGTTAATGCTCTTTACTCGACCATGTTCGTAAGAGACTAGCATATAGATGAAAATCTCTAGCCGCAGAGTTATTTTTTCCATTTTAAAATGGCAGTAAAATTCAAAATGTTTTTGTTCAATTTTCTAAAAAGACGAAATAGAAAATGTATTTATTTTTTACCTATGGATGCAATAACAAAAATTCTTTACTGATTTGGAGGAAAAGGAATCTTACCCGAGCATGAGTTAGACAGGTCTGACCTGACCTTTCATATCATTGCCTCTAAATAAAATGAAGCTAAAAATATCTCCTTGTCTGTGGAAAGTGACTGTACTTCCAGTGCAAACATGAAAGCTAGGAGAAGGTTACCTATGGGATGATTGTACTGTACTATACTGTCAATAATCTGGTGAACATGCTGTCAATAAAATAAAGCTAGTGGGAGACTGTAAGTCAAGAACTGACACCATTGGCCAACTGGGAGAGATCCCAAACTATAGCTGCCTAGTGCCTATATAATATTTGGTCAAATACACAGGGAACACAATGGGTTCTCTTAATAACTACAATAATATGTGATGTTTTTGCGAATCCAATAATATGTGATTTATTTATTTACTTGCACCTAAAATACCAAAAAGGATATTGTGTGGTAATTAAGATAATACATGCACCTCTCAAATTGAGACGAAAAGCTTGCATTTTGCGCTCATGCTGTCATGCACTGTCATGTGATTAATAATAAAAATATTTGCGCTAAGAAACATAATTTAGACATATAAAATATGCAGGTAGTGCACTGTGGCTGAGGGAAGCTCACTTCTGTCAACCAGTAGAGGAACAGCGAGGAGACTGCTAAAGCCAAACGAAAACTAAACAACTGATGGAAAGCAAAACAAAAGGCACTCATCTTTTTCCTGCTAGACACCTACACGCAGCTTATCTTTGACATACAGATAACAATCATGCTAGCGGGTTCCGTGGTATCACATCCAAAAGGTCTTTCAACGCGCTTTTAAATTTCATTTTCAGCAAAAAGGGCTGTCCCAATTCAGTTATATTATTAACAAGCACCCGGTCATTTCGAGGAAGCGTGGTGAGCAAAAAAAAAATCACAATGTGTTTTTGATACACTTCATCAAAGCGATTTTTTCTAGAGCTGTTTCCGATCATTCTCTTCTGATTCTTCCTCCAAATAACCATATCTTTTACATACTTTTCCAAATGATTTCTTTCTGTATATCGTATTTCTTTCTCTCCAGTGACATTATCTCACCGTTCATATCGTATTTCTTTATCTCATCTTATATACATTAGTACCCACATATTATTGACGTATTTTGATCTGAGATTTTCAGGTATATATTTGTCACAACCTTAAATGCCATATGCAATGTACCAGGGGTGCACCCAGAAGGTAGCATGGGTAGTCCCATGACTACCCTGAAATTTGACCCAAAACACTAGTACCCCTCACAAAATTAAACATTTGTATTGTTTTTACCAGATTTTATATTATTTTTTTGCCATGTCTACCTTACGTTTAAATCCTAGGTCTGCCACTAACATGTAATGTTTAATATTTGCTTGCTTCGTTGTCTGAAACATGCATGGCAAAAGTGTAGCCATTATTTTGCATGGCATACTTTTTATGACTGCCTCACTTTATAAAAGATTAGGGGCAATATACTTCCTCCATCCCATGAAATAAAGCGTGCATGTATTTAGCACGGTCTTTAAAGTGAAAGTTTGACTATTTATTTCTTTTAAAATATAGTATCAACAAATACCAAAATATCATAATCTTAAAGTACTTTTGAATACGAATCCAAATATACACTAAAATATATGTTTTTTGACTAAATTGTTACTCAAAGATTTCAAAGTTTGACTTTTCCAAATGCATGCACGCTTTATTTCATAGGATGGAGGGAGTATATGAGGACCAAAATACAGAAACTACACTGTAGCAACACTATACACAGAGTGGTGTTTGAATTTAGAGATTGGAATGGTCCGCCCTGCTGGACTCAGCCTTACTTTTTGTCGCTAAGAAATCATTCCCTAAACTTTGGCTGCTACTGACATGCAGGATAGGGTCAATAACCAAACTTCTTTGTCTAAGGTTGAGCTTACTAGAAAACCTAAATTGGTGTGAAAAACACTGTACACATACTGTATATATAAAGGAATTTGAAATACAGGTGCTGGGATGGGCGGGCTGGTGAACTCTGCCTGAAGTGTGGATGTTATATATATAGTGCTGTTTTACCTACAATATATTTATTGTGGAAACATATCTAATTAAAAAAGTAAATAGATAAAAAATTTCACTTTGGCTAGTAGTATATATATTATTTTATCTAGTTTTGCAACGGAATTGCTAGTAGTGTGATTCTTATGCAGTGTCCACCGTTGATTTGGGATCATCAGACGGCCTTGTATGAGTGTAGTTCTATCAATCTCCACTTCAATTCATCGGTTAGAAGCAAGTTAAGTGTGTGCAGTGAAGTAGCCAGCTACGTAGCATTAAGGCAGGAAAGCAAGCTAAATATATTGAAACGAGGAAGAAATTAATGCGCATCACGTACCTGTGAAGGTGGTGACGACGAGCTCGTAGTAGCCTCCGATCTCGACGTCGACAAGGTCCACCAGCACCTTGCCGTCCCGGACCTCCTCGCCGTCCTTCTCCACCTTGATGAACTCGTAGTAGCACATGTTTGGGAGCAGCGTGTACGCCACGTCCTCGGGCCGGTCCAGCGGCCGGAGGTTGATCCCGAAGTAGCACTCGGAGGAGGCGTACATGGCCGACACCAGCGGCAGGCCGTCGCCGTAGAACTCCAGCAGCGGGATGTACTGCGCCATGGACCCGGTGACGATGACGTCGATGTACTTGGTCCGCGGCCACAGCCGGCGCACGATGCCCTGCCACGACGCGGTCGCGCATTCGGCGGCGACGGCGTCCGCCAGCGCTGGGTCCGGCCGCGCCACGACCCTGGCCACGGCCTCCCGGCAGGCCGGGTCGGTGACGCGCGCGCCGTCGACGCGGCCGGCGCGGATGTCGTCGCAGAGCGCGCGCCAGTGGCCCTCGAGGAACTTGATGGCGCGGAGGAAGGCGGAGGCGAAGACGGCGCCGACGCGGAGCACCTCGCCGCGGCGCGCCAGGCCGCAGAGCAGCTGCGCGTACATGCTCTGCGCGCTGTCCGGGCACAGGATGGCCTCGTTGGGGCTCGTGTACCGCGTGTACGGGCTTTCCGGCCGCTCCCGGAAGTGGCGGCTCTTGTAGTAGCTCGTCAGCACCGGCCGCGCCACCAGCCCCGACGGCGTCGTCATCTCCGGCTTCACGAACAGCAGGTACATGCACCTCCCTTTGTCCAGATCTTCCACGTACCTGCATGCCGACATGAACAACACGTATACGATCGACCCAGCCAGTTAGCCCCACCCACACCACACCACACCACACCACACGTGTGTCGATCGATCGGACTACTGGCACGTACGTACTTGTTCATTACGGGGACGAGGAGGTTGTAGAGGAAGGTCTTGCGGTCGAGCTCCTCCTCTGTCGATGGCATCAGCTTCGGCTGCCCGCCGGACGTGCCAGAGCTGCGATTTTGCACACCATCCATGATCGAGCGCCCGGAATCCCGATGATGATGGTGTCGAGATGGGTGTGCGTACCTCGTGAGCAGCTCGGTGATGGTCTTGGAGGAGATGAGCGACGAGGGGGCGCCGTTGGCGATGCGCTCGATGTACGGCTTGACGTCCTCGTACTCCACGACCGGAACGCGCTCCTTGAACGCGGCCACGGGCTCGTCGGCGTCGGCGCCAAGGAAGCCGCGGATGTAGTCCGTGCTGGCGTTCATGTCGAGGATCTCGCCGAGGACGCGCCGCTGGATGGAGCCGGCGTGGGTGGTCAGGTCCTCGACGAGCTGCAGGCTTGCCGGCCCGTCGTGCGGGTCGCAGGCCGGGATCGTAGGCGGCAGAGACGACGACTGCGGTGGCATTGCCACCGGTGATGCCGGTGGCGACGAGGTCAAGGAGTAGACTGACGGGAGGAGGTGGTGACCGTGGTCATGGTCGGGCACTGGGGACGTGGACGTCGCTGTGGTTGACATTGTTAGATCCGTGCATGCGTGCACTCTCTGCGCCAGGACATGGAGGGGCTTATTGTGTGCTGCTACTGTTGTTGCAGAGGTGCAATCCTCTTCCTCTCCATGTCCTATATATATCCCATGGTCATGGCACAGCTGTACATGTGTGTTTGTGGGGGGGGGGGGGGGTAAGAGAGAGATGCTGTGTGCAGAGGCAGAGTGAGAGAGAGAGAGATTCGGTGAGTGATTTGAGCTGGAGATAGTGTGCTAGCTGTGACCCTGTGACTTCTTTTCATCTTTTATTTATATATATATCCCTCTCTCTGTGGTGCAACAAATTTATGGGGAAGAGAGCACAAGGTAGTGTGCAAGTCATTTGTGTCAATGGCCTACACATGTGACCATGTCTTGGAGTTTGTGATTAGATGCATCTATTATGGGTCAAAGCTTCATATGGCTGCCTCCTCAACTTTGGTGTCCCTTTTATGTTTTTTCTGTAATTGTCTGCGTTCTTCTTGGCAGACACTGACAAAGTTTTTCTTATCAGATGAGTCACCTGATTTTCAGTGAAAGGTGCATCACTTCTACTCTATTCTATGGACAGAATGTGAAAGGTACCAGGCTACCTGCCTCTGCATGAATTCAACTCTGTCAGTCCAAAGGCCACAAGTGTTGCAAATATTACTCATGGTTCACCGAACTTAACAAAATGTCTAGCATACTGACCAAAAAAAATGTAAATAAATGAAACAGAGGCTTCTTTAATTAATTTCAAGAAAACCTAGCTAGCCAGTTAGGTCCTCTGGTCAACCAGATCTCTTCACCTGTATAAACACAGGAACGTGACTTATTTTTAGTTTATGTGTGTATGCATCTGAAGTTTTGAGATTTACCCTTCTTTAGCTGGCCTTCTGACATACTGGAGATTCTACTGAGAAATAAGAAAGATTTTCTTTAAGTTGATGCCCTTCCAGGTGTAAAATAATAGAGCCAATTGATTCCTTGACCAATCTGAGTCGAGAACTGTTACCTTGATCAGCAATTTCATGGTTTTTTCGTCCAATAGCCATGTCACCAGGAATGTACTGTCCATGTTCTTAAGAACTTTTCTATCTGATGCCAATCTTGTATGCTGCTTTTGCTTTTGTTCAGTTTCTTTTTTCTCTGCTTGGGCTATGGTTGTTTAGAATGCAGGAATTTTATAGAAATCGTGGATAAATATCATAATAAACAGTTTAATTTCACGTGAAAAACGTAAGAACGGAGAAAAAATCCTGCCGTTCCGAAAGGAGCCTAGGATTGCGATGGATACAATGATCTGAACTGATCCCAAACAAAGTCTGACATTTGACAGAAATACTTGCAGGCAAAGATTAATCATATTCGTACCATCTCTGACCTTTCAGTGACCTATTCTCAGGGGGGCTATTGTATTGCCCGAAACAGGTCTCTTCTGGTTGATACTATGTGGGTTCCTGTCGTGAAAACATTTTAGTAGAATGTTAAGCTGACCATTTGGGACATCTTAATTCCAGTCAAGCCTCACAAGTAGAATGACACACACATGGCTAGTCTCCAGTCCTAGCTGTCACAATTGTGGGGATTAAATATTTCATCCATGCCAACGAGTGCACTCAGATCCCACTCCATCATGTAAAATATAAATTATACAGTATATCAGAATGGGGTTAAACTACATGCGGCCTGCACTGTTGCATCATTTTATTTGATAAGTCTGGTTGATTCTTTATTCAACGAAATCTGTTAAATCAGATGTGAAGTGATTTATTTAATCAGTGTGGACGGCTAGAAGATTTAGAGAGATCATGAGGTCAGGTTTGCACCAGTTGTCCATACGAACACATAAAAAATGGCCTTGCTTCCGTATGAGAGATCTAGCTTTGCCATGTCTAGACGATCAAACTGACAAAGCAAAATGCATCTAGTTTCTTCAAAATATGCTTAACTTTTCATGTTTTCTAATCTACTTGCTGCTCTTGCTCTGATATTATGACATCAAGGTCCGTTTGAATCAGCTAATTCCAACTAAAAATTAGTCATTAAAAATTTGTTGCACCCAACCAGCTAATGGATGCTAATACATCGTATACATATTAGCTTTCTCATTAGCTAGATTTGTTTAGATAAAAAAACAGCTATTTTTTTAGCATTCAATAGTTAGTTGGGTGTATCCAAACACCATAGTTGTTAACAGGTTTGGCCAGATAGCAAAAGCAACTGTGCTGGGGGTAGCAGTCAAACACACTGTATGACAAGATGCCAATACTACTGTACACACTCGTGTCCTACTCGGCACTGAAATTGCGAGCCAATTAATTGTTCGTCCAACTGGTTTAGCATACAGGCTGTATCCAAGAGAAAGTTGTTTGGAAATATTTCTTTTGTCTAAAATTTCAAGGGATAAGGTGAATTTTGTTTTGTTTTCAGCTAGTTGTGACATTTGTCTTCTGTAAGACTTATGGAAAGAGTAACCAATTGTTCTTACGCCAACAAGTAAAAAGAATCAACGTTGAAACCACAAGAATAAAATGAAACATGACAAGATCACAGCCGTGATCATTGCCAGATCAGGACAGATTCAAAGATACAGCGTATCTATATGGCTGTATAATGTTTAACCCCAAATTGAAGTTCTCCAATTGTGCCTTTTTCTTTTGTATATTGACGAGATAAGTCTTTTCCATAAGCAACTATCCAATGCAAGTGGGGATTTGCACAGGCCCAGCATTTGTCTACTGCATAATAGGTTACCTGTTTTCATTTCATATCATAGCCCTAAGACTGGATTCTTGGTTCTTACAAAGTGCCGACTGACATCAGCAAACTTCTGCACATTGTGCATTCTGCAACTTGTAATTTCTATTGCCTGGTTAACAATAATAAAAGATAGTTTTTATTAGTAAATACTTTCTCAGTAAAATAATATAATTAGGACCCTACGCTGCTCTCAATTGCAAAACAGGACATGGTGGTTACCTGCATTGGAAAGAGAACCAATTTTTTAAGAAAATAAAGACAAAAGAAATGTTGTTGATAAGGCTTAATTTGAAGGAGACAGAAGATCCATGAAAAGAGCAGGAAAGGAGGAGGAAAACAAGGGAGGAAGTACCAACTGTTCCAAGAGCTGCTGCTTTGACGTACCAAGTGCCAAAACAATGAATCGGTCGCTACTCTTTAGCATTCACAAATCACAACACAACACACATACGCAAGGAGACAACCTGTATGGTCATGAAGTCCAGGAAGCAAAGCTACTTAACAGAAGCAAACTAACTTAAAATATATATAAAACCATGACGGAAAATTATTTTGACTAGTAAAGCAATACCATTGTGATGACTTGACAAGGTGAGTGGCCACATAATGGCTTAGTCAATGGTACCTTTTGAAAAAGAAAATTGAACGAATGATTTAAATTCCTTTATCGCCACTTTTATCATGTTAGTTCTAACAAAAGTTGATACTTACCAAATATCGATCTATTTCCTGTTGGTGGTGCAGTTCCTTTTTACCCCCAAATAGGCAGCTTGCTGTAACCCAAAGTCGTCCACCCCCTTGACAAGACAAAAAACACCTATTTGAATTATGACTATGAAACCTTAATATTTTTGTGACTGGGGTCTTTGAAGTTTGAACTACTCCCTTGGCTTGGGTGGAACCCTATAATCACTACTAGTGGGCTCCTTCCTCCTTCCTCTTGGTCTCACCACTACCAGAGCATGCCACGGGTAGTCCACAGTCACAAGGATGGTGGCAGTGGGATTCTAATCCACTTGTTTTCCCCTCCACTTCCCATCCCACCTTACATTAATTCTTCCTTCATCTGACTCAGGCTTTGGGTTGGGTATACCCACAAGTGAATGGATCCATATTGACCCATTCCTTTGTGATGGGATTCACTCGTCGTGCTCCTGGTAGCCAACAATTGGTACTGCGCCTAAAAGCCATGTGCAAGTATGGTCCATGGGGACTAGTGTTTGTGCGTTGAGATCTTAACGCTATTACCGGTGGCTGACCCTATCCCAGGTAGTGTGATTTGCCTAGGTCCAACATTGGTGGTGCTCTGGCTAACTTTAATGATGGAGGTGAGGCAATTTGAAGACCCACCCCTTGAATATTGGTAGTGGGCGGTGGGGTGCTTTTGTGGCTTGCACGCAATAGTTTTCCTATGGCATGCAAATGCTCAATTGTAGTCCCTCGATAGGGGCAAATAGTGTAAGCCTTGTCGTTACCACCTCTTCTCCAGGGCATGTCTTGGTTCTCCTATGGTGTCTCTTCATGTAGAATGGTCGGATGTGAAGTGGGGTAATCAATAACGAAACCTCTACTAAATTCTAGCCATCCATAACACAGTTGCAACCCTAGGGCACCATTCCCTTCCTTGGACTATCACCATGGTGTTCCTTCCTCACTAAATAGTTCTCCAAGGTGAAAACAACTTCTGGGTTCTCGACAAGCAACAATAGTGTCCCACATTGTGTTCTCCCATGGAGGCACTACTATGGAAGACCATGTTTGTACAATGGTTCTTATCATTGGGATACTTCTTGACTTGGTAGTCCATGGTGATGTTAGTCATCGCTTCACTATTTGTGTTTCTAGCAACTATCGTTGTCTTTTGGATCCATAGCACATGGATTGTGTGAGGCCAATAATAGTAAAAGCTTTTGGTTTGGTGGTCAGACATTTAACCAGTTGATGGAGTTTTCCTTGCTGGTTCTGCTCTCATCCTTTTTGTGTAAAGATGGTTCAGTAGTAACTAGTATCACAAAACAAGCCACATAGGATAATCACTCAAATTATAATTGTAGATGTTGTAATTCTTTTTGTATCTTTTGAATGTATCTGGAATGTGTTTGTGTGCTTTGATGTCTTGGCTACATATACTACTTTAGGACATGAGCCTTACTACTTTATGGTAATTGCAGTCTAATGCTGTTAGAAAACAAGCATGCAGAAGCGCATATAAACCTATCCAAGATATATGACACCAGAGACACAATGTTTGTTAACGAGGTTCAGTTAAAGCCTACATCCCTAGAGCATGGATATGGCTATGGATGCTCCTCCCCATATCAATAAGTATGCCAGCATCTAGGGCGCACTGCGGTAACGCCGCATGCCTAAACCAAGCCATCTAGTCGTCTTGCGGTTACATCAGGATTAGCTTCAATTTATGGCTCCAAGATTAGAGTCCGACTATAATCCTACCTAAGCCCCTATTACAACTCAAGTTCTATTTTAACCAAAACATATGCATATTCAACATAAAGTCTAACAAATGCATCCTTATTTTTCTATTATCTAAAAGCACTAGTTACCCTATAGGTACTGCAAAGTGTATTTAAATAAAACACATGCGCATGGACCCAGACTAGGATGAAGAAAACATTAATCTATTTCAGGCCTAAAATATAATGGCTGCCTGGTGCCAGCCCTAAAATCCCAAAATCAGGCCAGACTCAGGCACTCAGGCTCGATCCAGGCCACCCCTGTGTAGTATTGCATTAACACGATTTTAACTTGAGTTACACCCTGGATTTTTTTTTCCACTCCCTATTGTGTGTGCCTTCACGTTTTCTATTTCATACAGAATATCGTAGTTGCATTAAAAGGATTATAATCATGTGAAGTATCCAAACATATTTGTTGAACTAATCTCTGTTTTGCTTTCTTAAGTGATAGCATTGCATGCATACTATATGACTTGGTTTTCTTCTATGATAGAATTGTATAATACATGACTAAAGTGTTCTCTCTGATCTTATATTTTTGCACTTGCATTTGTTTAATTTATTCCAATAGGAAAAGCACACAAACTTTTAAATCATTAATAAAAAAGGGAAATGATCATTATCTGGTCATGTTTGTTTTGTGGATTTTCAGTTGTCAATGTTGAGGACTAGCATAAGTGATAATTGAAGCAACGTCAATACAAAAACTAAAATTCAATGTAAGCACTGAATCAACATTTTGCGCGGTCAAACAATCACTCAAAAGATCAAATAATGCATCAAGCAAAGGAACAAATCGCGCTTATGATGGTCCTTAGAGCTCCCTGTGATCACCTCATTATATTCTATTGACTTAAGACAATAGGATAAGGACTCTTAGAAAACCACTTGGCACTTGCTGGTGGTTATATGTGATGATCCTTGACCAATGATAATAATGTTAACATCCTCCAATGATGCATAGGTAGATAGACCACAGGACCACCACTAACTCGCATCTCCTAGTTTGAAGAGATAATATTATGTCAAGTACAACCGCAAAATCCTGTCCTGAGGACCACAAGGCACTGGTGAGCTCATACCATCTCCTTGCCTCCCAGTGGGATGCATTTGTATTGGTGTTTGGTATACTCAAAGCCCGATGAGTTAGAGAAAGATTGCAAAGTACAGGTGACTTTTTTGACCAAAATCTTGCATTGCACACCATGTTTGCATGTCCTATTAAGTGCCTAGTAGGCTCTGTGGGCTACTAGCTAAGCTAAGCTAAATTTCAAATATCACCAACTGTGGCGATATTTTTTTGTTTGAGGAAACAGAGAAGAAACACTTTTTCATTATTCATGCAAATGCTACCACATCCAGCAGGGTTCAAATTTGGTTAGGAAAAAATTGAAGGGTTTATAAACCCAGAATTATTATAAAAACAAATAAAAACGAAACTTCACATGCGCAATTAAATTTTAACATATTCCTGAAATTAACATATTTTCAGGAAACAGCGCTGCCAGGCAGATAGCACCTTTCTGAAACTGCTAACACACTGACTACATGTAAAGCGGCACTGGTCACTAGTCCAGTTCATTCAGGACACAGTTGTTAGTTGTCTCTGAAACTAATCATTTTGACAGGATGGGCAGCGTGATCGGAGAGCACCGGATCCAAGAAAGGGGTGGTCCTAAAACTAACAAAAAGAATGCACATAAGAGAAGAAGACGCTGAAAAAGAAATGATTAAGAACAGGGCAACTTGTGCTTTGTGAAGCCCTACAAGATCACCGCAGGAGACAGACCACATGAGCTCAAGTGATGCCCTAAGCGTCACATGGTGCAATGACCATAAACAATTTCCCCTTTTGCCCTACCCAAGGGTGGCCACTAAACTAGGCTCCTGAATCCTCCCACCAAGAAGGTGCACATGACATGGGCACCGCACATGGATCCTTTTGATATGCTGCCAGCAATCTTGCACGATCATGGTGCTAGCTCACATAACCGCCTCGGCGCGCCCCGACCAATCTTCAGCCTTGGGGAGCTGTCGACGATTGGATGCAGCATCTGCGATAAATTTTGCTGCACTCTAGAAAGGCAAGTCAGCCAGATGCATGCTGTCATTCCAACTGCCTCCTCCTGATGATGCCCTGCGATTTGTTTTTCCTGCCCCATCTGCAGATGGCACATATGTTCAGGTGGGTGAGCGAGGAAGACGGAGATGAGTCCTTTGACCTGCTGAAAGCTTGCGTTCAAGTGTTCAACAGATCAAGACTGCAAAACTGTGCTCTGAAGTTGCTCCTTAGCTGGATATATTAATTAGTTTCTGCACTGCTAAATGTGTGCATGTTAGGCTGGAAGGTTGTGATTCAATGCGGCTGCTCATACACATGCTGGAGTGACAGAGTGCTGGATTCGTTAATTACATGTGCCCACAATTCTTGGAATAACAAGGCAAAAAAGGCAGTGGCTAATCTAGAGGGTGTTCAGGGTGGACCTTGCCCACCCGGAAAAAGGAACCATCGGTCCAATGCCCCACAATATGGAAACCAAATGGACCAGAGGCTTCAAAACACGGAGAAGGGTTTGGAGAGTGAGAAGCCCGGATGTACCCTACTAACGCAGCCGCTGTCGGTGGCCGCGCGGGCGCGCGGGGAGCCGGCCAGCCGGGGACGACGACGCCGGAGCCTCTACCCGCGGCTGCGGCCGACGGGACCTTCCAATTCCTTCAAATGAAAAACAAATGGGCCGAGCGGGTGCAGCAAGCCCAAGGGATTTGTGGAGGTTGGCTGGCCCAGGAAGGAATAAAAACCGGCCCGTCAGATTAACGCGAGCAGCTGTGACCTGATCCACATCTCTCGGAGCCTGGCGCTAGACACTTTGGCACTGTTTGTACCGGTCAAAATGCACGGGCGACGCGTGGATAAATAAAAATATTATTAAATTTAATTATTTGAAAGAGTAAATTGCATATTAGATTTCTAAACTTATTCATCGGTACCATTTCTATGAAGTTCCAAAGTGATCAATCAGATCATTTAACTTTCTAAGTGATTCTTTCTACGGTAAATCTAGATCCACATTTGGATCTTAACCAATAAAAATGTAAAGTTAATGGACCTAAATGATCATTTTTAAAAGTTCAAATACACATATAATCATTTTTAGACTTAGTGGCGCTATTGCGCGTGCAAGGAAAGGCGGAGGCGCAAGGATGCCCTGGCAAGCTGAGCCTACAGGAGAAGCTAGCGGCGAGCACATGGGCGGAATGGAAGCGATGGCCAGCAGATAGAGAAATAAGAGTGGATGGGGTGAAAAAAGCAAAGATAAAGGGAAAATAAGATGATATATGGATCAGCTGTACACATGTTCTTTGACGTGGCATATCTATCCTATATGGTGTGACAACTCAGCAAAAACCACTCTGTAATACCACCCTAGGGGTTATTTGTACCATTTTTGAAAGTTTAATTTGTTAAATATCTGATTTATAGTTTAATGTTTTATATATCCGACCTTCTATATCTAAGGGGTTATATAATATTTTTCCAATTACACGGTGGCATGTTGTATAAAACACATTGTCTTAGGTTAAATCTAGCCCAAAAAGTATACGTGTGTGCAACCTATAGTTATTCCTTTTTTTGTCTACACTTCTTCCTGAACTAGGCCGAATCTAGACCAACCCGTTTAATCCCGTCGCCTCCCCTTTTGGCATGTTAGCCTATCTGGTGGCTTCACCACACTGTCAAGTCAAAATCAGATGGCCCATGTGAGCCGGGCGGATAAAAAAACCGACCAACCCAACCCCTCGCCCCCTAAACCCTAGTTTCTTTCCTTCCCCCCTCTATCTCTCACAGTGGCGGTGGCGTGCCTGCACAGCAGACGAGAAGCGGCGCCGCCGGGACCCCTCCTCTTGTCGGGGGACACGCGACACCAGCCTGCGTGCGGCTCCGTCGAGGGCTGTTTCGTCGGCACCGTAGGCACAACGGCAGAGAGCAAGTCGGGAACTGCACCCTCCCACACGTGACTAATAAATGAATATAGAATAATTGCCATATTTATAAATTTGTCATCACGATAAACAAGCTAATTCTTAACCATAAACTTATTTTGAGCAGTGCATAAAATGCTTCATAAAATTAAAGGCTTATAGAACTACATGCTCAAACATAATTTAAACTTATTAACATTTTAAATTATATATATTGCACTAAAACTTTGAACATATTCATAAACAATGAAAAATCAATAATTGTACTAAAATATTTAAATGCAATGGCTCATATCTTATTTTAATGTCATCATAGTATTTTCTAAAGGATGTGTAAAACAACTTAAAATTCATTTAAACAATAATAATAGACTCATAGAATTTAACTTGAAGTTATCTCAAAATCCTAAAAATTACTCTTCACAATCATGCATTAAAATTAGACTTATAACACTATTAAATAGTGCATCAATTCCTAATATGACAATAACCTCTAAGCCCAAAAACTAAAGAAAAAAATCTAAGTCATTGTGCAGCCCAACTTTCATCCCGAGCTGGGCCACAGCCAGCCTAGCCCATCTCACCCCCACTGCCTTGTCCACCGTCCAATTGAATCGGATGGCTCGCAGCCTGACCGCGGCACAAAAGAACCCGAGGGGCGGGGAACCCTAGTGCGCCCACCCACTCTCCGCCACTGACCCACCCCTCTTCCTCGTCCTCCTCCGCCCGTCCGACCCCGGCGCCGCCCGCCTCCGCGGACGTCTCTCCTTCGAGGCCGGATCCGCCTCGTCCGTCGTGCCTCGGCCCTCTCTGCCGTCTCCTCTCCTGCTCCTCCCCGAGGCGGACCACGCCGCACCCCTGTGCCTCAGGCCGCCGCACCACCGCGCCTCCGGCCTCCCCAGAAGGCCAGACCAGACGCGACAGCCGCCGCCGACCCGCGCCTCTCCATCCCCACCGACCCGCGCCTCTCCGGCCGCCGCACCACCGCTGGCAGCCGACTCAGAGCTCACCTGATGTCTGTTGAGTGGCTTGGGTATGCACTGATGACTTGCTTGTCTCTTGCTTAGATCCCCCTCTTGTCTCTGCCTCTGCCAGACAGATTTCTCAGCCTCTCTCCTCACGGATGTTTCTGTAGTTCTCTTTCTCTCTTGTTTTTCCCTCTTCTCTCCTCAATTGAGCTCTCTGATCTGTCAATCAAGCTTGTTGAACGAAGTTTATGAATATACTTGTCCACAGTTGAGATCGCGATTTGGGATTATACTCTATGTTCGTGATGTATACTTTCTAATCGTTGTTGGGCCTTGGGGCCTCCATGGATGGCAGATGATCTGTTATTGTAGCTTGTATTAAGAGTCCTACTGTGTTAGGACTTGGACTTGAATTCTGGTGAGAAACGAATCAACGACGGTGGGTATGCACGGTGGGTAAGATGATGCCGGTGAAAAAGGAATAGCTATTGATGGCAGAAACGCGTAATGATTTCGCGTAACATTTCTATTCGGACTGAAATCTGACCGTAGAGGGTGAAAAAGGATTAGATCTGACCATTTAAAAAACACGCAGCAATCGATTAAATAATTATGTTTAACGTATCCGTGGGCCAACGAAAACTTAATCGAACACATCTAACGGTTAATATACTTGATCCAAGGGTGAGTATACTGTTGAGTAGGTTAGAGTTAAGTATAATTTTTTTTAAACTCGATCTTTTATAGGATAGGTATGGGTGACCGAAACGTGCGATAGCGCAAACAGGCGACGTGGCTAAAAGTATCACCGTGTGATCAAAAAATCAAAGGCCTAGAAGCATCTATGGGCTACCAGCTTTTGCCCACCGCCAATACCACCCACACAGAAAAGAGCGGAGCCTTTCTCCGGTGGGATAGACATATTATCTGGAGCGGATTGAGATCTTTACACCGACGGTGAAACATTTTCTTGTATCCCCTGCTGGACAACCTTTTTTCCTATTTCAATGCGCATGTGTGCATCTCTAACGGTGGATGCGCACGTGCTTTCTTCTTCCCCCGACACGGAGGTGCTCGCAACCGCCGTCCACCCGCCCGGCCGCCGACGCCATCGCCCCCGCCGCCTACCCCGCCTAACTGCCGTCCTTCCCCGCCTGACCGGCGGCACCATCGCTGCCGATTTCAGCCGCCCAACCGACCGCCACCTCCGCAAGGCCGGCCTGCCGCCTCGGCCTTCCCCTCTTAGGCTGGAGGTGAAGAAGACCCACCGACGAACCCCCAACCCCGAACCCTAACCCCGAACCTGAAAAGAAGACGGCGGTGCCGGCGAGGTCTTCTCCTTCTTCCTCGGCGAGCTGGCGGCGGCGGTGGAGGCGCGGAGAAGAAATCGCAAATGCTACAGTAGCCGTTGTGACAGCCGTAGCGCGCGGAGTCGCAACTGCTACTCGGCAGCGCGTGGTGTCGCAAGTGCGACAACTGCTGCGTGCGAAGTCGCAATTGCTACAGTGCAGTTGCGACTGCTGCGGAGGCGCAAGAGTCAGCGACCGCTGTAGCACGTGGAGTCGCAACTGCTACTGTGCGGTTGCAACACCTGCAACGAGCGGGTTGCAACAGCGACAGTAGCTGTTGCGACTCCTGCAGCGTGCAGAGTCGCAATAGCTACATTCCACACAACAGATGTTGCAACAAGTGCATGTGCGTACATGCGCACAATAGAAATCATATATATATATATATATATATATATATATATATATATATATATATATATATATATATATATATATATATATATATATATATATATATATATATATACACATCTAAAGAGAGTATGGTTTGTACCAAAATTTTCCAAGCACACACCCCTAAACTGATGTTACATGTAATTTAAATCCAAATCGAATTCAAATTTATGTACGAGCCGGATTCGGACTCTGGGAGCAATCAGACAAGGGCGCATATGAACTCTATTTTTGTTATTTTATATATCGGCAAAATGCTAAAGAGATAAGATTTTCCACCCAACTGACACAACTCCAAAAATCGCTTTTGAGTCCATGGAAATCATTATTAAAACAAGATGCCGTGAATAATCTATCAGGGTGAACTACAAAAAACGAGTGATAAGTTGGATACTATCTCCATTTTGGATGTTCAATATATCGACAAAAAGGTAATGAGATAAACTTTCTAACCCAATTGACACTAATCCATAATTTGCTTGAAGTCAATGGAAATCGTCTTGATAAGATGACATCACATGAGATGAATTGTTTTCTTTGCCAAAGATTGGTTGTGTCACCTCACACTAGGTACATATATGACGCACCTATTCTCTTCCGTTATGACAATCTCTAGGCATGATATGACCAAATCATAATTTTTCATTTTACATCAAAACAGAAACACATTAATGGAACCAACACGTGGGAAAACATGTCGATACATTGCTTAATGCGAGGTACACACACCACACACTATGGCTAGATTATATATACCAATAGTCATAACTTTTTGCTAATCCTCTATTAATATAAGTAAAAAATTTTTACGGGCACTTCCATCTATTACTCGGATGAGTTTCTTATATACTTTTCACTCACATTTTTTGAACCACTAGCCGCATCTATTAAAAGGCACATATGCACACGGCAAACCTACCTGCCAATGCCCATGCGTTTGTCAGCTCCCCGAGGGTCCCGTACCCTTGAGTCGCTTACCAAGCGCTTCCTCATCTCGGATAGGCGCCCGTGTGGGTCTTTGGCTTACGTCAGCAAGGGGGCCCACAGGGCCCACACCAAGGAATACCTGGCCATTGCCAGACCTAGGGTAGTCAAGCCCAGGGTTGGCAGACGCCACCCGCGTTGAGGGTTCCGAGCCCTGGGATGCCTCCGGGGTTGGACACGTAAACCCTAGGAGGTCCCCTTCCAGATGAAGGAACCCGCCTGCCGCCGCATTAAATACAGTGGGCAAGGGGGGTTTCCGCACATCGTGCGCAACCAAGTACAGGGCATGCAGGCCCCGTCATCACCTGACAAAGTAGACAAGGCAGAGCATGCCACTCCTCCGCCGCGCGTACAGTGAGGCTACAACGATATGCTCATTACGGTCGAAGCGACTGGGCAGTTAGAGGGGTGCGGTGGCCGTTACGGTCCACCTACTCAGGCCGGGGAGGTGGAGAACAAACATTGCCTCCACCTCATGCTCGGGTACACAGCAAGACTCCCCAAGTCAAATACACTATACAGAGCAACATAATGAGCCATATCGGGCGACGTAATGCAGTTCTAAGGCCATACCGGAATAGTGTATTGCTGTAGCAACCACTGTAGCGCTACTGTGCTACCAACTCTGTACGGGGCTCCCCCCTCCTTTGGTCTATAAAAGGGAATAGTGGAGAACCTAATAGAGGGCTCCGATTCGAGATCCTGACCCTTACCACTTGCCTAAGCGCCTAGGTCCACGGATGCTTGGCTTGTAACTTTGCTCCCCATTCCATAGTAATACACCAAAAGAGGACATAGGGTGTTACACATTCTCGGTGGCCCGAACCTCTCTAAAATCTCTTGAATCTCCATAGCTCCATCGGGCACAGCAGTTGTGCCCACGTCCCTACACTTCTTCTGTACTCTTGGGGTACCTATATGGTATCTCAATGTCGCACAAGTCGACGACGTTGCTACGGGAAAACACATATTATCATTTATTAGTTATCACATCATAATGTGCTTGTGACTTGTTGTGCTATAGTGAAATCAAAAGTAATTTCAGAGTGGATCTTGATGTGCTATAGTGAAATCAAAAGTAATTTCAAAGTGAAGTTTGGGGAAAAACTGAAAATCTAGACTTGGGAATTTTCCCAAGTATGACTGGTTTTGACTTATTCGTCCAATGTTCACGTGCAAATTAAAATGAGAAAATGGTAGTTTTAAACATGTTTAATGTGGCAAAAGTGTATTACATGATCTGTACTACAAGTTTGGTATAAAATTTAAGCAAAGATGCTTAATGGTTTGAAAGTTTTATTAGGGCTCAAGTTTAATCAAGAACACATTTGCCACCCCTTAAAAGAAAGGTTCGCTTGACTTGGTTTGAACTTTTGAACCTCTTACCATGTGATTCTGAAGATGGTCACAATAGCAAAGTTACAGCAAACATCTTAAGCTAAAACTTTTGTATTTGATGTTTCACATGAAAGCTAGTGGATTTTGAACTACTCAACCGACCAACACGAGGTTTTGTCTTTTGAATAGAAAATTTTTGACTTAGTGATGTCTTCACCTAGTTCTTATTCTCTCTTTGAATGATTCAATTATATGTTATCATTAGCATGGTTTAAGATCTGTATTAGTGCCTTTGAGATGCCAGGGGCATCACATATAATTCTTTCCACCTAAACTGAATAGTTTCTTCAACTAGTACATGTTTCTGTTCTATCAATATTTTTGGTTTGTTCAACTAGTATAAGTTTTTTAGGACATTCTTCAGTTCTGCCGATCAATTGAAATGATCTCTCATTGCCAAATTTGTGTGATTTGTGTCAATTGTCCAATTTCTTGTTCTTGTTGTATAAATTTTGTTCTACCTGCACTATATGATTTGTTCAGCCCATTTTTTGTTCTCCTAGTATATTTTTTGTTTTGCATGTCAATTGAAACCACTGATAATCGCTTGTTTTGTTCTCGCTTTATAGTTTTTCGTTCCACATAAACTACATGATTTTATTCCACTAGTATACTTTTTTCCTTACCATAGCTTCATTAAAAATGATGTAAAAAAATCAAAATACATCCAAGTTGGGTCTTTTGGAAGCTTATATCACAAGAAGCTCAACGACGTAATTGGAAATGGATTTGAAACTATAATTTTTTTGGTTGAACATTTATAGCATTAAATGCGAACTTTTCCAGGAGTGGTAGCCATGAAAGCCCCTCTCCCCTATCCTCAACATTCGCTAACCCTAACTGCGGCATTGGTACTAGAGAACGTATCATAGGAGATTGGAGTCATAGGGTCCACCTGTCAGTGACATGTTTTAGGTAAATTTTTGGAATACTTTTTTTAAGATTTGTGTTTTGGTTAAATAAACTGGTGTTGAACACCGAAGTATGGGCTTACGGTTTTAAGTTTGCTGAAACATTCAGGTTTACTATAGCATAGCCTAGGCAGTTAGCTATCTGGCCAGCCCATTCGGCCTTTAGCCTGCTTTAGTGGGCAAATATGTTCTTTACAAGGTATATGGTTCTAATTTAGGAAGCCAACTCATAATAAAAATTTGCAACGTCCTCTTGTCATATGATGTCTTCTTCAAGTGATGGTGTGACTAAAACACTGATAGCGTGTGTGGCAAAACCATCGACTTGCGTGGAGATATTTGGACAATTGTATTTTAATAAATGAATCACTCATAACTCATAAGAGGTGCTAGGTCTTTTCCCATGAGTTGCATGGGGGCAAATAATCTTGTATTCAAATTTTTCATATGGGTAGAATAAAAACCACTATGGCAATTTATCATAATCCAAATAAAAAAGCGACATGTGTTATGTGCTAATTCTGATGATCAAGATAACCAAAAAATATGCGTATTACATTCATGCCACAAAAATATTAGTAGTAAAATAGGCGTATAACTCAACTTTTGTTAAAATAGTTATGTCACGAAGAGACTAATTTTGTTCTCTACTTATAGGTTCAGTACAATATGTGAAAGCCATGCTTATTAGTTGGCTTGACCAATACCTTACACCTAGGCCAAGTCAAGCATATGGTTTTGATGTAGCTCTATGAAGCAGATGTTTTGGAAAGCACTTGTAGGCTCTTGCTTTACATTCCATGGTGAAGATTTTATTATTGAAATCTTAAGGGTGTAGGGAGCACCTTATATAACTTAAATCAAGCTATTGCACTCATGTAATTCGACCTACATCATGGATTTATCACTGGTATCATCTACACCAATTTGCATCTTTATAGGTCAAAATGATGAGTTGTAATACTGCATATAATGTCAGCATAAAACGCTAAACAATAAACAATGGGTCATTCTTTGTTTAGGGGTTGTTTAGCATGTTGGGAAGGTAGATCTCGACTTGGTTACAGAGACCGAGCGAAAATCACGTGCCCTGATCGGGGTGCTAAACCATTCCTAGGTTGTGGGCCCCCAGCCACATGCGTAATATAAAAGAGAGGAGTAGAGCCGGCACGCGAACCAACGTTCGTCATGCTCACCCTCACCCACAAAACACCCACCTATTAGGGTTTACGCGGAGTGGTTGGAAGAGCCCTCGCTGTTGCTATCGCCACCGCTGTCGCCATGATAGGGACCCCACCGCCCTCGCCGTCGGCCCGCACCAACGACAATGCCGACAATGGCGCCATTGACGGGAACGGGACCACCTCAAACGGTGGGATCGGGAACACCTCCAATGGCAGCGCGCCCCACTAGTAGACCCAGCTCCTATAGGCTACTCAGATCCTCGAACATGAAGGTATGCACTCCTCCATTCCTCTCTCTCTCTCAAGAATGACACCTCTTTTACACAAGAATAGTAGGACTTAGGGTTTTTGGGTGTGAATCTAGATCCTAGAAATCTTACAATGGTATTAGAGCCATCGATCTACACCGTCTTTAGTCCAGATCGGGAAAAGAGAAAGGGAAAGGGGAACTCAACAGAGTGGATCGGTCACAACCAAGCAGATTGAATGAAACACAAACCCTAACACTAAATACCCCACCCGCCTGCCCTGGAACCCCGAAGTGGGGAAGATCAGACTTACCAAGGCCTCGCCCCCGGGCCGCCGGCCGCCGCCATCATGAACCCCGAAGCCGGGGAGAGAGCACGTGCACAGGGCCAAGAGGCACCAACTTGTGGCCACTCGACGGCGGCCCGCTCACCCATGCAGGAGCATGCTTGCCAGCGAGGGGCCACGTAGCGGTGCCGGCCACCGGCTGCTTCATTCCTGCCCATAGAGAGCGTGGCAGAGGGGAGCAGGGTTAGACAGAGGCAGGGGAGGGGAGTAGAATGAGCTAGGTTCGGGGGAGGTGGCAGAATTTCCATGTTATAAACCTCTGCCCACCCGTCCCTGGCCGTCCGATCGAGATGGACGGACCAGATCAAGGCGGGAGAGCCCTCACTGGCCAGCGTTGGGCCCCTTCCATGGCCTTGCTCCAAGCTGTGGCTCATGCGCGTTGAGCGTGCCACCGCTAGCCACCCAAGTGGGATGGGCCACTTTCGGCCAGAGAAGATAAATCGCGAAACTTCATTCCCCCCTTGCATAGTGCAACAGAATAGAATTTTCAGATATGTAATTTTTTGGTATTTTTCTAGTACCAGAAATTCTAGAAATTATGTTTAGCTTCCACTGCAGAAATTCATTATATTTGTACAATACCATTGCAATTGAGTTTATTGTTGTTTTTCCTTGTATAATTTGAGACAAACGTTGAGAATTATAGGGAAAATGCATTAGATTATTTTGTGGTAAATTCATGTCTTTTAACCAACGTTAATTTTCATGATGTACCATATATGAGTTAAAGTTTATTCTATTGTCATCCAACGATGATTTTAGAATTTTGTGAATGCATGCTTTATTTTTGACCAACGTTGAATTTAATTCATGCAAGAGTTATACAGTTTTTTATTGTGCCTGTGCCTAAAGAATTATCATTTTGTTTATTTTGAAGGCGCAAGTGCTACAATGGTTCTCTCACAGTTGGGAAACATTGAGCCTCTAGATGGGAGTAACTATCCCGTCTGGAAAGAAAAGGTCGAGATGATCCTTGGGTTAAGTGACTTGGATTATGCATTATAGAATGCTTGACCTACACCACCCCAAGTGGGGGAGCCAGAATATGAGCACAAGGTCATGAAGTTTGACCTTGACATAATGAAGTGGGAGCAATCAAACATAAAGTGTTTGATGGTGATTAGGCACTCCATAGTGGATGCTGTTAGAGGTGCTATCACAGAGTGTGATACTGCCAAAATACCTTGAGAGGGTTGCTACACAGTTTGTTGGCTCCTCCAAGACATATGCTAGTACCCTCACCAAACAGTTGGTCAACATGAAGTATGATGGATCTAGGATCAGGGGACACATACAAAAGATGAGCTCCATGGTAGCAAAGTTGAATAAGTACTTCAAAGCACCACTCCCATATGAGTTTGTGGTTCACATAATCATGCAGTCTCTCCCAAAAGAATATGAGACTTTCCACGTGAACTACAACAACTCCGTGAAAGATCAGTGCAGTTTAGATCAGCTCATGGCTCAGTGTGTTCATGAAGAAGAGAGGCTTAAGTTTCACAAAGGTTACACTGTCAACTTTGCCCATGACAAACACAAGTCAAAGAAGAAGAACTACTTCTCTAGGCATGTTGGGTATCCTAGACAGAGTTCCTCCTCTAGTGGGCCACCTCAGAACAAGCCTAGGGAGTTCCCTGTGCCGCTCAGCACTTGTTTGTACTGCAAGGAGGAGGGGCATCACAAGAGGTAGTGTCCAAACTTCCTCAAGTACCTTCTTCAGAACGATAAAGATCAAGTAACTTTTATAGATGAATCCTTCTTCAGATCAGTTCGGGTGTATTAGAAATCATCCATACAGATATTTATGGTCCTTTCTCTGTAAGGACAGTGAACGGTCGAAATTGTGGCATTGTCGTTTAGACCACATTTCGAGGAGGAGAATAGAATGTTTAGTAAAAGAAGATATTCTCCATCCTTTAGACTTTATAGATCTAGAATATTGCATAGAATGCATAAAGGGTAAGTTTGCCAAGAAAATTAAGAAAACAGCAAAGCAAAGTTCGGGTGTATTAGAAATCATCCATACAGATATCTGTGGTCCTTTCTCTGTAAGGATAGTGGACGGTTATGACTCGTTCATTAATTCCATAGATGATTACTCTCGCTATGGATATATCTACCCTATTAAAGAAAGGTTAGAGGCCTTAGATAAGTTTAAGATATTTAAATCAGAAATTGAGAATCAACATAATTTAAAGATTAAGATAGTTAGATTAGATCGTGGTGGAGAGTACTACAGTCTCCATACACCATATGAACAAGGCCCAGGTCCTTTTGCAAGGTTCCTACAGGAAAATTGTACAGTCACCCAGTACTCGACACCAGGCGAACCTCTGTAGAATGGAGTAGCTGAAAGAAGAAATCGAACTTTGATGGATATGGTGCATAGTATGATCAGTTACTCTACTCTACCGGTTAGTCTGTGGATGGAGGCCTTAAAAACCACCATTCATATACTTAATCGGGTTCCTAGTAAATCAGTACCTAAGACTCCATATGAGTTATGGACAGGTAGGAAGCCCACTTTGAACTATTTGCACGTTTGGGGCTACCCAGCTGAGGCTAAGTTATTTAACCTTGCTTAGGGAAAATTAGATGACAGAACAGTAAGTTGCCATTTTTATTGGCTAACCCGAGCATTCAAAGGGTTACAGATTTATTGTCTGATAGACACACCAAGTTTGTAGAAACGAGACATGCGGTGTTTCTAGAAAGTGAAATGATCAGGGGGAGCACGGTACCTCAAGAAATAATCCTTGAGGAAAAGAGGGTGTATGCCCCCATTCCGATCGTTGAAGAACCAATTTTCTCAATACCTGTTGAGTTTGCACTTCCAGTCTACACGATTGTGGTTGTGACCCTTGTTGTGGATGTTGAATCATCAAGCACATCGCAGAGTGAGCAAGTAGCTCATAGTCCTATTACACCTGAGCTTGCCCCAATGGTGCATGAGCCTCAGGAGTTAGAAAAGGAGGCTGTGCCTAAAAATCCACCACCACAACAGCCCCAAGTATTAGAAAATGATGTGCCAATGAGAAGGTCACAAAGAGTCAAGAGGTCAGCAATTCCTAATGATTATGAAGTTTATATAAGTGAGGGCATGAATCAAGAGGGAGAACCCACTAATGGAGATGTGCCCGTGCGTCAATTTCTAGGTCCGACTCCGAGTCATATCAGCTCTGGTATGAGCCGATGCTGAGTCCAATTGGGACTTGACCCATCGGGTCTGACTCGGATGCTCACATAAGGTATGCACAGTTAGACCTCTATCTGGACTCAGATACTTGATCCGCAAGCAATTAGGATCCTGATGGGCCTTTACGTGGCTAAAGCCCATTAGTGGAGACTATATATATGCATGAAAGGGCACGGCTTAGGGTACCGTGTGTGCACATGAGCCATCACAGAAAAGGTTTCTGTGAAACCCTAGCTGTGTCCTAGTCCAATCTCTCACGATCCTCCGCCAAGTTCGTGGTGCTAGCATGCCAGAACTCAGTGTCGCCTTCCCGTATGTGTGGATACCGTAGAGGTATTGCTACGACTGCTACGCTGGTCAACTGACTGATCTCGAGGGAGGCAGCTGATCTTGATCGAGATTAGCTAGACAAGTCGGCATCGGCTCCTTCCTGCACATCGACTTAGCGCGCTTGACTTGGGACTCAGCTGCTCCGACTCGTCTTTCGCTGCACTGCGTGTCTAGTGGTAACGATCTATGATCTCTTACTTGTATGTGTTCCTATGTCTTATGTGGTAGTACAAAATCGTTTTCATGCTATGGCAGCCTACCCTGTAACCCTACAATGGTATTAGAGCCGATCGTACGTAGCTTTATGATCTAGATTGCTGTAATAGATTGGATCTATTACCGTAGTAGATTGGATGTACTGCGGCTCCGGATAACAGATTGGATCTGTTATAGGCTCTATGCATCGATTCATTGGATGGATTGGTGATAATAGATTGGATCTGTTACAGGCTATCTGCACTGGTTCATTGGATGAGCCGATGTGATACACATGGATGAAACCTTCACTCGGCTTGATTGGTCAACCCGGTGAGTTTTCATAGATTGGATCTATGGTCCATAGTTTTGTTGTCACTGCCTATTCTTTCTTGCATTTGATGTGTTAGAGTAGATTCCCTTGGAAAAAATTCAAGAATTCTTGATGCCCTTCCAACCGCTACACCTATAAGGATTTCGATCGTTGTTTGGTGGCTCTGCCAAAGCAGGGTGCCATCAACTATCTTAATCAAATAGGGCGGATGTCAGACATTCATGCGTATGGAATTAGTTTGCTTGACATGGTTATCAAATCAGATTTGGACCTTGGGCATGATGTTGGATGTCTTGACATGTGATGTCACCCAACAAACGAGAGTCACATAGGATGTGATTGATAATGGTTGTCTACCATTTTTGCTAAGTTTCTAGCAGTGATGCCAAAGCTCACTAGAACTTAGATAAATGCGGATCTCGTCCACTATGTGTCGTGAAAGGGAATACGATTGCAAACATATAGTGGGAGTATCTTTTTTTAAATTGTTTAATAAAAGATCTACATAAAACATTGTGCTGAAACTTTGCATATTTACTTCCTGTTGTAGTTGATCATGGCCGCTAATCCCGCTCCAAGTTCTGGCTTTAATTTGCGATCCATTCTTAATAAAGAGAAGTTGTCTGGAACAAACTTTACAAACTGGTATCGAAACTTGAGCATTGTTCTCAAGCAAGAGAAAAAGGAATATGTTCTTGAGCAGCCCAATCCTGAGGATCTTGGGGCTGGTGCTACTGTTGCTGAACGCATTGCTCATGAGAAGCACTGCAATGAGTCGCTTGACGTTGGCTATCTCACGCTTGCCACTATGTCCCCTGAGCTTCAGAAGCAATATGAGGACTCGGATGCCTTCAATATGATTGAAGGGCTTCGTGGCATGTTTGAGAGCCAGGCAAGGGTCGAGAGGTATAACACCTCGAAGGCCTTGTTTGGTAGTAAGCTAGCTGAAGGGAGTCCGGTCAGCCCTCATGTGATCAAGATGATTGGTCACATGAAGGCAGTCGACAGACTTGGTATTGAGCTTGAGCCAGAGCTTGCGACGGATGTGATGCTCCAATCTTTACCTCCTAGTTTCGAGCCATTCATCATGAATTACCATATGTATAGCTTGGATAAGACTCTGACTAAGTTGCATGGGATGCTTAAAACTGCCAAGGATAGCATCAAAAAGACCGCAACTCATGTGATGATGATCCAAAGGGATAGCATGAAGAGGAAGCGCAAGGGCAAGGGCAAAGGTAGGGCTGAGGATAGGATCCAAAAGCCTAAGACTGATGCTAAGCCTAAGGCTGGTCCCTCTCCCTTGGACAAGTGCTTCCACTGTGGGGATAGTGGGCATTGGTCGAGAAACTGCCAGAAGTATCTGGAAGAGAAGGAGAAGGGAAGTGAGACTTCCACTTCAGGTATTAATGTCATTGAAATTAATTAACAACTTCTTCTAGTGAATCATGGATATTTGATACGGGGTCGATGATTCATACCTGCAAATCATTGCAGGGACTAAAATAGACTAGAAGTTTTGCAAAGGGCGAGTTGGACGTGCGCGTCGGCAACGGAGCAAAGGTTGTTGTGTTGGCAGACGGCACATATCACTTGTCGCTTCCCTCAGGACTAGTGATGGAGTTAAATAATTGTTATTTTATTCTAGCATTGAACAAAAACATTATATCCTCTTCATGTTTGGAGGAGGATAGTGGTTATGAGATAATAATAAAGAACAAGTGTTGTTCTATTTATTTGAATAACATGCTCTATGCACATTGCCCATTAGCGAATGGATTGTATGTTCTTGATCTTGAGGATGAGACAATTCTTAATATTAATGCTAAATGACTCAAGCCAAGTGATTTGAACCCTGCCTATGTCTGGCATTGTCGTGTTGGCCATATTAAGAAGAAATGTGTAGAGAAGCTCCATAAAGATGGACTACTCGACTCATTTGATTATGAATCATTTGAGACATGTGAATCTTGTTTTCTTGGCAAGATGACAAAGGCACCCTTCACTGGTCAGGGTGAGAGGGCGTCTGAGTTATTGGCCCTTATGCATACTAATGTATGCGGTCCAATGAGCTCAGTAGCCAGAGGCAGTTTTTAGTATTTCATTACTTTTACTGATGACTTTAGTAGGTATGGCTATATCTACTTAATGAGACATAAGTCCGAGTCGTTTGAAAGGTTCAAACAGTATTAGAATGAAGTACAGAATCACTCGGGCAAGATGATAAAATTCCTACGATCGGATCGTGGTGGAGAATATCTGAGCCAAGAGTTTAATGACCATCTCAAGCGTTGTGGAATCGTTCCACAGCTAACTCCACTCGGAACGCCACAATGGAATGGTGTGTCCGAGAGGAGGAACCAAACCTTGTTGGACATGGTGAGGTCGATGATGAGTCAGACTGATCTTCCATTGTCCTTTTGGGGTTACACTCTAGAAACTGCTGCGTTTACACTGACCTGAGTTCCATCGAAGTCTGTGGAGAAGACACCATATGAGATATGGACTGGAAGAGTCCCAGGTTGTCTTTTCTTAAGATTGGGGGTTGTGAGGCTTGGGGAAGAGTCCCAGGTTGTCTTTTCTTAAGATTGGGGGTTGTGAGGCTTATGTCAAACGTTTGATGTCTGACAAACTCCATCCTAAGTCAGACAAATGCTACTTTGTGGGCTATCCTAGGGAAACCAAAGGATATTATTTTTATAAACGGGAGGAAGCAAAAGTGTTTGTTGCCCGGAATGGTGTCTTTTTGGAGAAAGAGTTTCTCTTGAAAGATAAAACCAGTCAGAACCAGGTGCAACTCGAATAGGTTTGAGAAATACTAGAGAATGGTTCTGATTCGACTGATTTCCAACAGGATGAGTCAAGCGTTGAGCACTCTATTGAAACACCATTAGCCGCGTGAAGGTCACAGAGGGCACATCTTGCACCCGACCGATACATGTTCCTCACCATGGGTCGGCACGATGTATTTTTGTTGGACAACAATGAGCCCAAGACTTACAAAGAAGCTGTGATGGGACCCGACTCTAAGAAATGGCTGGAGGCCATGAGATCCAAGTTGAAATCCATGGCTGACAGTCAAGTTTGGAACTTGGTTGGGACACTTGATGAGGTACGACCTATCAAGTGCAAGTGGGTTTTCAAGGAAAAGATAGACACTGATGGAAATGTTCACATCTATAAGGCACGACTTGTGGCAAAAGGGTTTCGTCAGATTCAAGGTGTTGATTATGATGAAACATTTTCACCCGTAGCCATGCTAAAGTCTATCCGGATCCTCCTAGCGATTGCCGCATATCATGACTATGAGGTGTGGCAAATGGATGTCAAAATGACTTTCCTTAATGGAAACCTAAGTGAGGATGTGTACATGACACAGCCTGAAGGTTTTGTCGATCCAGAGAATGCTGGGAAGGTATGCAAGCTTTTGAATCTATTTATGGACTCAAGCAAGCATCTTGGAGTTGGAATCTACGTTTTGATGAAGTGGTCAAAGGGTTTGGTTTCATAAAAAATGTAGAAGAACCTTGTGTATGCAAGAAGGTTAGTGGGAGCGCACTAGTCTTTCTGGTCTTATATGTAGATAACATATTGTTGATCGGAAATGACATTCCCATGTTAGAAGCTATGAAGAACTCATTGAGAAAGAGTTTCTCAATGAAGGACTTAGGAGAAGCAGCTTACATTTTGGGCATAAGGATCTATAGAGATAGATCTAAGCGCTTAATTGGATTAAGCCAAAGTACACATATTGACAAAGTGTTGAAACGGTTCAACATGCATGATTCCAAGAAAGGTTTCTTGCCCATGTCTCCTGGCACGATCTTGAGCAAGACTTAGTGTCCATCGATCACTGATGAGCAAAAGAGGATGAGAGAGATCTCGTATGCCTCCGCAATCAGATCCATCATGTATGCCATAATATGTACACACCCAGATGTCTTCTTTGCTCTAAGCGTTACGAGCCGATATCAGTCATATCCAGGTGAAGGTCACTGGATTGCTGTAAAGAATATCCTTAAGTACATGACAAGGACTAAGGATGCGTTTTTAGTGTTTGGAGGTGAGGAAGAGTTTGTTGTAAAGGGTTACACCGATGTTGGTTTCCAAACAGACAAAGACGATGGTAGATCCCAAGCTAGATTCATATTCTGCCTCAATGGTGGAGCAATTAGTTGGAAGAGTTCCAAGCAAGATACGGTAGCTGATTCTGCAATAGAAGCTGAGTACATTGCAGCTTCGGAAGCTGCAAAGGAGGTAGTTTGGATTAGAAAGTTTGTTTCTGAGTTGGGTGTTGTTCCAAGTGCTTCGTGCCCATTGGACCTTTACTATGATAATATCGGTGCCATTGCACAAGCTAAGGAACCCAGGTCACACCAAAAATCCAAACATATACTCAGGCGATATCACCTGATCAGAGAGATTATTGATAGAGGTGATGTGAAAATATGTAAAGTGCACACGGATCTAAATGTAGCTGATTCGTTAACGAAGCCTCTCTCACAATCTAAATTTGAGGCACACACAAAAGCCATGGGTATGGGATACCTGAGTTGACTCTAGTGTATGTGGGATGAGAATTTGTTATGTTTTATTTCGAATAAATGTTATTCATACTTGTTCCATGAACATGCTGTTGTAAACAATGGATCAATGAGTACGTGACTCATTCATGAGACTCTTGCTTAAATGTCGTGTTCTGAATGGTCCCTAGCCTAAAATCTTCACATGGGACAGTAATGATTCAAGGGCTAGCACATGGATTGATTGATGATCATGTTTCACGGGTCATAGATATTGGATATTGAATCAATGATGTGGACAGATGTTAGAGAACATGGTATCGGATTGACTCACTCTGAGACGTTGCTGGGATTGTTATGCTTATATGTGCCATCAAGCGCTCTCGAGTGATATACCCGCTAAATCCTTTGACCTGAGATCACCATTGTTTCTCACTATGTGTAGTGGTGTACTTTGGGGTTACCAAACGCTACTCCGTAACTGGGTAGTTATAAAAGTAACTTTCGGGTGCATTGCGAAACATAGATTGGGATGTGAGTGGATCAAGATGTAATTTGCCCCTCCTATATAACAGGAGAGATCGCCTCTGGGCCCCTTGAGGTGGCTGGATTAGAAAATGCATGGCCGTGCTATGTGATTAATGGTTAATCACATTTGGACTAATGGTTAGTCCAGTAATCCACCATTGACGAGTGAAATAAGTCAGACTATTCAACAAGGGTGGCACAAATCTCGCCTTGGGTCTGACTGGTGTCATGTGGCAAAAGGATATAGGATGAGTTGTATATCAAGGTTTGTTTGATATGATCATTGTGCTTTCGGGGGTCAACATGTGCTGTTGAGCGCCGCTATTGATCGATTGGCTTGAGAAAGGGTTTTTTGCCATGGCTGACTGCATGAGAACCTATAGGGTCACACACTTATGGGACTGTGACACCAGGATATTGCCTCTAGGCAAGTGGGAGATTGATGGAGATGTGCCCGCAAGGCAATTTTCAAGTCCGACTCCGAGTCGTATCAGCTCCGGTATGAGCCGATGCTGAGACCAATTGGGACTCGACCCATCGGGTCTGACTCAGACGCTCGCATAAGGTATGCGCAGTTAGACCTGCATCACCAGCATCTACTTGAACTTCCTCATCTTCAAAGATGGGAGTTCCTTCTTCATCATCACCTGAAAGCGCAAATGCAGGGGTTGTGCAAGGCATAGATTCATCAAAGGAAACTTCACAGGTCTCTACCACTTGTTTGGTATCAAGGATCCACACTCTATATGCTCTAGAGCTAGAGGCGTACCCAAGGAAAATACCATCCAAGTAGCGAGATTCAAATTTGTCCAAATACCACCCCTTTTGAGCACAAAGCATCTGCAGCCAAATGCACACAGGTCCTTGACACTGGGCTGCCTACCAAACCGTAGCTCATACGAAGTCTTCCCTAAGAAAGCTCGTAGGAAGATGCAGTTGGCAATGTAACAGGCCGTATTCATAGCCTCAGCCCAAAAGCGTTGCGGAGTCCTATGCTCACCAAGCATCGTCCGTGCCATTTCAACAAGTGTGCGGTTCTTTCGTTCCACGACGCCGTTTTGAGATGGGGTATATGGAGACGAGAATTAGTGATCAAGACCTAGGTCACGACAAAAGGTTTCGAAATGAGAGTTACGAAATTCTCCGCCATTGTAACTACGGATAGCCCTCATGGCCTTATGACTCTCATTCCTTAACCTCAAGACCAGATCCCAAACGAAACCAAAAGCCTCATCTTTGAATTCCATGAAGAACACCAACGAAAAGAGAGAAAAGTCGTCTACTACCACAAGAACATACCACTTTCCATTGACCGACTGTACCTGAGCAGGACCAACCATATCCATATGCAGCAGCTCACCTGGGTAAGAGGCCATCACCTGATTGACAGGTGCATGAGAAGCGGCAACCATCTTGCCATGATGACAGGGGTGCCACACTAAATCCTTTTCTGCTTTCAAATTGGGCAATCCTCGGATCAGACCCATCGAGCTCAACCTAGCTAGCAGATCAAAACCCAAATGGCCAAGCCTCCTATGCCACTTCCAAATATCAGCAGAAGGACTAGCTACCAAACGCCGAGGAGGGCCAAAAATAGATGCAAGGCCAACCTTCAAAACCTACCCATAGGGAAAAATCCGACAAACAAGGTTTTCCTTAGCATCAAGCACACAAGAAGAACCCTCCTTAAAGCGAACCTCAAACCCTTCCTTGAGAAATTGCGAGACATAAACCAAATTAAACCCCAAATTTCTCACCAAAGCAACTTCTCTCAGGGAAAGCTTGCTAGAAAGCGCAACAGAACCAACACCCAACACTTTACCTTGACCATTATCCCCGAATGTGATGTACTCATTGGTGCTCATGGGGTTGAGGCTGGAGAACCATCTGCGGTGCCCTATCATGTGCCTAGAGCAGCCGGAGTCCATGATCCATATGTCCTCCAGGCCTCGATCCTGCAAAATCATGGAAAGCGAGAGTGAGCAAATGGTTCGGCACTGGGGTTAGTGAAACTGCTGAACCAGTGCTGAGCCATCTGCTCAAACGTGGGGTAAGCACAGTCAAAGTAAGCATCACAATGATCTGGGTAGCCACAACCTCCAAAGCGTGGACTCACAAACCCTCTACCTCCAAAGCCTCGGTCATGAGGTCCATAGCCACGCTGAAAATGACTAGGAGCTTGGGAGGCAAAGCGTCTCTCACCACTAGGAGCACGGGCCTGAAAGTCGCCTCCTCTCTCACCAGCAAAGCTGTCTCTCATCTCACCGCGACGGGGAGGATCCTGCCTACCACCCTGGTAGAACTAATCCTAGTTCCCCTTGGCTCTTTCCTGCCTCTCAACCCGCTTCCTCCTATAGCAAAACTCCTCCAAGTGACCATTCCGCTGACAAAACTCACAGTGGTAGACAGGTCTCTTGGGAATAGGTTGGGGATGTGTCTTGGGTTTTTGGTGAGGTGGTGAAGCCTTAGGTGGTGCAGGCTGCTGAACTGGCTTCTTTCCTGAAGGCTTAAGCACTTACTTCACAATCTTATCTAGCTCAGCCTGTGGTGGCTTACGTGTCCAGTAAGACTTTCTTGGGGCAGCCTTAGGAGGCTCATGGTAAACCCCATCAACTATAGTATCAGGCTGGGGAGAGGTAGTCTTAGGCTTAATTAGGGCACTCTTCTCACCCAATGTACTACACTCTCCCAACCCAAGTCCACCCTTGTCACCTTCTTCACGCTTGCTTCCCTCTATAATCATCCTAAGCTGAGGTTCTCGAGCATACATCTAGCTTAGCACCTCTCTCAGCCTACAGTTATCCTCTTTAAGGACCAACTTCTCCTCTCTCAGATCCTCTAGTACTAAAGTCTGGGCAGCACATGTGGTACAATCTAAAGATGGAATAGAGGGAGCAGACTTCTCTAACTTTTTAATGGTGGCATCCCTATCCACCAACATCAACCTCAAAGTGAGACAGTTCTCACATGTGTCAGGGGGTGCTGAAAGCACCTCAAAGTCAGCTTCCAACTGCTCAAGCTCACTCCTCAAGGTAGGACAGACCATGCACGCACCCAAAAGCATGGTCTAGCCCTAAGCTCTTCCAACTCCTTGAGCTGCCCCTCACATTTCACCTTCAGTTTAGCTATGTCAACAGCTAGGTGGGGGCACATCTCACACCTAGGCTCATCACTCATAATAGGCTCATCCAGTTTAGACTGGAGCTTGTCTAACTCTAACTTCAGCCTATCCATCTCCTCTACCTGATGAGCATACTTGCTCTTCTGCTCGCAAAGCTCTCTCATCAAAGACTCACAGGTAGGGCACTCAAGCTCACTAGGATGGGCTGGCACACTCTTCAGCCTCTCAATCTCAGCTAAAGCATCAACCAACTTGGTTTTCTGCTTCTATAGCTTCTTGGCTACCTTCTCCAACATCTCATCCTAGGCTTTCAACTCACAACTGTTTGCCTCCAACATCTCAAGAATTTCAGCTTGCTCAGGAGTTACCTCTTCATCGGAGGAGTCGTTGTCGTTACCCTTGTCATCCTTGTCCTCAAGCGCCATGGAGCAGAAGGATCTCCTATGCATCTTGTGCTTGCGCTTGGACTTGTTGGAGATGAAGCAGAGTCCGGCTAGACCGCCTTGGTCCCTCCTCTTGTCCCGCTTGGTGACAATCTCCTCATCGCTTGAGCTTGACGAAGACGAGGAGGAGGAGGACAATCCACCGCAAAGACCACCAAGCTCAGCGAAGAAACCTTGTCCCGCTTTCGGTTGTCCTTTTGGTAGCTCTTGAAAGCCTTCCTGAAGTCCCTGATCTTGCCAGAGCGGTGCTTGGTGTGGTCTCGCTTGCCGTAGTCATGCTTACCGGAGTGGTACTTGTTGGAGTCGCGGGAGTGGCTCTTGCCCTTCTTGTAGTAATCGTTCTGCTTGTTTGAGCATTCGGTGATGAAGTGGCCGACCTCTCCGCACTCAAAGCAATTGGGCCTCTCGCCTCTCTAATTGCTCATCCGGTTGTCATAAGCGCGCTGAAAGTGGCTAGACACCAGGCAAAGCTCATCATCCCCAAGTGACGCTAACTGCTCCTCTGTAACAGACATAAGAGCAGAAAACGAAAAGTTGTGAAGCTGGGGGTTAGTAGCGGCCTCACTGGAGGGAGAAGCCAAGGCTCTTGAAGCCAGTACAAGCGAGAGAATCTGTCAACTTGTAATCCATCTCTATGGCCTTGAGCTTGCTATAAAGAGCCTCCACTCCAATTGTGTCATAGGCCTCAGACTCGATGATCGAGTTGACCTTGATCTCCCATATCTTCCTGTCCAACGCATACAGCAATTTGACAACCTGCTAATGGTCAGTGTATGGGATCCTCTCAGGCCTGGAGTTAACGCGCAACTTGTTGATGATCGATTGAAAACGACCAAACAAGTCATCGATGGACTCACCAGGCTTCTAAACGAAATTCTCATATTCGCGCCTGTAAGTCTCAACGAGACGCCCCTTGATAGTAGCAGTGCCCTCATGGTGTGCACTCAGCAGGGACAAAATCTGACGGGCAGTCTCGAGGTGGCTTACTCTCTCATAATCAACTGGACTATGTCATGAGAAGAGAAAGTTAACAGCTTTGGCATTCGCCTCATGTGGAGCCACAATTGCTAGGGTAGTGCGCTGAGAAACTGGAAGCACCACAAAGTTCGCACTCTGAGTAGCATCCCATATGTCCTGGCCCTAGCTAAGCAAGAATGCTTTCATCCTATCCTTCTAGTAGCAGTTGCCATCGGAGCCAAGGACCGGAATCTTCCCGGAGTGAGTCATAGTCGCTACTGGTTTCTCACCGGTAAAGGTATGAAGAAACCTAACCGGGTCTGATACCACTTGTAGGACCGAGACGTGCGACTAGAGGGGGGTGAATAGAAGCACTTAAAACTCAAAATCACAACCCCCGAGCAGGTGCTCTGCAAAGCTCAAGAGAACCAGAATTAGGCACCGTCCACTGAACAGATACATTCCTAGCAGGCTCCAGGTGCTGTCCACTGAAAGGATATGCACCGAGCAAAGAAAAACCAGCAACTCACCAATCACACAGATTGCAAGTTACCGCAAGCAGCGAAACTTGCAAGTTCACCACTTGACACTCACCGCACAGAAATGCGACTTACTGAAGCTCTACAAGTAAAGAGTATGGTCAGGCAGTGGGAAATGTAAGACCGATGCGAAAAACACATCGGAAAAACCAAAGAGGGAAAAACACTGCAGCTTCCTGGCAGGACCGGATTGTCCAGTGGGATCAGACTATCCGATTCCAGCTGCCGGACTATCCAGTGGTAGGCCCCAGGTAGCCGGCCACACCAAACTATCCGATGAGGGCTGCCGGACTATCCGATGGCCCAGCCGGACTATCTAGTAGGGTCGCAGGAAAAGAGTTCTCCACTCCCAAACCTGACCAAACCTTGTCGAACTTCACAAAATTTTGCACAGGCTATCTGGATCCTAATCCAAAGCTATTCCCAAAATATCATCTTGAAAAGATCATGGGATTAGCAGGAATTTCAGATCTCGTGAAGGTGGCAATTTTTGGGCAGAAAAGGAGAAAACTCAAACTGACTTGCTCATGGCAATCCAACTGGATTGAGGTGATCTAAGGCATGATCTCCACGTCCTGGCAAGTCCAAAGCAATAGCAATAGAAGGGATTCCAAGCTTGGCCAAAGCAAACACCCAAAGGCCAAGGATTCGAGCCAAAAACCAAAGGGAGAAGAGGAGGAGAAGAACACTAGGATGCTGCACGAAATCACTTCAATTAGATGCCCAAGAAGGGTCTAAAGATTTAGTATACAAGCAGGATTTCATCCCAAGCAACCACCCTCACCTTCCCTCTAGATTAGGAGGCTAAATCCTACTATAACCTCCCTAACAATAGAGCTCAAGGCTTGAGGACAAAAATCACAAAGAAAAGACTAATCCTAGCAGCCAAGAGCCATTCTAATGACCTGCCTTGGACCTATTTATACCCTAGTGCAGATTAGGCAGTTTTGCACTTAGGTCCCTACAACTAGACAAACCCTAAGGACTCAAATGATAGATTACAGGATATTTCGGGACGGACGACCACGATGAAGTCTTGATCTTCATAAGTTCCATGTAATCCTCGGATGTTCTCCACGTGGCCAGTAGTCCAATCCGCGATCCGCCCCCAGTTTTGAAGTCAGAAACCGGGAAACTTCAGGAAGTCTCCGCCCGGGCTGGATTTGGCCCATCTTCTCTATCTTGGCAAGTCAAGGCCCAACTCACCAAGGCTTGGGTAGCTTGGTTGGTGGTTTTGAGCCGAAGCCATCAAAGCCTCCCTCGCACGCCTTTGCGCCACACACTCAGGTTGGAGCACCATGGTGGCGCACGGCATCCCCTGTCCATCGGGGCAGCCTCGCAGTCCTTTGGAGGACTTACTCTTGCTGTCGCCGTGCCGCTCCTCCGTGTACCGAACTCCCATGGCTGACAGACGCTGAGCATGCCTCCAGTCCTTCGAAGGACTTTCTTCTCCATCTACCTCCAGTCCATCGGAGGTCTTGTGCCCAAGTCCTTCTGGGTCTTTGGCTTCTGTTGACAATTACTCATCACTCCAGAGGCCATAATTTCGAACTGCTGCTTCCAGCGCTATAGTTTGACTTGTACAAAGTAACAAGCCTAACCATGTAGCTCGACATGGAGGAACCACGGCAAAGCTTTGCAGGTGTGATGACAAGGGCCCAACGATGACGAGCCGAGCATTGTCAGTGAGAAGCTGAGGAGGAAGCAACAACAGATCTATCATGGGCGCCCCACATGGCGAAACCATCAAGCACAGATCTGAAACTATCAGACTTCTGACGGTACAGCAACCCAAAGCCATGGTACAATAGCAATGTAGTTGGTGAAGGTTCATACCATCAACCGCCATACGCTCCTGAGTACTATGCAGCAGGTACATCTCGTGGATTTGACAGGAGTGCAGGGCCTTCTGCATCAGCTCGATTCAACACCGACAACATGGCGAGTCTCAATTCTGCCATGGAGGGGATGAACCAACAGGGTCAATACAACCCTCGGTATACCAGCAGGTCAATGCTATCGATCGACGCACCACCGAGATGGACACCCGACTGCGCTCCTACATGAACATTCTCTGGGAGCTCATAGAACTAATGGAAGTCAGGATCAATGAAGCTCACAAGTTTCACAACAACTACTACTACCAGAACCCCTAGCTTCATTGAAGCTTGGGGGAAAAGTAAACTGTGGTGAAGTTGGCACGCTTCCTCGACACTCCTCTCCGTCTCAGAGTAAGATCCCCGATCCTCGACCTCGTTCTCCCTTGGAAGTAGTCCTACCAGCAGTTCCAGTAGTACCAACCATTCCAGCAGTCCCAGTAGTCCCAGCAGCCGCAGTCCTATAGCAACACCAGTCCCACTAGAGAGATGAGTAGGTAATAATAATTATATTTAATTATCTTCCCTTTATTTTTTATATTGCTTTAAAAAAGTGTGTCAATAAAATAAACTCCCACCTTTGATATATTGCCTTCATATGGAAATGATGAATAATTGCTCTATCATGTTCTTGTCTAGTGGTCTATGCAATAACCATACTTAGCTTAATTTCGAGCTTGTGTGCATAAAATGAGAACATGATCTTTTACTTTGTGGATGTCATTTGCAAAATCTTTGTCTAAGTTGTGAGAAACGATATGACTAAGAAAAAGGCTTGCTCTCACATTCTCTTAGTAAGATGAACATCTCAGGATATTCTTTTGAAAAATGAAAATAAAGTCCCCGCATTGGTTTTTGAACACCTATCAGAGCCAAATACAATAAAAATATCTGAGCCTAGCTTATAAGTTACTTAATATTGTTTTGAGCTATGTCAAATTTTGAGTCTCATTGAATGGAATCATCACTATCTTGAAGATTGTTGGAGGAAAAATCCACCATCACATATGCATTTACCTATCCTGGGTATGCATTCATATATCTCCAAAATAATACCTTTGGCCTTACTCCTTCCAAATCAAAATAAGATAGGCTGTGGATCCATCAAAAAGAAATAAAAGCATGCTAGTCAAAGCATGGCAAAATGATGAAAAAGAAAGCATGCTAGTCAAGAATGGCAAAAAGAGAAAAAAATACAAAAGGCTCCACATTCATACCTATCACAAAAAGAAAGAGAAGGAAAGGAAATAAGGAGATCCATCCATCTAGCCACCAAATAAGCTCCAATGATGAATAAGATTTGCTGATGTAGTACATCTCTTTCGTCCAATCTTTGGCTTTGCAAAATAAACAACCTAAGTAAGCTAAGTTTTTCCACCACCCTGAGCTCCACAAAAGCTTTAGTGTAGGAAGAATCTTGGCCATGCTCTTGGCCCTTTATGGTGAGGACACACTTTTGAGCGATTGAGACCACCTCTGGGGAAACTTCCATTTATTTTGAAAAACTACAAAAACACCTGAGATAGAAATCCAAGGAGAAATGTTTTGAGCTGGAGCCTGCAATAAAGTCATTCTTTCTCTCAACCGCCCAAGACACAGTAAGTCAAAAAGATGCACCACGGGTATGAGAAAATGTGATCGATGCATACAATATGGTTTAATATAAAAGCACGTGTATTAGTGTTGTATCATCTCTATTCTTGAACATTGATATTGCAGCAACTCCTGATCCATAACCCATCTTGGATTTACTCGAGGACGAGCAAAGGTCTTTGCTTAGGGGGGTGTTGACGGTCATTATTTCACTATCTCCGACCATCAACCATCCAGATCATGAAGGAAAGTATATGAAATTGTAACTAAACCCTTCCTACTGACAAAATTCCACGAGTTGTGTTGAATATTTGGTTAGAGGTGCAAGATCAGCAGAAAACAAGCAAAATTGGCTAAGTCAGGAAGAAACCCTGGCCGCCTGGCTAGTGGGCTAGGCTACTCGGCCTCTCCCTTGGTCGCCCGACCAGTGAAAGTTGCCAAATCATCCCATCTTCGACATGCATACACACAAGTGACGTGTCAACACAACTCCAAGTTGTAAACCGTGAAAGCAACATGCAAAGCACTGGAAGACCCACCACTTCATCAATCTAGCACTTAGATCGGTGAAGTTAGTGATCCAAGGCACTTCAATCCTGTGGCTAAGGAAGAAACACACTCAAGATCCAATGATCCGGGGAAAAGCACAAAGATAACCGCCTAACCGGCATGCAACCGACTTGGGGAGGCAAGATAGACCATGGGACGGATTAAGGTGGTTGATCCAAGGGCTCCCGTAGCTGCCCCGCCAAGGGTGGGGGCCGTCCAACCTCCTCCTAGGCTGCTCGGCCTGCCACCTGCTCTCTCAACCGCCATACCGACCTTACAAGACCCCCCACTCACTTGGTAGCTATAAATACCCCCAAATAGTTCATTTGCAAAGGGTCGCATTAAAGAGAAACACACCATTGTCTTAATCTTGTAGCACTAGGTTAGTCTTGGGAGTTAGAGTCAAGTCTAAGCTTTCGCCTGAGGGACTTCGGAGTTAGCTTCAAGTCTTGGTAAAAGCTCTTGTATCTTTTGTACGTTTGCTACTCTAGTATAATACAATTCATTGCTTATATTTCAGTTATACTTTACTTTAATTCTTACACTTGCCTAGTGTGGTGTACCTTATTGCGTACTAGACTAAAGCTTAGGTTTGTGTTGTTCTTAAGTTACTTGAATCTTGCTATACTTGCCGGTGCTATAAGATTTCCTTAGGCTCTGATCTAAGGTTAAGTTGGTTCTCACCATCTAATCCAGGAAGAACTTTAGACTTGATCACTAGTTTAGCATGCTATCTTACCCACGTGGCTATGGTCGGTAGCCCCTCTTGGTGACAGCATTAGGGAGTCTCAGTATTCTGATCCCATCGTTAAGTAAGCCCGTAGGCGTTAGCCATTTGTCGTTCGGTTGGCCAACTATCTATACCTGTGCCACCTCGATGTAGTTTGGAATTTCGCTCGACGCAAGATTCTAGTTCATGTTCAGTTAACTTAGCTCAACTGCAAATACTCCTATGCAGTAGTTAAGAAATAGAGTTTGGACATTTTAATCTCGCTCGTTGTCCTCCCAGATAGCTTTCCTATTTTACTGACAGCTTTAGTCCTTGTTCTCTCGTCCACCATTACCCATGTTGTAAGAATAGTTGGTAGTTATTATTTTATAGTACTACTTAAAGTTCGAACATATTATTCCACCTATTTGCCCTTCTTCCCTGTGGATTTTTACGATACTCGGAATACTCCGACACTATAGAAAAAAGGCCTTTTAGATATGTTTTGGTAGCAACGTTGGCTAAAGCGTCACTACACAAAAGGCGTAAACATGTTTTTTTGACACGTGTTTCAGAATGTCTCAAATTGAGACGATGTTAGACACAATTAGAGTGTCGAAATACATGAAGTGACGCTTATTGTTATGTTTTTTGAAACGTCTCAATATGACACGTAGTTAGCTACGCTATTAACCATCAGTAGCATCTAGACATGACATCAAACATGTTAAACAAATGTGTATATGCATGTAAATATGTTTTTTGATATAACTTAAAAGTATCTTAAAATAACACGAATTAAGACACGTTTTGAATCGTCAATAGCATGGAGACACACGTAAAGCGTATCAGACAAGCGTGGCTATAGGCGCATAAAAACGTTATTTGACACGGTATTGAGAAGTTAAAATTCGTTAATGGTAAATATAAAAAGAGTGCATTAATTAACTATTCATGTGTGATAAGGTGGTCAAGTGGTGGAGAGGCATTACATGAGGTATGAGGTTATGAGTTCGATTCTTCGCGATTGCATTGCACAAAAATCATATCCAATAACAATAAATATTTTTACTATTTCTAAACACATATTAAAGCATTTTTACAAAATGCAACAGCGTCAATAGACACGTTGTATAAATGTATTTATAAAAGTGTATCAAAATGCATAGACATGCATATAACGTTTTTATGAAACATCTCTATCAACTATAGATATGCTACAGTAATTTGTCTCTACAATCTTTGACACGGTGCTTGCGAAGACACTCCTATCATGCTTTATGAAACATGTCAACACTGATATAGATACAAAATGAAACGTGTCTATTATATAAATAAAGCGTATCTACATGGTAGGTTTTCTTGTAGTGTGAGTGAAAAAGCTATAGCAAATTTCTGTGTGCCTGCGGAATAAAATCCATTACGCTAAGAGACGTCAATAATTAGCCTTTTCACCCCTCTAGGCGAGATCAAGATCTGTTTAGAAATTGTTTAGTTTTTGGTAATTCATAACAGATTAACATCAATTCTAAGGATGAACTACTAGTAAGCAAGCATCACCTCAGCCATAGCTTAAGCTTGTATGGTCTACTTATCAGATCAAATCCTATATGAGTACATAGTTATACTCAAGGTTCGCTACCTACATTTGAGCGCATAGGTGCCCTTGGTTGCGATCAAGTGTTTTAGTGACATTTGTGAACCTCCTAGCAACCGTGCTAGTTGCCTTCCAAGACCCCCAGAGTGGCCGCCACCTTGTTTGTGATAGGGAGGAAGGCCCTTGGTGGTTTGGCCAAAGCTCACCTTAGTGGAGATGGAGGTGGGTGTCTAAGAGAGACCCACAGGGGACCCCACTTGAGAGTAGGGTGAACCGTTGATATCCGGAGTTACCCAATTGGGAAGTTTGAACCTTATGTGGGTCACCATGCCAACCTTGATCCTTGCATGGATCAAGGCCCTAGTCCTTGCATGGACTAAGTGAGAGCAAGGCCTTGTGGGGGGCTCCAAACGAGGACTAGGGGGAATGCTTGTGTGTCTTCTTGATACATCAAAAAAATCTCTGTGTCTCCAACTTGTGCCATCGTTGCATCGTTACCAGGAGTTTGCATCACTATACCCAACTCTTTAGCTTCCACATTGACATTCTTGCAATTTTGTGCTTAATTTCCTAAACTAGGTTGATAGGTTAGTTTCAAGGTGGACTTGGGTTGCAAGACATTTCCTTAGAGTTAGCAACATTTAGAAAAACCTCAGTGCACATACTTGCCTTATCTTGTATATGTTTTGATAATTTGTTTCAGAGAGCTTTAGTTTTTAAAATCCTAATTCACCCCTCTCTTAAGAAGTTGGCTCAAGGTCCTCGCCTAACATTCATTACCTAATGCTTGATTGGATATTAACACTTAATATGTATAAGTTGGGTATGGAATTGGTTTGTAATGATGAAAAGTTATAGTACATACTCTAATACGATGGTATCTTTTGTTCGTTCTCTACTTCTATTTCTTTACCAATGATCATGCCATAAGTGTTTTGCAATACTCTTGCACCAAAATTTTATGTGTTCGCACATAGTTCTGATAAGGGTACGATTTGAAGGGATTCCATTTGTGGGCATTAAACCCCTTAAATGACATCCTTGTCAAACACTATTTTGCATATTACCTTTGTCGGGGTTTAGTACCAGTAGTGCACCACGGGACGGGTCACGTGGAGCTTTTGTGGCTCGGCGGGATCGACGTAGCTCGATGGTTCACCAGAAAAGCGATGAAGACACAGAGATTTATACAGGTTCGGGCCGCGAGATGCGTAAAACCCTACGTCCTATTTGTGGTTGGTTGTATTGCTGCGAGTTCTCGAGGTTACAATGAGGGTTAGGGCTGGATTGCGATGGGAGTAGCTATCCTTTGTAGGGGTCCCTCATCCGCCTTATATAAGCTGACCGAAACTTGGGTTACAAGTTGATTTCCTTCTATATCTCCTAATCGGTTCAGATTACATAAAATCAAACAGAATCTAAGTTTCCATCGTATCTTCATCAATCTCCTCAAATCTCAGAACCAGAGTCCGAGCCAAACTTCCCTGTTTGTTCTCCAGCTTGCACCATCGTTGCCTTGAACTCCAAGCCATTGCGACCACGATCGGGCCTAGGCTAGGCGTTCGGCCCACGGAAGTGGCCACTCGCCCGACTCAAGCCCACTACTGGCCCATGTCCTAGATCCACGCCATGAGGAGCCAAGGGATATCTATCCCCCACAACCTTGTTCTAGATAGTTAACTACTTCAACTATTTACCTATTATGAGTAGATGAATTTATGCATATTCGAACAAATAGGTTTTGAGTGATGATAATGATCGAGCAATACCATTGTAGATATAATCGATGAGTGTTCATGTTTTAAGGTCTAACAAGTTGTGCCTATGTAATACCCCAAAAAAACTGCTAACCAAAATTAGCAAAATAAATCATATGATTTTCAAAAAGTTTTCAAAAAAATTAACATGTTTCCACCATCAACTCCACAATACCATCCTAGTTTCCTCTTTTCTCTAAAGTCATATTCAAATTCCTCACCCAAGCCTTCCATCTCTTTTTCCCAAATATCATAAACCATTTAAGAAAAATAAAAAGGGATTTCGCCGTGGGATGCCTTCCCCTCTCCCCAGCCTAACCAACCTTCCTTCCCATGGCCCGCCGCCCAAATCCCTGTCTCCCCCTTCCCTCCCTTTCCACCTAGGCCACCAACCAGCCCAAGCCGGCCCAGCCCTCTCCTAAGCACCCCCTCCCCCCTCTGACATTCTAGCCCCACGCGTCAGCGTGCCCGTCATCCTCTGATAGGCTGGGCCTGCCGGTCAGCCCCCCATCCATCAGCTTCCCTTCTTCCTCCTTTTGCCTTGTCGGTCGCGCACTTGCGTACCATCATGGCGTTGTCCTTTTTGTTAGCCGTTGCTGCATGACGAGCCACCCCAGATCCCGCCGCGGCACCAACGCCTTTCATCTAGTAGCCGCATGCGCATGCCCTGGCCACTCTCCTATCCAGCCCAATCATTGCACGCCACCCCACCACCTTGGTGATTTTGCCGCCGCCTGCCGCGCCACCATCTCCCCCGCGCGGCTACACTGGCGCCACTGGAGCGCCAACCACCGCCATAATCACCTCCCACCGCCAAGCATGATCAAGCCATCATGCACTTCTAGCCAAGCAAGCCGCACCGTGTAGCCACTTCCCCTGTCTTGCCGTCGCTTATAAACTGCCCCAATCATCATCCACCCTAACACCACAACCACACACACCGAGCACTCACGCGCATACATCATTTCGCACTTGGAGTACCCCATGGCGAGCTCCTTTGTGCAATGCCTACCGCCTCGATTCCCCTCTCTCCCTAGCCACCCGACCCTTGCCGAGGTGAGCACCGGTGTCACCACCTTGGCTCACATTTCCCCCTTCGGCCAGCTCACATCCACCACGGAGTGCCACCACGCCACTGTGCCCCATCACCTCCCTCTCCCTCATAGACCAGCCCTCATCGCCAGAGCCGTGACACCAGTGGCGAACCATGGTGCCACGACAACGACGGGTCCGCTCAGACTGAGCCAGACAAGCCCAACGGCGTGTCTCCCTGTCGCACCCCTGCCATGTGGCTGATGCGTGGGGCCGTCATCCCGGTGTCACCTCCCCATCGCAGCCTGTGGGCTGGACCAATAGGCCCACGGAAGCGGTGGAAGGAAGCAGGCCGAGCTAGGCGGAGGGGAAGGAATGGGTTGCGCTTGGTTTCAGCCCACGAGCTCTTTTCATTTTTCTTTTTGAGTTATGAATTTTCTTTTTGGGAAAAGTATAAATAACCCCGAACCTTTGGGCAGTGGTATACTTCACCCCCCAAACTTTGGAACTGGATATTTAACACCCTAAAGTTTTCAAAATCGGATACAAAACCCCTTGGGTGGTTTTAATGGTGGTTTTGCTATAGTGTCGTCGTCCCCCTCCATGCCGTCATCGCTGCGGAGGTTGAGCCCCCAGGACGCAGTGAGGCCGGCCGCTGATAGGCAGTCAGAGAAGCCCTCGATGGGAGCACAGAGGAACTCGGCCCCTGCGCGTGTGGCATCTGGGCGCGTGTATGAGCTTTCGTGACAGCGTGTTGGCCGTGCAACGTCGGCCTAGCAGTGCAGCACCGCTGCCGCCACCCGCGGTAGTCACACAGTCTCTGCTGTTGGCCCCCTCCGCATCCACCGCTGCCTCACGGGAGGTTGGGGTGCTTTGTTGCCCGGCCACGAATGAGGTGGAGGTGCAGTGGTGCCCGGCCATGGTGGAGATGGGTTGCGGTGGCTGCCAGACCATAGGGGAGGAGGGGAGCAGAACGGGAGAGAAGAAGAGGAGAGGGGACTAACATGTGGGCCCTAGTGTCACACTATAGCAAAACCACCCTCAAAACCGCCTAGGGGTGTTTTATCCAGTTTTGCAAACTTTAGGGTGTTAAATATCTGGTTTTGAAGTTCGGGAGTGAAGTATACCACTGCCCAATGGTTGGGGGGTTATGCATACTTTTCCCTTCCTTTTTCGAGGGATTTTCATATCTCGAGCATTTCAACGCCATTTCCAACGTTCTTTCACCAAAATTCATCTCAAATCACCCTCTATCTAGCTATGTCCTTTGCACAGCATTTTCAGCATGTTGAATTGTCATTTTATGGGTGTTTTTGTTTGTGTGCGCGTAGACGCCATCCCCGAGAAGGCCTAGGAGTCTGACATGACCATTGCGAACCAGGAGCTTGAGGAGCCAAACCTCGACCTCCGCTGCAATGAAAGCATCGATGACGGCAATTCCACCAGAATGTTATTTGATGCATAAATCTCCTAGTTTTGCAAACACAACCCTTTCCCTGTCAAACAAATAAAAACTTGCATGTTTCGCTAGCTAAGGACAAACATGATAGGATACCCACCCGAACCAACTTAGTCTTAGTGTGCTTAGGAGGGATCGCTCATATAAACTATCAATATTAATCTGGTTGGTTGGAATTGCAGTGATGGTTGCGAGGCTTTGGGTGTAGGTGTGATTTTTGGAAAACACGGGGTAAGACCCCGGCAGTCAACATCGGCCGACTATGCCATGTGTTTAAAGGGTGAAAAGCTTGGGTCCCGTTATCACGGTTTATCTGGTGTCTAGCATCGTGGAGAGGACTGGACGGTGTGGCTCGAAAACGAGCTTTGGGGGAGTTCTGCCCCGAAGGACCAGGTTGGAGTATAATCTTGCCTAACTCTCTTTCATGCAACCACTCGATGCTGTGTGCGACAACACTGGGTTAGAACCCACAAGGAACAACCAGACTGATGCCGGTGTGCTAGGTAGCAATGGGAAAAGGTCACGTGTCTGCTGGCACTGGGTGATAGGCAGCCCTAGTCTCTCATGGTTAATGTTTGGGGAATACTTGCGGGGGTAGAACCCTTAGCAGGAAAGGCCTCGTGGCAATGGGTGTCGTGGACCAAACTTGTGGGTAAAGTGTGCATCTCTGGCTAGAGTATGAACGTATCCGAATAGTCCATTATCCACCGGTATGGATGGGTTATGGATTGGTTTTGACAATTAGCGATTTTATAAAAATGGGTGTGGCTGCGAAGGTGTGTGTTGGGAAGCTACGGCGCATGGCCTGATAGCATGGTGGAATTTGTGTTGGCTTGAGCCACAGTGGACCGGCAAGTCCAGTGGCAACCCCCTTTATGGAAAAAGTGTTTTCTCAAACTGAGAACTAAGAACCCTGTGTTTGAAAAATGTTTTCCGCAAAAATACCCTAACCTCCACATATTTCTATGCATGTAGAAATAGCTCAACCCCAATTCCTCACGGTGGAAGGTGGGCTTGCGGAGTACGGTTGTACTCACCCTTGCTTATTTGATGTTTTTCAGAAGACAGTGATGCGCTGATCGAGGCCCTCCTCGGTTAGGTCATGCTCCCGCTCCCAACTAGCCTGTGGCATTGGACAATAAAGGCTCTTCCGTTGTATCTTACTTTACATGCAATTTTATGTAATCTAGTTTGTAATAGCTAAGTCGGACTCTGTGCTACTTGAATAAATGTGTTGCTAGCCTCCTGGGTCTAGCATTTGTATCACATTTGAGTTCCTGTGAAAGCGGGAGTGCTTCATCCTATTGACTTTGTTTCCATTGATGTTTGTAAGAATAACTCATGCTTTGGAGGCATACCATGATGCCACATGAAGGATGGCAAGGAGCATCATGAAGGGAATTCAAGTATTAGCTTAGCATGGTATGCATATACAAAGTAAGTTGACATTCAAGATGTATGGCAATATGCTACATCATATATGGGATGATTTCATCAATACGTGTATCCCAATGACTAGATACAGGAGGCAACATGATATGTGAACTATACATTTTATGACTGGCCCCTCATGATGTTTGATGTGTAATTTGATAAACCTTGGCATTAGTATATATTCTACTTGTGAGCCCTACAATGCACATTCTACCTGTGAATTGAATAAAATCGATTTGATTTACCTCACACCATGGTCAACTGTCCATATATAAACATGAGTTTCAGCCTCACACCCACATGGTTGTGTCTATGCATTCATGTGGACACGTTATCCCACATTGGCTCGCTTAATCTCCTTTTTTCTCTCGTGAACGCTCTCTTATTTACCCCTTTCCCTTCCCACACAAACTCTCTCTCCCTTTCTTCCCTTCTCCTCCCCTGTCTCTATCTCTCTCTCTCTTCCTCTTCTCCTATCCCATTTTTGGATCCGCATGGTGGGGCGAGCATCTCCATGCCAATGGCGACCTATGTTGTGTCAGACATCGGACATGCAACTTATACAGAGGTTCGAGGATCCTCTACAGTTCCACGGCCTCCTCCGATGCAGTGAACATCAACCACCCCCTGAGCCCTATCGACTCAATACCTATGGCACCGTAGGCATCAACTGTGTACTGTAGAGCAGCCGAGGATCCACCGGTGCCACTGCCTATTCCCATCCAAACAACATCGAGGCACTAGTGCCTCCCAAACCTGCCTCTCCTACCTTCTAGATCTAGCCAAGCCTGTCTCAACACAATGTCACAATTGACAATATCTTATTGATACTAGTCCAAGCATCAAGGGACGGGGACCTCTACACATCTCTTCCCCTCCTTGCACCCCATCCTTAGCATAAGGGTGATGGATCTGGTGATGCATCTCAGCGCCCAAACCGATTGATCTCCTGCTACATGTGTATTTTCATTTGTAAGCAACTTGCACTAATTGACAATCAATTTATTTATTTTAGTTTACATTTTTATTTCTTAATTTAGTGTTTTCCTATGCTATACTTTTTGATAATTTCCATTTTTGGTTCTACAGGCCAATATGTAGATTTCATAGCATAGGCAAGTCATACTGGATCAGCAAGCAAATTATTCAATTTAGTTTAGCATATCTACGTTTTGATTATTCCATTTGTGTTGGAGTGATTCAATTCGTGCCTTGTTCTTTCATGCTCTATGCTAAATAGATGGGGTGTGAAGAAAGGTTTTTGTATATTAGATAATAATTTCCTCATCGAAGCTTAAAATTCTTTTATCTATATTGTATTTTGCTCACAATGTTTTCAAAAGTTTGATTATGAGCTTCTAATAACGGTTGAGTTGAATCACATGCACAGAAAAGATATAATTTAGAGATCTGCAATGACGATTTTTTGGAAGATTTTTTGAGCCCTGTTTGTTGATCTAAATGACATTTTTTATTTCAGTGTGCTTGGTCCAGTGGCATGGACGCATGGTACACAGATCAGACATCATATCAGAGATGCAGAATGATGTGTAAAAGGACCTGTGTGTGAACCTTTTGTCTATTATGTTTATTTGTACGATTCTCAAGGGCCTCTATGTAAGAATGTGGGACAGGAAAGAAATGAGAGGACCTATACTAAGTTTTATTATGTCATTTTTGAGCTGCTTGTAAAGAAAGATAGTTATCATACTATGTTTGATTATATCATTTTTGAATTGGTTGTAAAGAAAGACAGTTATAATATATTGAGTACTATTCAATATGTGTATTGAATTTGATGGCAGTGCATAAAGAGTTGTGAAGAAGTAGCCATAAGAATAGCTGTTTATAATTTGTTGCCATGGCCTGTGAGGGCTTGTGATGAATTACTACCCTACAAATCTACAACTTCAGTTGACTGATAAATATTGGGGAAAAAATGACTGCATGCCAAGAAACTATATCTAGAATAGATAGGCACGAAGATCTCATTACTACGGTCTCAAATTTGACGCAATGTTGCTAGGCAGTACGCATTACGTCGTAGCATTTTTTAGGCAGCAACCAATGCTGGCAAAAAAATCAACAACATGATATACAGAATTTTTTTTCCAAATATACGGGCTTTTATTTTTTGTCAGGAGCCTCATATTAAAAGGTTTATTACATAGCCAGTAGGACGTGGCGTGCCGTGAGTGGCCCAACCATGGCGTCCGTTTGAAACGGTTGCTTGCCGCCTATTTCCCGCGCTTCCATTTCCTAATTTTGCTTGAAAGAAAAAACAGTACAATATACAGCCAAATAACCTGAATGCAGCTCGCTCCAGTTTCAGAGACGCGTCGTCTTGGTACCAGTGCCCTATAAATACAGAACCTTTCCCCTTCCATCTCCATCCACCCACTTCGCCACTGCATATGATTACGAGCTGAAGCTAGATAGTTAATTACCTTGCGTGCTTAGTTTGATCCATTCCATCAATGGCGATCACCGTCCGCGACGTGCTCTACTTTTACCGCAACGCCCGTGCTGCCTACGAGCGCTTCATCGGCATCAACGTCAAGCAGGGAAAGGCACGCAACGCCGTGGCCCTGCTCATCTGGCTGGACCAGGGCGACCAACAGGTCATGAGCTACCTCCCGGGGATGACCCCGACCGCGCTCGGCCACCTGGCGGAGGAGGCCACCGCCATCCTCGACTGCCTCCGGGAGCAGAATTACGTGCTCCCGCCGACCCCGCTCATCTCCGCCCTCTTCCAGGACGGCCTGTGCCCCGAGTACTTCACCTTCAACCAGGACCTCATCGTGCGCGGCGTCACCGACATCCTCGCCGGCGTTGGCACCCTCGTCTTCGACGACCGCCTGTACGTCCTGATGCGCCGCTACCAAACCGGCCTCGTCGGCCACATGCCGGAGCTCGAGGCGCCCTACAACTGCGACCCGGTCACCGTTCCCGAGGACTGCCGCTCCATGTTCGTCACCTTCTCGAGGGGCCAGCCCGTGGAGCGCGACGACATCTTCAACTACTTCAGGGAGTAAGTTGTTGTGCAATTCGAGAGTGCATGTTTCCAATCCTAGCTAGTAGTACCTTTGAGTAGTCCTGATCCAATGGTGCTTTGCTGCGCGTGCATGCAGGAACTGGGGCGACTGCATTGTCCGCGTCCTCATTGAGAAGACGACCAGGGGCAAACACCCAGTGTATGGGCGCATCATCTTCAAGAACGAGGCGTTCATCAACCTGGTGCTCAACGGCGAGGACCGCATCAGCCTCGACATAAACGGGCGTGAGATCTGGCTCCGCAAGTACAATCCGCGCCCGCACGTCGTCGTCTGACCATGCATCTCCTCATGAACTTGGCCGACCGGCAGGCCCAGTGTGTCCATAAATAATCTACCCAGACAGGTTACTAGTGTGTGGATCAAGTTTACTTTGATCGAACATGATATACAGTTTCAAGTAGTAGCGGCCAGTAGGCAGTGCTTTTGCTTTTACCAACCGGACTAAACTCAGTGCAATGTGCAAATGGTTGTACATTATGCAAACTCTGGACAATGCAATGTCGTTCAATATATCAATATAAATTGGAGTATTATTAATGTCAACATAGAAGTGCTTTTGTTAAGCAACTATATCAAGGGGGAATCATTGTGGGTTCAAGACTGTGTTACGGTATAATCTCCTTCACATCAAATTTTAATCCAACTGATGGTTAACTTTGGAGAACACTCAACTGAACATCGCCACAAGCAATTCCAGCAACTCACGTTTCCTGTAATTTCAGTTCAATCCTATAAATATATGTTTTAATCTACTCGCTGCATCTTTATGACACATTCAATCCTAGGATCTTTCAGTCAAATTAGTAATCATAAGAAATGACCTAGTTCTCCTATTTAATTTTTAAAATAATATCTCCTATTTAATCATGGACTTGTATCTTGAAAACAAAAAGGATAGACGACTAAATGTGTGTGCACCTTGAAAAGAAAAAGTTAAACATGCAATTAAACGTGGAGAAAACATGTAAAAAGTGGTACACAATCTACAATTGCATTATTGGTAGGACAAATTTTGAATGCTAGAAATTTTTTTTTTGTTATGGAAAAGGTAAAAAATCAAACCAAATTCACAAAAACTATTCTTCGGTGACAACATAATCTGGCACAGTTTCCACCTTGCATCAATTAATTACACTGCTGCCACGAAGGGTAACTCTTGAACTCCACACAACATAAGTTAATGCAGTTTAGCCCCCTCACAATTCGTCAATTCCACTTGTATTTGCATAGTAGTACCCATGAATGAAGGTTGGGTTATCTGCATAGACAGCAGTTAGAAACACTTCTATGCTCAACTCCAGAATCTGACGTGGGCCAATGATAATTGTGTCAACTCCACACAGTTTATTCTAGCCCCGGTAGGCTGGCCATGGATGGTAACCTATATGCAAACTCATAAGGCTCTGTTAATCTACAGTCCCAATCTCCCAAGCCCAAATGGTTCCTTATCTCTACTACTTATTAAGCACACAGTGAATAATCCTTCACGTGTTCAGCCTAGGCCGAAGGGGATCTGCGCCCCACAGCGTATGTTGCGCCCCCATGTTGGCCACGTACGACATTGCTTTCGCTTTGCCCCGTAATTCTCCCCATCTGTTACATGGAAGGATGGTTCCATTGCCCACTTGAGGTCCGCTTCTGCTCGTCCTTTCTTGCCACCTCTGGGAAAATAGGGTCGCTCATCCTCTCTTGCAGCCTCCGTAATAAAGCCCAGCTGTTGCTCACATCACTGGTACTTCGGAACTTGTTGTCGAATCCACAGTCCACCACTCTTGCATCGAGATGGATCGAGTGGTGTTCCCTATTGCAGCAGGTTGGTCTTCCTCATTGTGTGTTTCTGATTGATCAGTTGCATGCATAGTTGTCTCGATCCGTTTGGTTGTTTTTTGATGTAATTCATGCCGGATTTCTATCTGTTCTGTTGGTTTTTGTGGAATTTGTTCACCTGATTGCAGTCTGATGTGTTGGTTTTTGGCTTGATTTGGGTTCAGAGATTTGTAGTTGCATGGTCTCGTCCGATCTGTTAACAGGCTATTATGTCGTTGATCTGCTCAAGCTTTTGTACTGACTCTCATCTAAAGCTGACTGACTGCCAATGAATGGTGGTGCCTGTTGCTGTGGTGTATTTCATGCAGCTTTCACAAATTGATCATTAGAGATATACGTGGTCCGTTGTTGGTTCATAGATGTATTTGCTTTCATCATTTGTTACAGAAGCACTCTAACTCAAGGGACCTTTGTTATATTTTTAAGATTTTTGTCTCTTACTAGATACAAGGATTACTATATATATTTATATACTATATATGTTACGGCTCTTTATCTACTCCCTCTATATATTTAAATATAAGTCATGGTTGACTTTCTTCCTCAACTTTGATCATTCGCTTTATTCAAAAAATTTGTGTAAATATATAAGAAAACAACTAATGCTCAAACTCTCTACAATGACAAAACAAATCATAACAAAATAAATAATAACTTATAATTTTTTAATAAAAAATAATTTTAATTGAAAAAAAATCAACTGCGATTTATATTTAAATATTGAGGGAGTACTTGTTTTCTTTCTCTCAAAGTCATTGATGAATAACAAACGGTAGCATGAGGTACTACATCACGGTAACCTCGTCACCTGGCTTGTTAGATTCGATGAGTACCTAGCTTCCTCAGAAAAGCTAACTAGGGTAGGATCCCTGGTTATGATATAATAACAAATTTGTGTGGGAATGTAGCTGTAGTATCATGTAGCCCTGCTGTGGCTGTGCATATTACAATTGTCATTAGTTTGAACTAGCCAATCAACCCATGCGTTGCATGGGTACGTAGGGTATGCATATTAAGATGTCAATGTATTTATTTCTTTCGTTGTTATGATTTGGGAATTAGCACAATATACATAATGCAATATATAATTTTTATAAGTCCTAAATTATACAATAATCTTTGATATAAATTCAGAGGTACATGCGTCTATAATTGACACCGGTGAGCTTGCGTAATTTGTGAGTGATAGGACCAATAGTTGGTTTTTGTCTTCTTACTACAGTTTGCCTCCTAATCCAAAGGAAATTGTAAAATATAAGAGCATGTTGGAGTCTTTTTTTTACAATGGAATAAGTAATTGTAAGTTCAATTGCAAATGATTTTTTTATAACATGAATGAATATGGGATATTTGGATGAGCAATTGCAACTGTTATCTTAGAGGGTTGATTCAACACCTTCTCTCTTTGTATTGATGGGTCAGCAGCCTATTCGCTCTATACCTAGAACCTTATGTTTCATTAATAGTTTTATGTGTAAATGACATTAACACATGTGGTTGTTTTATGCATTTACCTGTGGCCAAAGCCTATTGACAATAGTTCCTTGATCCATCTATAGTGTGCCTTTGGAAAGAATGCGGTAAAAGTGTTACCTTTCCAACCTAGCAATCCTTTTATTGGTCTCATCTGCGGTTTCGTAACTCAGCACACATCTTTTCTCTTATACTCTGATGTGATTTTGCTTATAATTGATAATTTATTTGCCAATTGTGTTGCAATAAAAAACAAATCTTGCCATTTAATAGCCCCGTTGGCCGTGCATGGTCACGGAGGCAGGAAAATTTTCCTTTGCCTTAAAAATATAATAGCCTTGTTTGTGCCACTATAATGTATATAAACTAATTCATTGTAAACATAAGTTATGTGCCACTATAAGGATTAAATATCGATACATATATACAAGAGAGAAGGTACTAAAAAATCTATGATGGTGCACAACACTCCTACACGCCACCCTAGCTCTACTTGGCATCGCTCCTGAGTGCATCTGAGTAATGGTTTCACATTGGTTGAACTACTGCATTACATCAATGGAAGAACGTGGTTAACTCCATATTGAGTGAAAGTGAATGATTAAAAAATACCATCAATACTTGCTAGTATAAAAATATTAATATGCACATTTATTTATTAATTTGTAACTATGTATAGATGCATCGTGTGCAACTTCTTCCATGTATATAGATGCATCGTGTGGCAAATGCTTCCAGTGTTCTATGCAACATGTTTGAAAAAAAAAGTCCTCCTGATCGGCCGGAATTTATGTAGTTACATGGCATATTAAATTTAAGAAAGGAGGACAAACCGGAGCCTAGCTGATCTAGAGAACCTCTGAAGGTTGCATCTAACCATTTGGGGTTTAAAACATAAGGAAGAGGCTTGAATTGGCCTTCTCATTTAATTTAATAAAGCTCTTTATTTATGGTATAATTATGAATGTAAAGGCTAATAATATATGGTTGTATATACATGTTGTGGTTGCTTTTTTCTTTTCATGTGTGCTGGGGGAGCCTCCTCTTCATGTAAGATCGATAATAGTTTCCGAAATTCGGATACTGCAGACAACACCTCTCACAACAAAGCTTACGTTATCGATCAATAGCTAGATTAATTTTAGAAGGCGTAGCTGGCATTGTATCACTGCACGCAGCAGACGCAGGGGTGCCATGACTCATGATTGGACACGATGGCTAGAGGAGGAGGACGTATCGTTGGTGCAGTATGTAAACGATATATGTACCAGCCACTCTGCATGTCCCTGGGTGCCCTCGAGGTCCTAGAGTTTGATGGTGATGTCCGCGGCTTGAGACCCTTCTTGACCAGTCGCCGGTGCCCTTGCCGATGGGACCAAAGAGGCCAAGCTATCCTTGTCCTTGTAATTGTAGAGATGGATCTTTTAGACTACGTAAAAAGATGGATAGAGATTAATTGGTAGATGTCATGGGTGGGTAATTTTAAAGCAACTATTGAGGGTTATTTTAGACAGTTAAATCATATGGCTATTATCAATGATGATAGTTGTAGATAGCTAAATTGATGGCCAGATGTATCTCTTTTTTATGAGAATTTCTAGGATTTTTCTATTTTTATAGAGCCTCTCGTGAGAATCGACGTGGAGACTCCAAAAGAAGTATCTAATCAGTAATAGTAAGATTACATACCTTCCCATGCGGTATTTCTATTTTTTTAGTCAAGTGGTTTGGGTGCATATTACAATTGGCATTTTTTCAATTACCTTCATTCCCTAAATGTTTGCCAGATGCGCTAACTCTACGATGCAAAAAATGCAGTGAACAATAACAACAACAGTGACCTCATGGCGTGCGCGAGGTTAGGAACTAGAAAGGTGATAGCACTACAGTCAGGTAAGTGTAGAGCTATTGTATTCTCTTGTGACAATGCTTTGAAAGTAAGTTATAAAATATTTGCCACTATTTATGTGATAATATATGCAAAAACATTCTGTACCTTTGAAGTCCTAGACAAATGACATGACATGGCATCTTGAGTGCACTCAACAACTTCCATCTATTGCATGACAAAATTTAGTTGTATCAGTTAATCAGGAAATAACTAGAGGGTCATCTGGTCATTTTCTGTGTGTGTGGGTGGGGCAGGAGTGGAGTTGACTTACCAACATCAGATAAATTAAATTATTCCCATACATAATGCTTTCTGTTATTGTTATTGATAAATGGACGGATCTATCCCTACCTTGATCACAGATGGTGTCAAAACGATTCTAGGGCCGCTCTCCATTACTTAAGCAATACCACCATCACAAGTAATATCAATCAACTTTTGTCTATAAATGTCTTGTGTGGCACTTCATGACTAAATGTATGTTATATTTCTCTAGATGGATTCATCAATACCAATGGCAATGGGCCTACAACATACAGCGTGCAGCCAGTAATCATGGATCGTAGAGAGCTTAAGAGGCAACGAGAAAGAGACCGTTATGTGGAATTATCTAGCCATATGAATTATTAAAAAAGAATCATGAAGCTCATCAACAAAACAAAGTTCTAGCCACCCAAGTAAATTTAGAACACTATGGTCAGATGGGATTTGATCTATCTTTGGAAAAATAACTACAATACATATATAGCAACCACATCAGGTATTGAATCTAGATATAGTACATGAAAATCTTTATAGTTTCTAATGTGATGTGCTAAACTTTTGATGGTTAAATCATAGATGGAGACATCGTATGCAATAAGGAAAATATGTCATATCAAAGTTACCAAAGCATAACTACATGTACATGTTCAAAGCTTATAGATTTTGACACATGCAATTTCTAGGTTCTCACATTCAATAATGTGATTAGGCATGATATTCTATTCTAGGAAAGAAGTATGTTCACGAACCGCAATTAACAAGTGAGAAAGTTGAAGCAAGACGTACAAATGCTAGGTCACGCTATGCAAATTTAACACCCAACAATGGCAGGAAATATGTGATCGTCAGAGGCTTCTTTATGCAAACATGACATCTAAGTAGAAACAAGCTAAGAGAAATAGTGAAAAAGCAAGCCATGTGTTGCAATGTAATACTCTGAGTAAGAAATCTATTGCAATGGTCAACCCTATGTATGCATCAGTTTTAGATTGAAATGTCTGTCGCTATATACATTTTGGAGTTGAGTTAGAACATCTTAATAAGTTGGGTTAGAACTATACTTCGCTCTATGCAAGGTATTTAACAATGATGCTAATATGTATCTTAATGTGGCTAAACACAATGTGTTGCTAAGCATAGGTGCATTATAGTGTCCTGTGATCACACAACTCCATAATTTTCTTACTTCATACGTTATATTGAAATTCTTCTCTCCCGTAGCAACGCGCGGGCATATACCTAGTTTCAGTTCTAAGAGCCCAACCTAGAGCATTCTGAGGCCATCTCCAGTGGGCCGTGCGAATGGACAAGCCATTGTAGATAGAGTGGAGTTTTAAATATATGTAGTGGGATGTGTAGTCTGTTGGAGATGGCCTAAGAGCCCAATCTCTATGTTCTATCCTATGTAACTCGTGTTGAGCTAAGCAATTGAGCTATATTAACATGAAGCAATGAAGGAAAAGCTATGCATGTTGTTATTTGAAGTTTAATTGTTTAAAGAAACAGAAGTCATTGGAGTCAGTGGCAGAGCATGACCTAATATTAAGGGGGCTAATCCAATCATAAACACTGTCTGGAATGCAAGTATGCAATGAAGTGGCTAGCAACAAGGCTCTACACTTCATGCAAAACGACAATGGAAGGTGTACCACTGGACTTCTACTGCATATTGCTTCTTGTGACGCATGTTTTTGCCCGCACGCAAACTTTGGCTAGCTAGTATGATGTGGCCTTTTCAATTTGCGTCTTAGTCAAGGGGGCCGATGCACAGCTTCACCTCTACGATGTGCCGCCCCTGATTGGAATCCCCTTCAGGATGGCTCCTGCGGCACAAGATATGAAGTTGGAATCTGCCACATACTTCTTCAGCACCATCAATGCATCAACCCCTCTGTCAACTGTGCCATTTTTTTAGCTGACACAGTAGTCACTCCCTTCTTGCCCTTAAATAGTTGAAGCTGCAGCTACCAAACCGAGCTTGGGGGGCACCTATATGCATTATTAGAAACCCATCATATCTTCATCAAATGGTGTAGCTTGTGGAGCTTCACAAAAGCATCCATATCCGGATGCATGCCTTAGGAGTTAGGACTTAGTCATCCAAATAAATGGGGAAATCTTCAGTACTATGTTAACAGCCAGCTCGTAGGGTCTGATGTTCTATCTCACAGTTGTGGCATAAAAAATTATTGCAAGGAAGCCTTATTCATGTGGGAAGCTGACCTTGGAGTCCTACCTTCGTTAGGCAGCAGAGTTTGTTTGGTGCCACACAATTGAACCAAACTCAGGTCATTGATAAGACCATCTTCTTTGTATCTCCTTTATAGGTTATCCTTAACTTCCCTGATGCACACGGTGGCAAGGTACTTACTTCGGGGGTTCATTAGTCTCTCTTTCCCCTGCTTCTGGCTCATATTTTTCCAAGGGGTGAGCATCATTACAGGCCATTTTTAAAAGATTAGAAGCATAATTTTAACAAACTTTTAACACTACCAAGCATGTATATAAGCAATCCAAAAGCAAAAATTTGTAAAACCAATTTTCATTAGCACAGAAACTTACTTGGAAGTGACAAACTCAAATAAAAGAAACAAATTGTTGAAAGCTAGTTTGTCTAGATCACAATTTGTGCCCTCACATCAATCCTCACTTAGTACGAACGTATGAATAATCCATGATTCTATGTAAGTCATCTTGGTGATTGAGTGAAAACATATTTATTAGGACCAAAAAAATTGTTATATATTTTATAGGGCTTTTTTATGGGCCCTTGGTTTGAATATGAGAAGATGTCAAGCAAGTCAAATGAAGAAACAAGTCAAAACATTGAGTTGAATGAAAAATTCAAGCACCAAATGATTAAGCGATAAGATGTTCAAGGCATAGGATAACCTTGTGATGTTTGAAAGTGTACACTAGAGTATAATGAGATAATTTATGCAAAGAGGTTTCAAGACTCAGTGATTTTGGTGAAGTTGAACTCATAACGTTAACCAACGAGTAGAGGTAGATAGCACCAAAGCAATTTTCAAAGCATTATAATGGTCAGCCATTCAAGTGGCAAGACTAGATGATCCAATGATACCTGAAGATGTACATTGTACAATCATTGGTTCAATAAAAAGGGCTTATATCCAATGGGTAGCAAGGTAAATATGATGTATTCAACAAAGATATGACATTAGCAAAGTCACCCCCACCAGAGCATTTGTTATTCACTATTTTTGCTAGCCATTTACTAACAACTAGTTCTGAGCCTATTTATATCATATATGTTGTTATTCAGAGGATGAACAAGAGTTCATTGGGCTTAACTGATGCTATACTTCACAAAACATGCAAGCCATTAAAAAGTGCCAAGAGATAACATCCAATCTGTTAGCACATACTTAGTGAGGGATTAGTGTTTGTTTCGGCCTTAGTTGAGAGAAACATAGATTCTTTTATCTTGTGTAACACCTTTAGTCTTCAAGAGCCTAGAACCTTGAGTCCTTTGTGGCTCATTAATTATGCCACTAGGCCTTTGATTTATTTTGGAATAGCTTTGACAACATGTATGCGAGATGAGAAAAAACTCATTGATGGAGAAGCTCTGTATTAGATGGAACTAAGGTTATCAAGAGATTCAAGCAGTGTGAGATTAACCTAAGTGGCTAGCTAGTGGCACATTCCTAGTTTGGAGGGAGCATTTGTGGCAAACTTAAGACAATGACCAAAGAAGAAACTTGGCGAAATATCCTTTATGGAGTTACAATATGGGAAGTGTGGAGTTTTGAACATGCGTACCACTAAATGCATTGATGCATCTTTGAGAGTTTACCCTCAAGTTCATATCTTTACTCACTATATTTCATTATTGTGTGCCTTTAACTATGTGTTGTGGAATGATAGGTTAATTGATACGATTAGCTATAGGTTGCAAAACTCTTTGCCAATGATAAATATTGCACTAGATGATCCTTGGTTGCACATCTGCATATCATATGTTATCACTACTACAGATATGCTAATATGAGACGGTTTATTTTTGTTTTTTAAGACGGTTATGAAATGTCCAGATACATTGGGGTAGCAAAAGACATACCTCTTTTAAGACGGTTGTCAACCGTCTTAGAAGCCAAAAATATAAGACGGCTTTAGTATTCAACCGTCTTAACTTATCTTGCATTTAAGATGTTTTATCAGTTGAGACGTCTTATATTGCTTTTTATTTAAGACGCTTCTACTAAACAACCGTCGAGAAAATAAACCATTATAAGTCACTTGTGCATTTTGAACCGTCTCAATTTTGCAATAGCAAAAGACGCTTATAGTGCAAAAACCGTCTTACGGGAGAAAACGTTACAAATCAAACATTATACGTGGAATTTTTCATTTCATAATCACTTTTCAAATTCCATGATAATTATTTCAAAATCAAACACGCACATTCATATCATATCTATAATAATTTATTATCATGGAGCATCGCATAAATATCATTTGTGAAAGGACCTAGATGTCGCCTTAAGGGGGGATGAATAGGCGTAACTGAAAAATTTACACCACTTAAAAACACACTGTCAGCCCTCACACCGGATAGTCCGGTGGGTGCTACCGAACAGTCCGGTATAACCTGATAGTCCGGTGAGGCTCACCGGATAGTCCGGTGCCACACAGAGACTAAGCCCTACGAATGTAAATACGAAGTAAATACTTATCGAGCTATGTGGAGCTGTGTAATGTGTTTGTATATTAATGATGATCTCAGCAACACTTTGTCCCTGCAATCATAAAGAGAACTTGCACACGAATAATAATAGCGGAAGCAATAATGTAATGCAAGCAAGTAAAACAACCACAAGCACAAAGCTTGGGTTTCCCAGCAGGGGCACATCACACACAACAAATGATTTTATTTCCGAGGTTCGGGCACACCCGCAAGTGTCCATACGTCCCAGTTGAGGCGCCCACCAAGAGCTTGAGTCTTTTTCAACTCATGGCCTCCCCTTCACAACCACCAAGGCTATGAAGGTGCTCACTGCAAATGCTCTGAAGAGCGGGGTAATCACCTACAAGAGAAGTGGCACCCACAAGCCGGGTGCCCTTCGGGTCGCTCTCGCCGTCTAGGAGGAAACCTCCAAGAGTAACAAAAATGCTTCCCGGAAATGCTCCAAGATCAGCTAGGCTCTGGGCTCAGCCTTCACCGGATAGTCCGGTGAGGCTTACCGGACAATCCGGTGAGCCCACTCTCAGCACAAGAACAACTCACGAGGAGTGTTTTGGCTCGACACTCTCTGAACTAGCTGTGAGCACACGTTGACTAGAGACTTCCGAGCTTCGCTTTCCTCTTGATAGTATGGCATACCTATGCTCAAGATAAATATAAATCTAGATGAAATCCACTTGAGTCTTGTCTTGATGAATAATGCCGTCTTGAGATATATCCACAGAGAGGGATAGCAAAGCTGAGCTTCTTCCTTTGTGAGCAATCCTCTTTGAGCTAAATAGTTGGAATTCAATTTAGAAAACCTCTTCGATAGGTAAATGGAGCACATTTGCTCATTATCCATTCATTCAACTTGTCTTAATCATTGTTGGCTTTTAATATGCAATGGAGTGTCTTCATGATCAGCCACTTGTATTATATAAGGAATCCAATTAAGGTAGTGACGTCCAAATGGAAGAGATACAATTTAAAGTCACTTTTCTCAATATGAAAGCCAAGTGCCTCAAAGTGCATTAGTAAATGAACACTAGTGAAGTCCTGCACTTAGGCAATGTCATGATATCCACTCGTGAATGATAAATGCCTCGCTCAACAAATGAGTGATTCATGCTTATTCATAGACAAATACATTTCTGTTCATTTCATTACATTTGACAATATATACCTATACAAACTAGTCAAAACATCTCACAAAGAGATTAGACCTTTAACCGCATTGTCACTCAAACACCAAAACCACTTAGGAGCCTTGGTGCACTTACAATCTCCCCCTTTTTGGTGATCGATGACAACCCCGATTAAAGCTTACAAGAGATAGTCAAATTAAATGCATGAATCCTCGGATATTTGGTATGCTCCCCCTAGATATGTGCTTGAGTTACAAAAACTCGAAATTGAAGCCATATATGCTCAAAAACACATATTTCATGCCAGGAGAGCTCCCCCTATATCTCAGCATTCTAAAACCACATAGGAAGAGGGAAAACACAAAGTAAACCAACTGGGATGCTTGGTTGTGCAGCCACTGCCCACTCACCGGATTGTCCGGTAGACCTGACCAGATAGTCCGGTGCGCCGGATAGTCCGGTAGGCTTCACCGGATAGTCCGATGATGGCAGTCTGCACCAGACCAAACCAAAAACATGAAGCCACAGAGAGTCACAAAGACGAGCACATAGCTACTAGCACTAATTAGACATAGATATACATCTAGTTCACACAGATCACACAGGAGATAAAAGGTTTTAAAATTATTATACGAAAATGTGTCCAATACATGACCTTAAGAGTTCAACACATGAACCGACACATGATACAGCTGAACGGGAAGAGGATAAGATAAAACATGCTGGGATTTTGAAAACATTTGTTGTTGAGATCTTTGTGATCAACCTCTCTTTATATGTGGTTATTGTTATCTGTGCGTGTTTGTGCCTAACCACATACATTGAGACTCCTATGCTGAAATTCAAAATCACTTTCCAAACGAATTTATTCAAAAGCTCATCTCCTTCAACTAAATCATCTTTTGACCAAAAGCTTTGACAAAAAATGCATTTACAAAAGGTCACTTACCTTCCCTGAGGGCTAGGTTACATAAAGGAGTCAATGGATCAAAGGAATATAGCACAGCTCTCAGACTCTCTGCAAAATCATATTTAACCGGACTATCCGGCGCGCCGTACCGAACTATCCGGCAGGGCTACCGGACTATCCGGTCCACGCGGGTTTCACCTCCACCCACGGTTCAAAGGGGTAACTTCTCATGTTTTACTCCTACCTTCCTCCAAACCAGTTTTCACCCGTTCCAACCACCGCCCTTGCATGATTCAAGGATCTCTTTGGCAATTTGAGGAGTTCTTCTCGTTCCTCTATGGATTTGAGGAGATTTTGGTGAGGATTGGCCGCTGCATCTTCGAGGTATCCGATTCCACCGGCCTCTCCATCAGTTTTGACCTAGGAACTTCTCTCCAAGGTACTTTGAACTATTTTTGCCCGATCTCTTTTCTCGGTGCAATGCTTGTAGTTTCCCTTGGTAGAAGTACTCCTGATATGCATATCCATCATGTCCTAGAAGATCAAATCTTTTCCATGGCTGGTTTGGGAGATCCATCAACCCTAGGGCACTGGGCGCTACCAGACTATCTGGTGGGCACCACCAGACTGTCCGGCAATACCCAGAGGCCCTGGGTTAGTTGGTCTTTGTGGCTCTAGATTTGTTCTATGAGCTCCCAAACTTGTTCCATATATTCCTCTGTGTCGTTGTGACATATTCCTGTCAGAAAATCATGTTTTCACAGTCATCGTAATCAAATCATATCTTTTACACTCTGAGACTAATCCGAGGTTCCAAATCTATATTTTTGTCTCTCAGGGTTGTAGATGGCTGGTGAGCAACCCGTCAAGCAGTACACCAGGGTTAAGAGGAAGGCCACTAAGCCTCGCCCTCAGTCGAGCAGTGACACTTCTTCTCCCTTGGAGGACACCGGTGTTGGTGGTTCTCAAGGGGAGAGATCTCTCAGGATGAGGCAAGGGCCATTGCAGGACACTCCTCGAGGTCAGATGCACATTTCAGATGAAGGGGTGGCAGTGGAGACCTCCTCTGATGATGATATAGAGGATGAGACCTATGTGGTCCAACCTAGACCCCATGGTAAGGGTCCAGCTCCCCCCAGCAGTGATGATGAGGAGGAGGAGGAGAGAGATGTTGAGGTAGAGGAGGAGAGAGAGGCAGCACCCCCCAAGGCTGAGTATGCTAGGAAGATGTCCAAGGCCAGCAGGCCGCCTAACAGAAAGGCGGTAGATTACAAGAAAAAGGGGAAGCTCAGTGAGATCAGGGACAACAGGAGAAAGGATTTCAAGAAAGAGCCCAAGAGCTCTTATGACTGGAGGTTTCATACTAGGTTTCGGGAGGATTACTATGAGTCAATGATTCTATCTAAGGAACACCCAGTCACACTTGATCAATGGGTTGATTGGAAATACATGAAGGACAAGAAAGACCCCATATTTGATCGGGTGATTGCAGCATGTGGGAGGTAGAACATCTAGAAGATCATGAGTTTCAGGCATGATTGGAACAAGGAGATCATCGCTCAGTTCTATGCCACAGTCTACTTTGATGACACAGATACAAATCTGAGGAAGTGGGCTATGGCATTGATGACAGAGGGTGAGACTTATTCCATCTCCTATCTTGACTTCGCGTTTGTGCTTGGTTTGAATAATGTGGATTTGAACATTCCTAAGGTTCACCTAGAGCAGTGTTTCCCTGATAGTGAGATGAAGTTCATGTATCCTCCAAACAATTAGGGTAACTTTGGACACTCACAGGGTCTTTACTCTTTCTATGGATATCTGAACAGAATGTTCAGAAAGACCTTGGCTCCTCATGTTGGTGATGCTACGAACATAACACATTATGCCACGAATCTTCCTGCTAGGATGAGGGAGGATGCATTGCCTTTCAGCGTGACCAACTTCATATGGGAGGAAATCAAAGCCATATCCTTTGACCCATATCGGAGTTGCGCATATGCTTCTTTCATCATGGAAGTGATTGACAGAGTGACCGGTACAGCTTACATCAGGGACACTAAGCACCGGCCATTCTGTGTCAAGAAGGTGAAGCATCCGATTGTGCCAGCACCCTCAGTTACACCTTCAGGCTCAGACCCACCTCTGAGTCAGCCAGCTCCAGTGCCACAATAGCAGAGGCAGTCACCTCAGAGGAGGAGAGGCAGTGGGCAGTTCTCCCGTGAGAGGTCGAGGAGGAGCTCCTCACCTATTGTGCAGGCTTTCAGAGCCATTATGGGAGCCCTCAAGTGCTTTAGGGCGAAGGACATAGCTGAGAAGAGAGAGATTCATCGTCGCCAGACCCAGACAGATAACAGGGTGAAGGGCATTCAGAGACACCTCGGCATGCAGCCACCACCCTCACCTGACCGAGTGGTCGAGGATGAGCAGGAGACAGAGGTAGAGGAGGAGTTCCTGGTGGATCCCTTTGCAGGGTACTACACAGAGCACGGTCAGACTAGCGGGGCATCAGTGCCTCCTCAGTTCAGCTAGCCTCCACAGTTTAATCAGGCACCTTAAGCACCTCCGGTTTCAGGATCCATGGATGCCATAGCTCAGTCGGCTGCTCAGTCACTTTTTGGGATGAGTGATACCTTCTCTGCTAGCTACTCAGGCTACTCCACCACCTTGGCCTCCTCGAGCTTTTCAGGATCTCTACCTTTCTCCATGGGTCAGGGTGGAGCCTTCTTTCAGAGCAGCAGCCAGTTCCAGTCAGGACCTCAGGGTGGCAGCTCTAGTGGAGGATGGGACCAGGGCACTCAGTGAGCCCTTGAGGTACTTTTCTCCTCTTCTTTTGACCTTTTTGGTGCTTAATGACAAAGGGGGAGACCTCCTATCATATTTGAAGCACCAAGCGCTCAAGACTAACTTGACAACTTTCTGGGATTTAGAGGTATCAATCAAATATCCATACTAGTGTTGGATCACTCAATCTACCAACAACCACATAGGAGCGACAAGGCCTAGAAGCACTTACAATGCATCTAATAAACACATACCTTGGCCTTGATATAATATATTCATAAGAAATATAAGAGTGGAACAACCTTTGGTATATGCCCGGATTTTTGCCATTTTGGAGCATCTTCAATTTATTTTGCATTATGCCAGTGATTTTGTCCACTCAACATCTTCCTAATTTCTGCATTCTTACTCACATGGAGTTGTTAGAACTACAGAGCCCTAGTATAACTCTACTCCCCCCAAATGCATGCTTATGGTCCTTGAATAACCAATTCCACATGCTCAAGTTTTGTAATAAACCTGGGGATTAGAAGTTTTACTGAGGCTAAGAATAGAATGGGTGAAAGAATAATTATGTAGGTGTACTCACAGTCACAAAGACTTGGCTGACCCTTACCGGACAGTTCGGTGGCCTCCATCGGACAGTCCGGTTATGCCGGACAGTCCGGTGTCATCCACCAGATAGTCCGGTAGAGGGACCGGTAGACTGGTTGGAGACGTGCCCGACTAGTTGAACCAAACCGATGGTTCAACCGGTTGAACCGGTAGATCAGCAGAGCCGACTGACCGGTGCTACCTGTGTCTGACCGGTTGGACCGGTGGGTCCAACCGATGGGTCCTGAAAGTTTGCACTAGGAGTTTTGATTTCTTCCAAGCTTCATTTCCTTTTCTTCTCATGAGTTTCAACCCATGTTCCTACACATTTTAAGGCACATGCTCCACAAAGAGAGCCGTTAACGTATCACAAGAACACAAGCATAGGATAGGAGTGGAATTTTAACTTGATTAATTTGGGCAACGCTCAAGTCACTAAGGATGAGTCTTGTCCAAGCCACCAAGGATCTAGTTAAGCACACATTACCCATGATGTCATTGAGGATGAAGATATTGCCATAATTCATATCTTGGCTTGAGATGGGAAGAATGGATCTTGAGACAATGATATACTTGGAGTTTAGCTTCTCAAGATAGCCAAGACCCTCAATGCATCCTGTAGGTACCTATAGGTCTTCAGGTATGTTTTGGTACCCAAACCTTGTTGGGTCCATCAATGTTAGTCAAATAAACCTTGGGTATCCAAATAGCTTTGGTGGGAGCCTTGGATGAACAAATCACCTTAGCTTCACCACTGCAGCCCTTGGGTACACAAGTCACTTTAGTTTTCTTGTTGACAAGGTTGGGATGAGTAAAGTTACCATATGGGCAATCCTTACCAAGATGCCCCTTTTTTCGGCAATTGTAGCATATTCTTTGTCGGAAGCCCTTTGATTGACTTTCTGCCTTGAATGCATGGATTTCCTCCTTTCCAACCTTGTTGTGAGACTGGGTAGGTCTTCTTGCCTTGGAATTGGTGGCTTGAGCTACCACTGGCTTCACCGGACAATCCGACACCTCACTGCCGGATAGTCCGATATCACTGGATGGTCTGGTAGGTTGTTCCGAACAGTCCGGTGAGCCAGAGCCACCCACTGCCTTGGACTTGAGGCTTGGGCAAGCCTGAACATTGTGTCCTATTTCCTTGCACCAGTAGCATCTCCTCTTTGCTTTGCTCTTCTGTCCTTTTGATTTGGCTTGCTCTTGTGCTTTTGTGCTTTCACCACTTTTAGACTTGATACTCGTCTTAGTGTATTGTGCACGATTTGAACCCTCCTCAAGCTTGTTCACCATGTTTTCACGGTTATCTTGAGAAGGTTGCACACAACATTTTCCTTTAAGCATAATCAAGTCCTGTTTTAACTTTTCAACCTCTTGCTTGAGCTTTTCATTTTCTTTTGCAATGAAGTCATCACAAGATTCTACAATATCATGCTCAACACAAGGGTTACTCGCTTTTAAACAGCAAGGGTTAGCACAAGCAATGATAGAATCAGTTGAAGAATAAGAATTATTTTGCATGAGAGGTTCATAGGATTTTACCGACGTGACAAATACCTCTTGTGCAACCTCGCTCAAGGCTAGTTGATCAATGAGCTGCATACTCTCATCTAGGAGCTCATCTTTTTCTCGTTGAAGCTCCAAGCATTTGTCATTGATCCTATTTAGCAATTCTTTTCTTTCTTCTACCTTCTTCTCAAGCTTGAGTTCGAGCTCTTCTTTTTCTTCTTGAGCCTCTTTTAGCTCATCTAATTTATTCACCAAGTAGTCTTCTTGATTGTCAAGACTTTGCTTCTGCTTGGTGATGATTTGCATCAGCTTGATCACTTTCATTTGGTCCTTTTTGCTGAGGTGACCAATATCCAAATCTTCATCGGTAATCTCGTCTTCATCTTCATCACTCCCACTCATCTCTTCCTCACTTTCTTCACTTTCCTTGGCCATGAGACACTGATGTGAGTGCGAAATGATGGAGTGACACTTTGGTGCACATGATTCTTCACTTGGTCTCCATCGCTGCTCTTCACTAGTTGGTGCAGCCCCACTGCCATCACCGGATAGTCCGATAGTAAGTACCGGATAGTCTGGTACATCGGATAGTCCGGTGCCTGATACCGGACAATCCGGTGTCTATAGTGACTGCAGCACCAACTGCCTTTCTTGATCTTCCTTGTCCTCTATGCTTTTACATTGGCTTATTTCTTTTTTTCCTGAGTCCCTTACTGATATGTTTGCTTGTTCTTGAGCTTTGCATGCAAAAACATTCTTGAGAGTGGCCCAAATCTCATGGGCTTCCTCAAATCTCTTGTACTCATGGAACAGCCATTTAGAAGTATCTGGACTCAAAGTGCTCAACAAATAATTAGCAACTCGAGCATTGAGCTGCAAGCGTATTGTCTCCTCATGAGATAGGTTGCCCCATTCATAGTTAGAAGACAATATGCTTGCTTCTACAATTTGCTTCACAAGTGGACCATTGGTCCTAAGAAAATGAAGTACATGAACTGACCACTGAGAATAGTTAGAGCCATCAAGCATGAGTGGCTCACAAGTTATCTCACTAGGTGTCGACATCTTTACTCACGGCGGTGAAGCTTTTCGATGAGACCTTGCTCTGATACCAATTGAAAGGACCTGGATGTCGCCTAGAGGGGGGTGAATAGGCGTAACTGAAATATTTACACCACTTGAAAACGCATTGTCAGACCTCACACCAGATAGTCCGGTGGGTGCTACCGGACAGTCCGGTATAACCGGATAGTCTGGTGATGCTCACCGGATAGTCCGGTGCCACACAGAGACTAAGCCCTACGAATGTAAATACGCAAGTAAATACTTATCGAGCTCTGTGGAGCTGTGTAATGTGTTTGTATGTTGATGATGATCTCAGCAACACTTTGTCCCTGCACTCATAAAGAGAACTTGCACATGAATAATAATAGCGGAAGCAATAATGTAATGCAAGCAAGTAAAACAACCACAAGCACAAAGCTTGGGTCTCTCAGCAGGGGCACATCACACACAACAAATGATTTTATTTCCGAGGTTCGGGCACACCCGCAAGTGTCCATACGTCCCCGTTGAGGCACCCACCAAGAGCTTGAGTCTTTTTCAACTCATGGCCTCCCCTTCACAACCACCAAGGCTATGAAGGTGCTCACTGCAAATGCTCTGAAGAGCGGGGTAATCACCTACAAGAGAACTGGCACCCACAAACCGGGTGTCCTTCGGGTCGCTCTCGCCGTCTAGGAGGAAACCTCCAAGAGTAACAAAAACGCTTCCCGGAAATGCTTGCCAACTGTGCTCAGAAGCTAGGTGCTCACAATGTAGCTCACACAAACTCACAAATCCTCTCACAACTCAAGAATCTCACAAATTGAGCTCAATCTCACAAAGAGAGTGTTGGGAGGTGTTGCTAAGAGCCTCTCGATGAATATGGACGTGTAAGGAAGCAGCAGCCCCAACTGAAAGTGAGTGGGGGGTATAAATACCCACCCTCACAAAACTAGCCGTTGGCCTATGTCAAACCATCACCGGACAGTCTGGTGTGCCCTACCGGATAGTCCAGTAGAGGCAGACTAGCCGTTGGAGCTCAAACCCCTCTACCGGACAGTCCGGTAGAGCTCACCGGATAGTCCGGTGAGGGGTTCCCTGATCAGAGGCTAAGGGACTGAGCCTGGGTCAACAGATGAGCAAAGTGTAGGTGTTGTCTCCATTAGAGATACACCTAACTAGGGAATGAAAGCACAAGAAAGAGATCAGCTAGGCTCTGGGCTCAGCCTTCACCGGATAGTCCGGTGAGGCTTACCGGACAATCCGGTGAGCCCACTCTCAGCACAAGAACAACTCACGAGGAGTGTTTTGGCTCGACACTCTCTGAACTAGCTGTGAGCACACGTTGACTAGAGACTTCCGAGCTTTGCTTTCCTCTCGATAGTACGGCATACCTATGCTCAAGATAAATATAAATCTAGATGAAATCCACTTGAGTCTTGTCTTGATGAATAATGCCGTCTTGAGATATATCCACAGAGAGGGATAGCAAAGCTGAGCTTCTTTCTTTGTGAGCAATCCTCTTTGAGCTAAATAGTTGGAATTCAATTTAGAAAACTCTTCGATAGATAAATGGAGCACATTTGCTCATTATCCATTCATTCAACTTGTCTTGATCATTGTTGGCTTTTAATATGCAATGGAGTGTCTTCATGATCAGCCACTTGTTATATATGAGGAATCCAATTAAGATAGTTACGTCCAAATGGAAGAGATACAATTTAAAGTCACTTTTCTCAATATGAAAGCCAAGTACCTCAAAGTGCATTAGTAAATGAACACTAGTGAAGTCCTGCACTTAAACAATGTCATGATATCCACTCGTGAATGATAAATGCCTCGCTCAACAAATGAGTGATTCATGCTTATTCATAGACAAATACATTTCTGTTCATTTCATTACATTTGACAATATATACCTATACAAACATGTCAAAACATCTCACAAAGAGATTAGACCTTTAACCGCATTGTCACTCAAACACCAAAACCATTAAAAAACCTTGTTGCACTTACAATTTGTCATCACATAAGTCTCGTCTAAATCCAAAACATGATAAATGCGAACACTTGGCTAAGAATTGTGTGCTAACATTTAGCCCTAAATTATGATATTTGACTACAAATGCTCAACCATACTTGCATCATGAACCTTATGCATAGAGCATGAAGCTTTCAAGCCGTCAAATGAAGGTAGCAACAATTCTTTCACATAATGGTATTGTTCTTTCACACTTGCATGCCCACTTGAATTTGAATTGTAATCCATGTTTCCTATTGGAAAAAAAAAAGAGAAACCAAAGTCAATAGATAGGCAAACATGTTTAGTGCTCACTCAAAATTTCACATGTATTTTAGAATTTCAGTTCATAGATAGACAAAAACCTAGCCTATTGCTTGCAGCAGCAGGAGGTGGTCTTAAAACCCCTTAAAATTTCAGAAAAATGCTACACAATCCAAAGGCAAGTAGAAATTAAAAGACACCAACTAAAAATGTAGTAGGCAAATTAAAGCATGTAAATATTTTGTTTAGAAAAGTATTAATAATATCTCTGAATATCCAATGGATACGACATCTGTAATTCCACTGTGAAATTGCACATAACTGATTTCTCTAACCAATTTTATTTCAAAAGGAAGATGGCTAACCTAACTGCATGCCAACTTGAGTTAGAATTGTAATCCATGTTTCCTGTAGGAATAAATATGGCAGACAAAAGTTTACAGATAGACAAGCATGTAGACCTAGAACTTCCCGAAGTTGAGGACTCGGAGCTGTCAAAAGATGACTTAGAACTCATTTGTTCCTAATGTCAAGCCAGTCAACTTTTCACATGTTATAAAAAACTGCATGAACGGGAAGAAAATAAGGTTTTCTTGCTATTCTAACAGGGTGGAGAATAGACAAGAAAAAACATCCTTATGTCACAAAAGCATACATGAGGGGCATAGGACAACGATTAGGGAAACACTATCAGATCAATATGTAGAAGCATACACAACAAGGGTTAAACAATCCTTCTACTGCATCCTTTAATTAGAGGGAAAACACATCAACAATAGGTATTATCATGCATATATTGCAGCAGTAGCATAACAATGATATACAAAGGAAACACTTCTACTTAAAGAATGATGTACAAAGGAAGCACTTATGCATATATTGCAGCAGTAGCATAACAATAGGAACCATCTTGCTGAACTTAGCTAGCAAGCACAACTCATATATAGCGCTAGTGTCGAGGGTTAAAGGGAGTCTTAACCTTTTTCTTGGAGAGCATTTGGCCTTTATTGCAGATGCAGATCATCTTTGCTGATCTGCAGTGATAGTCCATTACTCCAAGTAAACAAACAAGTCATAGTTGAGGCATTCGTATTGTTATCTGAGGCGTTGGGGCTGAAACACAAGTATATGGAAGAAATATTTTATCACAATACAGAACCCAAAATTGCATAAAAACTTCTTTCTTGTGGTACCATGTATCATGGTTAGGCTTACATCAATATTTCGAATAATGAAGGAATGAAATCAAAACCTAATCATATAATTTGTTCATTTCTAGAGCAGAAAAATAACTTTCAGACACAGAAATAGTAAAACTCACACACAAATTCACAATTACACAGTCAAGCAAATATATTAAAGAGAGATGTCATTACTTTATCATTTCAGCACTAAATCATTCTACAAAGCTGCCAACTCAGTGCATACGAGTAAGCACAAATCACTTGCTCAATTTATGTTTAATGAATTGTTGACATCTTACCATTAGATGCTGAATGAATGATTGGCAAACTAGCATTAGATAAGCCAGCTATACCTGCAGACGGCAGAGTAAAAGATGCAGGTTCAAAAGGCTGAACAGCGCTAATGATAAAATAAGAGTAACCCAGGAACAAGAGAAAGGAATGCTATACCTGAAGGATTTGGATACGGGAGATGGGAGGGAGATGCAGATCGAGGCCAGCACTGCAGATCGAGGAGGCAGGAGAAGCAGATCAATCGGGGGAGGCATCAGATCAGCTGCTCCTGATGAGCTACCGCGGCGGCGTGCGGGCGGGCCGGGGCCAGGTTCGCGGCTCCGCAGCGCTGGCAGGGAGGCGCAGCGGCTGGAGCATAGGGTGGGCCGCTGGGCGGAGAGGGGCAAAAGGGCGCGGGCGCCGGCCGCGGAGGGTGGGGCGTGGGCGCCGGCCAGGGTGGCGGTCCAAGGGAGCGGGGCGCGCGTGCGCCGAGCGCCGGGCGCAGCGGCGGAGCAGGGCAGCGGCGACCGGGGGAGCGGGGCGCGGCAGCGGGGTTGCGGGCGTGGGGAACGGAGCGGCGGCAGGTAGGCGCCCGCGGCCCGCGGGGAGCGGGGTGTTGCGTGTGGGGGTGAGCTGGGTCGGGAAGGGGTGATTTACTCATCCTATTATAAAAAAACTATACTAATCGGGATTCATAATTTGCTACGTTTTATTGTACAAAATGTCTTATATAAATAATAAAATTGCGATGGTTTTATTTAAAAAACGGTCTCTTATACTCACGAACACTTAAGACAGTTCTTATATATGAGATGACTTATTTAGTCACCATAAAAGCTACAGTTTATAATAACGAACCGTCTTAAAATTAATATGAGACATTTATTATCCCACAACCGTCTCAAAACACTTTTATATTTAAGACGGTTGTTCAAAAATTGTCTTACTTGACTCGGCACCATCTGATACAAGACGGTTCTATGGTATCCATCTTAAAAAGTGTGTCTTATATTAGCAAATCTATAGTAGTGTATGTTTGTCTTGTGACTGTTGAATAGGACCAAAGGTTTGGTTTTAGAATGCCTTAAATCAACACCACTTGTGACATTGGTTCTTTTCACTGAGGTTGAATTTATAAACGAGAAGCTTGACCACAACTCAAGCACATGGAAAAAATTTGACATGGCCTTCTACTTCCTACAAAACATGTTTCCATTAAGGCTCAACTGCTTGGAGACAATATTATCAGCAAACAGCAACTTCCTACCAAAAATTTAACACTATAAAAAAATGTTCTTCAAAACAAGAGCCAACAACGTTGCGTTGATGCATGAAGGAAGACATGGCATTTCAAGGTATCAATCTTTTGGTCACCGCTTTGGCCCCTTAGATTTGGCTAGTTGGTCCTCAACACATGGGGCTACTATTGGCCGCTTACTTTCGGTGCTTCCTTATTTGATGAGTCTATACCTTTCCCTTCATTAGATGCAAATATCAATTAAACCTTCGTCGTGATGACATTCATGCCTTCCCTTGCTAATTGAGAGAACAAGGGTGATCATCTTCCATGGGTGATGAGTGATTGTCAACATGTGTGCATGTGACCCTTTGCTTGAGATTGGCTAGTATATGGGCATGGTGGTGGTTGGCGGTGAGGAGTGCTGGGTGAGGCCGCTGGTGTCCAATCCAACAATCCAAGAAGTGAAAGGGCATATGAGGGAGGCAATGGCATGTTGGTCTTGGTGTGGCTCCTCGACCGAGTAGGTGGGAGCTAGCATCAGAGTGACGTGTGTCGAAGCCGGAAGGTTTTGTGGTTTGCTCCCTTAAATCCATTGTGATGGATGGTTTGGTAGTTTGCACCCAAAACTATCAAAGATGGTGTCGGCTATGTGGGCCTAACCTTGGAGGTGCCAAGGGGATTGGGCTTTGGACATGGGCTAGCATTGAACATGGTTTGGCAGTTTTCCTCATTACCTCCGCCCGCTCCGAGTTTGCCGATTCCCTCCCCTGCCCAAAACTACGGGCAGTTTCCCAATTTCCACTTCAAAACCATGGGCAGAAAGGGTTGAACTACTGGCCACATGGAGGACATGCCGCGGATCTTCACGTCGAGATGGGAATGACGATGCAGGGCGTCGCAACAACAAGCGCACTGCTGGTGTAGCGCGTCGGCAAGACGATTCATCATGCAACCGAAGTGTTTCGCAGGGTCACAGGTGCTTCACATGATGGCGATCGCCACTTCAAAACCGTGGGCAGAAAGGGTTGAACTACTGGCCACATGAAGGACATGCCGTGGATCTTCACGTCGAGATGGGAATGACGATGCAGGGCGTCGCAACAACAAGCGCACTGCTGGTGTAGCGCGTCGGCAAGATGATTCATCATGCAACCGAAGTGTTTCGCAGGGTCACAGGTGCTTCACGTGATGGCGATCTGCAATCGTCTAAGCGTGCTAAACACCCTGGCGGAGCTCTGAAACTGGTTGTGAAGATTGGCGGCTCCTCAGGTGGGAGCGCCCAATGTTCATCGGGCTCACTGCCTAGTGGCGGCGGATCGCACCGTGAGTCTTGCGCACTCATCAAAGTTTTGACTTGGGGCACGACGTTTCCTATACGCTGTCTCTGAGTTCTCCGCAGGCTGTGAACAACACCGGGCGTTGCGGTGGTGATCAACGCTCAACGCCGGTGTTGTTCAGGCAGCACAGCATCGTTGATCACCACCGCAACACCTAGTGCTGTTCACAGCCCATGGAGGACTCAAAGACAGCGTATAGGAAACGCCGTGCCCCAAGTCGAAGCTTTGACGGGGTGCGCAAAGACTCACAGCGCGATCCACTGGCACTAGGCGGTGAGCCCGATGAACGTTGGGCGCTCCCACCTGACGAGCCACCGATCTTCACGACCAGTTTCAGAGCTCCGCCAGGGTGTTTAGCACGCTTAAACAATTGCAGATGGCCATCACGTGAAGCACCTGTGACCCTGCGAAACACTTCGGTGGCACGATGAATCGTCTTGCCGACACGCTACACCAGCAGTGCGCTTGTTGTTGCGACGCCCTGCATCGTCGTTCCCATCCCGACGTGAAGATCCGCGGGCGGCGTGCTTTGTTCGCTGTTGGTGCCATGTACTCTACATATGTAACAAAGTCCAATTAATAGTTAAACATCGGCTGTAACAAAAACACACTAGCCGGTCAAACAAAAAAGATGCACGCACCTTCCCGCCTCTGCAGGTCGCAACGCCGGGGCGATTCTTGCCGCAAAAGAAGGATGCAAGAGAATATCGCCAAGCCTGCACTTAACAGCCGGCTGAAGTTACGTAACAAGGACTAACGAATGGTGAGATTGCACAACGGAGTTATCTCGCTAATCAATAGTACGACACAATTTTCACCAAGTCGAGTTTGAATTTGGTCTGACATCCAACTCATTTACGTGGTATTTGTGAAAAAAGAAATGAACATATCAAGAGACTATGTTGTACAAAGTGTTCAAATGAGAAAACTCAAAACAACATATTTTTATATCTCATCTAGAGTTACATTTTTTATAAAAGAATCATCTCCATTCGATATTATACGTAAAAAAATATTTTTTTTCTAAACCAAAAGGTTTGCAGAACACGGTTAGATTTAGAATAAATTTTTAGCGCATGTAAATGACTTCAAATGAGAAAAATCAAAACAATAAATTTGTAGATCTCGTCGAGAGCTACAGTTTTCGCATAACAATCATTTTCATCTAACGTCGTATGTAAAAATATATTTTTCCTAAAAAAATAACGGCAGAACACAATTGCATTTTCAATGAATTTTTAGCACATCTAAATGACTTCAAATGAAAAAAAAATACAAAATTACAAAGCTGTAGATCTCATCGATGGTTACAATTCTCATATAAAGGTCGTCTCCATCCAACGTCGTATGAAAAAAAAATTCGAATTTTATAAGACGAACAGCCTGCGGCGCATACTACATGGGCAGGATGGCGCCGCAGTACAATATTGCGGCGCCACGGGGAGTGGCGGTGCAAGCTTTTTACATGGCAAATGACGTATCAGACCACTTCAGAACACTCCGTTCAGCTCCACGCGTGGCAGATATTGCGGCGCTATATTGCCTGTGGCGTCGCAACGTTTTATTGCGACATCATGGGCCGTGGCGCCGTAAAAAGGTCACGCCATGCAAATAGTTTCGGTGAAAAATTATTTTTGCAATTTCTTTCGTCGGGGGTCAAAATGCAAAAAAGTGCCTGGTTTGAGGTACCCATTTTGTATTCATATTCATATATGAATTCCAATAAAAATGATAAATTGTGCTATCTGAATTCGACTCGATGCATATTCAATCCAAATCCATACATGCCGTTGGCAATTGTTCTAGCGCCCAAAGGAGCTGTCGCGGATGAATAGGCAGAAACTAGCACCGAATGAGCGTGGAAATAACAATAGTAATGCAGCTAGCTGTAATTTGTTCAGGCCATCTCTAGCTGTATGTGCAAATGCATGTACAAAATACTATTTTAATACTATAAATAGAGTAGATTTTAAAATAGTAGTAGGATGGGTAGTCCGTGAGATAGTCTTATGGTAACCAACGGTACTTTGCTCTACGTGCCAAATATGCATGTCCATAATCTTACAAGATGTTTTATAGTGGTTGGAAAGGTACCACCGGTACCAGATGATACCTCTTAATTTTAATTTTCTAGCTGAATTATTGAATAATTAAATAATTAAGAAATGTATTGGTTCCGGTCCCATCATGTTTTGATACTCGATGTACCTATTTGGTACCGGCTGGTACCGGTACCGTGGTACAACCTATTTCTAAACCGTCGGATTTTGCTTTATGGATGGATCTTATTTTTTCCGACCATCGTAAAAATTGTATAATCTTATTTGTTTATTTTCGCAAGCATGTATTGAGTCAAGGTTAGCTCCGTGATGAGTGATTGATTAAACGGTGGAAACTGAAGTCCGTGGAAGTGGTCATATATACTAAAAGGGTGAGGATTAGGCGACCGGCTCAAGGCAATGAAAGGAGGTAATCTTTGGCATAGTTCAATTGGTTTAGACTAACTTAAGGCAGTGCTCCAAAAAGACATGTGCTGCTTGGTTGTGATGTGCATATATTGGATGATATATGATGATTGATCGACCGTGAGAGTGGCTTAGGACAGGCAAGGGTGTGCGCCAATGAATCGTGCGGTGGCATGAGGACAATCAAGTGGCTTGTGCGTCATATGACCATGCAGACGGAGAAAAGCATCCGGTACTTGTGCCAGGTGATGCCATACAATGCTGTGGGGGATCCACTCCTAGCATGAGAGAAACCGGGGAGGCTAGGACACATGGAGGAAAACGGATGAAGATGACATTGTGACACTTGGTGGCCAAGGGGTGCTCTAAGTCAAGGAGGATGGTCAAAGGCCTTGAGGTCACAACATCGAGGTCTGGCATGCGTAGACATATATTAATTGGTTTGGTAGTTTCACCTTGAAATCACTCCGATCGTAAAATCACAGTTCTGACTAAAAACTACAAATGGAGCCGCCGATTAGTGTATATGAAATCATCGCATTGCTCTAGCCGAGAAGAAGGAACTTAAGACATAACATCCATCCAATTGCATCTTGCGTATCTTTCCAGTTTCTAGTTTAGTTTTTAGGGGGGGTGGGGAGGGGGTACTTTAGTCTTTAGTAAAGAGCTATAAATTGAGGATGGTTGCTGCTATCTCTAAGTCTTGGAATCCTAATTTTAATGGGGAGGCTGAGGATCAAGAGATCTGAATGCCTCTGATCCTTGATTGTCCACCAAAGAGAGGAGGATGAAAGGCTGTGGCTATATATTATAAAAAAGATGACATCATCTTGAAGTTAATCTAAGTTTCCCCTTTATTTCTATAGCCCAAATCTCCAAGAAATTGTTCAATTTCTTGAGTTCTTATCCTTCACCTTCTACTTGGTGATTTTCCTTGGATTTCGGGGCTCTTCTTGATCTAAGGTGAAATCTCTTGTTTTTGTTGTTTGGACACTGTAACGGCCTAATTTGTCAAATTGTGATTAAAGGATGCATATGCATCATTCCATTCATCATCTGCTATTTAAAATCTTGTTTAGTATCTTTGGGAAGAAGCTAGACTTAAATTCATAGTGTAAGGGCAGCTAATTAACACAATTTCTGAAAATTTTAATGGCGGACTGTCCGGGGAATATGAGTGGATTGTCCGCAAGTCTAACCTGAGAAGGACACAGAATCGGAATAGTTTCTGTCATATTGTGTGTCATAACTGCGGACTATCCGGCCCGGCGGATTGTCCGCAAAGTTAACCAAAGGGAAACACAGAATTGAGGCCAACTCTGTGTGGTTTTGACCTTTCTATAGCGGATTGTCTGGATCTTTAGGGGCGGACTGTCTGCGGTACTAACTGGTGGAACCGGCAATAGCTCAGGGTGTTTCTGACCGAAATTGGTCTTTAACTGTAGACCGTCTGGCCCCAGGTCGCGGACTGTCAGCAGTACTGACGTTTCAAACCAACAGAGACCCAGGAAGTTTCTGTTCGGTGCTTGAATGGCGGACCATCCGCAGATAAGGACGAAAAATCAGCCTGACTCAGTTTTCTGGGTTGTTTTTGGGATTGGTAGACTGTCCGCGCCTTGAACTGCAGACCGTCTGCGAGTCGTGCGTTGGCACATCTTTGATGCGCTGTCACACATGCATATGGGGAAGGGGGTGCGTGGTGCCCGTCGCCCCCCAAAGCCCCCAGAGGGGTTTTCTCGTACCCTCTCCTCATTATGTCCTCCCTCTTTCTCTCTCAAGCCAAGAAAGAAGGCTCCTTCTCCAAGCTCCTCCCTCAAGATCCAAGCTTGGAGGCCATTGGAGACCTTGGGAGCTCATCTCCCCTCCTCCAAGGTGATCCTCCCTCAACCCCCCTGATTTCCCCCACTTTTCCTTGGTGGGAAACCCTAATCCCCTCTCTCCTATAGACTTTCTCTCTTTAGGTCAAGAAGGAGCTTGTGGCCCAATCTCTCCCCCCTTCGATTTGCATCACTTGGGGGCTACTCTAAGCACTTCTATCATCCTAGGTGAGCCCGATTTCATGGGTGAGATGAGTTGCATTGGTGTGCTTATGGAGTTCATGGTGACCATGGAGCTCTCATGCACATGATGTATTATGAAATTCTAACCCTAGCATGGTAATGTAGGTGTAATATTAGGATGGTTTAACATGTAGTTGTCTTGTGGGGTGACATTACCTAGGTAGCTTCAACAATGGGTTAAGTATGGACTAATTCTTGATTGTGTAAGCTAGTAATGTTCATGCCTTATGTGAGATAAGAAAAAGGGACTATTTAATCTTGTATTTGTTAAAATGCATTGTTCATGATTTTCGCATAACATATCACTTTGCATCATGAGCATGGCATTGTTCTTATAATTGCATCATATGCACTCATGTAGAGACCAAGCCGGTGAATCAAGTGGAGCGTGAACCCACACCAGAGCCTGCGAGTGACGTCCCTTCTATTGAGCATCAAGGCAGGTACCCTCTATATACTCAATCTATTTTGGATCAATTTTGTGATTAATTGATTGTGCATGATATGTGTAATGAGTAGAACCTATTCGACATATCCCTTAGGCTTAGAAACACTTCTAGTTGAGTATGCTTGTTAGGCGTCTCGAATAAATTGCTTACCACTGGTAGAAGTCGAGGGGTGGCAAGGTCACCACCACTCGCGAGCTTTAGGAGTTGTATTTAATCAACCACTACTCGGAATGGTAAAAGTGGAGCTTGAACATGTTTAATGTGGTTCGGTGCTTGGTGCAAGGCGATGCCTGCTCAAGTCAAATAAGGGTGCTAGTTGTTGCTTCGGTTTTGAGCACCATTCCGTACTCACCCCATACCTAATATTATGGGAAGGTAAGCTAAGTAACATAAGTCGCCTGAGACATCCAATGGATTCGGGCGGGTTGGTTGAGGTGTGGACGGAGTTGCCTAACGTACTAAGGGCTCTGTGAATCTAGCCATCCCCGTCTGTTCAAAGGATGTTTGGGGCAGGTATGCGAACGTGGGCATGAATCAACCCTTATCCTCAGCCAAGGATATGGAGGTTCGGTCTTGTGCCTCGTGTGGGAAAAGGAGTACACCCCGGCTGGGTGATAATCTATTCGAATAGCCACTCTCTCGGTCATTGAGCACGCTCATTTCAGTCATCTTCAACATAGAGTTTCGAATGCGAGCTATGGAAAATTGGCTCTTGATCATGGTATTTACTCTCATACAATTGTATTGGTGAATGCTTAGAACAAGGCTAGATGCTTCGTATTTTGCTTATTATAACTTACTCAAATGTTTTTTCCTGATGTCAAATTAAAATGAATGAGCCTTGCATTCCACCAAATATTTGTGGCTATGGGATAAGACCTGCTAGTACGAAATGTACTAACAGTGATGCCGTTAAGTTGATTTCAGGTGAACCAGAGACCGTCTATGGCTACTTCTATCTCGCCGAGGGTGGTGATGGTTATGAGTGAAAGCTTGAGAGAGACATGCAATGTGTCGTGGCATGTGACACTTCCATTCTTTTGTGTACATTCGTATGTGAGAGCATTGTTGAGACTTTTCCACTGCAAAACTTTGAACTTTCATGTAATCTCAAACCGTGGTTTGTAAAACTTAATGACTCATTGTGATGATGTATGACATGTAACTTGGTTATGGAGATCCTTGTGTTGGGATTGTGGAATACCGGGGTTTCTCGGGTTAAATTGGGGGTTCAATGGATGAAACCTGGTTTATCTTTGGAAATCTCGGTGGCTCCCTCTCAGGCTGGCATTAGAGCCATGGTTACATTTCATGCATTATCATAACCTTTTTTTTGGGAGACGCGATTAGGATAAAATGAATTAATTGACTAACCTTTGTTATGAAGGAATGAATATGAGTGCTAAGGACATGTTTTTGGTATGTCTTAAGTAATTTTATTTTGTGTAGAGCTAACCTTACCTCACGCTTCACTTATTTCAATTCTTAATCATTTATTCTTGACTTGTCTTACTTCCTTTGAATATATGAACGTGGGAAGGCTTGTGATGGCAACTCATGCCGAGGGTTTCCCTTCCATCCTTGATGAGATGCTTTGGAGGGGCAATTTCTCATATCGGCCCGAGTATGCGGTCTATGCAACAGGGCGTGGGCCGGGCTTGGTGGACTATGTTGCCACCTTGTTCGTTCCAAAGTGCCTAGTTGAAGGAGTGATCGAGCCTCACCGTTTTGTAGCCGTGGGAACTTCAGTGGATATGGCCATTCGAGCGATGGCATATAAGGCGATCGGTGTTCTCTGGTCGGAAGTGGTGGAGTTAGATCGTTGCCCTTTTTCTCACTTCCCAATCCAAAGCCCGGAGCAAGGTGTAAATTCATTTGAGATGGTGTTCGGAGATGCAACTTTGTATGAGAGGCGGATGTCTAAGTTGGTCCAAGCTCTGGACCGCATGATTCGTTGTCTCACTTATGAGCTGGGACAAACTAGAAGCTGTTACAACCATCTTCAACGTTCGGTGGAACCTTTTGTGAGGATGGGTCTAGGGAACCCTGTGCTCTATGGTGCAGCAGATGGGACTCCCTATGAGCTTGCTCCACCCTCTTTTCGTTATCAACTGGTTCATGGTGCTTGGGTTGAGCAAACGTCCATAGGTCAAGCCCATGCTTCCGTGGGATTGCGTGTTCGTCAGTTTGCAAATACCCCATGGACCCCAATAAATCTTCTTGGGGCCGAGCCCATAAACCTTCGCCATCCCGAGAATCCATAGGATATGGGAAGCCCAGGACATCATTTGCTTCATGAGTTCCCGCTCAACTTTGTGAGGGCTCCCTATGGCGGTCTTAACGCCGATGGGGATGATGAAGATGAGTGAAATTTATGTAACCTTATGGCGGCACGTTAGTAGTATGTGAGCTTTGGACTCGAATCATGGACTGCCTATGTTATGTATCTTTAAAAGTAAATTTGTGAGACGATGTGAGAAACGAATTAGCTATCGTTTCATGCCTTGTTATGTAATATGTTGACATACATATTAATTATGAACTTGTTGGGAGATTGTGCGTGTAGTGGCGACATGTCATCATGAATTGCATTCATATATCATTGCACTCATATATTTGATAATGGGTATGTGACCATGTATGGTTGATGGGTTCCATAGTGTATATGTTGCATTACCCTCTTCTGTAGACGTATGCTATGTATGATATGGAATATGTGATCCTCATGCATTCATGTTGAATATTTTCTTTCCTTTGTGCAATTTTTCTAGTGAAATTGTACTTTATCTTCTTCCTTTCTCACCGGTCCTTAACCTTATTTGCGGTTGGTGGTAGGATGACAAACCTAGCGGGTAATGGTAGCAGTAATGGAGGCAACACTAGGGATGAGAGACTTCCCGACCCTCCAAATGTCAACCTTGTGGATGTTCTCATGAGGGCTGAAGAAAATCGGCGAGAGCAAAACCGGTTGTTCCAGACCCTTATCCAAAATATGGGTCAGCGTGGTGGTGAGGGAGGCCACCAATGCCATGGCTATGGCACTTTTCTCCAAAACGATCCTCAAATCTTTCGAGGAACTAAGTACCCTTTGGATGTTGACCATTGGATCCGAACCATAGAGCAAAATTTTGGTCTCCTTGAATGTGATGAGTATGAGAAGGTTCACTTTGCGGTGCACCAACTCCATGATAACGCTAGTGCTTGGTGGCATGGGTATTTATCGCAACAAAGGGTTGGCCATCGGGTTACATGGACCGAGTTCAAGAAAGCATTCCACTCATTTCATATCCCAGAGGGTATCCTAGAGATTAAGGCGGACGAATTCCGCAAGCTCAAGCAAGGTAACAAATCTGTGATGGAGTATGTGAATGCCTTCAACTATTTGGCTCAATATTGAGGACCAAAAGGGTGACCTAGAGGGGGGCTGAATAGGTCGACACCTAAAACTTGCAACCCCGAAAACCCTATCTTCTCTACTGAGCAAGATCATATAGCAAATGAGTGCTACTGACCCTAGGACTCAAAGAGGCATTGAAACAGTGGAAGAAAGTCCAGAAGAAACAGCGAAACACCCAAGCAAAAAGAGATAAAGAAGGCTACAGCCAGGCCAACACCGGACTGTCCGGTAGCACACACCGGACTGTCTGGTAGCACGCCGGACTATCCGGTATAGCTGCCTGTGTAGCCACCCACCGAACTATCTAGTAGCACATACCGGATTGTCCGGTAGCACGCACTGGACTATCCGGTAGCACGCCGGACTGTCCGACAAAGTCGTCGAAAATGAGCTCCCAAAACCTAAACTTGACCAAATCTTCTCCAAACTTCACAAAATTTGGCACATACCATCTAGACCCTATTCCAAAGCTTTTCCCAAAAGATCTACTAACACAGATCACGAGATTAGTGGGAATTTCAGATCTCATGAAGAGGAGAGTCTTTGGGCAAGAAAGGGGAAAACTAATCCGACTTGCTTGTGGCAATCGTGAGGGAATGAGATGTTCTAAGACATAATCTTGACGTCCTTGCAAGTCCAAAACAACAAAAGAGAAGGGAAAATCTCATAGGCAACCCCAAGCACCAAAAGCCCTTGAGATTTCACCCAAAAACCAAAGGGAGAACGGAGGAGGAGATTGCTGCACACAAGCACTCAAGACTTGGCCATGAAATCCACTCTATTGCATTTCAAAACAGGTCACAAGGATAGATTACAAGGTAGAACTCATTCTCCAAGCTGCCTCCCAGTTCCTACCCTCTTACAATGGGGCTAGATCACTCTAAAACCCTATTATCTTGAAGCTCTTGCTAGGAAATGAAAATGGCTACCTAAACCTAAGCCTAAGCAACCCTAAAACCAGCCAAGAGAGGAAGCCGATGACCAGCCCTCTCCTTATTTATACTATAGCTCTATTGCCCTAAGGTAGTTTGCACTTAACCCTCTATATTATAGACTCGTTACACTGAAACGCCAGTAGAGGCTAGAAAAGACCGCAATAACTCAGATGAACGGCCACGATGGAGTCCTTGCAACTTCGGTTTCTCCGCCTTGTCTCGATGTCCTCCACGTGTCAAGTAGCTCATCCCTCGAGGGCAACTCTGGTTTAGTGATACCGGCAACCAAGTCCTTGGTTTTGACGCTCAAACTAGGAAACAATAGTTAGGCCTCCAATCTTGAGTGATTTTATGGCTCACGACACCGTCCGGCACCCAAGGTCGCTCTTATGGGCCGAGCCTAGACTTGGGCCTCAACCCAAGCCACTTGCCAGTCCACTCGACAGGAATTTCGTCACGCCAAGTCCACTCTGGCACCGCCACCAGGTCATACTTAGGTGGGCTTCTGCTTGCTCATCCTTCAGCAAGACTTTAGTGTTGACAAGCACTCATCACAACCAGGACAAAAGACCAGACTAGGTACACTTGAGTCCCTCAATCTTCCCCTTGATGAGTGCCTTGTCAACACCCTCACCAACCACCTAAAATCATAGGCAAAGAAAAGAAAAGCATAACAAAGAACAACAAAAGAAAGAAAAACAAAGAAAATCCACTTAAGTGCTCAAAAGCCAAAGAAAGGTAGAAACAAGAGCACTAGAAGTGAACAAAAGCAAAGCCATAAGATCGGCCCCCTAAGATAAGGGTAACTGCTCAACACAGCCGATCAACAAAGCATGACCCCTCAAGAAAGAGGCAAGGCTCAACATAGTCATGCTGCAAGCAAAGGACCAGCTCCTCCAGAAAGAGGCAAAGGCTCGACACAACTGGCCAAAATAGCATGCTAAAGCTCTAACTCCCCTTGCATTTCAGCCCATCTCACAATGCAAGCTCTCCACTTGGAATGATGCACTCTCCCAACACTCCAAGAGGCTCCCCCTTGGTTGGTGACTACACTCTCCCTCTTGTTGACAATGCACACATCAAGTCCCATGAGAAAAATGTAGTGCAAGTGCAACTTGGTGTAACAAGGAGCTCAAAAGGGATGGAAAGCTAGCAGATACAAGTTCTAGCATACAGAGCATGTGAGGGCAACGGGGCATGCAACAAGCTCAAGACAACCTATCTACTCAGGTCAAGAGCAAAGCATGATTTTTAGGTTTAGTTCAAAAGAAAACATCACCAACATGAGTAGCAACTAGCAAGATAGGCATGAACAGCAAAATGCTAGCAATGCATACAAGGTGTGCTAATCCTAACCTGAGCATTTCCAACAAGCCATAAGCAATTCAGAGACTTGCTATTTCAGATTTAGCATTTTCATTTCAAGCAAGATCTAAACATGTGCCATGGGTTATTTGCTTGTCATGCCACTTCTTACCAACCAGTGCCAAGCCTAGGCCTAGAAAGACCACCAGAAGCTTAATACAAGGTTTTAGTCATTCACAGCCAAGTCTGAGTTCTCACCCAAGTGCAAAAATGAGCAATCTCAAACCAGGTCAGTGAGACAATGCAAATCCACCTGGATCTTTTCATTTTAGCTCAAACAGATACCAATGTACAAAGATTAATTCACAATTCAGATTAGGCAAGCTATCATGAAAGCTTAGGCATCAACTAACAAAGGTAAACTAGAACAACTAGGCATGGAAAGATAGCACAAGCATTCAACTTCCTACACATGATAGGTTGCCAAGTCAAGTGGTGGTCAAGTTTATGATTTTCAGGAAAAACAAAAGTGACTAGGCTCTCACATAGTATACAATAGATCCAAATGAGCTCTAGCCAACCATGATCAAGCATACCACTGTACATCATAGCACGAGCAAAAACTAGCAAGTCCAATTGAGCTCAAGTGCAAGTGTATACTACAAATGTACATGATGTAATGCATGAATATGGTACAAAATGCATAAAGAAGCAAAAGAAAACCAAAGCAAATGAAACTCGAAACAAAACCAAAAAGCTAACAAAACTCCCCCTGACTAAAAGGGAAAGCAAGCCCCTAACTCTCCCCTCAACCGGTTGAAAGTCTCTAGTTCTAAGGGTTTATTTAGGATGTCAGCCACTTGGTTCTCACTCGCTACATGCACTATATCAATGGGGCCTTTCTCATAGCTATCTCTCAGAAAGTGATACCTCACATCTATGTGTTTGGTTCTAGAATGGAGTACGGGATTCTTAGCAACATTGATAGCACTAGAACTGTCACACAAGATTGGTATCCTCCCATAGGTTAGGCCATTGTCCTTAAGGGTAGCAAGCATCCAAATAATGTGGGAGCAGCAGCTAGCAGCGACAACATATTCCGCCTCACATGTATAAACAGCTACACTAGACTTCTTACGAGAAGACCAAGATACTAAAGACGTACCTAGAAACTGACATGTACCAGAGGTTGATTTACGTTATAACCAGCACCCAGCAAAGTTAGAATCTGTGAAGCTAAGGAGGGCAAGGGAGGAATCCGCGAAGTACCACAAGCCAAACTCCAGGGTGAATTTTACGTACCTTAGGATCTGCTTTACAGCGGTGAGGTGTGATGCCCTTAGAGAAGCCTGAAAATGAGCGCACAGACCTACATCAAACTATATGTCCGGCCTCATGGCTATCAGGTACATCAAGGACCCAATCATCCCTCGGTACATCTTCTGATCAACCTCCTCTCCTTCTTCGTCCTTGTCCATCATGGTAGAGGTTCTCATCGGAGTCATCTGTGATGATGCATTCGCCATATCAAACTTCTGAAGAAGGTCCCTTGTGTACTTGCTTTGGTGGACAAAGGTGCCCTGTGGAGTCTACCTAATCTGGAGCCCTAGGAAGAACTAAAGTTCCCCCATCATGCTCATCTCTCCTTCCTTATCTGCTCTGAAAACTTTCTCACAAGTGCATGAGACGAGCCACCAAAGATGATATCATCCACATATATCTGAATGATCAAAAGTTCATTGCCATGTTTTAGCAGAAATAGAGTCTTGTCCACACTCCCCATCTCAAAACCCTGGGCAACTAGGAATTTCCTAAGTCTCTCATACCAAGCCCGGGGAGCTTACTTCAGGCCATACAAAGCCTTCTGCAACTTGAACACTCGGTTAGGATATTTGGGATGCTTAAATCCTGGGGGCTGCCTCACATAGACCTCTTCCTGTGTATACCCATTTAGGAATACACTCTTCACATCAATTTGGTACAGCTTGAAACCTTTCGAAGCTACCAAAGCTAAAATAATGCGAATGGCTTCTAATTTGGCTACAAGAGCAAAAGTCTCTTCATAATCTATCCCCTCTTTCTGGCAAAAACTCTGAGCAACTAGAGTTTTTCACCACAACTCCATCCTCTCCCTGCTTGTTCTTAAACATCCACTTGGTACCTATAGAATTACAGCGTGGTAGAGGCTCGACTAAAACCCAAACTTGGTTTCTCTCAAAATTTTCTAGCTCCTCATGCATGGCATTGACCCAATTCAGATCAGACATAGCGTGTCCAACATCATGGGGCCCGAAAGAAGCAACAAATACAGAGTGTGCAAAGACAGCAAGAGAAGTAGACCTGGATCTTGTAACTCTCTCATGTAGTCCACCAATGATGTTCGTCGAAGGGTGATCCTGCTGGACCATCCGAGACGGCTGTGGCTCGGAGGTCACCTCCCCTGCGTCCTCAGTGGGCCCTGCTGCATGTACTGGTGGATCTTGTGGGGATAGCTCCCAAGTAGTCAAAGAAGAAGGTATTGGAGCTCCCTCCTCATCCTCTGAAAGCGAAGCAGCAGGTTTTGGAGCTGTAGCAGGTGCAGTATCACAAGAAACACCTCCATCTTCTTCCTCATCTTCCTCGAAGATGGTAGTACCTAACTCAGCATCACCTGCAAGCTCAAAGCCAGAGGTTGTGCAAGGCATGGTTTCATCGAAAGTAACTTCACAAGTCTCAACAATCCTATTGGAGTCCAAGAGCCAAATGCAGTATGCACGCGAATGCATGGCATAGCTAAGAAAAACTCCATCAAAACTGCGAGATTCGAATTTGTCCAAGTTCCCCTGCTTGAGCACAAAACACCTACAGCCGAACACCCGTAGGTGGCTCACTTTTGGCTGCCGTCCAAACTGCAACTCATTTGAGGTCTTGTGAAGAAGAGCTCAGAGAAAAATACGGTTGGAAACGTAGCACGCGGTGTTTAATCACCTCGGCCCAGAATTTCCTAGGAGTCCTATGCTCATCGAGCATCGTCCTAGCCATCTCAAAACGCGTCCAATTCTTGCGTTCAACCACACCATTCTGCTAGGGGACATATGGGGACGAAAATTAGTGTTCAAGACCTTGGCTATGGCAAAAGGCTTTGAAATGGTCATTCTTGAATTCCGAGCCATTGTCATTGCGTATAGCTCTCATGGCATGATTAGATTCGTTTCTCAACCTCAAAACCAAGTCATGAACAAACTCCAAAGCCTCATCCTTCGATTCCATGAAATGCACCCAAGACCAGCGAGAAAAATCGTCCATGATCACAAGAACGTACCACTTCCCACCGACAGACCTCACCCGAACAGGACCAACTGTGTCCATATGAAGCAACACTCTAGGGTGAGCTGTCATCACCTGATTCACAGGTGTGTGACAAGCAGCAACCATCTTCCCGTGGCCACAGGGATGGCAAACAAGGTCACGCTACTCTTCAACTTGGGCAATATTCGGATTAGGTCATGTGAGCTAAGCTTTGCAAGCAAATCAAAGCTCAAATGGCCTAGCCTCCTATGCCACTTCCATAAATCAGAGGAGGGACTAGCCACCAAACAATGGGAAGGACCAAGGGAGCTCAAGAAATCAACACGAAAGACCTTCCCAAAAGGCAAAATAGGGTAAACAAGATCTTCTCGAGCATCCAAAACTCACGAACAACCTTTCTTGAAACGAACCTCAAAGTCTTCATCGAGAAGTTGCAAAATAGAGAGAAGGTTGTAACCAAGGTTAGTAACCAAAGCAACATCCCTCAGAACAAAATTTTCAAAAATAGGAACGGCGCCAACACCTTTCACCTTACCTGTACCTTTATCCCCAAAAATGATGTGCTCGCTAGAACTCACTGAGGTGAGACTAGAGAACCATCTGTGATTGCCGGTCATGTGGCATGAACAATTGGAATCTATAAACCATATGTTCTCCAAGCCGCCGTCCTACATTAATAGCGATTCATGGGGTGAGCATATGGCCCGACAATGGGGTTAGTCTGAAAAGAAGCAAACCAGTGTCGAACCATTTGCTCAAAGGAAGGGTTAGCAATATCACAATCAAACATCCCTAAACCCCTGTCCCACGCAAATTGAAACTGCCAGTCACCACGTCTAGCAAAGCGTGGTCCATCGTAGCTCTCAAAGCCTCGGCGAGGAGGACCAAAGTCATACTGCTCACAACCCGGTGCCCTATCGGTAAAGCGTCCACCACTTGGAGCACCACGAGGAAAACGGTCTACTCTACCTCTACCTACATGACGTGGCCAGTGGTCTCACCTATCCCCATGCCGAGGTGCAACCTCAAGCCTACCACCCTAGTAGTACCTATCCTCGTTCCTCTACTCAACCTATCTACACTTAGCTCTCATCCTGCGGTAGCAATGCTCCACCAAGTGACCCTCCATATGGCAGTAGTCACACATGTACCACTTGGGTGTAGCACCCTTGGGTTGAATTTGGTTCTTGGGCTATCCCTTAGGCTGTGGAGTGGGCTTGGGAGGAGTATTCCTCTTAGCCCCTTGCTTAGAGCTCTCTGGAGGTGAGTCAACTAAGTTCCTCACAGGTAAAGTGTCAAGAGGGTTCCTAACAAAGTTTGGCTTGGGAGTCCAGACTTGTTTCTTTGGTGGCTCCCTTGGCTTTTCTAACCATACACCATCCTTAGGGTTTCCATGCTCAAAGAGGGCTTGTCATGGGTAACAGGGAACTTCTCACTAATAGGAATCCCACTCAAGTCACCTAACTTCCCATACAACTAATCAAAATCAGCTTGGGTGTAGTGATAGCCAACCCCCAATTTGCCACTCAACTTAAAAGAGGAAACAATCATGCCAAGATATGACTCCTTAGCCAAAATCCAACTGAGAATGGTCCTAAGATAGGTATTCTCATATTCCAACTAGACCTTCTCAATGGCCAAATCATCAAGCCTTCCTCTAATGCTTTCATACTTGGGATAATCAGCACTAATAGGGCTAGCAATCTTTTCAGACTTCCTCAATGCAGCCCTAGTCTCTTCCAACCCCTTCCTAAGGGTTGGGCAAACAACACAATTAGCAAGAAAAGTCGGCCTAGCTTTCAACTCCTCTAATGTTGCAGAAGTAGAGAAAAGCAAATCTACATTACTAGCATGCTTGGAGCATAACTCAGTCAATTCAATAGCTAAGACCTGACAATCAGTGCATTCTATCTCGTCAGCAACATGACAAGCTTGCTTAGCCACAGTAAGATCAGCCAAAGCACATGCAAGTTTAGACTTGACAGTCTCAAGCTCAGCCTCTAAAGTAGCAGCCTTAGCATTTGCAAGCCTAAGGTCCTTAGCAACCACTCTAAGCAAGCGATCCTAGTTCTTTAAAACAGTGTACATGGCATCATCCTCATCATCGCTCACCTGAGGCTCAGTGTTGGACTTGTTGCAGACGTCCGAGTGGGTGGAGCTAGCTTGATCTCCTACAAGCGCCATGGTGCAGTAGCCGATCTCGTCGCCAAAGAAGCAAAGTCCAGCATGCCCGACGATCCTCTTCTCATCATCGTCGTTGCTATCGGAGCCAGAGTCGCTCAAGCTACCGTCACAATCACTGAGGCTAGCGAGGAAGGCACGATCGCACTCTTGGGTGTGCTTATGGTACTGCTTGACGAACTCCTTGTTGAAGAACAGCCGCTTCTTCTTATCGCCCTTGTACTTTCCCTTCTTCTTGTCGGAGACATACTCACCCTTGTGCTTGCCGGTGAAGTACTTCTCCTGAGGTCTCCTCTAGGGGCAATCAGCAATGAAGTGGTCTGTCTTCCCGCACTCATAGCACTAGAGCTTGTCACCTATTCTATGGCTCATCCAGTTGGAGTAGAGGCGTTGGAACTTGTTGGACAGTAGGCATAGCTTCTCATCATCTAGTCGTTCAAGCTCCTCCTCTGTAGTTGAAATCAAAGACAAAGCATAGCCAACAGAAAAAGTTAGGGTTAGCAGCACCACCATAGCTGAGGCCAGACATAAGATCTAGGCTCTTGGGAGATGTTCCACTCATCTTGGCATATGCCTAAGAGTCAACCTCCGAAGCCTTCAACTTGCTATAAAACTCGTTTGTGGAAAGGGTCTCATAGCCAGCTAACTCGACTATAGACTCTTTCTTCAGTTGCCAAATGCTCCAATCCAGAGCATAGAGAAGCTTGCAAGCTTGCTCATGGTCATCGTAAGGCAACAGCCCATTTCTTGCATTCTCACGGATCTTGTTCACAATCGATTAAAAATGACTGAACATTCCGTGAATGCTCTCACCAGGTTGCTGGGAGAAATTCTCATACTCACTCTTGTGCACCTCAAACAACCTGGCCTTGACCTGACTAGTCTCCTCATGGAAGTTACTGAGGGTAGTCCAGATCTCATGTGCCGTCTTCATGTGCACAATCCTATCAAACTCAAGGTGGCACAAGGCAGTAAGCAGAAAGTTCCTTGCCTTGTTGTTTGCTTTATGTTCCCATTGCTGCTGTTGGGTAACACGGTTCTCTACCACTTGGTAGCCAGCATCCTGACAAATATCCTAGATGGACGAATGTTGGCTTTGAAGGAACGTAGACATGTGCTGCTTCCAGAATGTGAAATCTAAGCCATTGAACCCTGGGATCTTGCCAACGAACAAATCCATGGTTGTCTCTCTGTGAATCTAGAACCGGTTAAGGTATAGAAGACCCTAACTTGGCTCTGACACCAATTGAGGACCGAAAGGGTGACCTAGAGGGGGGTGAATAGGTCGACACATAAAACTTGCAACCCCCAAAACCCTCTCTTCTCTACTGAGCAAGATCACATAGCAACTGAGTGCTACTGACCCTAGGACTCAAAAAGGCAGCAAAACAGTGGAAGAAAATCGCTCAAATGCCCACAGAACGGACGAAAGCGAAAGAGACCAAAACCTAAGCTAACGAGCTCTACCAGCCACTCAACACAATCAAGTGCCTCTCCGGATCAACCGATGAGTTCGAGTATGGGCATGCAGTAGAAAGACACCAGCCAAAAGTCTCGGCAAAACACCCAAGAAAAAAGAGCCAAAGAAGGCTACAGCCAGGCCAACACCGGACTGTTCGGTAGCACACATCGGACTGTCCGCTATAGCATGCCGGGCTATCCAGTATAGCTGCCTGTGTAGTTACCCACCGGACTATCCGGTAGCACGTACTGGACTATCATAGCTTGAGAATGTGTGTGGATTATCGGCCGTTGAATGAGGTGACGATAAAGAATAAATACCCTCTCCCTAGGATCGATATACTTTTCGATCAGCTTACCGGTGCAAAATTCTTCTCAAAAATTGATCTTCAGTTGGGGTACCATCAAATAAAAATCTGAGCTGAGGATATTCCGAAGACGGCTTTCTCCACTAGATATTGGCTTTATGAGTGTACTGTCATGTCATTTGGTTTAACTAATGCCCCCGCATACTTCATGTATCTCATGAATTCCATATTCTTCAGAGAGCTTGATGTTTTTGTCATAATCTTCATCGTTGATATTCTCATCTTTTCCAAAACCAAAGAAGAGCATGCCAAACATCTCCGCATTGTTCTACAAAAGCTTTGTGAACACCGTCTCTATGCCAAGTTTAGCAAATGTGAATTTTGGCTTAGAGAGATATCATTCCTTGGTCATGTTCTCTCTGATAAGGGTGTGGCTATAGACCCAAGCAAGGTGCAAGAGGTGCTCAATTGGGGTCAAACTCAGAATATCACAGAGATCCAGAGTTTTCTTGGACTTGCGGGTTATTACCGTCTGTTCGTAGAAAATTTCTCCAAGATTGCCAAATGTATGACCGAGTTGCAAAAGAAAAATGTAAAGTTGAGTGGAGTCCTGAGTGTGAAGAAGCATTCCAAACTCTCAAAGCTCGCCTTACCACTGCACCGATCCTTGCTCAACCCGATATCACTAAAGGGTTCGATGTTTTTTGTGATGCTTCTGGAACTGGACTCGGTTGTGTTCTTATGGAAGAAGGGCAGGTCATTGCTTATGCTTCTCGCCAATTGAAGCATCATGAAGAACATTATCCTACCCATGATCTAGAACTTGCCACGGTGGTGCATGCTTTGAAAATCTGGCATCATTATCTTATGAGTAATCCTTGCAATATTTACACCGACCACAAGAGTTTGAAGTACATTTTCACCCAATCTGATCTCAATATGAGGCAAAGGAGATGGCTTGAGTTAATCAAGGATTATCATCTTGAAGTACACTATCATCCTGGCAAGGCGAATGTAGTTGCCGATGCACTAAGCTAGAAGGCGAGGTGCTGTTTCTTGCAAGTTTCCTCCAGAATTCGCACTCTTTGTGATGACCTTTGGAAGCTCAACATTTGTATGGTTGAGCATGGTTCACTTGCTGCTCTTCAAATCACCTACAATCATGTTGACCAAATCAAAGAAGGTCAAAAGAAGGATAAAGGTATGGCCAAAATTCGATCAAAATTGAGGGAAGGTAAAGCTAAATGTTTCCGGTTGGATGATCAAGGTGTCTTCTAGTTTGGTAAGCATTTGGTGGTTCCTAAGAACTTTGAGCTTATGAAGCTAATTTTTGATGAATCTCACAACTCCCATTTCGCTATCCATCCCAGAAGCAATAAAAATCTATCAAGACTTGAAGCAAAGGTTTTGGTGGACTCGCATGAAGAGGGAGATTGCCCACTATGTGTCTGGATGTGATGTTTACCTAAGGGTGAAGGCCGAGCATCTCAAATCGCCAGGAACTCTTCAACCTCTCCCTATTCCTTCTTGGAAGTGGGAAGATATCTCTATGGATTTCATTACCGGGTTACCCAAGACTTGGGATGGTTATGACTCTATTTGGGTAATTGTTGACCGACTCACTAAATCCGCACATTTTCTTCCGATTAGCACCAAGTATCCTATGGAAAAATATGCGGGACTCTATCTCACAAGAATTGTGTGCCTCCATGGCGTTCCTACAGCAATTGACTCCAATCGTGGTTCGCAATTCACTTCTAAATTTTGGAAAGCTCTTCATGATGCCATGGGAACTAATCTTCATCATAGTACCGCTTATCATCCTCAAACCGGTGGGCAAACCGAGAGAGTCAACCAAATTCTGGAAGATATGCTTAGAGCTAGCTTGTGCTATTATTTATAGTGAGAATTGGGATAAATGTCTTCCATTTGCAGAATTTTCCTACAACAATAGTTACCAATCGAGTATTGGCATGTCTCCATTTGAGATGTTGTATGCAAGAAATTATAGAACTCCGATAAATTGGTCGGAATTGGGTGAAAGAAAGTATTGTGGCCCAGATCTTGTCTTAGAAGCCGAAGAGAAAGTGAAATTAATCCAAGAAAGGCTACGTGCGGCTCAAGAGCGCCAAAAGCACTATGCCGATAGGAGAAGGCGAGAATTGTCCTTTGATCATGGTGATCATGTCTATCTCAAAGTGACACCATTCAAGGGCACCAAGAGATTTTAGGAGAAGGGAAAGCTAGCTCCTCGCTATGTTGGTCCTTTCAAGATCTTGGCAAGAGTTGGGGCAGTGGTGTATCAGTTGGATCTTCCTTCTTCTCTATCTAGCATCCACAATGTTTTTCATGTCTCACAGTTGAGGAAATGCATTCGAGTCCCAACTGAAGTCACCAACTTGGGAGAAATTGATCTTCACCAACTTATGTTTAAGTTGTTTTTCAACCTCCGTTGAAGAACATATTTGAAATTCAATTTAAATCTGGATGAAATATTTATCTTTTTGAGAAAATCATTTTTTAAAAGAGTCACTATGTTCTTGGGAGTTTGTTGTGCTGTTATTCAGGGCTGTGGAAGTTCATTATGTTTTCTGACCTTCATGTGTTATATATTTATGTAGGGTTTCATTTGTACATGGGTACAGATTCTATGTTTTTTCTATTTCTATTTTCGAAAATCCTGTATTCCCTGTTTGTCATTTGTGGCCAGAAAAGCTTTGAAAGCCGGTCACTCTGCGGACAACACAAGGCTTCTGAGACTGTTTAGCCCACCCAACGAGTTGTTCCGGTAGGAAACCCAAATTATAAGCTAGGATAATCCTGCGCGTTCGAGAAAAAAAAATAAGCTAGGACAATGTACGTACAATACTTCAAATTAGCTGTCAGTTGATGAATGTGTGGTATTTCGAGATTAACGATGACTTGTATAACAGTCTTGGGGACCTAGTAGTATATACGTAGCAAGACAACACATTTGAACGCAAAAAGAACGGCAAAATGGAATGGGCCCTGTTCCCAGAACTAAATATGGATCCTGTTTCGACCATGCATGCTTCTTGGTCTAATTGTAGGCGTTGTTGAGGTAGAAGTATAGGCCGGCCAAGGCAACGACCCCGACGACAATAGCAATAGGCAAGGCTTGCCTGCAAAAATGTTATGTTAATTCAGTTAATTAGTTCCTATAAATAATAGTTAGCAGTAGTAAATTTTGCTCTAAATTTTTTTTGCGTGTTCTTCATCATTAATTTGTGTCTCTGAAGTTTGGTATATTACCCGACGGCTTCGTCCTTCTTCAGCTGCTCCTTCCTTGCCTTCCTAACATCAGTGGAGTTTGCATTCTTGTTGACCGCTGGCTGGTACGGTCTGAACCTTCTCTTTGGAGCTCCACAAACTGCGCGTCAGCAATGGGGGATGGTCAAACTTAAATTTTGGAAGAAGCATCTTCTTGCTGTGCCGTTCATATATAACTGAAAGTACTGCTATATATGTACTGTACGTTAACAATTGAAATAAGAAGAATGCCGCTTGCTGCAAAGTTTGCAGGGCGTCTGAACTACTGCACACTATCACTATTAAATTGTTCAATTTGCACTGTTGCCATGAGCATGCAAAGCCAAGTTCAGTGACGACATACATGCTGGCAACATAGAAGAGTCCCTTATATAGGCACTACATTTGCAAAATTGCACAACCAAGTATGCAGTTTCTTCCGGTTCATGTATAAATTAACAGGCAGTTTTCTTCGTTGCAGCAAACGTCTCAGCCTTTCTTGGAAAAGTAGTCTATGTCTATCTATACGTTCCTACGTTTTGCCATGCATTGCGAGACAGCAAGAGTGCTGACTGGACATCTTTTTGAATCTAGAAGAATCACACCCGGCCAGCGAATAAGAACAAGAGGACATCTTGGAAATTGGAATTCATCCTCACCAGGGCAGAAGTAGTTGTCAGACAGCTTGTCGAACGGCGTCCTGTCGTTGTAGATGTACCTGCAGGACACAGAGGTAGGATCAGTGCTGAACGGGCAGCGCAGAGCGAAGCCCCAAGAACTCGGCTCACCCGCAGTCACGGCAGATGTAGGCCTGCTTGGAGGCGACGCGCATGGTGATCCGCGCGGCCGTGGCCGCCCTGGCCACCCGCCGGCGCGCGGGCGCCGGCATCCGCAGCGACCACGGCGCGGAGAAGGGCGTCCTGAGCGGCGCGGGCCGGCCCGCTGCCGGCGCGCGCAGGAGAGACGGGGCCTGCAGGGCCATCGCCGCACCTAGCTAGGAATCGAGCGAGCACTCTGCTGGGAGCAGCTGGGGCGCTGCTCGTTGTTGCTGGCGAGGAGGAGATAAGAGGGGTGGATGGAGAGGCGATTGGTGGCAGCTGGCTTGGAAGCGTCGCTGTTTCTTTTGCCTTTTGGTGCCGCGCCGCGCGCGAGAGGTGAGGGCGTGTGAGGTGGAGCTCTGGTAGGGAAGATGGCAGTGTGGAAGCTGCGTGGCGTCCGTGGAGACCCTTCGCTCGCTATCCCTTTCCTCTGGACGTACGCCCACGCTACTTGGCGCTCTGCCGGCCGGGTAGGGGACCCGGACCGGAGAAGTAGACCTCAGCAGACCCACCAAGTTGTTGTTGTGGGGATTTGCTATTTTGCCGCTTCGAAGGATGACGGGGCAAGATTTCTGAAATCAAATAATTCCTCCGGGTGTGCAAATTCTGTGTTCCCCGGTCAATTTATCAGCCACCTTCGGCTCCCACCTCATAAAAGGTAGGGCTGGGCACACCGGAGCTGAAAACCGAACCGAACCGATGCAAAGTTTGGTTTATTTGATTTATCGGTTCGGTATCAGTTTTTGTTTCCATGAAATTCTGTGTTCGGCTTCTGTGTCAGTTTTAGGGCTCAATCGAATTCAACACTCGATATATTCCACGGGAAACCACGTGTCTTGCACTCCATGTTGCGTACGTGATTCCGTGAGTACCTTTCTCGGCCTAGGATCGGTCCAACACGCCTTATCCATCCAAGCGCCTTGCAGCTCCGACACCAAACCAACTACAAACCCTAGCCGTTCACCCGTCGTCGGTGAGTCGATACTCCACTCCTCCTGAGATCCAGCCGCCACCACCCATTGACGAGCAAGCGACCGGTACCTCCCTACTCCTGCGCTCATGTACGGGAATCGCATGCACAACCATACGGGGCACAACGCAACTCCACCACTCCAAACCCTAGCGGCGACCAGCAAACCAACGACTGACCGCGGCACACTCCCTTTCCTCCAAAACCACGTGGCGGTGGGCGACCGACGGGGATGTTGGAGGTCCCGAACGAGGTGGTCACCATTCACAGGGCTGGGCTGGGCTGGGCTGGGCGGTGGACGGCAGTGGTGAGCACCACCTCCCATGATGTCCAAAGAGGGTTAATTTGCTTGGTAAAACCAAAAACTGAACCATTCGGGTTTTTGTTTATCCAAGAACCGATCAATGCTCAAGAGTGACAAACCGACGTTTTAAGAAACCGAATTGAACAAACTGATTAAACCGATTACCCATCCCTACATAAAAGCTTTCCTCCTCAAATTTCCTAATAATAGACACGTTGGTTTATATGCACTTAATATATTCCAATTTTCACTATTAATACCAATATCCTTTTAATATTTTAATTCATATTCTAAAACATGGTATGGCTAGATTTAATTTGTCTTTACTATTAGTTTTCAAATTATTACAAGTTTGGTATATTTTGCATATGTATAGTATAATTAATTCATGGTTAAAGTAGTGTCTTGATGAGAGTACGGTTGTCTAAAACTTCTATTATTTGAAGATGGGAGGGACGACGATACGTTGGGTGGGCAGTACAAATGGGCTGTTTGGTTAATTATCATTATTTGAATACTAGAGGGGGAATATATATGTTGTGTGGGCAGGGGTTGATGGCCTCGTCGAGGGTGTTGCAGCCAGGCACCTCCATCCAATCTAGGCGAGCAAAATTTAACAACCGGGTCAAGAAATGAACAAACCTTTAACTGCATACTAACTTGAGCTCTCTTAAACAATACATGCTTTCGACAAGAAGCTTAATTAGGGAGTTCCGTTATTTGGCCATTTTCACTTCTAATGTACCATGTAAGCAAGAGGGGATAAATTATGGTCAACCCAACGCAATGCATAGTAGATAATATAACAGTGTCACCTAGATGAACCTCATCCCATCTCTTCTTTATTAATGCCTTCGACATCATTCGAATCGTTGATACGATATCTCATTTAATGAGAATGAAACTCTTACTGACAATGGCCTTATACCCTTATTAAAAATGGTTGGGGTTCTCCATTACTCCACTGATCATGAAATGCTTTAATTTCATATCTACCACTTGTTATATTTTGTTTGTGTTTTTAGTCTAATTTTGTTACTTTGGTTTGTTTTGTTGCTTTTATTCATGCATTTCACTCATTATACTTTGTTTGTTGATGCCTAATTTGATTTGACAGCTAAAATTTATGCCACCTGTGATTCTGATGCCGTAACTGAGACACATGGCCTATGATGAACTTTTACAGTTGGAGATTGGAAAATTTAATGGAAAGAGAACTTCTCATTGGATTGTGCACTCTTGTACATGAAAATGTTTCCTGGTGCATAATCATTCCTTCTCTAAAATTGTGAATGAGTTGTCCATTGCACGATTGGACATGTCCTTCCTTTTATGTACGCAAGTCAACAAAGTTTGATGAGGAGGTCACTCATCATCAAACTTTTATTTCTTGCAAAAGGAGGTTATCTCCGAAGCAACAACTATCCTTTCATACATTATTCAATCTCATATGCTGATGAAGATTAACATTCCCTATTTCCACCATAAGTTGTTGCCTTCTACTAGACAATCTAGTCGGCTACATCATTTGATTTATTGTTGGACTAGAAGGCAATGGTCTTCTAGTGGGTTAACCATTTGATTGAACTAATTTTTGAAGATATGTTTCAGATGATGATGCATTGGTACGTCGTTTCCAAAGGTCATAGCCATGTCCTTTATTCTAGTTAGAATAAGTGCATGTTGACATCTCTTAGCATAACAGATTTTACTCCGCAAGCGCACGGAGATTCGCTGTAGCCTTTTCACCTAGAGTATTCTGAGTATCGTAAAAATCCACAGGAAAACGGCAGGCGAGAGAGTGTAATTGAATAATCTTAAATTGAATAAGCTGTAAACTTGAATAAATTATACCAACTAGCAGTTATACAGGGGTAAGCGTGACAAAGATAGGTGTATGGTGGAGAGGTAAGTCTATCAAAGATATCCGTAGAAAGGTATAGTTGCCTAGGAGGGCAACGAGGAGATAAAGTCATCAAACTCTATTTCTATTCGGCCGCAAAGATTATACGTGAAAACTAATGTCACTCAATTAAGCAGGTCAGGGTTTTGTGTCGAGTGAAATTCTAGCGCCCTCGAGGAGCCAGGGGGTAGATAGTTGGCAACCTAAAGAGGACCTAGCTAACGCCTACGGGACTCCCGAACGATGGGCCTGGGATACACAGGCACACCACACACTGTCTGTCACTGAGTGGGGCTACCAAGCAAATCTGCGTGGAGAGGATGGCACACTATAAACGTATTCAAGCGAAACCTGAACAAAGATAGACCGTCCTTGATCAGAAGAGAGGGTATAGCCAGAGCCTAGCGTCTAAGTCTAGGGTTAACTTATAGCACCGTCAAGAATAACAAGAATTGAATAACAAAGTAGACACAATCTAAGCCTAGCAAGTATGCAAAGAAAAGTACACCACACTCGTAGGAGATAGAACTAGAGTAAAATATAACTGAAATTAAATTGAAGATAATCTGAATCCAAAGGATACAAAGCTTTACCACAGACTCGAAGATAACTCCGGAGATTTCGAGGCAAAGCTCGACTCAACTCTAACTCACAGGACTATCCTAATCACTAAGGAAGAATGTGGCACTCTAAGATAGCTCTTGAACTCAACTCCACACCTTACAAATGAGCTCCCGGGGTCTATTTATAGCCTAGTGAGTGAAGGGGGGTATTTGTATGCACACTAGGTCAGTTAGGAGTGAGGTCGGTGGCCGGGTGGCCACCCCTATGGCCGGGTGGCCATGGGATCCACCAACCTAGCTGATCCAACGCTTGATATTACTCCCCTATATCGGTTGGCGGTTGATATAGTTGGTGCACGTGTAAAATTCCTCCGAGGGGTGGCCGGGCGGCCAAGGAAGGTGGTCGGGTGGCCACCTGTCTTCCACTGATTGGTTGCATGTTTGGTCCCTCAGATTCTTGACGTCACCGATCTTCATTTTGGTGCTCTTTCGACCCTTGGATGTATTGGATACCCATTTGTATGGTTGGATCTTCATTGTCTTGTGTTTGTTTGCATGTAGGATCGAAGACGTGGCAAGTGAGGTGGCCGGGCGGCCATGCCACAAGGCCGGGCGGCCACTGTTGGGCTGGAGGTTGGCCAGGCGGCCAGTCACCTAGCTAGGCGGCCAGCCACCTGGCCAGGCAGCCATGGCCCTTTTGCCATTGTTGCCCTTCTTTGGTCCTAGACGTGTTTGCAACCATTTTGTGTACATTTTTGGTACCTGCATCCAAATATTCATGTACATCTTGTGGAACTCATTAGTAGCAAGGGTTAGTCCAATAAAGTTACATGTTTCACTTATTTCAAGGATAGTTGATGGTCGAAATCATCAAATAACGACAGTCAACAGTGCCATTGACAGGTTGATGGCTACCCTGGTTCTTGTTAACGCAAGTTTCATATTTATAAGATGATGTGGAAGCTTTTAACACAACTACCAACTCAATTCTTAATTTTTTATGAAGTTAAGGGCAAGGCAAAACCATGTGATATTGCTTATCCTAGAGATAGTCTCAAATTTTTGATGCATTAACGTTGTTTATGATTAGGAGTATTAAATATTGGGTCATCTTTTCCTTTCATAACCTTGAAATGGTAAAGAGTGAAAAGAGATCCTAGATGAGCTTTGGGGCACCATCTCAGCTTGTCTAGGTGGACTCCCAAACATCATCTCTAGAGGGTAGCTAGAGTAGTTGGCCTTGGACACACATCTCGTGTAGCTTACCAAACAGTTGCCATTGGTCTGAGATTCATAGGGGTAAGGTATCCAAAAACGGTTCCTTGCTCCATGAGATGCTGGTTGGGGTGGCCATGGCCGCCCTAACCCTATAGGCCACTTGCGACCAAGGAAACAAACATGCTAGAGTGCCACCTCCAATGCATTTTCGCACGGGTTCAAATATGTGACACCAGATCTAGTTTGGACGTGGCCAATGAGGGGCCCATGAGTGCCATGTGCACATGTTTAGTGCCATCTTGCTAGTTGAGTAATGGTGGAGCCTACGTATAAACTTTTGCCCTCTATTCATAGCACCATCAAGTTCACCCTTTTACATGAAGCAAGGACGAAAGTGTAAGTAAGGTGCTATGTATATGCAGGCTCACCCCTCAAAAGGGTTGGGTTGTGCGGTTTTGGAGGGAAAACTATTACAAGTGGTATTAGAGCAGACTCTCGTGGTTGCGAGTACGGGTCAGTGTGTGGGCATATGGCGCACGGCATGTGTGGGCCCGACGTGGTCACATGGCATGGCATACAACATTGAAATTGGGCATACGGGTGTGCTCCAAGAGGGAACGTTCATGGACATTTGTTAGTGTGTAGGCATATGGCACATGGGGGCCCTATGCGGTCACATGGCATGCCATATGGCACCGGTAGGTAGTAGTGTGGGTGTGTTGGACATACGAGGACATTGGGTCCTTTGAGTGGGTGTATGTGACACCTAGCATAGTTTTGGATTCGGCCCATGAGGGTCCCATGAGTGCCGTGTGCTCATGTTTAGTGCCACCTTGCTAGTTGAGTAAGGGTGGAGCGTACATATAAATCTTTGTCCTCTATTCATAGCACCTTCGTGTAAACCCTTTTACATGAAGCTAGGACGAAAGTGTGAGTAGATGCTATGTGTGTGCAGGCCCGTCCCTCGGAAGGGCTGGGCAGTGCGCCTTTGGAGGGCAGAGTGTTACAAAATTCCTCATTGGATATTGGTTTTTAGTTGTGCACCAATGGAAGCCAAAGAGTTTCGCATGGACAAGGCCAATATGCAATCGTGCCAGTTGCCATCACTACCTATTGCATCTTTCTCTATGGCTTATGTGCGGACATTCCATGGCATGTTCTCTACATGTACATGATAACAAATACCCTTTTTTATAGTTGGGGAGGGGTGGGGGTTAACTGCAAAATATATATGCATTTGATGAAAAACAAAGGGATGTGATCAATTGATTCTATGATTGGCAGGAAGCACTTAAATGTTTCCCTTTCTGGAACTAAAGTAGTAGTAGTAGTTTCTACGACATGCTCATAGAGAAATTAACCTCAAACTATAATTTTCAATGTACAACATCTAGCTATGGACATTCGTTGTGCTTTATGAGATAATAAACCGGGGAACATCTTTTTTTCTCTAAAATACATCTAATTGTGGGTAAAAAAACTCCATACATATCTCTCCTCTCCCTCATCTAATCATCTTCATCTCAACCTGTTGTAGGGGTTATGTAGTTTCTTGAACTTTGGGCATTGTGTATGAACTAGTTTCTTGCATGGGACTTAGTTTTTTCCCTACCTCCTCTTCAATATTGCTGCTGAATCAACAAAACATCCTATATAACAGCGCCTCAGGTCCGGTGGCTGCTGGCCGTGCCGCTGCCCCTCCGCGCCATAGGTACAACAGCAGCTGGTCGCGCCGCCGTGTGGTTATGGAGGGCATGGATCCATTATATGCAATCACTCCTCGTACATAGTTGGAGGCGAGGCAACCGAGTGGCGCCCACACAGGCAAGCGGGGGACGACGAGGAGCTCTGGCCACACGGCGGAGCCGCGCCTCCACCTCCCACTCCTTTAACGACTCGAGCTCGTTGCTGGTGTCGTTGCACAGAGTGGGCAGCGGGCACAAGCGCCGGCGGTGGCCCGGATCTGTAGCCCTGGGCAGCACAATGTGGCATGGTGGAGATGTGGCGGCGGGACGGTGAGGCAGAGGCGGTGGTGGGGTGGAGAGGCAGCATGGCAAAGAGGCAGGGCCGAGAGGCGAGACACGAGTCGTGCACGGACGGTGGCGACGCACACTGGGCAAGATGTGAGTCATGTGTGGATGGCGGCAGCGCGACGCCGCTGGAATGCGTGAACGACCGAGGTCGCACAGGGCGCACGTGGACAGCGCCTGCGTTGGGTCCTGCAGCAGCCGGCGGCGGTCTGGGCTGCTGCGGCATGCGCGGGATGGTGGAGGAGCGCGTGGCGCAGGGGTGTGACGACAAATTAAAGGTTGTCATGGGCGGCCGGCGGGGCGAGGGGGTGTAGCAGTGGGTGGCTCCCCTCGGCTGGCATGCGCCGGCGGCAGCGAGGCAGCGGCCGGCCTGGCCACACGCATATGGATGCCGGAGCCTGCACGCGCCTGCATGCGCCTGCACTCTCACCCTTTGCCGACCCCTGCTGTGACTTGTTGACCTGGCAATGCACGTCGGCATGCCGGCACGGGCGCACAGGGTGAGAACCGCAGTGTGAGCCAAATACAAGTTTATTTACGTGATAATGCAGTTTACAAGTACCGGGATCGAGAACTCGGTACAAGTTTAAAAACCGCTACCGAAATTTACTCTAAATACTATAGAAACTATCTGGTCACTAATTGGAGGTGCTCCCAATAAGTCTGTATAGAGGTGACGATAGATGTCATCTATCCTATGTAAACCAGCACCATGTATGCATATTGTGGCATAAATGGTCCATTTGTCAACATGCGTTGTCTAGCTCAGCCAAATTTTTGTGTTCAATATAGTTTTTGGCACATGTCTTGGCTAAATATTACAAATGTTAAGTCCTACGCCGTGAGCTTGCGCTTCGGGGTTGATCAGTTGACGTCAGACTGTCCGGTCCTAAGAGGGACCCCGTCGGGGAGGATGGTTCGTAGGGTTGCTCTAGGATCGGCACACCTAAAACCCTCCAAATCATTGTCTAGACGCAGGGAGAACAACAAGATAGATTAGAAAAGCAAGGCAAAACAGATAAAAGATAAAAACAATAAAAATAGATGATTTGGTTCGATTGTGATGCTTTAATCGGCCGTGGGACTTTATATTTATGAGGAGGAATGGTCTTACCCTTTTTTCAAGTCAGAATTCGACTAGATCACGCAATTCCGTTTGGACTCGTGACTACCGGATTATCCGGTAATACCGGACAGTCCGATAGACGCACCTGCACCGGACAATACGGTGCTCTACGATATTCACCCATATGTGACCGATTTTGACCCCAAAATTGAACTATATACGCATCAAGAGCCTCATATTTAGCCAGCCAAATCAACTTCAACAAAACAGAGGTATCGGCATGCATTGGTCAATGACGAAAATTCTTGTCGTGCGTGTTGGTTACCACAGCCATCCAAATGGACTCAAATGGCCCATACTCCACTGAGGTGGTTTCCTCATGGGATCTTAACGGTTATGGTGTCCTCGCTGAAGAAGAAAGTGGCCAGTTTACTTTCGTGGTTTACATATAGGGTTAGATAGCAAATTATTTCATCTTGCTATCTTTCTACCACAATATGTTGGACTGAGAATCTTTTTGACATCACATGTATCAATGCAATTTAATTACATTAACAATGTGTTTTGTTTACAACATGGGTTTGACCGGAATCATCTGATTTAAAAACTAAAGCTAATCTCATTTGGTTTATGACGTGGGGTCAACTGTTGGCTTTCACTATCTGTTGGCGTTCTCAAACATGAGGGAATCTGTTCTGCCCTTTGCTTTTGGTCGTCCCTCCCTAGTTTAACAAATCGAACTGGTTTTACAAATTGACATGGATGGACTTCTTTTTTTCTAATTTATTTAAATGCATTTCATATAATTTCACAGCTTGCATACATGGCTTTATTTTGTGTTGTTAGGGTTTATTGGATTTTGTGTGAATTTGGATTTGAATCAGTATTTAAGTTGAACTCAAATAGGTTTCCAAACAAATTTTAATGGAGATGACGGGAGTTCTCACGATTTAACAGCTTTGTTTTTTCAATGGTAGGTGACATCACCATCGACAGTGAGGTGTCTGTGGTGACTTCGTGAATCTCGAGATGCCGATCCAGACTAGTTCTACGAAGATGCTTATAGGAGTAGTGTGTGCGTGTGTGCGTTCATATGGGTGACTAAAAAAACACTCAGGGCTAAAAGCACATCCGTGTCTGCTGTTCTGCAGTAATGCACTAGGCATGAACAGAGTGGAGAGGTAGCAACGTGCTAGCTTACTACCACTATCGCTCATGACTTTGCACACATGGTCCCTCTCTTTTCCAACGCTCCTGACCATATGGCCCCATTCATCTGCCCTGCAAGTTTCGTCATGTTCTAAATTTTGTAGTTTGCACGCTGCGTTGGCTCTTGTGACAGAAATTATCTTTGCTTAATAGCCATGCATTGAGCCCAGCTGGCAAATACCAGGTTCACCGTGTAACATGAGAGGCTATTATTCTCCAGGGCTTATTAGTGAATGACCGAAAATGCAACTAGAGAGGGGTGAATAGGAGTCTCTCGGAAAATTCAACCCACCAATATCTCTTCTTTTCTTGCACCGTGCAAGTATAAGTAGCACTGGACAACTACTACACCTAGGACACGTCAAATAAAAGCAATGGAAACACTCGACTCAACAATCAACCAAAGATCGCAAGCTAAGTGAAGCGACGACTCACACATGTCACCCACTAGCTACTCGACACACCAAACACAAGTCACCCACTAGCTACTCGACACACCAAAATGTGCTTCACTGATGATCAACCAACAAGAGTATATATGAGCATTCAGTAGAAAGACCAAAGGCGTGGTCGAAGCAAAACAATTGGAGACAAATACACCAAAGGAAAATAGGCTGCCCTGGCCACACCGAACTATCCGGTCTAAGGGACCGAACTATCCGATTCCAAAGGGGCCAGACAGGCCAGAGTCCCGCGCCGGACTATCCAGTAGACCAGATTGTCTGATGTAGGACCAGAGGTCTGAACATTCCCGCAGACTAGCGCCGGACAGGCCGACAGCCAATGCTGGACTGTCCAGCAAACTTCATAAGATTTTGCACAGGCTATCACAACGATATTCCAAAGCTATTCCCAAAAAGTCTATCGGAAAAGATTAAGGAATAAACAGGAATTTCAGATCTTGGGAATAGGGGAATTTTTGGGCAAGAGAGCCAAACCTCAAGAACAACATGCTCGTAGAGATGATCTAAGCCATAATCTTCATGTCATGACAAGTCGAAAGCATAGTAAAAGAAATTGATTCACTCGGCAAATCAAACATACCAATGCCTTAAGTTTCCTCCAAAATCCAAACTAGAAAGGGGAGGGAGAGATGGCAGCACACATGCTCTCAAATTTTCAGAGGAATCTTGCTGTATTAAATTGGAAATCAAGTTTATACAATGATTCCTACAGCCTATCACCCTTCATCCACTCTCTGAAGTGAAGAACTAGACCTAGGGGAGTCAAATCCTAGCATCTACGACTCTCCATAGCACTGAGCACTTGGCTGCAGAAATTATGCCTAATTTATGGTTTACAAGTGGGAGTACAATCCCTAATGGCCAGCCATCTAACTATTTATATCCCCTAGCCTAAACCTAGACACAGTTACCCTAAAACCCCTAAAACTGCAACTTAACTTGAAAAGCCCTTAGGGGGCTGAACCGAAAAGATACATGAAACTCGATCAGACGACCACGATGAAGTCCTCGTCTTCTCGGCTTCCAAGTGTTCACCCCATATATGTTCGCTGTTGGTGCCATGTACTCTACATATGTAACAAAGTCTAATTAATAGTTAAACATCGGCTGTAACAAAAACACACTAGCCGGTCATGCACGCACCTTCCCGCCTCTGCAAGTCGCAACGCCGGCGTCGTCTACTTTTGCTGGTGGTAAACGGAAGGACCTTGCCAAAGTATTTATAGGCTAGATGGATAACCTCGGCGGATGGATAACGTCGAGTTTTTTAGCGACCAAACCGGTAACGCGTTGTTATATCTCTTATCATTCCTATCGGATTAGCAGATACGCAGCTTGTTACGTCTGCTTCCTCAGAACAAACCTGAAGCCTGCGATTCTTGCCGCAAAAGAAGGATGCAAGAGAATATCGCCAAGCCTGCACTTAACAGCCGGATCTAGAATCAGGCCTTAATCGGAGGCCCAAAATCTCCTAGAGTTGTGACTCCCTTTCACACAGTGGCACCATAAATAGAGGACCACAAGGGCACGTGAACCAACGTTCGTCGGTCCCTCCTCGCACACAGACAAAGGACCGATCTCCTCATGCACGAGAGTGAAGGGAAGGCCACTACCACACGTCGCTACTACGCCATCATCGGCGCTAGACGATGACCTCCGCCGTGGAACCCCATTGCCTACGCGCACCGGTCAAGCCTCCTCGCTTGTCACCGAAGGTATTCTCCTCTCCCCCTCTACCTGTCTCCGGTGGACACGATCTCTCATGAACTCACCAAGAACCCTAGTGGTTAAGGACTTCGAGCACTAGATCCACGACCCTCAGATCCTTCAATGGTATCAAGAGCCAGGTCGTTGCCCGATCCCTAACCCTAGAATGGCCCTCGGGTCAACAACGAGAAAAGAGAAAGAGACGAGACAAGAAATAGGGGTGGTTTCCAAACCCTAATCCTAGAAATCGTCATACCCGCGCAAGAAATCACCAGCAGAGCCCAAAAGGCTTACCTGGCCGCCGCTGGCATCGCCGGCGGTCGGGGCAGAGGCGGCATGATGCCGCCAGGAAGCGCGGGCTGAGAGGCGCCGCCGCTAGACCGCTCGATGGCCGCGCGCTCAACCGCGGGTGGACGCGCGCGCCGGCGAGGGGCCCTGCGGGCGGCGCCGCCACCCCGTTCTCTATCTCGCTGTCCGTGGGGAGGAGCAAAAGGGGAGGCAGTATGGGAAGAAAAGGAGTGGCGCGCCGCGCGCCACTAGCTCGATGGGCGGGCGATCCACGCCGCCGCGGCGGGTTAGCACCTCCGCCGTCACGTGCACGGGCCGCCGCGGGCGTCCGCGCCGTTGTCGGAAAGGGGCCGCATGCCACCCGCCCCGTTCCCACGTGCCACTGCCAGAGAAAAGGGGGAAGAGAGCCGGCTAGGGCCGCCCTGGCCCCTCACGTGGCGCGCCACACTGGCACTGTCGGCCGCCTCCGCCGGCGGCGGCCGCCCTCGCTCGTTTGTGCCGTCGCCAGAGAAGAAATGAGAGGCGACTGCGGCGTGGGGAGGGAGAAGAATGGAGCTAGGGTTTCGCCCTCTCCGTTTTTTCTGGTTTTTATACCGAGGATGCAACCACTCTGGGCCGTCGGTTGTGATCCGACGGCTGAGATGGAGGCGGGCGGGCGCACGCCGCCAGCTAGGCTGGGCCGAATGCACAGCCCAGGCCCAGGTTGCCTGCAGCCGTGCATGCGCCTCGCCCCTCCAGAGAGGCCACGATGGGCCGCGCTAGGCCAAATGGCCGGTTTCGGCCAGATGAGAAGCAGGCCAGGCCATTTTGGGCCATTTTCGTCCGAAAAGAAGAGTACGCTGGAATCTTTTTTCCCTACATTTTGAGTATTTGTCATTTTATACATGTATTTATGAAAGTTTAGAAAACTCTTCTATTGGAGCTGAGATTATGATACAGAAATCAGATTATGTTTCCACTGCAAAGATGAATTACTTTCTCTGATGAATTTGAAACCAACATGGATAATTATTAGAGAATTGCATGTGTTGACGATAGATTTATGGTTTTGTTATTAATTTTAACCAACATTGATTTTGATGACGAGCCTTGATTTTGATGATGATCCATGATTATGATTTGATTTAGCTTTTTTTTCATCCAACGATGAATTTAGAATATTGAATTGTATTTAGAATTGTTTCAAGAATGTTTTGCTTATGACCAATGTTAAATTGAATTCATGCAAGAGATACTTGATTCAGAAATGAAAAGACACTCGTCTCCGAAGATTGAAAAGATAATTTGTTAGCGTGTTTTAAACTTGACCAACGTTAAGTTTAACTCATGCACGATATTTTTCTTAAAGAGAATGACTTTTAAGCGTGTTTTAATCTTGACCAACTTTGAGTTCAATTCATGCAAGATACTTGTTTCAGAGACAATCTATTTTGAGCATATCCTGATTTTATTTTATTTATGAAGGCTTGAATGACATTATGACCCTCAGAAAGTTGGGGGTCATAGAACCGCCAAATGGGAATGACAACTCCAGATGGCGTGAGAAAGAAGACATGGTGACTGCTCTAAGTGAACTAGAGCTGGCACAACAAAACAACAGCTCCAAGATAGACAACGAGAGGAAGATGATATATTTTCTAATTCATATTCACACTTGCATGTACTGCGAGAAGAAGGAGCACTGTAAGCCTAATTGCCCAAATCTTATCGGGATTCTGTAAGAAAAAGATATTGCTATGAGTAGCAGCGAGAATTGAATTTGCTAATGCAAAAGAATGTCATGTAACAGCCATAAAGAATTTCTTTTAGAATTGATGAGAATTAGATGATGGTTTTGAATGTAAGAGATATTTTATATGTTTCCTCCTTGTGGAGAAACATGATTTTAGATACTATGATATATGAGCACATTCATTGCAATGCATTATTCAGTGTAATAATGAGAATGAGAGTCTCGCCTTCCAACAAGATATGATTTATTTGCTTTCCCTGTGCGATGTTTTGTGAATGAGATAAATGAATGCAAAAGAATGTGAGTCTCACCATCCGATGAGATATACTCTCTTTGCTTTCCTAGTGCAAAGTTGAAAAGACAAAGAAACATCCGTTGCTATAAGCCTACAAGCAAGGAATGATACAGTTCAAAAACTTTTGTCGAAATTATGTCTTTATTGTTTAGGCCACATTTCGAGGGCGAGAATTAGAAATTTTATTTTGATTAAAAAAAATCTCCCCATCTACCAGACTTCATAAAAATAGAATGATGCATTGATTGCATAGAAGAATTTTACGATAGCATGTTTTAAAGACTAAAAAGGAGTAAGATTCAATCGTAGGGGAGTACCACGGTCGTTCATACACCACGTCGACAAGTTTTATGAGCCTTTTGCAAGGTGCCTGCAAGAGAATGAACAAGATGCCCAGTATATGACACCGGGCAAACCTATGAATGGAGGGTATTCAAAACTGCCATTTATACTTTTAATCAGATTCCAAGTACATGAGTACTTAGGATGCCGACTAAGATAAAGAGAAAACCTACGATAAACTATTGCAGTTTGGGGCTATCCATCTGAGACTAAGACTATTTACCCTACCTAAGAGAGATAAGATGAAAAGACAGTGAGTTGCCATTCTATCGGCCATTGACCCTGCTCAAGAGAGATCATATGAGAAGACAGTAAGGTGACATTCCATTGGCAAACCAGAAAACTGAATTGTTTCAATTTTCACTATCAAGATACACATATAAACTACATAGAAACAAGACACTTAGTGTTTCTAGACAATGACAAGATCTGGGGGAGCGTGGTATTCTGAGAAATGAACCTTGAGGAGTAGAGGATGTACATCCTAATTCCGATGGTAGGAGAACCCTATTTCTCGATATCTGCTGAGGTTGCACCTCTGTTTTAGATGGTTGTTGTTGCGACCCCTGCTATGGATGTTGGTTCGCTAAGCATGACAATGAATGAACAAGAATATTTTGACTCACACGGTGTCTGAGCCTCTGGCTCTTACCATGGGTGAGACTATAGCTAATAACCTACCACCAAAGTAGCCAAACACAAATAGAATAAGACATGCTTATAAGAAAGTTAGAGATCAATGATCCCAAATGACTATGAGATATATCTAAGTAAAGATATACCTTTAGAGGGAGATCCCTCTTGGTACGAGAAAGACGTAAGAAGTCCTCACTCTTATAAATGGCTTGACGCGAACTAGATATATGAGTTTGCATTTAGTATGGGACTTAAAATAAATTTCTAAAGGAGCCAAGACAGTAGGCCATTTCTTTTTGGCCTACAAGAATGAGAAAGATTCCAAAAGGAACATAGAAACATAGAACGGATTGTGACAACAGGCTTCACAGAAATAAGAAATTGACTATGGTGAAACATTCTTGTAGTTTTCACCAAAAGACTCCTTTAGAATCATTATGGCACTAGTTGCTTTTTTTTTATTCAGAATTAGATCAAACGGATATCAAGACAATACTACTGAACAGAGAGCTGAAAGAAAACATTTATATTGCTCAACCTATGGGTTTTGTCATGAAAGAAAAGGAAATGATGGGTTGCCGCCTAAAAGGATCCAGTTATGGGTTGAAGCAAGCTTCTAAGTATTAGTACCTAAAGTTTGGATAAGACCATAGAAGGAGGATGATTGCATTTGTGCAAAGATTAAAGAATTGGTGGTAGAACTTCCTAATGCTATATGTGGATTTTATTCTACTACCTAGCAATGATGAGCATTTACTGCTAAAGACAAAGAAATTTCTTGTCCTCGAATCATGATATGAAAGATGTGACATTGGCACCCTGTGTCTTAGGGATTCAAATCCACAAAGACAGAAACAAATGTCCTGAAAAGACATAGTATGCAAGTATGAAATGCAATGTCTGCTCCAATGGTCAAAGGCGATAGATCAGATGAAAGCGTCACAAGAGATAGATCGGATAAAAGTGACATAAGAATATGAGATAGATTAGATCGAATTAATTCCATATGCTTCAATGATCAGAGGCAAAATATGTGCTCGAATATACACTCGTCTTGACTTGACTTTTATGACCGGGATACTTGACAGATATTAGACGAATCTAGGAAAAGCAACCTTGTGATTTTTGCAAGGGACAAAAGACCTCATGATGATTATAGAAATGAGAGATGCCCTAGAGATCTTTGGGCGATAAAGATATAGACTGGATATGGTGTAGAGACATTGTGAAGTCCACATCTGGATATGTGCTTACTCTAGTAGGAGGAGGCATGACATAGAAAAGAGTTGCATATGGTCATTTGTTACATCGTCGACAATGTACAATGAACCTTGTAGCTTATCATGAGGCAACAGGGCAAACAATGTGGTTAAACGATTTTGTACCCGGATTAAGAGTGGTTGACATTATAGAAACACCACTTAAGACACACTACGACAATGAGTTAGCTGTATTGTATTATCACAAGAAGAAGTCAAGTACGGCCGCCAAGCACATTGACATTGAGTTTTATGTTGTGAAGAGAAATTCCAGAATCAGACGATCAAGAATGAGCACATGATAGTTGAGAGGATACTCACGAATCTACTCACTAAGGTATTCCACCCAGAGTGTTTAGAGAACACGCAGCCAGCATTTGGGGTTACTGGAAAACCTACAATAACCTACAATTCTACGATTCTGAATTTAGGGCTATTTGAACAACCGTCTCAAAAGAAAGATAAAGAGAGCATCATTCTAAAATAGATATTGCAGTCAATGAGTTTAATGGCACGTAACTGTCCCCTTCAACGCATTGGTCTCGAAATATTAATAGGGATGAAGCACAGAAGTTAGTTACAGAAACAAGAAAGACCGAGATCAAGGGGAAGAATTTTGGAATTGATCTCGGGATTGGAAGGGAGACGTCCCGACCGAGCCCAGACCTAGAATCAGGCCTTAATCGGAGGCCCAAAATCTCCTAGAGTTGTGGCTCCCTTTCACACCGCGCCACCATAAATAGAGGACCACACCACAGGGGCACGTGAACCAACATTCGTCGGCCCCTCTTCGCACACAGACAGAGGACCGATCTCCTCAGGCGCGAGAGTGAAGGGAAGGCCACTACCACCGTCGCTACTGCGCCATCACCGGCGCTGGACGATGACCTCTGCTGTGGAACTCCATTGCCTACGCGCACCGGTCAAGCCACCTCGCTCATCACCGAATGTATTCTCCTCTCTCCCTCTACATGTCTCCTGTGGACACGATCTCTCATGAACTCACCAAGAACCCTAGTGGTTAAGGACTTCAGGCACTAGATCCACGACCCTCAGATCCTTCAGGTATTTGAGAAAAAACAAATGAACATGTCAATAGACTATGTCGTACAAAATGTTCAAATGTGAAAACTCAAAACAACAAATTTTTAGATCTCATTTAGAAGAATCATCTTCATCCGACATTATACGTAAAAAATATTTTTTTCTAAACCAAAAAGCTCGTAGTAGATTTAGAATAAATTTTTAGCACATGTAATGACTTCAAATGAGAAAACTCAAAACAATAAACTTGTAGATCTCGTCGAGAGCTACAGTTTTGGTATAAGAATCATTTTCATCCGACGTCATATGTAAAAAAAAATTCCAAAAACAGGGCAAAACACAATTGCATTTAGAATGATTTTTTAGCACATCTAAATCACTTTAAATGAAAAAACTCAAAACTACAAAGTTGTAGATCTCATCGAGAGCTATAATTCTCCTATAAAGCTCATCTCCATCCAACATCGAACGAAAAAATACGAATTTTATAAGACGAACAGCTTGCGGCACCATCTGGATGGCCAGGATGGCGTCGTGTCAGACCACTCCAGAACACGCCGTCCAGCTCCGATGTGGCAGATAGATAACCTAATGTAACATATAGATAACCTAATGTAACATATAGATAACCTAATGTTTTGAAATTTTAACATTAGAATATTAAATTTATTAAACTTACTATATGTATTATTAGTAATATATATTCAATTATCATCGCGGGTCAGCAGTAATACTCTGAATTTCCACCAATACTTTTAAATTAATTGGTGGAGAAGGCTAAATGTATGGTCGATGCGCACGCACGTCACAATGTGGTAGTGACGAACTTTCCCTCCGTTTCTGCTTCTACTCAAAAGGTGCAACACACATCCTAGAACGCAATTATTATGGATATACCAAACAACAACATTATATAATTTTTAAATGTTTATTTATCTGTATAATATTATAAACCATGTATTCAGCTTATGAGTCCTTTGCAGCATTGTAATCCCTATACTTTTAACGATGAATAAATCTATTTATCTATATTTTAAAGCCATATATTTTTTTACAAAAACAAAAAAGCATGTACAAGACGAAAAATAGACAATAGCAACACAGTTAAAATGCTTAAAAGTATTGGCTAAAACTGCCTATCTAAGTACCTATATCACAAAAACGTATTGTGTACACTGTACAGTTCTTTAGACATCTATATTTATCAATTATCATGAACTCCGCTCTAGTTCCTCAAACAGTTGCTTGCTTATCCCAGCTCAGTACCGCTAGCAAAGAACAATAAGTATTTTTTTAGAACTTTTAAGTAAAGTTTTGAAAACTCATGAGCAAGAACATTTTTCTGCGAATGGCTGACTTAAGGAGGCTTCCACAACACATGCACACGGCGTTGGATCAACTATGAACGGTGAATGGATGCATGCGTGTATACATTGATAAAATCACGGGTGGCCATAATTAAAGCCATTACCTTAACTGATCCTAATGACGCTTTGCTTAGACGCAACCGCTGTCAGTTAATCACCACCCTAGTACACGACTAATCAACGCCTAATCACCCTGCCAAATCCGGAACCAGCGAACGGGCCCGCTCGTGCCGCCACCGCGAAAAGGCGCGAAGCAGCATCACCCCCTCCCCCTCTCCGCACCGCATCGCGGCTTCCCGTCTTCCCGCGAGGCGACGCCATCCTTCGCCCCGGTTCCACGGCTCGAACCGCATTCGCATCCGATCCCGGCCGGCTGCTCTATACATTGGGCAGGCCGCCCGGGCCGCTGATGGAGGCGGGGGAGGGGGGCGGCGAGGGCCAGGGATCAGGGCCCGGGACGGCGTCGGCGGCGGCGATGGAGGCCAGGGGGAAGGCCAAGAGGGACGGGGTGGTGAAGGAGGTGATACGGCTCGAGCGCGAGTCCGTCATCCCCATCCTCAAGCCCAAGCTCGTCATGAAGCTCGCCTACCTCATCGGTATCGATCTGAGAGACTGAAACCCGTCCGCCGCTTCCTGCCTCCTGTTTCTTGGTCTCGTTTGGTTCGATCCTTGCGCAGCATGCATTTGTTCTGATCCTGTTGGATTGGACGCCGCGTTTCATGGGAACCGGGAATTGTTGACTGTTTGACACCCCCGTTGTGTGTCTGCCTCGAGCCTCGTTGTGTGATCATTTGGTTAGTTTTTTTTTTCTTGGCGTTGTGGCATCCGGTTCTGGAGGTGTTGGTCGGCATGAGTTGTGTTGGAAGAAAATCGTACATATGTGCGGTTCTGGGGGCTTAGATTCGTCATGTCGTCTGTTCCCGTGATTTTCACTCATCTATGGATTCGTCATTACTGTTTTTACGTAAAATCTGCCAGTTTTTTCTTGCATCGACTATACATAATGAAATGACACTTAGCTCCCCTATGTTGTTCGAGAAAAAGGTTGTCTAATAGTCCTTAATGTTTATTTTATAGTAAATAATGTGCCTTTTATTTTCTGAAAAAAGAAACTCTGCGAGTTACTTTTCCATGTTAATCCTTATACTATCTGGAATTCTGAAATTGGCCCTATGATTTAGTTTACCTTGCAGTAATGCACAAATTCTCCTGATTTATTCTTCAGAGCGTGATAACGACCGTGTTGAGTTCATGAAGCTATGTAAGAGGGTGGAGTACACAATCCGTGCTTGGTATCTTCTGCAATTTGATGATCTAATGGTTTGTACCTATTTTTCCTATTCATCTTTTACAGTCCAAGTTGGCCATGTTTCATGATTTTTTTTGGTCATGGTGCAGCAATTGTACGCCTTATTTGATCCTGTCAACGGTGAGAAGTGTTTGGAGCAGCAGGGCTTGACGTTTAATGAGCTTGATACTCTAGAACTCAATTTCTTAACCTACATTTTTCAGGTTTGCCCATGTTATATTCCTTTTGTTAGTTGAGATTTTTTACAATAATAAATTGTATTATATCTGTTCCAATTACAATGTGTGATCTTAAGTAGATTATGGAAAAGAGCAACTTCAAGTTGTTATCAGACGAAGAGTATGAGGTCGCACAGTCTGGTCAGTACCTTTTGAACCTCCCGATAAAGGTTGATGAATCAAAGGTATAACGTCGCTTTTATATAATTTTCAAAATGTATGCAAACATAGCAATCTATGTTACTTTCAACAAGCTAATTGAACAAATTGTAGGTAGACAGCAAATTATTAACTAGGTACTTCGAGGCGCACCCACATGACCATCTACCATCATTCGCTAATAAGGTATTTGCACTCTCTACTGTTCAATGAGTCTGCTAGCCATCTTTCCTACTTAAACTGTGCAACTACTTTTTTTAATTATGCCAACGATTATGAAACTGCATGCCACGCGAAAATAGGGAAAATAGTTTGTTCTCCTTTTTTGTGACAAATATACTTCTCTTTTGTAGTGCATGATAGTGCCTTAGTAGTTATTTTCGCATCAACCACATCTTTGCAGTATATTATCTTCCGCCGGGGCATTGGAATTGATCGGACAACTGACTACTTCTTCTTGGAGAAAGTGGATGTCATCATATCTCGAGCATGGAGGTCATTGCTCCGAGTCACAAGGTGTAACATGTCGATATAAACTTCTTTTCTCTCTTGGACAGATCAAGTATTCTCTTCCTTTTTTATTACTGAACGTGATGGTTTCCCATTGATAATGCATCATTCAGGATCGATAGATTGTTCTCAAAGAGACGAGTACCGTCAAAAAAAGACACAAAGAAGACGGACGAAATTAATGATGATGTCGAAGAGCCGGACCTCTATGTTGAGCGTGTTCGTCTGGAGAGAATGGAGCTGAGGTTGTAGATTAGGGCTTGTCTTCACAGGAAATTGGGTAAAGTAAAACTAAAATTGTTTTCTGATGTGTGTTATATTCCACTTTTATGGCAGCATAAAGAATCTATTAAGAAAAATGACAATTCAAGAGCCTACATTTGAAAGGATGATCGTGGTGTATAGGTAGGTAATTGAGTAATTCTTTATAGGTCGTCATTTCCTTTAGCCTTCTTAAATTGCCTTACCTTTTGAGTTGACACACCGGTATAGTTGCTTATTCTAATAATTACTTTATAGGAAGGCTAGCACGGAAAGCAAGCCAGATCGAGGGATATTTGTAAAGCACTTCAAGCACATTCCAATGGCCGATATGGAGTTAGTCCTGGTAAGAAATAAACATCGGTTCCAATGGCCGATATGGAGTTAGTCCTGGCCGATTTTGGCATGTTCTATTTCTTCGCCTAGTATCTGTCATCAGTATGTATTTGTTTTTTAGCCAGAGAAGAAGAACCCTTCTTTAACACCAATGGACTGGGTCACATTTATAATCTCTGCTGTTATTGGTTTGGTACGTCTCTGATGCTTTCAACATTAAACGTGCTGCTTATTTTACCTTCAATCATATGACTAGTGTTTTCCTTTCAGGTGACTCTAATAAGTTCTCTAGAAATGCCAAAGGCTGACATATGGGTTGTCACAGCTATCGTATCTGGTCTGATTGGATACTGTGCAAAGATCTACTTCACGTAAGTGATCTAATCTATAATACCTTGTAAGAAAACTTTGTTACGTCTGAACTCTGAAGGGAAGTCCATGAAGGAATGTTACATCTACCATTGCAACTTGGTCAAATTCCTGGTACTACGACAGTGATGTATGATGGTTCTCTTATTCCAAACAGATTCCAAGCAAATATGGTCACATACCAAAACTTGATTACAAAGTCAATGTATGACAAGCAACTTGATAGTGGGAAAGGAACACTTCTTCACTTGTGTGATGATGTGATCCAACAAGAAGTATGCAAGCCTCACTATGTCCTTGATAATTATAACTTGGCTTGTGTGTGCCATTGATGTATCCGTAAACTTCATTGCAGGTTAAGGAGGTTATCATTTCTTACTTTATTTTGATGGAGCAAGGAAAGGCCACTGTACAGGTAAGCTGTAAGCATATCTCACTATTTCCCTGTATTGCTGACATTTCTGCCACCATCATGTGCAAGAGAAGTCCCGCTTGCTCAGTTGTTGTGTTTGTTCCTTTTTCACATATTATAAGACTTGCAGGCTGTTAAGAATATGATTATACTGTAAGTTTTAATGTCCGTTCACTGCTAAGGAAAATTTTGATCTTAGTGGGCTTGTTGCAAAACTCTTAGAGAGGGCATCTTTAAATAAATTTATGAAAGGAAGTTGTAGTTGGTTACGTGTTACTAGGACTATTGACAAATGATTTGCTGATATTGCTGTATTTATCATCCTGCCAGGATCTTGATTTACGTTGTGAACAGCTCATCAAGGAAGAGTTTGGTATTGAGTGCAACTTTGACGTTGTGGATGCTGTAAAGAAGCTAGAGAAACTCGGTATTGTTTCTCGGGTATGTTCAGTCTCAATTCCTGTAAACTACTCGTATACATTATCAAACCATAAAAAACAGAAGGAATGCCAGTACATGTCACATCTTCGAGTAAACTTTAAAGCTGACTAATGCAAATCGCCAAATATCAGAAGTATCTGTCCAGACTAGTCTTTGTATAATCATTGACCAGTGCATTTTCTTTTTATATTTTGGTATGGTCTGCTGGTTAAAAGATTTTAGAACTCAGAACTGGTCAATTGTAAGTCCTTACAATAGTTCTCTACTCAGGACTCGATTGGAAGGATCTTATGTGTTCCGTTGAAGCGTGCAAATGAGATCATAGGCACAACTACTGAAGAAATGGTGATCCGAGCTCAGCAAGCCTCATCTGGTTCATAAGCTACATGGTGTGTGAAGAGTGACAATTGCTTCTTTATGGCAAGATTTTGCGTCGTGCTGGTCCTATCTTCTGTGCAGTTTGTCTAGTGTATTAGTATATGATATGATAACCTCAAATGTAGCCTGCATTATTCTTTCATTTGTTCATTTGTTTGTAAACAAGAATGATATCTTCCTTTCTACACAGTACGAGAAGTAAACTGTACAGTTTAGTATTGACAGGATTTCGCCCGATGGTAGTCAGCATTGCTTTCCACCGTGCATGGCCCTTTAATTTTGCTGAACATGCTACCTTTAGTTATTCACCGACGTGAGCCGTGAACTTCTATTCGATAGACCTTTTTTGAATTTTCTGTGGGGAGCGTTTCTTTAGGATAAACTTTAAAGAGAAACCAACTTCCGGAGGATTCTCTCCATTCAGCCTGAACAAGACAAATAGTTTGATGATAAAACAACTCACAAGAAAATAGTTGACCTCATATTTAATAGTATTATTATTTAAAAACAGAAAGCATATCAGACATTTTAGTTATGGCAAACAAAACAAGACGAATTCTGACAGCTTGCTCCTGACGAGGTTTCGTAATCAGGACCAAAAAACGATACAAAATGGTTTACCTCTTGCTTGAGGATGTAGAATCAATACTCAACTTATCACAATCCTGTTGACTCAAATAATACAGTTTCTACTGGAACTCTCACAATGCTGGGATGCAAGAGCAACACTTAAAACATTCATAGTTCACAGCTCTTACATTGCAGGAATGTAACTAAGTATTGAACTTGCAACAGAATTTCAGTGCCACGACTATCATGCCAACATAAATGTCTCAGTGTGGAGCTTATGTAATAAATTTATGCCGTACCAGTAATTACCAATTAAATAAAGTCTGATCTAGTGCAATAATCATCACTCGCAATGACATATTCAAAATATAAGGCTACTCATCAGTCAGGATTGCTTGCACCAATGGCTTCTTTACACGAAACTACCATTTTGTAATATACATAGCCTTCAGAAACTGCAGGACTAGAACTGATGAAAATGAACCAAGGAAACAAAAAATTATTTCTTTCAGACAATGACCATCTCCGACGGCTTAGGTAAAAAGATTGCCAAACACTATTTCAACCGTCTCCTTCTCAGTCTACAGTACGCTATATTGTCATTTTGTACTATAAACAGTCCATTTGAGCAACCTACCGGAGACAGTCTGATCTTTGTCCACACTTCTCAATAGTTAAGTTTCAGTGCAAATGATTCAATGATTGCCATCACTGAGACTGACTTTCCAGTACAAAACCAAGACGATACCTGGAATCGCCAGGAACAGAGCAGGAGTACCAGTGGTTCTCACTGGGGTTTGAGAAATACACACAGCATTATTAACAAAGATCCACAATTACAAGCTGATTCTCCAATCATTTCAGCAAACTTCACACATGCCTGTCACAGTTTAATTTATTTTTATTCTACACAAACACAGAACAAAAGGCGGGGAGGGGGCAGAATTTTATTTAGGACATAAAATTGTCATCCCTATATCAAGCAGCTTATCACTGATTTCCGTACTTTGGTCCATCTTTGCCTTTCTTTATGTCGTCCCATCCTCTCACCCATGGCTGACCTGGTGTTGATCGGGTTTCGGGAGATGCGTGTTTGGTCAAGTTATCTGCGACCTTTGATTTGATGGCAGCAAACACCTATTTGAACATGAATTGTCCGGTAAAGAAGCAGCTTTTCCGAGAACAAGAAACTCTAAAGTGAACACAAAGGGAGCAGAACAGTAGTTGTGGAATGTCATACTGGGTTAGAATTCAGATCCTCTGGTGGCTGCTCCTGACCAGTAAGCCATTTCCACAGATCTGGGTTTTCCTGGGGAATCAAACAATCCTGGAATTAGAATGCATACAAAATTCAAACAGTACTTAAATAAGAAAATTCTTGATAACTAGAGGACAAGAACGTAGCTATCATTGGCTATGGCACTTCCAAATGTCCTGAGTAATATCGAACTAGGTTTTGGAAGCAAATATCAGCCTAGAGAATGGAATTTGTGAATTGTGATTAATGGCCAGATGTTAAGGCACATAATTTCTAACCTGATAAACTACAGGTACTCTGATTGGATACTTTCTAGGAAAAGAACAACACTGATAGGTGTTGCTGGGATGATTCTTTTGGACCTACCAGCGGCCCTGGTCCAGTGACAACTGAAGCAGTATTATTGAATGAAGTTCTCAAATTAGCAAGAAACTATGAAAAAATGTCTAACTTTCTAATTAATATTTGAAATTGTGAAGGCCCATCAAATTAAGCAATAGTCCCTAAGCAATAAGGTGTGCGTCCTTCGTGAATGAACAAAGCTCCAGCTTTTTTTTCTGTCGATTTAAAGTTCAAAATGTCAATGTTACAGCAACAAGGCAATTCATGAGCACGCAAACTATGCCGTTACAATTTCCCCCCTCCTTTCAGCATAATGTAGAGGCGCTGAAATTCAGGGAGAGCTATATCCCCTAAACAAGAGCACCTGGTAGGCGGCAAGCAACTGCTCTTCATTTTTAAAAGAGTTGAACAAACATGATCCAACATGAATCATAAATTAATACCAAAACTCTTATACAGTGTGACCATAACGTAAGAGCTTCTATAATCACCGGATGCTTTTAAAATTTTCCTCCTCAAGCAAGCAAAACATAGGAGAGCCGACCCAAAGAGCATGGACTTCTTTGTAGTTACAAAATCCAATATTCCCCGAATCGTTGCTTCTCCTTGTCTAAACTATCTTTAATTATTCAACTGCTGAAGCAATTCCTACCACAGATAACCCAGGACGCAACAAAGCCATGAAGGAGCAGGGATTGGTCGGCCACAGGGAGGAGAGCTTACGAGGTCCAGCACTTGCAGGAGGGCGCGGATGTTGGGCTCGTCCATGGTGCGCACGTGCTGCTCGACCCAGCTCCCTAGCACGAGGTCGAGCTCCAGGAACCCCCGCTGCTTGCTCCGGTACACCAGCCTGCACAGCGCCGCGCACCCGCAGGCCGCGGCGCGGTGAGTCACAGCTCAACAAAAGAGGGCACAAGACAAACGAAATCTCGAGGCGCGAGACGTGACCGGCGGCACGGGCACGGACACGCACCTGTTGAGGAGGCGGCGGCGGCTCTCGTCCGAGGAGAGGTCGATGGTGGTGGTGGCGGCGTTCTGCTGGGAGGTCGTGGGGGTCGGGGTGGTGGTGGAGAAGGCGGGGAGGAGGCGGCGAGCGGAGGCTGCGGCGGGGCCGGCGGGCGAGGGGAGCACGCGGCGCAGGTGGAGCGCGCGGCGGAGCAGCGTGGCCGCCATGGCTGCTTGGCTCGCCGCGGCGAGAGAGAGATCGGCCGATGGCGAGCGAGACGGGGAGGAGGAAGGCCGGACGTGGCTGCTGGATGGCCCCGAAACGCTGCGGGCTCTTTAATGGGCCGGGCCGGGCCGGGCTAGGTGAGGTGAGCCTGTGCGACCGTGGGAGAAGGTGGACGTGGAGGCGTGGCGCGTGGGTGACGGGAAAGTGCAGCAGCGCTTTCGGTCGGGCTGGGAGAACCGGAAGCAGCGGCGCACCTAGGATTTTTAAAACTCTGGACAGATCTAATATTTAAAAAAATATATTGTATTTTTGATATAAGAAAAAAAGATAATTGTTTCATTAAAACACTAAAATTAATTGTGTTTGAAAATTTCTATCAAAAAATCATATTAATGGGTTGTGTCACATCCTTCAGATATGCTCCCCTAACTTCTTAAAATTCATGAGCATACTGATAGGTTTGATGCATCACAAATGATGTAGAATTAAATTCGGTTGGTGGGTTACTGCATTTATTAAATTTAGTTAAGTCTCTGGATAAATCGTTATTGCTTTACATGGATTGCATTATTTAGTTGAGTCTCTGGATAAATTGCTGCTGCTTCACATGGATTGTCCAGTGCTTTAAGCCGTTACGTTGTCTGGACATGTAAACGTAGCTTCTCTTGTACTGGCAGAAGAGCCCGAGCGCTTGCCCGGCCTTGCCCATGACCAGACGCCGAGAGAAGATGACAGCTGAGGTTTGCAAATCTGTTGCTTTTTATTTAATGGAGTTCAAAAAATATTTATTTCTTCTCATATAAGTCCAGTCCTGGCCTCCTTTGAAATGGAAACCGCCTTCTCCTGATTGTTATAAAATTAATGTGGATGTATCTTTTAACCCCGGAACAATGACAGGAGGACGGGGATTTGTGACACGCGGCTGCATTGGAATTTTTTTTTAAAGGGGTGCTGGCAATTTTCTTCGCGTCGCTAATGCTCTGCAGGCCGAGGCTTTGGCGATCTTAAAAACTATTGAACGGGTGGCTGATTTAGGCATGAATAGAGTTATTCTAAGCAGGGCGGAGGACCCCATGTGGCAAGATACGGCGCTCGCCATACCTCGATTCCACCACCGAGTAAGACTGAATTGCCGGTCGTCCAATCCTATCAGGAGTCTGTTATGGTTGTTGGCCGCTGACTGCTCTGGCCGGATGAAAAACAAACTGGAAAGAAGACATCTCCAACCGCTATTTGGGCCACTGCTAATGGGCTTCTCCATCCCATGTTTCTTTTACCCAGTCATGTGGCAGGAAATTGTAACTATGTAGCTGATAGGCTAGTTGCCCATGGGACAAGTGATGTAAATCCTGATTCATGTGTGTTTATGTGCTAGGCCCCTGTTATTTTCTTGAACTAGTATCTGGCGATATACTAGCCTGAGAGTAATGGAAGGTTTCTTTTTCTTTTAAAAAAAGTCCAACAGTTTTAGACGTAAAAAAATAGAGCTTAAATATAAATATAGACGATAAGATGCATAATTTGTTGGAGTCAACCTTATGGGCGGAATTGGGGAGGGCTTGTAGCGCACTGCCCACCGCAGTTCAAGTTCTCGACTCATCGGTCTTGCGGCTTGTGTTCCTCTAGATGTAAGTACCTTCCGCACTCTGTGAGTGTGTGTGGCGTAGGTGCGTATGGTGTGTGTGTAAAATTCAAATACTACAACTCCTATTTGAAGCATTGAGGATAAAAAAACATAATGGGATTGCGGCATGGGCGCACATAGGGCGGGCAAATAAGTCACGTGGACGAAGCCATGCTGCGCCGAGACACGCAAGCGAGTGCTGCCATTGACCCACTAACGTAGGCTATCCGCACTGTTGTTTCTCTACATTTTAGTCAAGTCAATAAGATTTTCACTCGCCACCCCTGTTTAGTCTATATGTTTCCCTCATATCAAACTAAATAACATTGTGTACCTTGCATGCATGTAGTGTGGAGGGCATCTGCATGCAGCCTACAGAACCTTGCATGTACGCATGCAAATGGCAGGTTGTCTCTACTCTATTGTGCATGGCAGGGCCGGTAACTTTGGCGTTCATCGTATGTGCATGTTGCTCATATATCATGTTGTAAGTGGACATGGACATGAGCATATTTTCTGCACGCAGCTCTTGCAAAACTTGGTTTTTGAGTGCATTTTGAACAGCAGAACAAATGTCCGGGGCCTCTGCCTTGCATGCCTACCTTTGCTCATGCTTGTTCTTCCCCCATCAGAACATAAGAATCTTTTGCACATATATATATGCTCCTTCACTCACGAAGCATATATTCTCCCCACAAGCTCTTGTATGTGTGCTACTTCACAGTCACCGCATTTATCTCCACTCTCTCCTAGCACATATTCCTACTAGCGCACACAAGCAATGGCTGCCTACCCCAGCTCAAGATCGTTGGCAAAGTATTAGAGGAGGAAGAAGAGGATGGCTTCACCATCATGGTTGAGGATGACGGTGAGTTTGTTGTGGAGTCAACTACCGGAGAAATAGCTTTCAGTCCTAGCAATAGGTACCGAAACAAGTTGTAACCGGCATAGATGAAAGATTTAGTACCGATTGAAAAGGTTCCAGCTCCTGGAGAGGTTTTAGTATGGGTTCGTGTTACGAAACGGTACTAAAGGGTACCGGTTGGCAACCGGTACTAAAGCATCTCTAACCGGTACTAAAGCCTTCTGAGCACTTCAAATAAAAGAATAGTAGCATCTGTGTGGTCATATGGGAATGTGTGGTGTGTAGGGGTAAGAAGGGATTGCACGTGAACCTAGGTGTTGTTTGGTTCGACCCTTTTTACCCATAATCACTTCACGGCGTGAACGGCGTGAATGGATTGCTTTGCTGTGAATGGATTGCGTTGTTTTATGTTTGGGAGAGTCAGTCCACAATGGATCGCGGCGGGATGAGACCCCAACCAGTAGAAACTCGATGCTGCTCCCTGCGGGCATTATCCGATCCCACATCTTTGTATGATTGCTACCACACGCTAATTTATCGCGAGTTCGCGACTCCCTCGTAAGCGGTTGGCCCGCTTTGCGGCGTTGCTGCTCCTAACCAAACAAATGACGGCAATGATTCAATGGTAATCGATAGCGCCAGCAATCATTTCCATTACCGTTACCACTCCATTAACTGAACTAAACAGCACCCTATAGGTCTTGTTCGAGCCCCAAGGGATAAATCTTTTTTACCTTTATTACGAGCTTTAGTACCTGTTTCTATAGAGCACTTGTACTGATTCTGTAGTAGAAGGGTTTTCCAACCGGTACTGATCAAGCTTTTTTCTCCAGTAATGAGTTGGTCTCAATAGAGGAGGCAGGGTCTCAACATTGGGGTGACAAGGAAATCCGGCCAAGTGGCCATATGAGGGTTCACGAGGACTACTTCGCCGAGAAGCTTGTCTACAACGAGTTCCAGTTTCGTAGAAGATATGGCAACAATGGCAAACACAGGATTGCCTACGATGAGTGAACTTATAACATATATTGATTTGCAGGTAGAGATAGCATTGGGGAATTCCCCATCAGGGGTTGCTTCCCCATCCCCATCCCCGTGAGGACTAAAAATCCCCGTCCCTATCCCCGCGAACTATCACAAGGAATGTTTTCTCCGCATCCACGTCCTCGGCGGGGAATATGTACCCAATGGGGTCCCTGTCCCCGCGAATTCATATGAACTTTGTTTACATCACAATCACAGACTCGTGGTCACAGTTTAGAAATTCACATGGAGATCATCACATTTAGATCAAGGTTTTGTAGTCATTGATTGCAGATTACAACATAGAAGAGATAGAAAAATCGAATAAGTTTAATCCTAGTTTAGAATAGGGTAACCAAATCCTCCACAGAACAAAAGAATTCGACATTATGGATTCACCCATCAAAAAAGCACCATGACCTGTAACCACAAACTCACACATGATGTATCTAACTAATAATAAGAAAAAGAAAGGAAATATGCTAATCTTGATGCGGCTCCATATTTGGATCTACATGCGTCATCAGGTGGCTGGTGGCCGGCCGTGCGCACTGCGCAGCCATCATTGTTGTGCATCATGCCGTGCACGGCGGTGTCCCATCGCAGTGCATCCACATCGGCCGCCAGCGTTGCAAGTCATGCCTTGCATAGATGCGTGTTGTCACTCGTAGGAGAGGGAGTCCTATGGCAGTGTTGGGGGGTGCTTGTTGCGGCGGCTAGAGGAGAGGGAAGCAGAAAGGCAGCAATGAGTTTGGACAGTTAGGGTTACATATACTAATATATACTCTGGCCGGAATGGGCTTTGGTGGGCTGATTGGAGTTGGATCTTCAAACATGTGTATTCTGGGCTAAGGCTGGAGGAGGAGTGATGGGCCAAATTGTGTCTTACATAGTAAAGTCGGCCTTAAAATTCATCTAACGGGGATCCCCACGGGGCACAGGGACAGGGGATGGTGCCCTGTACCCATCCCCGCTAGACCCGACGGGGGGTAGGGAATCGGGGATCGGGTGCACGTTGACATCTCTATTTGTAGGTTTCATATGTGACAGCGTGTAGTAGAACACCTAATCAACGCTGTCACCACCATCAACCCATACTTCACAAACAAGGAGGATGCCTGCATCTAGCAACCTTAACGGATCATCGTAAGGTTATTGCATCCCTCCATATTCTTGTTTATGGATTGTCTGTCAATGTCGTAGATGAGTACGTGCGTATTGGTGAGTCCAGGCACAATAAACTTTGTAACACTTAGGCTATTTTTAGAGGGAGTTTCATTCTCGTTAAATAAGGTGTCATATCAGCAATTTTGATGATGTAGTAATGCATTAATGAAGAAAGAGATGAAATAAGTTTCATCGTCTACATTGTGTTGCACCAAAATACTGGCGGTGAGGTTCAGGCACAGAGCACACGAGAGCCGGGAATCGCGCTACTGCTGCACTCATCTCCCTGTCGTGCGGCTTCGATCGGCTTTCAGTGGGGAAGCCGATCTTGGTCGTGCGTGGTGATGCGGGCGTGCCACCTGGGTTAACCTAATAGCCAGGAATGTTGGATGGATGCAGCGATTGGCTCCGGTTCTCCCTATAAAGCGTACACAACAGACTTAAACGTCAAGTTCCTGCCTGATCGCTAGGATCGGCAACCACGAGATGTCACGTACTCCAGTCAGCCAATGCAGAAACATCGGATAGCCCATCGAGCCTGCATGAATAGATAGAGTAAAAATTACGACATGTACAAATTATGACAATGTATAGCTAGGTGCTCGAGCTACGCTGATCTATCAGTAGGTTGCGTGCACACGCTACAGCAGCATGTCGTGGATTGTAACAAACGATTAGATAGTGTAAAACGAACTACATAAAGATCGATCTACTACATGAAGCATAGATAGATAAAATAGACCAATAACATACAAGATAACTAGTGAATCACGTTAACTGCGAAGCTTAGTACGAGATTTATTAGAATAAATACAAGACACCAAGCAGCCATGACACAATCTACCGGAGAAAATATTAAAGCATATTGATGTCACGCGGGATAACTAGCACTTCTCCTGATGCGCTAAAAAAAATATATGCTCCACTGTCGGCCGACCACATGGACCGGCCTCAGCTTCTCCCATGCAGACGCTGCTTGGTCTTTGTATCTATCAGGAGACGATGATCTCGATCGGCCATCTTGTTGACGCTTGAGTGTTGCCTGCACACCAGACGAAGATGAACTGACAAAATAATATTTGAATATTAGCCGATGCCGGGCGTAGTTGGTTCTGAATGCCCCATTGTTTTAGCAATTCCCATTGACTCCGGACGTATTTGGACGTGGTTTTGGTGGCATTGGAAAGCTTATCTCCTTAGCCGTACATATGTAGAACGCACCAAACAGAGTCCGTAAGCGACCTGGGTGTCCGTTTTTGTACGTACCATCTCTGCAGTCCGAACTGGCTTCGCGAATAAATTGATTTTCTACACAAAAGAGCCGATAGCATTCAATATTGGCTGATGTGCATGTCCTTTTAAAAGAGCTGATAGCACTCAATATCAGCTGATATGCATGTCCCTTTTTTTAGCAAAAGAGCCGATAGCATTGAACATTGGCTGATGCGCATATCTCCTTTTTTTGTCATCTCTGGTTGATTGGCTGACGCAGCTGTGCCCATCGTGTCAAATATTGGCTGACGTAAGTGCGTATGTTTTTCTCCAGCAACAGAGCCGATGGCAGATCTCTCAGGCAGATAATTTCCCCTAGCACGTACCTAAGAGCTAAGAGTTTGAACAATTGTTCCCCAAAATTATCCCAGGCTTCATCCAGCTGATCATATCCAATCGGGTATTGAACATCTTCCTCATGGCTTCGGATTTTTTTTCCTCCAGCAAAACTGATTTTTCAAGAGTATGCTTGTTGTAATACCATCATCGGCTGAAAAAATCGGTTCTTTCTGCCATCCGAACAAGATAAAATGTTTTTATCCAAGCCAATTCTTTCTGTTGCAAATCGACCCTGCCGTTGTTGCTCGTTCTTCATGTCTTGCCTGCTGTTGTTGTAGATAATAAATCGGCTCTATCTGCTTCCCGAGTAAAATAAAATATTTTTTACCTGAGCCAATTTTTCTTATTGACTTACAAAGATGTACGCCGTCTGACTTCTAATCATGCAGAAGGTGGGGTCCCACCAGGCGTGACAAAAGTGTGTTGCACCCAAATACTAGCGGAGAGGTTTAGACGTAGAGCACACGGGAGTCGGGGATCGCGCTGCTGCTGCACTCATCTCCCTATCGTGCGGCTCCTAGTCGTACGTGGTGATGCGGACGTGCCACCTGGCTTGATCTTGCAGCAAGGAAGGTCAGGTGATCGCGGCTGTTGGCTCCTGTTCTTCATGTAAAGCGTACACAACAAATTTAAACGTTAAGTTCCTGCCTGATCGCTAGGATCGGCAACCACGGAATGTCGTGTACTCCAGTCAGCTAATGCAGAAACATTGGATAGCCCGTCGAGCGTGCATGAATAAATAGAGTAAAAGCCAAAATCTCGTCAAAAATGAGTAAATATAATGCCCTAACTAAAAATATGATATAACATATCTTCATAGTTAAATCGGCTTCAAACCAGCACATCCAAAGAAGTCCATCTAAGTAAACAGGTACAAATTACGATGTGTATAGCTAGGGTGCTCAAGCTACGCTGATCTATCGGCAGGTCGCATGCACACGCTGCAGTGGCATGTCGTAGATTGTAACAAGTGATTGCGTAGCGTAAAACAAACTGCATAAAGATCGATCTACTACATGAAGCATAGATAGATAAAACAGATCGATAACATGCAAGATAAGATAACCAGTGAATCACGTCAATTGCGAAGCTTAGTACGGGATTCACGGGATAAACACAAAACACCAAGCAACCACAACACAATCTACCAGAGAAAACATTAAAGCATGTCAATGTCATACGGGATAACTAGCGACCCTTGCCATAAAAAACGCTTCAGTACAAGGTTTGCCATAGATCCGGTAAACGCTTCGTTGCCCTAGCCGATCCGGATGAACCCGCTAGGGCAACATAGCGCTTAACTTGAGAAAATAAACCTAGGAGCCAATGTGGCGATACGCCGAGAGTTGATGAATGAAGTACGAGCTGTTTGAGAATGTAATACCGTCGTTACTTTATTACGATCAAAGGGTTACATATTTATAGTGCGAAGATTTAACTCTCAAGGCAAACCTTTCCTAGATAAACTCAAACTCTTTCCTATACTAATAGATTACAACTTAATAAGGACTCTAATACTAGATAACGTGATCTGGACTCTTCCTTCCACCGGTCCGGATCTTCGTGAAGGTTCCAAATATCAGCCGAAACATGCTGTATAAATCCTAGCAGATTCTGTCTGTCCTATTGTTTCAGCAATTTCTATGGACTTCGAGCGTATTTGGACATGATTTTGATTGCGTTGGAAAGCTTACCTCCTTAGATTTCCATCCATACATAGAACGTTCAAAACGAAGTCCGTATGTGCCCTGGGCGCCCGTTTCGCGAATAAATCGGTCTTCCACATGAGTTGGGCCTTAAGCATAAAACCACTATATTTAGCCAAATTTGAATAAATATACTAAATTAATGCTAATCGTCCATGGTGATAACACCCTGTTACCTACATAGATTGTGTCTTGCATGTTGCATATGAAACCGCAGAGAATGAAACTATGCATTCTCTGTGATAATCTCCTCTAGTTTATGTGGCACATTGGAAACATAAATATGAAACCTTCCATTGAAAATGACCTTAGTCTATCATCTATGTATTCAAGGATTACTACCTACGTGCCTAGATGCAAATGATGTTGCTAGTCTACTACAGACTGGTGAGGACCGTGAGGGTTTTCAGGGAGTTAGGTAGCATCGATTGCAATTATTGGGAGTGGAAGAACTGTCCAACTGCATGGAAAGGGACGTTCATAGGTCACGGTAAGCAACCATGATGCTAGAGGCTATCACTTATAAGGACTTGCACATCTGGCATGCTCACTTTTGCATGTCAGGTAGTAACAACTACGTTAACATGCTTCATAGGTCACATGTGTTCTCTTGGTATCTGAGGGGTCAAGCCACTCATGTCTCATTTGTTGCTAATGGGAACACATATAACATGGGCTACTATCTTGCTGATGGGGGTTACCTAGAATGGCCTGCTTTTGTTAAGACCGTTCGGCACCACAGCGAGACAAAGGCCAAGCACTTTTCCAAGGGGACTAGATTCCTATAACGTTTGAGAATGGTAAATCATACATGTATGTACACCTAGTATACATATGATGTAAATTGTTTACATTATATGTATACCAAGTGTACACATATTTATGATTTGTACTAATTTTCAATATCGCATGGTACATATATATTTCTCTTTACGTATAATTTTATAAAACAATAAAATATACTAACTCCAGATTTTTTATTTGACACTAGGACCTGAAAACTTAGTTCATTTTGCATTACACTTGTTGTCGAAAACAGCATTTATAAAGTATGGAGAGACTATTAGTTTTGAATATTGAAATCTCATTCCCCACAAACTTTGTCTTACACTAGTTCTAATTTGGTACACACGAAATAATTACTGCCTATGCAGAATTAGTGGGTACCCATTTTCTCTGGCTCATAAAAAACAAAGCAAGAACCCATAGACAAAATGTAGAGCCAGAGGTGGGTTGGTGAAAAATAGGTGCTCCATGAAACATCTCAAATGACAGTTTAAACATGGGTTCATATGTAGGCGACTGCACCGTGCAGTCGTTACTAACACATGGCCCACCCCCAATGTTCAATGATTTAGCATTGCAATGGGAGATGATATTCGTTCAGTCTTGCGCTTTTGTGGAGTGTGTATATTTTTTGATAGAGTAAAATGCTTGCGTGGTGCTTGAAATTGGCATCTTGTGTTAACTAGGGCCTTGATCTCAGAGAAACCAGAAATTGCAGTTTAGGGGACCTAGAGACAATATTCGTATAGTCCTGCGCTTTTGTGGAGTGTGTATATCGTTTGATAGAGTAAAAAGCATGCGCGGTGCTTGAACTTGGCACCTCGTATTAACTAGGTCGTCGAATTCAGAGAAACCAAAAATCTAGGTCACCAAAACTTAAAAAACCATGTCACCTAGATCCTAACATTGCTTGAGTGTCACTCGGCTCCCAAAACCACCAATCTACTCGTTGACTATGCATTGACCATGATTTTTTGAGTAAGAACCCAAAATTTTGGTCCTTGAAATTTGCTCGAGTGTCTGTCGGGTCATAAAATCACCAATCCACACGTTTGACTGCGTTGTCCATAATTTTGTTAGTAGGGTCCACTTGTCAGGCCCACATTTTTTTCTGACTACGACATGCAATGCGAGGCCGCTTGTGAGTAAAATAATTTTTAATTTTCCATTCATCACTAATGTCTCCTACCATTGGCAATTATGAGTAGGTGCGAGCGATGACAATGAGACGACTGGCGGCGAGCGCAAGCAATGAGCCAAGAGTGTGCAGACATCGACGATAAAAGTGGCAGCAAACGCCATAGGGGGGATTGGGTAGCAAGGCGGACGGTAATAGAAATGCCAACAATGCCGTCAGAGGTGACAATGCCAACAGTTGAGGAGAGTGTGGTGATAATGACAATGATGATGATATGATGATTATTATTATTATGACTATAAATAGATCGCAAGTGTTATAAATGAGAAAAAAAAGACATGGGGTCTCGCGTGTACCATAACTCCAAAACCACTTTTGGCAGGAAAAGACCCGAATTATTAGTTTTCTGAGTTCGGAGACTTAATCGACACACGGTGCTATATTTAAAGATCGCTTATGCATTTTACTCTTGTTTGATACTCCCTCCATCCCATGAAATAAGATGTGCATGTAATTGAAAAAAAGACAAACTTTAAAATATTTGACTAACAATTTATATAAACTTTTAGTATATGCATGTTATATATTTGGATTCGTATTCAAAAGTACTTTAAGATGGTGATACTTTAGTATTTATTGACGTCATATTTTGAATGAAAGAAATGGTCAAAGTTTTGTTTTAAAATCCGTACCAAATATATGCACGCCTTATTTTGTGGAACGAAGGGAGTATATACTACTACCTCCATGTTTATATATTTGACACCAAATAGTACAAAAGTAACCTACAAAACGTCAAATAAAAAAACATGGAGGGAGTACTACAAGCATGGCTGTGAAGAGAAAGCTAGGGGTGGTAAAAAAGATTTTAAAAAATCAAGCTAAAAAACTAAATCATATCCCTATTCATTTTTTAGCTAAAATAGCAAAAGGCTTATTTTGATTATAAAGAAACATTTAAATCATGATCCATTACCACCACTTGACAGAGAAGAGTACAAGCAAGGATTTTTCTTCACACCAAACATAGCATCCTCCGAAGGCTCTTTATTTTTTTCCTCGTTTTTTAAATTCAGCTCACCCTCCTTTCTCTAGTTCCGGCAAATTTTTCTGTTTGATTCCATCCAATCAAGGTAACCAACAAGACAGTATTACATGTTCTCAAGATCTCACTTCATGTTCAGGACCCAAAACAACAGAAATCACAATGGTACAAGTCTTCTACAAGCCCAGTTCGAGGTATAAATAAAAAACAATCCCATGAACTGGAAGTAAAAACGGTGGATCCAACACCAACGGATCGTTACCTTCGCCTGCAGCAGCGATCTTTTGTACAGCACACCTTGCAGTTTCTGCAGCAAACAAAGTCAGGCAGCTACATGGAGACATTGGCATGTCCTGCCATTCAGGATTCATTTATTAGACAAGAATCAATCTATCAAGATGTACAAAGTCTTTGCTCAGCCTCATCGAGAAGTATTGCCACAAAATTGTCACAAGTTGTTCAACGTAAATGGCTCAAGGTGATGGCATCATATTTGCAGTTAACATATCTATATCTGCAACAACATTTTTGGGGGTACACTCGGCATACAGATCATTCAGTACAAAAGCAAAGTCATTCGACTCTCAGTTTCTTTCTGCTACAAGCCACAGTTTTGCTCCGAGCTGACCGTGCAAAGATGTCTCTGTTCCCAAGCTTTGAAAGAAGTTGGTGTATGGTTGACAGCCTGCAAGCAATTGCTTGAAAGGTCGCTTTAGGAAACAGACTATTGCAGCAATTGTGCCAAGGTATAAAAGATTTACCTCAAAAGTTACATGTCCTATTTTAAATGTATTTCATCCCAGCGATTCTTATCCGCCTTGATATCAGGTACTGGGCAAGAGAGTACATAGCTCCTAGAAGTCCTAACACCCGAATAGTAAGTATGTCTGTCATTAAAATCGAAGGCAAGTTGAGAGGTAGTGTCAGCAGTAGCTTTGCATCTGTCTGCCTGACATAATCCCACATGAACCGGTTGAATAGTATGTGATTCGGTAAGGTGAGCACAAGAAGAGCGACGTTTTTCACAGCAAATAGCCAGCCTGGGCCTCCAATATCAAGACCCCATCCTCCATTGCCAGGCCAAGTTTCCTCCCATATCCTATACAATGCTGTCAGTAACAAGTACCCAGATATAGAAATTGTTACTGGGAAGTAGCGTTGCCTGTCCCCAAATCCTGCGAAGATATCTGAATCCTGATTCAAAAGCAGAAGGATGGGTGCCAGGAAGAAAATAGCATGGTTTGAGCCACCAGTAAGTGTCATATTGAGAATGAGGCAGATGACGAAACACAGCACAGTAGAAAAGTTGCCAATTGCTGGCATCCATGCTGCCTCTGCTGCCAATCTCTTGATGGTGAATGTTGGTGCAGCATGAGCCCTTCGTTGCTGGAGCAACCTTGCTTTGGGTGGGAAGGCAGAGTTCCGAATAGATGGGCCATGTGTACCTCTGTCTGCAGCCTTTTCACGCATTATCAAAGCCAGCTCAAACTTGATTTCTAACGCAATAATCATGAAGATAGCAGCATACAGACCCAAAAGTGACATTCTTGCTCCTTCTATAGCTAGCATGTTAGTGAAATTCTCTGCTTCATCGTCGTCTGCAAAATTTTTGGCTCTTAATTGTCCTTCAAGAAGGTACGTGACTGGGAACAAAGCTACCAAGAAAGAGAACACCCATGGCAAAACCCTTGTGCTTGATTCAGAAGGGAGATGTGTGAATACGACAAAGACTGCTGCAGAGACAATTGTTGCAACAAGAAGAGGATACAGAACAACTGCCTGGAAGAAGTACTGAACAGATATGTAGATGCCCAGTGTAATCCCAACCGCCACTGCATACAAAGCCCTCAACTCAACAACATACTTCACTGGGATGATGGATGTAACTGCTGCTAGTGTAAGGACCACAGTTGCAATGAGCAACCATGATGGCCACGTAGGCTTAGATGCTACAAACCCATATATTGAAGTGTCATCATCAGATAAATGTGCTGCTGTGATGAACTCTGACCGGTATACCCATGATAGCTTAATAGGAGGCTGCATAATAACAAAGAGAAGGCCTGTAGCCACAACAAGGACTAGGAATCTCTTTGCTGACTGCAAGGAAATATTGAAATATAATCAGTTTGTGCAGCACCAAAAGAATGTGCAAGATGTAGACAGGTATAGAGTAAACACTAACATAAGACAGGTAAACACAAGTACTAGACACCAAGACATAAGGTTACTTGAAGATACTTTGTGGTGAAGAGGAACCACAGCATTCATGTATAGAAACAAAAGATAAAAATACATTCCTTTTCACAGACTGGCCATCAGAAACATATGGGAAATAGTCCCTCTAGTCAGTTCTAAGTGACATCTTGGCCTGACCTCCATAGAGACATAGACCAAGGTGCAATCATTAGCTCACAACAGTGAGCCCTCTTAACTTCAAACCACATTACTTTATGCCAGAGGTGGAGCTGCCCCTACGGCAGGGTGGCGCAGCTGCCCCAGCTAGCCTTGGCACGGAAACCCCCCTACCCCTTCTTCACCTGCCCACAGGGCCACAGTTCTGCCTGCCCAGATCCCCGTGGATGAGCCGCTGCCTGCTGGAGTGCAACTGGCCGGAGCGTGCAGCCTTCTGAAGATTGAAGAAGATGAATAGTACGTTCCTTATTGCCTCCTTCCTTTTGGCCCATCGCCCCATCCTAGATTCCTAGCCCACTAAGATAGCCCCAGCCCAACAGCTAACAGGGAACAAGCCCAAGGCTGTAAGCCCCAAATCGGCTAGGCAATCAGCAGCAGACCGCATTCCGCCAGCACTGCCTCCGCGTTTGTCTTCGTAGCTTCACCAGTTCGCCCGTGACGCGCCGTCGTTCCTTCTCTTCTCCATTGCCGGCTTGCCCTCATCATCTACGGCTGCCGGCCGGCACCAGCAGCCTGGCGCCACGTGACTCCACACCGCGACACGCTCCGTCCTCCGTGGCCGGCGCCCAGCGGATCTGCGCCACCCTATCCCCACGGGCGGCGTCCTCTATGAATGGTACAATCTTCATTCTGTCAACATGCTATTTATTAACCGTTCGTACTCTATTTATGTTATTTTAGTATAAGAATATGTTATGCTTATGTATTTTTTTCAATGAGTTAAGTTCAGTATGCGATGTTGCCCCACCTAAATTTTAGACCTGGCTCTGCCACTGCTTTATGCTGGAGTGAGCAATGCACGCAGTGCTGCTGTTAACTACAATATTAAAGTCTTAAAACATCACTTTTTCTCTTTCAGGGTACCAAAATAATGTCAGCTATTCAGCTCATGTGTAGCTAATCTTTAAAACCCTTAGGCTATGTTTCAGTTCAACGTTGAAAATGCATCCCATAAAATGAAATGTTTTTATTCCTCTTTAATTTTGCTAAGTTCATAAATTGTTGAGGAAGCAAGATAAGTTTAATCTTACAGATTGCAAGTGAGATCATGATACATTTCTGTCTAATCTTGCATCTACGAATTCAGCCATGTGATCCTAAACAAGTGCACAGTCTGACACTCTCAACATGACAAGAAGCCTGATATCATGCCTCTACACATTTGTAAGTTTTATTTCTAGAATTAAAAATGAGTAAACCATCCACAGTAAGAACTAACATCATGCTCAAACTCTGAAAATGAACAGATCTCCACAGGATATTTGTTAAGAGAGTAATACAGATGGTACCAGCAGAGCACAAAAAAATCAAAGTATATATGATGGTCTAAGCAGTGAGATAACAAGTCCTTTTAACTAGAACAAAGAGGTAACTAGTAACTACCTGAACATGAGGGAAGTGGAGAACAACTATCGGGATGCAAGCAATTCCTGTCAACAGAATATATGAACCCAGTAACAGACCGTCTGAAGGAGGTCTTCCATTCCACCACTGTAAAGCTTCAAAATTGTTTCCCGGCAGAGCCAAGCAGAAAACGCTACAACAGATGCATGGAAATAAGCTTGCCAGACCTTCATCCTGGAAGGCCCTTTGGATTTGTCTCTGAAAGTCAGAAGCAAGAAGATTTTATCAATTTACTAAATCAGTAGCCTTAATTGATACAGAACAATAAAACTAGATTTGCAGTAGATACCTGTAAAGAAGTAGAGGGGGGGTAACAGCAAGTAGCAAAACAGCTGAAACCCATATAACTGATCTTGATGTCATAAACAGCATTGCTAGTTTTGATGAATAGAGACAGGTCAAGATCCAAGCAGCTTTGGGCCCAACTCTCTGATCAACATATAATCTTCTTACAAGAGCCAATCCCAAAAAAGCCGTAATCAAAACCATATAACTAGGATAGATGATATCCTCTTCAAATCCAAAGTAGTACATGGAGGCATAGTTGAACAATCGGTTCTCAATGTAGCACAGCAGCAACGTATGACCAATAAGACCAAGTTCTAGAAGAAAGCGAAGTTTTGTTGGGAGAAGTGCCAAACCAGGAACAGCCATTGCCATGATGACAGCTGCAACAACGTACTTAGTGAAGGACTTCAATGGCATGCCAGCAATCCAAATATTCAGATCCCAATAATTGTGCACCACAAACCAAAGGACCATCAAGCTTGCAATTGCCACAAAGGTGAAGTATGATGACAAGCTTTTCTTAGTAAAGAATCTTGCAACATAATAGCCAGAAATCATCGGCAGTGGCAGGAACTACAATAACAGAAAGGCATTAAGTATGGTCTTACATGTGTACATGTTTATGTGCAAACAATAAATAACTGGTTATAAAAATGTTGCAAGTTCAAGGACAGGGTTGCTGCTAAAATTCAATAGCATGTTACTTTAGCATTGGACATTAGGTAAAAAAGCTGGTTGCAACAAGATATGCTGTTATGTCATTGCCAAGAGCCTAGATGATGTTATGCCTTATGTCCACAATGAGACAATTCCATCATATAACCCATCATGCGAAGGGACTTCACTCTGCTGACCAAAAGTCTGCTATTCCACAGCCCTATGTGATTGCAAGATATTCATGTGCTTCTTGAACTTGTTTACTATGAAATTGAAGTACCTAGAGTTTGAAAAGAGACAGGAGCATCTTTTCCCCTCCCAACGTTAACAGAAAACAATCTTAAGATCTCAACTCATGGATCATGAGTGTAACATAGTGCTATGTTCATATGTGCCAGTTGAAACTCCTCCAGGCTACAGCATGAGTGTAACACAGGGTTATGTTCATATGTGCCAGTTGATAATAAATGTGTAGTTTTGTGATATGGCATGAAAAATATGAAAATAGGTGTACTTTTGTTAAGTTAATTTTCAAAAGTTTAGTTTTGCTATATTGGGTAGCATACTATAGTTGTACTAGTGTACTGTTAAACTAGCTTCTGAAAGTGTATTTTTGATAGTTTTGCTATATTGGGTAGCAAACTATAGTTGTACTAATGTACTGTTAATCCGTGCGTCTGTGCTTGCTCTCTGGCCTAACGTGATAACGGCTCAGACATTTATCTTGTCTCTGTGCTGCGACGTGAGGATGATTGGAATCGTCCTAGTTGCGTTGCTTGGTGGGAGAGGGAAGACGGCGTATGGCGCTTCTACAGGTTGTTGAAGCCTCCGCCGGTAATCTTAATTGACATGGGTAATCCACACCTGATTGGGTGGGGTGGGGTGGGGTGGGGCATTAATTGATCCTTCTAGCTAGGGGGTGGGTTCAAATAATCGCCTCACTTGCTGCGGGTTGGAGGCGGGTTAAGCCCCATTAACAGGGCTAGGTACAAAACCACACTTCTAGAAATCAATTGCACAAAACTTCACATCTGTGCAACTTTTGTTTCAAGATTTGCCTTTTCAAATCTTGGAAGTGTAGTTTTGTGATACGTAATGATAACAAATGTGTAGTTTTGTGATATGGCATGAAAAATATGAAAATATGTGTACATTTGTTAAGTTGATTTTCAAATGTTTAGTTTCGCTATATTGGGTAGCGAACTATAGTTTTACTAATGTATTGTTAAACTAGCTTCTGAGTTCTGAAAGTGTATTTTTGATAGTTTTAACAAAGATGGTGTGGTTTTGTGAAATTTACTCTTTTATTCATGACAAAGAACTGCATTACAAAGCAGAATAAATCTAGCAAAAGCTTCAAAAAGCGTGTTGCTTCTTTTTGGTGGCTGGAACTTTCAAAGATGATCAAAGCATAATGATCTCAATAGGTAAACAAAGTACTGGCAGATTGACCAAAAACTATTATTGTGATCTAAAAATCTTAATTCTAAAGGCTATTGCTGGAAAGTAGCTAAGACACCGATTGAAAATAAGAACTTAGATCATCAACAATTAAAACAGCCAAGCAAAATAGCAGATATATGATTGGAACCAAGATCCATAAACAAAACAATTTAATTGTGCAAAATCTATATTGAAACCAATGATACAAATTACAATGGACAAATAGCAATGGCAATACTGACTTAATGATAAGGATTATAACCCCTTGACCAATTCATCTAAGCACTACTATTAATATGTGATGTCGGACTAGTATAAAAATTGTGGAGTGGAGACAAAAAAAGAAACTTCTACAGGACCATAAATGCCCAGAGGCAGCAGCTATCATTAGTATAGGCCCATCAAAGTCCAAAGACTTCTGTTGAATTCATAATACGATATGTATCTCATAGAACTACAAATCGTTGGTTCAACGTAGTATGCAAAATGCTTAGTTTTAAGATAGGTCAATAAATTCCAGAACTGCATATATCAATTGCTGTAAAGGAGGCAGCAACATACCACCACAGGGAATCCGATGACAACAGCTCCTGCTCCACTGACAAGCACTGCCAACCCTGTAAAAGCCGCTGAGCTAGCAGCATCCGCAACCTTGCCCGCAGCATGTGCTGCAACACCCAAAGCGCCACCAAGCATTGTGACCGTGACAAGCAGGTAATTCAGCGGCGGTGGAGCATGAATGTACCTTCCAAACGAGTGGAACATGACCCGCACCTCAAGGCAAAGCACCACCACGACCAGTGCAACCAACCCGTTTGCGATCCTTATCTGGTCCATCGTGCGCGCATCCCTGGTGATCCACCACAGCGCACCACGACTGGACGCATAAAGCTGAAACAAGAATGGTATGAAGAACAGCAGCAGCAATTCGGAGACGCTGGCCCAGGATGTGAAGATTGTGGCATGATGGGACGCGGCATGGAACAACACCGGCACAAACAGAAGATACAGCGAGTGCACGCAGCTCTCTAGGGGTCCAAGAATGCCATCACTGCCCTGCATCGGGGCATCCTGTTTCCGGCTGTTGAAGCTGGACGGGCGGGGTATGGAGAACAGCCAGTAGAACACCATGCAGAATGTGGCGAAGTAGTAGGACGCGTTGGCCATGCCGACGGCAGACACGAGAGCCCAGGTGAAGAGGGCAGGCGCGGCGATGGGCACGCAGGCGAAGAGCAGCCGCTCGAGTGCGGCCACGATGGTGGGGTTCTCGAGCTGGATCCATCGGAACTGGAGCGAGGCCCAGACGCCGATGAGGAAGGAGGTCTGGGCGCAGAGGAGCAGCGCGAGGACGGTGAGCGGCAGCGAGGCGGCGGCGGCGGACGAGAGGGTGGCGGAGAAGAAGAAGGCGACGTCGGCCGCGAGCAGCGCCGCCCAGACGGTGAAGAAGGCGCCCTGCCGCAGCTGGAGCGCGTCGAGGAGGTAGGCCGCCGCGAGGCCAATGGCGAGGACGGCGAAGACGGGGAGCCCGCCGAGGTCGAGGAGGAAGGCCGCGGCGGGCACGAGCGCCGCCGCGAGGCGCGCGTTGTGCGCGAACGCGGGGCCCGAGGCCGACGCCGGCGCGGAGGCGGCGGGGCGGGCGCGCGGCCCCGCGCCGCCGAAGGAGGAGCGGGGCCTGGAGGACGAAGAGGAGGAGGAAGGGAAGGGAACGAGGGTCTTCGGGGAGGACGTGGAGTTGCGGCGCTCGTGGTGGTGGTGCGGCGCGGGGGACGCGGCCGGTGAGTGGGAGGGGGTGGAGAAGGTCGGGGTGGAGAGGGACGGCGAGATGAGGAGGCGCCCGTGCCGGGACGCGGATCCGGGGGAGGGGTCCATGCCGCTGGCGGCGGGATCTAGGGTTTTGCGCCGGCGGGGCTAGGGTTTGGGAGGCATCGGCCGGCCGGAGAGGAGGAAGACGATGGCGACGGGGAGGACGAGGAGATCTGGAGTGTGAGATTTTGGGGCGGATGGGAAGCGGACGGGGGAATTCTGGCGGATGCGGACGCGGTGGCTGACTGGTGGGCCAGGGCGTGGTGCGGACCTATGTGTCAGTGAAAGAAGGGCTTGGACCCCATGTCAGTGCAGAAGAACGGCGTGGATCCATCGGAGCTCTGTTTTCCTTTTTGCCTATGCTACGCATGGAAAACGCTACCGATCAGTCTCGGGGTTTGACTTTGTGATTTCCTTTCCCTTTTGAAATCCGTTTTGTTGATTGCTTCGGAGAAATCAATGGCAATCGCCAATGGGTACGTGACTGCGTATAAGCATCGGAAAAATAAGATTGCCAAACTAGTTATAAGTGTATTTTAAAAAAACTACGTATAAATGTCCATCCATGACCCACCTATGAATTTTTATTTTTTTTCTTTTTACGTAAAAGATCGCCAGAAGCATCCATATCTTTCGAGATTACGAGGGGACTGCTGATAGGTTGAACAAATCACACGGCTTTTAGAATTAATCGTTATATGTAATCCAAATTATAAAAACTGAGGCTATTGGGTCTTTTGAATTGAAAATTTATTACTATAACTACTTGCTCCCGCTAATATGGAAAGAGAGGAGATAACCTGAGAGCCTTGAGGGAAATAGAAGAGGTTGGAGTTCAATATTTCATGGTACAATTCCAAACAATTCACTGGTGGGTGAAAAGAATAATTTTTTCTTGGATAAATACATATGTGGAATGATGGATTCCAATTCAGATGCATGATTAGCTCAACTATTTAGTCACATTTCAATTCTCCTAAATTCTTAGAAGCCAAATAGGTGTAGGACCGAGACGTGCAACCAGAGGGGGATGAATAGGAGCACTTGAAATCACAAAATCACTAACCCCCAAATGAAACCAGATACTAAGCACCGTCCACTGAACAGATACGTGCCTAACCGCGCAAGGGTGCCGTCCACTGTGAGGATACACACCAATGCAAGAAAGTTCAAGATCTGAACAAGAGTGACAACGGAGTAACGGATTTTGCAATATCCGCCACAAGGCACTCACCACACCTAGATATGTCTCACTGACTTTCAGTAAGCAAAGAGAATGGTCTTAAGGGATGAATACGAAAATCCGTAGCAAAATCACAGCGGAAAAACCAACCTGGGAAGAACACAGCAGCTTCCTGACAGGACCGGACTGTCCGGTGGCCAACACCGGAGTGTCCGATGCGACCGGACTATCCGGTGCCTGACGCCGGACTGTCCGGTGGCACTGTCCGGACAACACCTCACGCCGGACTGTCCGGTGGGCGCTGCCGGACTATCCGGTGGAACCGGATTGTCCGATGGCCTCTGCCGGATGGTCCGGTAGGGTCGCAGAAAAGATGATTTCAAATCCAAACTTGATCAAACCTTGTCCAAACTTCACGAAATTCAGCACAGGTTATCTGGACCCTATTTCAAAGTTATTCCCAACAGATCAGCTCAAGGTAACCACAGAATCAACGGGAATTTCAGATCTTGTAAAATCTCCATTCTTGGGCAAGAAAGGGGAAAACACAAAAGAGGTTTGCTCGTGACAATCCAGCAGGATTGAGATGAACTAAGTCATGATCTCCACGTCCTAGCAAGTCCAGAACATCAGCAAGGAAGGGGATTCAAGCTTGCCCAACAAAAACACCCAAAAAGCAAGGATTGACCCCAAAAACCAAAGAGAGAGGGGGAGGAGAAGAACACAAGGTTGCTGCACGAATTTGCTTCGATTAAATGCCCAAGATGGGTCTAAAGATTCAGCATACAAGCAAAAATTCGTCCCAAGCAATCACCCTCACCTTCCCTCAAGTTTAGGAGGCTAAATCCTACTCTAACCTCTCTAACAATGGAGCTCAAAGCTTAAGGACGAAAATCACCAAGTGAGAACTAATCCTAGCAGCCAAGAGACCTTCTAATGACCTACACTCAACCTATTTATACCCGAGTGCTATTTAGACAGTTTTGCACTTAGGTCCCTACAGCTAGACAAACCCTAAGGACTCAAACGAAAGATTACAGGATATTTCGGGACGGACGACCACGATGGAATCTTGATCTTCGTAAGTTCCACGCAATCCTCGGATGCTCTCCACGTGGCCAGTAGTCCAATCCGCGATCCGCCCCCGGTTTTGAAGTCAGAAACTGGGAAACTTTAGGAAGTCTCCACCTGGGCCGGATTTGGCCCATCTTCCCTATCTTGGCAAGTCGTGGCCCAACTCACCAAGGCTTGGGTAGCTTGGGTGACGGTTTTGAACCGAAGCCGCCAAAGCCTCCCTCGCACGCCTTCGCGCCACGCATTCGAGTTGGAGCACCGCGGTGGCGCCCGGCATCCCCTATCCATCGGGGTGGCCTCGCAGTCCTTCGGAGGACTTACTCCTGCCGCCGTCGTGCCGCTCCTCCGTATACCGAACTCCCATGGCCGACAGACGCCGAGTGTGCCTCCAGTCCTTCGGAGGACTTCCCTCTTCCTCCAGTCCATTAGAGGGCCTCCTGTCCATCGGATGTCTTGTGTCCAAGTCCTTCTGGGTCTTACTACCGTTGACAATCACTCATCACTCCAGAGGCAATGGAGCCGGTCCATTGGCTCTCAATAGGGTCGAAGAGACTATTAATTTTTTGAAACAACGGTTGACCATTCGTCTTATTTAAAACTTAGTACAAATACTTAAAATATAAGTCATTCTTAAATTAAAATAGTTATAATAATAACTCAAACCATAACAACAAAATTACATATTTTCTTAAATAAAACAAATGGTTAAGAGTCAAGACAACAACTGTTCTACTTATTCTAAATCAAACCACTTTAAGTTTGAACAAGTTCATAGATGATGTCAATAATTATGAAACTAAACTAATATACCATGGAAATTATACGCATTTGTCATCATAAAGTACTAGTCATTTTTTATATAACCATATTCCGGTTTTTTATAATGCATATTTTTGTTTGTTTTAGGGTGAATGTAGTATGTTCCTATTTTAAGAAATATCATTGGGCTCTAACATTCTAAGACAACTGCTCATGGAATTTTGATGTGTTTACTGTAGTGGGGCGTCAGGACAACTAAAAGGTTTAACTAACTAGTAGCCATGCACGCGCGACACGGCGAAATAAACAATTCTTTCTCTTTCCAACCCTACCTGTGGTCAGCGGCCTCCGCCGCCCACATGCTGCCCTTTGATCCCGTCCCCTAACCTTTTTTTCCCCACTGCCACCCCTCCTTCCTCAGCGCCGGCGGCACGCACTAATATAAAATAACAATAAATTCTTATCCTATCATCTCTCTCGTTTCCTCTAACTGACATCTCCATCTCTCTATTCTAACCTCTTTCTCTGGTTATAAACATTTCTCCCTCCTCCCTCACACGCTCTCTCCCTACCTCTATCTCTCCCTTTGTTTCCGTATCCCTCCCTCTGTCTTCCTCTTTCCCCCTCTTTCCCTTACTCCATCTCCCTCTATCTCTCACTCTCTCTTTTGTTCCTTCCATCTATTTCTCTCTTTATCTACATTTTCCTCTTTACCCTCACTTGGCTTTCATGCAAGATCTCTCAGTCTATCCCTTGCCTCCATCTCCCCCCTCTTTTGTAACCTATTTCTTTCCCTATCTCTCTCATGTAACCTCTCCCATGCTCACCCTCTTTCTTTCTCTTTATCATGTGAGTCCCCCTTCGTGCATGATCCCTCACTATATTCTTTGCCTCCATCTCCTCTTTTTTAACCCATCTCTTTCCCTCCCTCTCTCATGTAACCTCTGCCTATCTCTATCACATGGCCTCTCTCCTGTAACCTCTTTCCCTCTCACCTTGTCTATCCTCTTCTCTTCCTCTTTCTTCCTTCCCTATCTATTTTTAGCCTCCCATCTATCTTTTTTGGGTATAGCTATAATATATGTTCAAGTACATTAAGCACACCACCACACACGCATGCACACACTCACAAGTCACACCACATGCACTCAAACACACTCACAACTACACTCAAACCGAAGACCGCGTTCTTGAAGAGATCAGCGGGACCATCCAAGCTCCGTAGATGATGAGCATGTCATATTCCCTTCCTATCTAGAGTTGGGTGTTTAGTCATCGGTTTGGTTTGATTCCTTGGTTAATTGGACATTTCAGTTCTCCAATTTAGAACCAAACTGAGCATGCTATCCATCTAAAATAATTAAAATTTTATAGAAGATAAGTTTTGATGTTACAAATAACTTTCTAGCTAACGATTTCTGCAGGAAAATATCATCTGGGGTTGCCAAAACCACAAGTACATCTGAGCAGCCCAAGCTGCCTATATGGAACACTTGAATCATGAAATGATTTCATCAAAAATCCATAACCCAAAACTGCAGATCATTTTCACCAATAAAGTTTAAGAACACAAGTAAGGAGTTATGTAGCTAGGGATCATTGAGAAAAATAACCTGAGGAAAAAAGAGAATCACCAGGCAAAATGTATCTACTTCTAGTCTGCTTTTGCTTTCCTCTCCATCCTATGATGGCCTGCAGAAGCAAGCAATTAGATGGAGGGGTGCCATGAAGCAAGCTATATATATTGTGCTCAGTGGCGGAGGACGCCCAAAAATTTTGTGGCAGTGGTTCATACATAAGGAGTACCAAAACAAACATTGACAACAAGAACATCCTTCATAAGCACCTCAAATGAAAAAACATGTAGACGACACATCAAAGCAACAATTGGACCAAAATAAGCTATCAAATAAAGAGAGAACATGCTAGTGGATCATAACTTCATTTCTGATATTGGGACCAAATCGATCTAGAATGCCAAGACCCGGATCCGAGATGACATGATCCAGATTGAACTCAATTATTATACCTCCATCATTTGCATATTTGTCTTCTCGACCTTGAACCTCTTCAACCGACATTGGTATTGCTACAGCATCAGCAACATCAGTGCTCTCATTGAGTTTGCACCACCACCTCTTCCCCCTCTAATGCCTCAAAACCAACTCCACTTCCATAGGTGCTTGGGGTGCTGCCACTGCTATCTGCAAACAAGATATTGCACCGAAGTAAATGAGTCCCTTAAGGCCTAATAACAATATAACTAACTAAAATCAATAAGTTCTGCATTGGTGCCTCTCCCATGTCTTTCTGCCTTTCTGTTTCCCTTTCTGCTTGAGGAGTCCATTGTTGACTTGTTGTGCACGGGGCGTTGGGAGCCTGGGACACCGACCGTGGATGCTGGGGCGTGGGGCGGCCACCGCGGCACGGCCCAAGGGGCGCACCTGCGCCGCCTCCAAGGGCTGGGAGACAAGCCTACAGGTGGCCGGGGACGGGCGATGGGCGGCCGAGCGGAGCCTCGGAGGGATTGCGGCGCTAGGAGGGTTGGAGGGAGGCGGGTTGGAGCTAACAGACCTGGAACCCTTTCTCCAATCATTCTTGGGCCGTTTCTATGGGCTGAAACTGAAATGCAGGGGTGTAAAAAAATTTCGTGGGCTTAGGTATGGCGTGGGCCATGCTAAGCCATAACAGGCCTCCGCCCCTGATTGAGGAGGCTAGAACTCACAAAGATCATATGAAGTAAATAAATTAAGTGTATCTTAGGAATTTTATAACTCTGTAGGTTCTAGCATAACAAATAAATAATGAGACGGTATCTCTCACTCACAGTGGCTTTATTGCTATCAAGAGGGGTGGTAGCTGATTGATTCCAATCATTCATTGAAACTAGGTGAAAACCCCGCGCATTGCTGCGGTAATGTATAGCGTAAATTTGATTGCATGCAATACATAAGACTTGTAGCTAAGAAACATTGCACAACCACACATACTCCCTAATTGAATTAACTTTTGCACTCTTATTACTCGCACCAAAATTTTTTGTGATAAATATTCTATGAAAAATATCTGAAAAAAGAGATGACATGGAAAGAGATAGCTAAGCAATAACATAAGCTAAAAAGATGACATAAACACAGTAGGGCGTTGTTGGGATAAAAATTATGTCCCAAACTCCCAACTCACATTAGAGTAGCACCATCGGTTCAACATGATTAGGTTACATAAGATGTAAAGACAATATATGCACGACATGTAGGAGCAGGAAGCTCTTTTATACCAACAACCGAAGGTCTGAAGAAGTACGTTGTGCAAAATTGATTAAAAAGGACACACCAAATCCGAGTAAGAGTACTCCATCAAACAATCAAGGTTATTGTGCATAGCAACAGAAGAAAAACAAAATATTGAACTTCAGTATCAAACCAGTTATCTAGCCATGGCCTATCAGGCTATCAGCAATCGGGGACTTCAGCATGGAGCTTTGGCAGGCATCAACCCACGCCGATAAGTGCATAGACACAGCGAGTGGAGGCAACGTGTAGGTGGCCGGGATGCAACCTTGCTGTCCTTGCATGGGCGCTCAGCCTCACAGGCCATCTCGAGGATAGAGGCCACGCTCATCTCGCTCCAGAATGGCGTGCACCCATGGTAAGGTGGGAGAGTCGACTGCTTTTACAGGGCTCAACACAACGGGCTCGGCAGCGTGATCTTGTCTCAACAGCGTACTCGGTAGTGCGATGTCGTCAATGGTCTCCACCTCGGCAGCCATGGGCACCATTCTGCTAGCTTCTTACGGGATACAGCCTCCTCATCTAAGGCCTCCAAGTTGTGGTTGTCATTCTCACCACATGCACTGTATCGTGGCTGTCTGGTCGTGGCTTGAGAGCTGAAGTAGTGGTGGAGGCACACACACATATATATAAATCGTTGCTGAGTAACCGAGATAGACTCTTCTGCTCCTGGACGGTTTCAGCATGCAGGCATGCGGCACCCTGAGGAGATGTGTCACACAATGTCACTACGGATCGGAGTTACTCTTGTGGAAGTTAATGCTAGCAAAAAGCTGAGATAAATTGAAGTGGTGGCTGCTCGGTTGCTTCGTTGAATCATTGGGCACTACGACCCTTGAGGAGAGGGCCAGGAAGATGAAGCAGATACAGATACGTGTCATGTGTGTGGTTGTGCGGCGGCTTGCAGGGCGACCGGCAATTGGGCATGCAGAGAACAGGGAGACGCGGATTGGATGAATTAAATTGAGCATGGCTGTTGGAATGCATAGGATGACATGGATAGCTTGAGAGTTTAGAGAATTAGAATTAATGATATATAATGGGTATCATTTATATAGGTTATATAGATTAATCCTTCTATCTGATTGAGTCTTGCAGGTAGCTGGAAAAATAGAGATTAGGAATCAATTAAATTATGTATGTATAGAATCCAAGAAATCAAGTGGAATACCTAAACCTTACCTGCAAATCCACAAATCGAGGTTTGAATGGCGACAGTCAGAGAGAAGTTAGAATATTTTTTTGATAGCTTTTAGTATGTTGATAAAGCTATATAGAGTTGGTACAAAAAAATTGCCGAAGACAGAAAGGTTTGGTTGACATGCATTGTAAGTGAATAGTGCCTTAGGTTCAATCAAATGTTCACTTTAACAGAAATAAACCAATCTGAGAAATATGAATGGAAGAATTCATTAAAAAAACAATAATATAGCAACATTGGCATGACACAATCAAATATGAGTCCAAAATCCAAGCAAATAATTAGTGCATGACACCTTGAACACCACCATCCAAATTACGAGCTAGGCTATCCGCTATAATATTTCCACGGTAATGAAACCGAATCTATCTATCTATCTACTCTACACTATAAAATAGCGAGTTTTCGCTAATCTTTTTTACCTGCAAAAACCAACCTATACTCCTCACGCTAGTCCCACTGCGCAAATTGGAAAGAGCTAGAAATGGATGGAAATGCCCAAAACCAATAGCTGCAAAATGTTTTCACCCTTTCATTGTCTTTTTCGCCCTTTCATTGTTTTTTTCGCACCTAATTTCTACCCATACCCAGGTGCGGATCTACGACCGGGCTGGGGGGCTGCAGCCCCAGTCCAATCCATGTAGCTCAAAGTAATATGCGTGGGAGTATTAGATCTTTATTAGGTCGCGTACGTACTTTTCCCAAGTAAAAGAAAGCTCAACAGCCATGTCCACGGTCCACTTTACTTCTAGCATGTTAAAACGAGGACACCCAGCGCTACGGCAATTGCCGATTGCCGTCTGCCGCCTGTGACGCCTGCGCCGCCCACCAACACCCCGCCCGCTTCCCCTGCGATGCTCGGAGCACCGGACACCTGTGCCGCCCGCTTGCGACTCCCGGCAGCCCGGCGCCCTGTCTGCGACTCGCGGCAGCCCGGTGCCCCGCATTCGAATCCCGGCGGGCCGGCGCCCCGGCCTCCTACGCCGTAGGCATGCGACGCTGGCGCCCCGGCAACGTCGTTCTAGCTCTTTCAATCTGCAGCGATCCGTCTGCCTTCACCGCCGCGGCACCACAGCCCGACCACCTGCGCCACGCCCTGGGCCTCTCTAGCGACCTGCACGACCCGGCGCCACGCTCCACGCCGACCCTGCCCCAGTGCCCAGCTATCCGGTGCCTCAAGGAGCGGTGCGGTGGCCGCCACCAGGTCCCCATTTTGTCCCGTTCCTATCCGGCGATCGAAGTCGTCGTCTGTCGTAAGCCTAAACACTGAATTTATGTGGCACAAGTACAATCGAATTTTTTATCTGAAATCCTATGAATTGCACGACAGCGGTTGATTGTAGGGAACAATGCTGCCTGCTCGCCTGAGGCCATTAACGGTGGAAACCATTTGTGGAATTGCCTTGGCGATCCGCGTTGGCACATTTGCTAATCATAGATTAATTAGGTTTAATAAATTATTTTCACCGTTTAGTCTTCGTCTGTCTAATTAGTTTTATAATTAAACTATATTTAATACTTCTAATTATCATCCAAACATCCGATGTGACGGGTGTCAGCGTTCGTGACATTGTGGTACCGAGTAGGTACCCTGAGGATACGAAGGAGCGTATGGACATGGGTACTTCTGTCGAGCTTGATGGAGCCCGTGAGACACAATGAATTTAAAGAGATTCGGGCCACGAGTATGGTGTAACACCCTACGTCTCCTTTGGAGTATCACTATGAATGTGAGGAAGTCTATTACAGCTCGACACCAGGACTTGGGCTCTCGGACGAGGAAAAGAGTGTGTGTATCTGTATCTCCCTCCGTTAGGTGCACCACTCTTCCATTTTATAGACCAAGGGCCGAGGTGGTGATACAGAGTGGGTTGTATAGTGCTACAGTGGTGGTTTCAATAAACCACAGTCAAGGTATGGTCTCCAAATAACCTTCACTGTGCGATGTGCTGGCTGTCCCACCTTTATTCTCCCGCTTCCCGCGCTCCCGGGAGACATGGAGCGATGTCCTATCCCATCCCGTTTAACAGGGCGGTGATAGGACTTGCACGCCCTATGCGACGCGCAGAGTACCTTTTTGGTTCATGGGCCCGACCGCATTCAATGCGGTAGGCAACAGGCTCCTTCACTTGGAGGGAGCCTTGCCAAGACCGGCTAGGTATGCCGCATGGGCTCTTCCGGGGTTAGCCATGTATCCCCTTAGCCGCTGGATAACCCCGGGATCTCCTCAACCACGCCGAATGTCAGCCTCTCAAACGTAGCCACTGGTCTTGTGGTCCCCATTACTGGGGGTCACGTCCTGAACTATGCCTCTACTCCACATGGGAGCGTCTTTTTTGACACGGTGAGTCTCTACACATGCGTCCCTAGGGTATGGGTCCCCCAATATGCCAACAGAGGCCCCCGGGTCCACGGCATAGTGGCACTGTACCGTGGGCCCTGAAAATTTCATCAGCCAGCCGATGCCGAGTCGAGGGAGAAGGAAATGATCCGCCCGCCCTTGGGACGGCTCGGGGGGGGGGAGGGAACGCACTTCGGCCCCCACGAGCCGCACATCTCCCAAGGACGGCGTGGCCCTTCAGTTTCCCAGGTCTTGTGTGAACAGGAATGGGCGCGGTCGAGTATAAAACCACCTCTCCCCATCTCCGTTTGCTTTTTGCATCTTCCTGCATTCTAATCTCCAGCGCTCTGCCCTTGCAAACTGTTCATCTTCTTGCTCCCACCACAGCACCCCGACCCTTCCCTCCACTCCAGGATGGTGGGCTCTCTCAGTAACTTGCTCAAATCATCTTTGGATGCACCCAAGCATTTGCTGAGCGAAATCGTCGAGGCACTCGGCTCGGCCGCAGGCGTAGGCGGCGGCAAGGTGAAGCTAGGCTCGGTGCCACCGAGGGCTCCAAATCAAGTAGACGGGGAGTACATCATCTTCTTGGCTCATGTGAAGGCGGGTGTGAATTTTCCCCTCAGTCGCTTCGCCAAGGAGGTTCTAGATTTGTATGGAATCCGATTGGGAGACCTCACCCCCAACTCCGTGCTGATAATAGCGACCTTCACCTATCTGTGCGAGGCATTCGTGGGGGTGAGACCTTGTGTGGCGCTCTGGCATCATTTCTTCATGCTGCGCTCCTCTAGGGGCTACTGAGAGGCGTTTGGGTCCTGCCGGTTCCAGACACGGCGGGACCCGCGGACGGAGTACATCCACTCCGATTTCACCGGTAGGTGGGATAACTGGAGGGAATCGTGGTTTTATCTTCAGACGGAGGTGAATCCGCGCTTGAGAGTCCCGTGGAAGGACACTCCCTCGAAGGAGTGGGAGTCCCTCCCAGAAATTGACTCGGCTTGGGAGCCGGTGCTTGCAAGAATTGAGGCCCTGCGATTTGTGGGGCTTCATACGACCGCGGTTCTGGCGCTCTTTACGACGCGTCGAATCCTGCCCCTGCAGGAACATGAGGTGCCGATGTGGTTCTACACCAGGGAGCTCACTGACCCGACGCGCATCTCCCCCAGTGCCCTCAACCGAGCTGCGGTGGCGGCCATCGTGAAGACCTGCACTTCCAAGGCCGTTTTGGCGAACCTGGAGCTCTCCCCGGGGCTGGCTCCACTGGTGGGGCCGCCTGGCGCTGACGCTCCCGGAGGAGTGATGCCAGAGACCACCCCTTATGGGTTGGTGGACCCATGCAGAGTCCTCCTGTATACGGAGGCTGCGGGAGCGGCTTCGGTGCCGTGGGCGAGATTGGCACCGCCCTCCAGCGACACGAGCCGGAGCGGCAGTTTACGCCGGGCTCCCGGTGCTTCTGGCTCTGCCAGTGCATCGGGCAACACTGAATGGGGACTGTCTGGGCGCAAGAATGGGCGTGCTTCCGAAGAGGGGTCTTCAGGGGGCCCCGGCGCAGTTCCCGCAGGCAAGAACCCCTTTTTGCGCAGGACGTCTGAGCTGGTCACCAGGCGCATTAGGTTCTTCTTTTATCCTTTCTTCTCAGTGGTTTAAAGCTTCTAATGTAATCCCTTTAATACTCAAATTATGGATTCTAGGAAGAAACCATCCTATTTGCAGGTGGAGGATAGCCCTGGTGTTGCTGGGGTTGGAAGCAGCCATTCCGCTTCTCCCTTACTGCTGGAAGAGGCTCCCACCTGTACCAACGGCGCCAAAATGGTGGTGCCTGAGGAGTCCTAGCTTGCCCATTACGAGGTGGACCCTGACCCCGCGGGGAGAGTGGAGATCCTGCCCCTTGGGGTGAACCCCGATGATGAGCCGGGGCTTGATGCCCCGGGGCTATCCAAGATGGACTCCCCCAGGGTTATCCTGGGCGAGGGGGTCACCCCCAATCCGTCGCTCGGGGTTATCCCCCAGGATGCCCCGGCAGCCAGTGCCACCAACGAGGCCAGGAATGCTCCAGTTCAGGCCCCCGAGGGGCCGGCCTATGTACGGGGGCTTCCCCCTTCACCGACAGTGGAGGGGAGTTCTGGTGATCCCCCAAGCGTGGCCATTATCGCTGCTAGCTCGGGATTGGTTGCGGCCCCGGCGCCTGGTGCCTCATCAAGCTCTGACACCACCGCCTGGGACGCAGCCGCTGAAGCGATGGGGGTGACTGCGACAGAGGCCGACATTGAACCCTGGCCGTCATATGTCGAGTATCACAGGGTTACAATAGTCTCCCACCTGCGAGAGGAGCTCTCTTGGGCCCACCAGGGATTATGGTCCCTGGAGGACTCCCTAGCCAGACGGTGGGTCTAGTATGAGGAGGAACTAGCCGCTGCCCGCGAGACCGCCTGGGCCACGGAAACCGCTGCCGCTAAGGCCGTGCATGAATGAGATCACACTTGGGCCATCTTGGTGGACGACTACGACGCCGCCTAGGCGGAGATCAAGGAGATTGTGTAGGAGTGTGACGCAGCCCGGGCCGAGGCCCAGAAGGAACTTGAAGATCGCAACACTGCCTGGGAAGAAGCCCGAAGGGCCGCGGAGGAGCGTGATGTTGCCCAGGAAGCAGCGCGGAAGGCAGTGGAGGAGAGGGATGATGCTTTCAGGAGCACCCTTGCCTCTGTGAAGAAAGAAGAAGAGTGCCTAGAGCTTAGGCGCCAGGTCATAAGCAATGATGCCGTTGAGCTGGATATGAAGCACGCCGCGCTCCAATCCAGGGAATCTAAGGTGGCGATGGATGCGGAGGCACTCTCCAAACGGGAAAAGACCCTCCACAACAAGGAGGAGACACATGCCGAGCGAGAGCATCTCCACGTTCCGTGCTACAAGGATTTTTGTGCTATAGTCCTAGAGCTTGAAGGCAAACAGAAGGAGTACTTGGCTGCCAAGGCGGTGCTGGAGCAATGGCAGGAGGAGGTATCTGCTCGAGAGGTGGTGATTGCGGTCTGAGAGGAGGCTACACAAAAGGCTATTAAGGAGCGGGACTCGTTATCCTAGGTCACGGCGTGAGTGCAGGAGGTCGAGACCGGGCTTGCGGAAGCGACTGCCTTGCATGCCGACCATTTGCGCCTTTGTGCCCATGCCTGCCACGGGGGATGGTGGGCGTACACTAAGATGCGCAACTTGGTTGGCAAGCTGGGGGTAGCACTCCCTCCAGCTCCATCGGCAATCACCTACGGCTCGCTCAAGGGCTTGCAGCCAGCCCTTAGTAACCTGGCCCGCACGCTGGCTAGAGCGAAGGCCCTGCTTGACCAAGCAGTGGAGGACGTAGGACGGAGCTCACGTGCGTGCTCAACACACTTGCTCTGGTTAAGGGCAAGGTGCCAAGCCTTGACATCAGCACCCTCGACGCAGAAGAGCCCGATGAAACCCACTTGATGCAGGTCACCGAGGAGTGCAAGGCCATGGCCGAGCAGATCGTGGAAGCCTGCCTGTCTGTCCGCAAGGTCGGAGAGTCTGACGAGGCCTCTGATGTCAAGTAGTTGCTCCTTTCTTCTTTTGCGTATCCTGATAGCCGTGTAGGCTTAATTGACTGAGCTTTTGCGACATTATTCAGTGACTGTACATCGCCACTATGCTTCAAACTGTACTTCACACTTTTTTATCATGTTGCTGCAATGTTAGACATCTGCCGTGGCCGGCTAATCTCTGTAGGTGTAAATCGTCCAATCGCCTATTACTTAAATTTCATGTTGTCTTGTCTTCGTGGGTGAGGCAGAGGCTTTTATCTCCTGTGTGCCTAGTTCGCACAGCTTGGCATGGAGTGGGTGAGGTGATGGCTTCTGGCAGGGCCACTTTTGACCATAGCGTACTATCTTTCTTTTGTTTTCGTCGCCTAGCCCAATGGGCAGCCTTTGACTCGTCTTGTCGGACTGAGCTTGGTAGGGGCATCGGATACCCCTGAGCTTTGCCCGACTGAGTCGTCATGCCACCACACCCACGCAGAGCTCGGTGGGAGGTACACCCTTCTTGCATGGCTGGGCACATCTCAGGCTTCTGCCAAGGCAACGAGTTCCCAAGCACACGAGGTCCTGGTTTTGCCAGGGTACCCAAGACTGTCGAGTTGACCTTAGGGGAGCGTGAAAAGGCGTCCCTGTAACAGCTGTCTGGCCGGTTTGGGGGACTACAGAGATCTTGTGTCTCCCACCGTGCCAGGCCCTCGCCACCATGGCCTCTTGGGCTGAGGCTATAAATAGGTCCTTTGCCTTCGTGTTTTCATCACCCAAGGGAGTGAGTATCAGTAGAACACCATAACCTAGTGTCTCTTTCCAAGCCATGAATCTTCTTTCACTCGCCCACCTTTTGTGGTAGGGTTAGGGTTAGGCCATCATCACAAAATGATGGAGGCCTCGCTGCTTGATCCTGCCTCCTAGACTTGGAAGGCGGACATCAAGATAGCTTTATTATATCTAGCCTGTTTTTCCTTCACTCTCTGGTTATGAGCATTCCATTATGTTTGCTGTATCTTGTTAGGAGCGGTCCTTTAGGTGCCGCTCTGAACCAGACCTTCCTCAGCCGATGGCTACCCTGGGCGCCACCGACGGAGGTTGGGTACCGCGCCTGCCCATGGTTCCAGTGGCGTTGGCGCGTAGGTGCTCCACTAGCTGCCCTGGAACACTAGGCAGTGTTGCTATGGAGCCACCAATGCGCCATTGCCATGGTTGGCCTCTGCTCTGGTGCTCCCAGAGCAGTTCCGGGTGTCGGGGGTAACACTGAACCTCGTCCTATGGTGCTCCATGACCATAGGCGAAGGCTGCTTCAACTTGCTTGCATCTACGGTGGTTACTGAAGCACCCCTGCCACCAGGGCAGTGGTATGGCCCCCAGAGGATCACGTCATCAAGGAGGAACCAGTTTGGAACGGTGGCGCCCACGTTTCTTGGCGCTGCCGGGGTCTAGACAACCACCATTGTGGCTTCTGAGAGTGAGGGGGAGGGCAAGGGTAGGTCTAATCGGCCAGGGTAGCGGGCTATCACAGTCTGCGCCCTTAGCCCACAAGAGACCTGCCACGTCGCGGTCTTCTTGCGCTTGGTGCAGAGCAGCAGCGAGTCGATTGGCGGACTCGTAGGATGCAAGCAACGCCACCCTGAGCCCCTAAAAGTGGATGCTCAACGGTCCTAGAGCGCACTGCCAGTGCCAGTGAGAGGCCCCGAGCATGGGTCCTCCACCAGGCACCGCGGCGCACCATTCTAGGGTCGGGCGTGAGCCTTCTGCTACTGTGCAGTGCTGATGACATCGGCGGAGGGGTGGAAAGACTCCTGTTTCACCCCCTCACGAATCAAGCGGCATCACACGAGGCTCTTCTAGAGCCTACCTTAGCCACTCTTGGTGGGGTGTATGGCTTTCTGGAACTTTGGCCCTTGGGCGGGGCCCAGAGTTCCCTTCGATCCAATCTTTAAATGTATCGTTGCCTTATAGCATCTTGAATAAAATGTGTTTGTGGTTGGACTTGAGTCTATTCCTTATCTCGAGGCCCCCAGGGCAACACCTAGGGTAGTCTTTTTTCCGACTCTGGGGTCCCCGGGGACATCGCCTGGGGTTCCCGCAAGCCCTTGACTAGCCAGTCCCCTTTGGCTAACTCCTTGGAAGGTGCATCCTTGTGGGTGCGGCTCATTGTTCAGACGCCGGGGTTAGCCCCGGGGGTTGGCCCTCGCACCCTGGGCCCTCGGAGCTCACTCAGGGGCTGCGTGAGCCCCGAAAGGGGTTCCTTTCTTTCTAAGGCCCACGAGACTCCATCCAGGGTTAGCTTAGCCGTAAGCTGTAAAGACATTTCTCAAAGTGACACCATTCCCCCGCTAAGACCTTGCCTCTAGTAGCTTACTTACTGTTCTTGTTTGCTGCACACGGGTGTATTCTAGTCCTGGCTCGAACGACCAAGGCCACGGGGTTTAGGATCGTGGGATGTCCAGAGTTGAGAAGTGACAGACAGGTGAAGGCAGACCAGGACGATGCACAGCGACCCATCATGGATACCACGATTTAGTTGTGTCCGGGGTACTGCTTTGTACCGGAACACCGAGACAACTCAACTTGGCCCCCCTAATGCTATCCCCTAACCCCAGCCCTTGCCAGGAACACGGACTCTTACCCCAGAGATTGTGCTAAACACCTTTTGGGTACTCCAGGCCAAGCCTCATGAGGAAATAATATGAAGCAGACATGTAGATAATTAACTCTATTGAATTTTGAAAAATAATTTACATCTTTTTACTGTTCTGCCAGTATCACGGGAATAAAGCGGGTGGCCCCCAGGCAGCATGGTGGAACCAGGGGTTATACCATGGTGCCTTTAAGGGTAAAACTTATGTAGATACTGGATATTCCATGGGTACGAAAGCTGTTCACCGCTCTCCGTGGCTAGGCGTACGCAGCTGCCTTGAGAGACCTCAACCACACGGTAGGGACCCACCTAGGTGGGAGAAAGCTTGTTCATCCCCACCTGAGTCTAAATGCTTTTGAGCACAAGGTTACCCACAGCAAGCGATCGAGGCTTCACATGGCGCTGGTGACAACGGCGCAAGGCCTGCCGATATTTTGCAGCACAGAGGGCAGCTACTAGGCGCTTTTCTTCCAAAAGATCGACATCGCACCACCGAAGTTGATCCTGCATTTCTTCATCGAAAGTGTTTACCCGGGGACTCCCATTTGTAACCTTCGGGGGAAGCACTGCTTCAGCCCCGAAGACTAAGAAGAACAGGGTTTCTCCGGTAGCCTGACTTGGTGTTGTCCGGTTCGCCCAAAGCACAGGTTCGAGGTGGTCCACCCACTTTTTGCCATATTTTTCCAAGCTTTCAAAAGTCCGGGTCTTGAGTCCTTTGAGGATCTCCGCATTTGCCCTCTCTGCTTGCCCATTGCTTTGGGGGTGGTGCGAGGAGGCATAACAGATTTTGATGCCCATGTTGTCATAGTATTCTTGAAAAACGGCACTGGTAAAGTTGCATCGTTATCAGTGATAATGCAACTCAGGACCCCAAACCGGGAGACAATCCCACGGAGAAACTTGGTTGCTGAGTGCTTGTCAATTGTTCTAACAGGAATAGCCTCAGACCACTTGGTGAACTTATCTATGGCAACATAAAGGTACTCATAACCTCCAACAGCCTTGGGGAACGGACTAAGTGCATCGATCCCCCAAACCGCAAAAGGCCATGACAGGGGATTGAACTGCATGAGCTGAGATAGGGTATGAATTTGTTTTGTGCGGAACTGACACGCCTTACATTTTTTGACCATCTCAGCTACGTCCTTGAGGGCTGTCGGCCAGTAGAAGCCATGCTGGAAGGCTTTCCCGATCATCGTGCGGGATGCTGAATGGCTCCCACACTCGCCCTCATGGATATCCACGAGAATTTCACGGCCTTCTTCTCTGGAGACGCACTTGAGCAGAACGCCACTTGGTGAGCAACGGTAGAGGTCCCCTTCTACCAGCACGTACCTTTTTGCTTGTCGAATGACGCATTCTGCAACTGCCTCATCCACGGGAAGGATGTTATCTTTCAAGAAAACCCGGATCTCATGGATCCATTCATCGGGGTTTGCCTGAGCTTCATCTGAACTGGGAAGGTGATCACACTACGGGGCTTGAGTTTGCTCGGGGCTTGGATTGTTATCCCCCAAGGCTTGCGGCTGCCCGAAGTTAGCGTGTCCGACGTCTTGACTCCCAGGATGAGGGGAAACATCATCCCCCATCCGGGAAGTGGCTGCTACCACCCAGGGGTCATCCCTAGGCTCTAGCTTCGGGGGTTCCATAGAAGGCCGGAGCACCCGATTGTGGAAGACCCCGCTTGGTGGTGGCATCCTTGCAGAGGCAAGGGTCAAAAGCTCATCCGCGAGGGTATTCTCCTCCCGTGGGATGTATTTGAATTCATTGGTGTCAAAGGATAGCTGAATTTTCTTGACTTTCATGAGATATGCTGCCAAATGGAGCTTGTTACAGGCACACATGCCATTGACTTGGTTAATGACCAGCTGTGAATCTCCATTGACCCGGAGTTAACAGACTCCAAGGCCAAGAGCAGTTTTGAGTCCAGCAATCAAGGCTTCATATTCAGCTGCGTTGTTTGAAGTTTTAGACATGATGTAAAACATGTACCGCAGGAGCTCTCCCTTTGGAGATGAGGACCGCATTGGCCCCCAAGCTTTTGTGGGTACATGAGCCATCAAAACACAACTCCCAGGGCTTCTTGGTGAAGTGGACGCATGGTTCTTCAGGTGTGGCGGGTTCTGGGGCTTCAGGGTGTGTAGCTTCGGCCCCCGGGGTCCATTCAGCAAGAAAGTCGGCTAGAACTTACTTGACTTTTAATCGCATGTCGCGGGACAAACTCAAGTTCAAATTCAGCCAACTCCACCGCCCACTTCGCTATCCGCCTGGTGGCATGTCGATTGCTCAACACGGTCCTAAGCGGGTAGGAAGTGACGACGGAAATCTTGTGGGGATGGAAATAATGGCGTAATTTCCTCGATTCTATGAGAACAGCATACAGCAATTTCTGAACTTCTGAGTATCTTGTCAGAGCATCCCGTAGGACCTCACTCACAAAATAGACAGGTGTTGATTTCTTTGAGGCTCAGGGGAATCGTCTTTAGGCTCGGGGCAGGAAAGAGTGGACCTTGGAGGGATAGGGGTCTCAGCGCTAGGCACAGGCTCTCCCCCTGTTACGACTTCTAGAGGGTCAAGTGCTTCGTACTCCCCTGCAAGCCCTGGCTTATCCCTTGAAACTTGAACTGAAGGGGCTTGCCTGAGCTGAGGGAGTTGCTCTCGCTCGGCCACAAGCACCATGATGACCACCTTATTGGTTGCCGCGATGTAAAGAAGGAGGGGTTCACCCACCCTTGGTGCAACCAACACTGGTGGGGTAGAAAGGTACTTTTTCCATGCTTCAAAGGCTTCTTGAGCTTCCTCCATCCATTCGAACGTGTTATTCTTCCTGAGAAGCTTGAAGAACGGTAACTCCCGTTCCCCAAGCCTTGAGATGAACTGGCTGAGGGCAGCCATGCTTCCAATCAGCTTTTGCACCTCCTTGACGCGGGTCAGGGGTTGCATTTCTCAATAGCTTCAATTTTCTTAGGATTTGCCTCAATCCCCTGGTGCGAAACCAGGAAACCAAGGAGCTTCCCCACAGCAACCCCGAACACGCACTTCTCAGGGTTCAACATCATTTTATACCTGCACAAACTTGCAAAAATACCATCCAAGTCCCGGAGGAAAGCGTCACTCTGTCGGGACCTGACTACAATATCATCGACATACACTTCTACTATTTTGCCTATATGATCTCTGAGGGTAATATGAGTTGCTTGTACAAAAGTTGGTAGGGCATTCTTAAGACCATACGGCATATTCACATGACAGTATAGACCACATGGAGTAGTAAACGATGTCTTCTCCTCATCTTCCCTAGCCATTCTAATCTGGTGGAACTGTGAATATGCATCTACAAATGACAGTAGTTCACATCCAGCAGTGGAATCAACAATCTGATCTATTATAGGGAGAGGACAAGGGTCTTTTGGACAAGCCTTGTTTAAGTCGATGTAGTCGATGCACATTCGCAGTTTGTCCCCAGCCTTGGGAACTACTACCAGCCTTGGGAACTACTACGGGGTTCGCAAGCCAATCCGGCTATTCAACTTCCCGGATAAAACCTGCACGGAGAAGCTTGGTGATCTCTAGGAGGATGAATTCTTGCCTTTCCATTGATTGCTTGCGGATCTTCTGCTGCACCGGCCTTGCGCCGGGGCGTAAGGCGAGTTTGTTCTCAATCACCTCCCTAGGGACCCCAGGCATGTCGGCGGGTTGCCAAGCAAACACATCAACATTTGCCCGAAGGAAAGCGACGAGCGCGAGTGCCTATTTGGGATCCAGCCCCCCGCCTATGCGAGTGGTCTGGGAAGCGCCAGCCCCGATCTAAATGACCTTAGCTAGGACTACATCCCCACTGCGGGAATCCTTTAGAGGCTTCGAGGTCAGAGCGTTGGGGCTACAGCCTGAGGCTGAAACCTCCTCGAGCGGCCCTCGAGCAATGACGGGAACCCCGGACCTTTCAGCAGAGGTAACCCTGGCTGGGGGTTCAGCGTGCCCCTGTGCTACGATGGCCTACAGTTTCTCCATCACATCGGCTGCCGTAGGGCAATCACCGAGGATTGTTATAACTCCGCCTGGCCCCGGTATCTTTAGGAATAGGAACCCGTAGTGTACAGCGGCCATGAAGCTGCACAAGAAGGGGCCATCGAGAATTGCATTGTAGGGAAGCCAAAGCTTTGCCACCACAAATTCAACATGCTCAGTTCTGTAGTGGTCAGGAGTTCCGAAGGTAACGGGCAAAGTACACGCGCTGTGGGGGAAGATGGCTCCCGGCCCAACACCTCCGAAAGGAGAGGCCAGGGTTAACCTTACCACTGAGACCTCAAGCTGAGCAAATGCCCAGGAAGAGAGGACATTGAGGCTGGCTCCCCCATCCAATAGGACATGTTTGAGACAAGCATTGGCGATAGTCGAAGAGACCATAAGATGTAACTCCCCAGCCCCCACCATATTCTGAGGAAGGTCCCTAGGCCCGAAAGTGATAGGGGTGCTAGCCCATCTCAGCGGGCATCGCGACTCTGGTAGCGTGGCGACTGCCGCTACCTGCCCTCTTTAAGAGCTTAACAGTGCGGCGGGACCCCGCACAGCCAATATTGCTGTATATGACAGCAATGGTGCATTTGGCAGCCTGAAACTGGGCATCACCATCCCTGTCATTGTCATCGCCGGAGAGGAGCTCCAGTGGAATAGTGACCAGCACAGTGTACTTCTCGGGGTCGCCTTGTACACCTTTCCCCTATTTCGTCAGCTGTTCCTAGGGGTTCTCCCACCTCTAGTAGTTCTTCTCTGCTATGTTCTTCACGATCCGACAACCCTTCAGATCGTGGGAATCGAAGTTATGGAGCGGACACCATGGTCCCTTTCTACCCTCATTGGGGGTAGTTTTTGAATTCCTATCGTTGTGGCGGGCCTGATCATTTGGCTTGCCGCCCCCAGCCGCAAGGACAGTCCCCTGTTCAGGGGTCTTCTTCTTCTTTTCTTCCCCTGACCCTAAGCTTGGGGGTTTGGATCAGTCACCCCGGGCTGATCCACCTGGGGGTTATGCCACGCTCGGCCTTCGGCCTCATGCGCGCACTTGTCAGCGAGGGTCAAGAGTTCCCCCACGCTCTGTACTTCATTGGTCGCCAACTTCTCCAACATCTTTTCATCCCGAACTCCTTGGTGAAAGGCAACAATCATAGACGTGGGGGAGATCTTCGGGATGGTGTGGCAGACATGGCAGAACTGCTGTACGAACTGGCGAAAAGTCTCCTTTGATTATTGCCTTACGGCATGGAGGTCTGCCTCAGACCCCGGATTCGCGCACGCGTCGGTGAAGTTTGCGATAAACTGCCAGCACAACTCTTCCCACGAGGAGATAGACCCATTGGGGAGACTTATCAACGAGGACCGCGCAAGGCTGGTTAGAGCGACGTGGAAGTAGTTTGCCATCAAGTCATTTGCGCCTCTGGCGGCGATGATGGCAGTAGCATAAATCTGAAGGAACTCTGTTGGTTCAATGGTCCCGTCGTACTTTTTCGGAAGATGCGGCCGAAACTTGGCTGGCCATGGTGCCTGGCGCAGGTGTGGTGCTAGGGTCTTGCATCCTACCCCTATGTGGGGCTGAAGGAGCAGGGGCCTGATGTCCCATGGCCGGATTGGGCATCGGCGGCGTCAGTATAGGATGGGGTGGCATCATTCCAAACTGAATGACTGGTGCTCTAGCGAGGGCTGGTGCACCATACTGAGGGGTTGGGGCACCGCCTAGCGGGCCCTGGACTCTGTGTTGCTGGACTACCTCCAGCTCTTGACGCCGTCGGTCACAGCTTCGCTCGATGGCGAGGCTGTTGACGCAAGATTTTGACTAATATTTTGTATCATTTTATATGATTTTCCACTGATTATGAGCGTCAATCATAGTTTTTACTAACAATTATCACCGATTATTGTGAATTTTGCAATATTGTTTTGGAAATATGCTATATTTAATTTTTGCAGGTTTTTGAGCTATTTTTCGCAAAATTCATCATAATATACATCAAGTAAGGAAAGACCTCTGAAGTGGTATTGTAGAAGGTGATAAACAAGGAAAGATTGATTGATTCATGGCCCCCTCTGAGTTGATCAAGGCTTCCTATTTGGGGAACTTCTAGAAAATATCATATGCTACACTGGACTACAAGCTTCTGGAAGAATATGAGAGAAAGACACTTCATATCTATCCAAAACCAGAAGATTTCGGTGTACATAGGCCAATACCGAAGATTCTAGAGCTTTCCAAGCCGAGTCCGGGACCAACACTTGATCCTAATGCAACAAGGAACAACTCGACAAAAGATGGAAAGCAAAGGCCGTGGAAAGAGCCCAGGTCGGCCGACTTTGGGCCCCTTGCTTGGCCGACCCCACCTATTCCTACGTCGGTTTCCGATTTCCTTTCTACCACGACTCCTCCAGGGTATAAATAGCAAGTCTCAGCCCTGAGGTCGGGCATCCAATTCATTATCAAGGCGATAGGATGTAGAGAAGAGGGACATCAACTAGAGGAGAGCTGAGGGTCGAGTTCTAGGTTATGGATTTGAGCCTCTCTAATTCTTAGGGGTAATTAGAGCCCTTGCACCTAGCTCTAGAGGTCTAATTGTATCATCAAAGGAAGGTATGGCCATGGTTGTAAGTATGATACAATTTATTAATGAAGCATTGATCTTGTCTAATTATCATATTCTTGGTCTAATTATGCATGTTCTTGCTCTAATTAACTTTAGGTTTAGATGCATGTTAATTTGGTCATGTTCTTAAGTGTTATGTTCTTCTAGCGATCTTGATTATCGATCTTGCTTACTAGTAATATAGTTGTGTAGCTAGTTCTTGTGATCATGGTGATTATAGGTTCTTGCTATGCTAATTATGTTATTAGACTATGCGAAGTGATTAGAAGCCGGTTGTCTAATCATGTATGCTTATTGAGAGCTTCTCGTCGATTACCCTGACTATTGTGATAAGTGGTTGGAGGAAAAGGTTAAGCTTGATCTAGGGGGTTTGATCATTAATCTTGGTTTAATCATGCTATGAAGTACATGCTTGATCGTGCTTATATTTACCTTGAGCTCTTAGTTATCTTGTTGCTTTAATCTCTTTGATGTGGCTAATCATGCTTGTCTTGGATCCAATTAGAGCTAGATTAGACTCTAGTTAATACCCTTTTGATCATTGTTCTGGTTGAGTTCTAATTGCTTATCATTTAACTTTGACTACTTTAGATATAGATCAGATATAGATTAGACGTAGATTGTACATAGTTTAGATATCATCTAATTGCTTAGTTTACCTTAAGCTCTTGTTAGTTAATTCTCTATTAGTTGTTTTCACGGAATGACAAAACTCATGATACTCATCCTAGGGAAAAGCTACCACAATATTGTCACTTGCAATATAAGATTTGGCGTGCTTAAGTGCCGTCAACAGAGGCGTGTGTCTTCCGCCGCCTTGCTCCTGTTGATGACCTCTCATAGGTTGCACAACTACTCTAAAGGCTGCTGCTGAGGACGCGCCTGTGTCCCTTGTGGGGGTTGAGGCGCGGCGGGCAGCTGATGCGCTCCAGAATGCTGCGTTTGCTGCCGTGCTGCCTCTAGGTCCCGAGAGGAATGCGACACACCCGCTTCTGGACGTCCAGCGGCGATGAACCTGGCGACATCCTGTCGCCACTGCTCATGTACTTCCGGCGGCACGCTGGCTGTCGGCGGGTTACACAGCAGTGCCTCTGCTGCATCCAGGGCGCCAACCACATGCTCCGAGAAATCCAGTCATCGGCTAGCATGTCGGCTAGGATCTCCCTGACCCGTAGCAATGGGACTGCGGACAAACTAGGACTTTGCTCCCTGCTCCCGCTGTGGGGCTGGATGCTGTCTGGCTGCCGTTGAACGAGGTGGCGTATGGTGCTGCGCCAGAGGGTCCGTTCCCGCTCTTCATGGAGGGAGAGAGGCTCCGACGGAAGCTGGTGCCCGCCTCCACACATAGGAGGGACGGCCTAGCGGCGTAGGCAGCGCAGACGCTATGCCACGGGGGGCCCCTTGAGGGGTATCCCAACGACCATGGCCGCGTCGCGTCGCTGTTGGAGTCACTCTCGAAGTGAGCGCCTCCGCCAACAATCGACTGCCGGGTTGCCATCAAGGCCAACAGTCAGCGCACCCTCTACCCCTACCTGGCACGCCAATGTCAGCGTTCGTGACACTGTGGTACCGAGTAGGTACCCTGAGGATACGAAGGAGCGTAGGGACGTGGGTACTTCTGCCGAGCTTGATGGAGCCCGTGAGACATAATGAATTTAGAGAGGTTCAGGCCACCAGTATGGTGTAATACCCTACATCCTCTTTGGAGTATCACTATGAATGTGAGGAAGTCTGTTACGGCTCAAGACCAGGACTTGGGCTCTCGGATGAGGTAAAGAGTGTGTGTATGTGTGTCTCCCTCTGCTAGGTGCACCACTCCTCCCTTTTATAGACCAAGGGCTGACGTGGTGATACAGAGTAGGTTGCATAGTGCTACAGTGGTGGTTTCAATAATCCACAGTCTAGGTATGGTCTCCAAATAACCTTCACTGTGTGACGTGCTGGCCGTCCCACCTTTATTCTCCCGCTTCCGTCGCTCCCTGGAGACGTGGACCGATGTCCCATCTTGTCCCGTTTAACATGGCGGTGATAGGACCTGCACGCCCTGCACGACATGTAGAGTACCTTTTTGGTTCATGGGCCCGACCGCATTCAATGCGGTAGGCAGCGGGCTCCTTCACTTGGAGGAAGCCTTGCCAAGACTGGCCAGGTATGCCGCATGGGCTCTTCCGGGGTTAGCCATGTATCACCTTAGCCGCCGGATAACCCCGGGATCTCCTCAACAACGCCGAAGGTCAGCCTCTCAAATGTAGCCACTGGTCTTGTGGTCCCCATTACTGGGGGCCACGTCCTGAACTACACCTCTTTTCCACGTGGGAGCATCTTTTTTGACACGGTGAGGCTCTACACATACGTCCCTGGGGTATGGGTCCCCCAATATGCCAACAACGGGTTTAGCCCCCGAATATAACAGGGCCTTAGATTTATTCCTGTATAACATGCGTATGTACAGTTCCCTTTTTTGTCTACCCAAATGTTAGATTGATGATATTTTTGTGTATAATGTTACTGAGGTCCAGATTGGAAATTTTAGGGATGGTTATCTCTTTATTTTGATTGCATCTTATCAATTGCCTGGCACCTAAATGATTTGTCTTTTTTGCATACTGTTTAGTTGCATCAATATCGGGCATATATTGTTTATTATATCAGCACTAGGAATTCAATTAGAAAGGCTTACACCCATTGTTTGGTGCTCCTTGAATGTTATTTATATGTTCCTTGAGTGTTTCTATTTGATTTTATATCATCCTTACTATTTATGCCCACCTGCACGCCTCGGACGCCAGACGCTAGACGCCGCACCTGCCGTCGCCCTCCAGAGCCGCCAGACACGACCTGGCGTTGAGCTCTTCGGCGGTCTGGTTCGTACATATTGCCTCCATGTGGTCGACTTTTTCCATTGTAACTTAATTGTATTTATTTTTTTCCAGAAGAAGAAGCCTCCTCGGCCTGTTGTTCGATCACAATCTTTACGCATAACACTTGGAGATATCACCAACAAATTAATGATGAATCAGCCAATGAATGCAAACCGAGACAACAACCGAATTCTAATGATGTTTTGTAGGAGTCAGGTGCGTGTACACTAACACTAACTTGTTGTGTAAAGAATACCTAGAACTTGTATACTTTTTTGGCATTTAATATAGAGGATGCCATGATGAGCATTAAAGAAAGAGAAAAAGGGCAAGGAAAAATATTAAAGCTTACCAAAGGAGAAGAAAGAAGAAGAATGGGCTAAGGCAAGAGCTAGCTACCATCGAAGAAAAGGTACGAAAGACTGTTCAATGTTGCCTTTTCTGCAGAACTACAAAAAGTTGTATGCATGTTATAAGTATTAGCCTTTTATGTAGAACTACAAAAAGTTGTATGCCTCCTTGATTTTCTTAGTTCAATCATATTTGCATGGTCTTTGCATGAACTCAATCATGGAGGCTGATGACTTTACCGAGTAAGTTGTAATCATGTTTAGTGGAAGTTATCATTTGTCGACAATCTTAGAAAAATATCAGTTGTTGATAATCTGAGCTTTTGTTTAGGGATTTTCTAGATCTCTTACTCGTTTCTTGTACTAGTCAACATGCACGCGCGGCACGCGCGTATAAAAAAAATCATATATCCAAATAATCTAAAAGATTCGGGGTGCTCGATGTGCCCTCTGTGACCTACGTGGGGCTAATGGTGTTTCAACAAAGTGCTCAACATTTTGTTCATCCTATTGGAAAGCACTCGGATCAGAAACATTCTCCAGTGTTTCTCTAACCTCTTCGAGTTGCACCTGGTTTCGACTGGTTTCATCTTTCAATAGAAACTCTTTCTCCAAAAAGACACCATTCCGGACAACAAACACTTTTGTTTTCTCCCGCTTATAGGAAAAATATCCTTTGGTTTCCCTAGGATAGCCCACAAAGTAGCATTTATCCGACTTAGGATGGAGCTTATCAGATGTCAAATGTTTGGCATAAGCCTCGCAACCCCAAATCTTACGGAAAGACTACCCGGGACTCTTCCCAGTTCATATCTCAAATGGTGTCCTGTTCACAGACTTCTATGGAACTCTGTTCAGTGTGAACGTAACAGTTTCTAGAGCATAATCCCAAAAGAACAATGGAAGACTAGTTTGACTCATCATCGACCTCACCATGTCCAACAAGGTTTGGTTCCTCTTCTCGGACACACCATTCCATTGTGGCGTCCTAGGTGGAGTCAGCTGTGGAACAATTTCACAACTCTTCATATGGTCATTAAACTCTTGGCTCAGATATTCTCCACCACGATCCGATCACAGGCATTTTATCATCTTGCTCGAGTGGTTCTATACCTCGTTCTGATACTGTTCGGACCTTTCAAATGACTCAGACTTATGTCGCATTAAGTAGATATAGCCATACCTACTAAACCCATCAGTAAAAGTAATGAAATACCGAAAACAATCTTTGGCTACCGAGCTCATTGGACCGCATACATCAGTATATACAAGGGCCAACAACTTGGACACCCTCTCACCTTGACCAGTGAAGGGTGCCTTAGTCATCTTGCCAAGTAAACAAGATAATATATGAGATCACACAAGCTAGCAAGTCATGTGGCTAACCCACCAAAGCAAGATCCAACCTTGCATGAAAAAGCTACTTAAACTAGAATACAAAATAAACACTCCAGCAAGAGAGACTAGACAGGATTAAACCATTCAACTAGCACAAAACACAACTAGCAGGAAATGTGACTAGTCCACTCGAGCTAAGCACACCTAGCAGAACACATTAAGAGAGGAAAAGCTAAACAAGCTAGACACACTCAAACTGATCACGAGTGAATACACATGTCAAAGCTTAGAAAACATGGCACTAGATTCACAGGGATCACATACTAGGATGCAAGGAAGACTAGACTAGCAAAAAGGCACGCAACTAGCAAAAAGAAAGCTAGCATGAAATATGGCTAGTCCATCAAGCATACAAGCATGAGAGCATGATATCAAAAGAAACACTGAACAAATGAAATAGAATATACAAGTGAGCGAGGAGAAAATCTCTCAAAGGTATAAAGGATACAAGCCCATATGGGACAATCAGCTAGGCATGGAGAACCATCAAGTCTCGATCATCTCCATCCCTGCCCACCTCACCTACAAGATGGACACAACAAAAAATACAAACTTGTTCATTACCCCCAAAATGATATGCTCACTTGAGTTCACTGGGGTGAGGCTGGAGAACCATTTGAGACACCTAGTCAAATGATATAAAAAACCGGAATCCATGATCCACATGTTCTCCAAGTTCTCCATTTGAGACACCGATACATGGGGTGAGCATATGGTCCGACAATGGGGTTAGACTAAAAAGAAGCAAACCGGTGTCGAGCCATCTTCTCTAAAGAAGGGTTAGCAATATCATAATCAAACATCCCAAAACCCCTGTCCTGCGCAAACTGAGACTGCAAGTCACCACACATAAGAAATCGTGCTCCATCGTAGCTCTCAAAACCTCAGCGAGGTGGACTAAAGTCATACCGCTCACGACCCGGTGCCCTGCTGGCAAAGTGTCCACCACTTGGAGCACTGCGAAGAAAGCGGTCTCCTCCACCTCCACCTACACAACGAGGCAAGTGGTCTCGCCTATCCACACGCTGAGTTACCACCTCAAGCCTACCATCTTGGTAGTACTTGTCCTCGTTCATCCACTCAACCTCTCTACGCTCAGCCCTCAACCTGCGGTAGCAAAACTCCACCAAGTGACCCTCCCTATGGCAATAGTCACACACGTACCTCTTGGGTGAAGCACCCTTAGGTTAGCTCTGGTTCTTAGGCTGGGTCTTTGGCTAAGGAGTGGGCTTAGGAGGAGTATTCCTCTTGGCCCCTTGCTTGGAACTCTCTAGCGGTGAGTCAACTACATTCCTCACAGGAAGAGTGTCAAGTGGGTTCCTCACAAAGTTAGGCTTGGGAGACCACACCTGTTTCTTAGGTAGCTCCCTAGGCTTATTAGTCCACACACCATTCTTAGGGTTGTCAGCCTGAAAGGTGGGCTTGTTGTAGGTAACATGAAACTTTTCACTAATGGAAATCTCACTCAAGTCATCGATCTTCCCATACAACCGATCAAAGTCAGCCTGGGTGTAGTGATAGCCAACCCTCAACTTGTCACTCAACTTAAAAGAGGAAATAATCATGCCAACTGAGGTTCCTTGGAAGAAACCCAGCTGAGAATGGTCCTAAGATAGGTGTTCTCATCTTCCAACTGGACCTTCTCAATGGCCAAATCATCAAGCCTACCTCTAAGGCCTTCACACTTGGGACAATCAGCACTAATAGGGCTAGCAATCTTTTCAAACTTCCTCAAAACAGCCAGAGTCTCATCCAACTACTTCCTAAGGGTTTGGGAAACAGCACAAGCACCGAGCAAAGTCGGCCTAGCCTTTAACTCCTCTAAAGCTGCAGTAGTAAAGAAAGGCAAATCTACATTACTAGCATGCTTAGAGCGTAAATCAAACAATTCAATAGCTAGAACCTGACATTCGGTGCCCTCAATCTCATCACATGCTTCCTTAGCTACAGCAAAATCATTTAAAGCACATGCAAGTTTAGACTTGAAAGTCTCAAACTCAGCCTCTAGAGTAGCAACGTTAGCATTTGCTAGCCTAAGATCCTTAGCAGCTACCCTAAGTAAGCGATCCTGGTTCTTCAAAGTAGTGAACATAGCATCCTCATCATGATCATTTGCCTAAAGCTGGGCGTTGGACTTATTGCAGACGTCTGAGTCGGTGGAGCCGGCTTGATCTCCTGCAAGCGCAATCGTGCAATAGTTGATCTGGTCGCCGAAGAAGAAAAGTCCAGCGTGTCCAACGATCTTCTCATCATCGTCGCTATCGGAGTCAGAGTCACTGGAGCTACCGTCACAGTCGTTGGGGCTGGCGAGGAAAGCACGGTCACGATCTTGGGCGTGGTTCTGGTAGTGCTTGACGAATGCCTTCCCGTTGAAGAACGGCCACTTCTTTTTGTCAATTTTGTACTTGCCCTTCTTCTTGTCAGAGATGTACTCAGCCCTTGTGCTAGTAATCACTCTTGGGGCATGAATACTTCTTCGAAGCTCTCCTCTTGGGGCAGTCAGCGATGAAATGGTCCGTCCTCCCACACTCATAACACTAAAACTTGTCTCCTCTTCTGCGGCTCATATATTTATGCATGGATGGGACTATACTCAAATACATCTCACATCACTATTATATAAATTAAATGGTAGAAGCTAACGCAAATCATACTTGCATGGAATTGCATTACGCCATCGGCATGCATAAATGAAAGTAGCTGTCCAACTGTTGATGACTACAGGGCTCACGTAATAACAAATGTTTACTTGAGTGATCAATCAAGTAACTAAGGAGTCCGGACGTGTGGATCGGATGGAATAATAGATCGAGATAAAAAAGAATGATATATACTCCTGACTAGGGTGTAAATGGTACGGATATTATCCATACGTATTCGAGTTTCAATACATTTAGAAGGGATAAGATCCGATCTGTATTCAAGTCCGGACATTTAGTGTCCGATCCGTATCAAGTAGTCAAAATTTGGATAAATATGATGTCGATAACCATTCAAGTCTTATCTGATACATTTAATCAATGTCTATATTCGATTGAATCCGAAGAAAAAATATGAAAATAAATACGGTATCAGCAGTATCACGCGTATTGCATCCGTTGGCACCACTACTCGTGACTCGTGAGTTGCAGAGCTGCTGTAACGTTCTGGTTAAACGTGACCAGGTGGGTGCTTCTTCGTTGAAAAGGACGCGGATACTCAGTTGCGCGCTAACCACGGTTTAACCCCCTAGCTGGGTCCACAGCGCACAGTGCCATAAGCTTCTCCTAACTAGGTCCACACCTCAGTGCTATGAACTGGATCATCGCAGGTCAGAAAGGGGGAAATACATATCAGGGGAACACCGCTCTCACCTCAACTCAGCTGTGTATAAATGGAGGGTCATACGACATATCAGGGGAATACCGCAGGAACGGCATGGCCACCAGGCTGCCAGCACTTTCCATCGCCAAGTATAAAAAGCAACATCGCCGTCAGGTTGCTCCTACGCCGCTGTGCCGCTCCACAAAGATGGTAAGCTCCGGAGGCTGCCGGTACCGGGGCCCATCGCCAAGTAAAGTACGCCATCAGGCCCTTCAGATATCAACACCGTGAAGTTGTGGTGCGACTCCATTCAATTGCTGTGCATCGAACTGTTGTAAGGTGAGAGTCTCCACCGGTCTCTCCTTCAATCAAATTCTCCAAATCATGTTCTATATTGTTCGTTCACAGGTGATTATATTATGCTTCATTGTTCGGTCCGGTTAGACGATATATGTATAAAATGATAGAGCTTATGATTCTTAAATCTTGCTTGGTCTTTAAAGTAGATAAAAACAACGATAGTGCGTAATAATTTCATCACCTTGGTCGTTGGATACAAGCCAAGCGAAATTAAATTCCATGTTCTATGTTTCTTATATTGATGTTGAGATTATCATTATGTCTCATTGTTCGATCTACTCAGTGGATACAAGTAAAGATTGAGTCTTCCTCGGTCCCTACGATAGATACAAATAATGGTTGCGCATAACAATCGTGCCATCTAAAATCTGTCCACTGACCATGAGTCTGGGATAAATCAGCGTACTTAACTTAATCTACATTGAATACATTTGATGTCCGTATGCCACTTAGCTTGGTATGGTTGACCGATACAAGCAAAGATTAAGAGACTTGATTTTCGAAAATCTTACTCTGTCTTCACGATGGATACAAACAAAGGCTGTACATATGCGTCATCATTGTCATCCAAATAGATGCAGGAAAGAGATAAAAAAGAAATAAACTCATATATGCATCATTACAGCCGTCCAGACGCATGTGGCCTAAAAAGAAATAAACAAACATCTCATATAGGCATAGGCTACATTCCTACCAAGATGAGTATAAGCAAACATCTAGTAGTAAAAATAAACATAAAAGAAACTATGCTCTTTTAGAGTCATGCGTTATAGGAAATAAATCTTCCTACTAAAATACATAAGCATGGGCATCAAAATCCCTATGCTTCAATATTATCTTTCACCAAGTTGGTCAAATCAAATTAGTTAAATTATATGTCAAGTGAAAATAGACGTACCATATATTGAAAATAGATATTCCATATGTTCTTGCTGCAAATATGCAACTAAATGCATGAGCAATCTCACTAAAATACATTACGATGCACACATAGATATGCTAGTAGTGAAAATAAATTAGAAATAAGCATAGTATGCAGTCCTAATATGTAGGTGGACTTCATGCATAAATAAATACCATATCATATTTAAATTAAAAAGAATACGCCAAATCATCATCATACAAAGTTGAAGATTTTTCTTCTTTGGTTTTATATTATAGTCATGTAATAGGAAGCCATATGCTGTAATTTTTATTTCTATGTTGGAACTCTTAAGCAAGGGTTTTCTCTACGGAAATGTAATTAACATAATTTTATGCAAATGGCTTTTCTCTACAGAGATGTAATTAACATAATTTTATGCAAATGTAACAATTATGCAAGTATGATCCTGCAATCCTATATTTTTTATTTTGTCTCATTTAAATTAAGCTAAATTAATTTTGTCTCCGTGATGCAGAGGCAGGGCCTTTGGCCGCCCATATTCCAGGCATCATAGTTGGCTGCATAGGAGCTTGAGCCAAACTAGATAAACAAAATGAGTTATAAATAGTCAGCCATATACAGTATTCAATTCTCAGACCTCAAGACATATGCTTGTTGCGCTTGCCCCTGCTTAAAAGAAACTTATTGGCTTACAGCACGATAATTATTTATGAATAGGGCACAATAATTATTATAAATATTATTGGGAGCAGCTAATGCATGCACACCGTTTTTTGGGCTTACAGCATGCACACTCTTTTTTTTTTCAAGATATGGGTCCACCATCCACCCTTTACCACTTTTGGCAACAAATGATATCTATGCATACTGTCTTTGCATAGATGTCGTTAACCCGCAAAAAGAAGAAAAAAGAATGCACCAACGGAATTCACAAATTGGCAATAATAATGGCATCACTAGACAATAATGGTGCTTTCCATTAGCGAAAGTACTAGTGTCGCCAGGCAAAAAAATACTAGTATCTTTAGGCGAAAAAACACAAAATGGTATTTTGCTAATAAAAATAAGCATTTTGCCTAATGAGAATTTACAAATTTGCCTAATGGACGAGGGGAGTTTTGCATAATGAAAACCTACAAATTTGCCTAATAGACAAGGGGAGCGGGGGAGAGGAAGATGCGGTGGCGGAGACCGGAGAAGAGGAAGACGTGGCTATGGCAATCGGCGCCCGGCCGCGGCGATGTTCGCCTAGATTTTCCTTTGGCCAGCGTCGCCTGCAGCCCTCCTCTCCCTCCTATCGCCGTTGCTGGCAGCCGTGCCTCCATCCCCACGCCCGCGGCGTGGATCTAGAGCTGGCAACCGCCGCCGCTGTGCTCCTCCTCCCCCATGCCGCCGCAGCACCCGGCGGCCTCGCCTCCTCCCCGCTCACGCAGTGCAGAACTAGAGAGCTAAGGAGGAAGCCGGTGACGGCGTAGGAGCGGTGGAAGAGGAGGGCGTCAGGTGGCGGCAACGCTCCGGGTGGGGATGAGGAGGGGATGGACAGCCTCGCCATCGCCTGGCAGACGGGGCCGCCACGGGGGAGGCCGGCGGCCACAGAGAGAGTGATTGACTGAGTGGGGAAGGGATAACGTTGAGAAAGGAGAAATGAATGTTGTAGAAAGACGAATGTGTGCGTGCAAATGTACACCTGTAGAATAGTCTTTACCAATATTATTAGAGTTTCACGCATGCCGAAAAAACAAAATACTCCTTATTCCCTAGCAGGCATGTCGGTGGTGGTAAGTATTGATGCACTGTTTTCATGTCTATTTTTTTCTAGAGGTCTAGAACAGAGATACTGCAAGATACAACCATAGGTGTAGAGATGAATGAGAGCAGCATCTCCTTTGAGCGGGAAAAGCGGTTAGGCTATGCGCAGTCGGAGACCCGAAACGCTACGGTAAACATATGCAGTCGACTGTGCCTCTGCAGCGGTGTACCCTATAGCCAACTGCATCGTCCCCGAGGCTCCGTCCAACCCCAAATCTGGAGTCCTTCCGGTACCGACCCTATCCGCTCTCTCCCCTCCACGTTGGCAATGGACGGTTGCTCGCACGGTTGCGCCATGCCCGGGCCAGGCGGCGGCGACGCGGGTGACGCGGCGACCCGGGGGAGGAGGCAGCGACGCGGGTGACGCGGCGACCCGGGGGAGGAGGCAGCGACGTGGGTGACACGGCGACCCAGGGGAGGAGGCAGCGACGCGGCGACCCGGGGGAGGCGGCGGCGACGCGGGCGACGCGGCGACCCGGGGGAGGAGGCCGCGACGCCGGCGATGCGGCGACCCGGGGGAGGAGGCCGCGACGCCGGCGATGCCGCGACCCGGGGGAGGAGGCCGCGACGCCGGCGACGCGGCGACCCGGGGGAGGAGGCCGCGACGCCGGCGATGCCGCGACCCGGGGGAGGAGGCCGCGACGCGGGCGACGCGGCGACCCGGGGGAGGAGGCCGCGACGCCGGCGATGCGGCGACCCGGGGGAGGCGGCGGCGACGCGGGCGACGCGGCGACCCGGGGGAGGAGGCCGCGACGCCGGCGAGGCGGCGACCCGGGGGAGGCGGCGGCGACGCGGGCGACGCGGCGACCCGGGGGAGGAGGCCGCGACGCCGGCGACGCGGCGACCCGGGGGAGGCGGCGGCGACGCGGGCGACGCGGCGACCCGGGGGAGGAGGCCGCGACGCCGGCGAGGCGGCGACCCGGGGGAGGCGGCGGCGACGCGGGCGACGCGGCGACCCGGGGGAGGAGGCCGCGACGCCGGCGAGGCGGCGACCCGGGGGAGGCGGCAGCGACGCGGGCGACGCGGCGACCCGGGGGAGGAGGCAGCTACGCCGGCGATGCGGCGACCCGGGGGAGGAGGCAGCGACGCCGGCGATGCGGCGACCCGGGGGAGGCGGCGGCGACGCGGTGACCCGGGGGAGGAGGCAGCGACGCAGGCGATGCTGCGACCCGGGGGAGGCGGCGGCGACGCGGCGACCCGGGGGAGGAGGCAGCGACGCAGGCGATGCGGCGACTCGGGCGACGCGGCAACCTAGGGGAGGAGGAGGCAGCGACGCAGGCTACGCGGCGACCGGGGGAGGCGGCGGCAATGCAAGAGGCCAGATCCGGCACCGGCACCGGCACCGGCACCGGCGGGGCGAACGTGCTGCCGAGCAAGGGAGGAGCCTCTGCCTCGCCGTCCGCACGCCGGCGAGCGCGGAGGAGCCAGAGGGCGGGGCGGCAGCGTCTTCTCCGGCGGAGGGCAGACCGGTGGGAGGAGAGGGAGGCCGCGGATCTTGGAGGAGGCGGCGGCGCTGAGGGAGATGAGGCGTCGACGGGGGACGCCGCTGCCAGCACGGGAGAGGAGGCAGCGGTGGTGGCGGGAGTGAGGCAGAGGCGAATGGGAGGAATGTGGCTGCGGGAGGAGGATGGATAAGGAGAGAGAGGGGGAGGAAGGATTATAAAATAATAAAAGTTGTGTTGGTTGATATAGGGTAGATATTTAGAATAGAGATTGTAGTATAAGGTAGAGAATCTCGTACGGAATATATCTTTTAGTATAGAAATGGAATTGAATGAGCGCCGATAGCCTTACGTTGTTGTGTGCCTGGGGTATACGGAGTGTGTGTATGTGTGTGTGTATATATATATATATATATATATATATATATATATATATATATATATATATATATATATGTGTGTGTGTGTGTGTGTGTGTGTGTGGGTGTGTGTGGGGGGGGGGGGATGCTCTGCGGCGTCGTCTACAACGCCGTCGTCCTGATCACCGCCTCATCGGCTGTATTTCCCGGAGGAGAATCGTCGAGACCATCGAGCGGCGTACAGCGGAGGACCGCCGTCGAATCGTCGAAAGGACCACAAGACCCCGTCTAGCGGCGATCGGAATGGACCTTCAACACTTCATCGGGACGAACTTCCTACAGCGGTGCAGGACCTCATGGTTCTGTTTCTAGTGCGAGGCCCCCCTCTGCTTCCATTGTTGCGCGCCGCCGGCCGAGCACCGGATGCTTCATCACGGTGGTCAGGGGCCTGCGCCCGTGTGGGGTAAGCCGCTGGGTTCATTGGTATTCATTCGGTTCTCCGTCCACCATTCGCCGGTCGCTTCTATATATCTCGTATTCAATTCTCCGGCCGCCGGATGCTTCATCACGGCAGCAAGGCTGCGCCGTGCGGGTAATCGGCCGCTAGGTTCTTTGGTTAACCAATTCGGTTCTCCGTCCACCATTGGGCGCTGGATCGGTTCTTGCTCGTATTCAGTTCTCCGGCCACCGCCATTTTTCTTGGTGAGTTCTTGGGAGTTCGTCCTTGAGTTTTAGTTCTCCGCCATCGTTTAATTCTTTGTTGTATACAGTCCTCCGGCTCCGGCAGCAGCGACCATTTCTTGGGAGTCGAGTTCTTGGAATCTTGGTTGCTTTTGTTTCTCTCCGTGTTTCTGGCCGGTCGGTTCGTTCCGATGACTCCTTTCATTTCCGCCGTGGTCCGACCAGCGTTTCATTCTTTCTGTACCCTTCGGCCACCGCCACGATTTCTTGGCCAGCATGTTTCTCTTCTCGTTTGTGCGGATACCGGATGGCCGGCTTCGGTTCTTTCAATCTCCGGCCACAGTTTCATTATTCCTTCTGGCGACCGGGCCCTCTGACCTCCGACCACCGCCAAGGCTCTGTGCTCGTGTAGGGAAGAGTGGTTATCGCGTACTAGTTCTTTGTCGATGTTGTTTTGCTTTGTGATTTCGTTCGATGCCAGCAGATATCTTGCTTTTAAATGTTTAGGATCTTGTAGTAGCGGTGCTTCTCCACATCTCCTAACGATCATCGTATTTGCAACTGTAGCTCCAACCTGCGCGCGGCAACCCTTGTGCTGTCTCAGGATTTCAAAGGTCTGGATACAACACTGAGACCTTGTTAGGTTGCTTTGGTTTTGAAGGGAATGGAGATGATTTAATCCCTTGCTAATCAACATCCTCTCCAATCCACTTGAATTTTTCCCTAACCGAACAAAACCCAAAGCCTAAAGTTATTCAGAGATTTACCAGGTACAATGAACACTGGATACCGATTATCCCTCAGCCACATCCTGATGGGCGCCTCAAGGGTGATTGTAACAACTGTCATGTGATTTGCAAGTCGGGCACAGACTTCTGCTGCGTCGAATGTCGGGTGCGTACACCAACATCCAGCTCTAATTTTCTTGCTCTACTTTCTAATACTTGCCTGTATGTATGGCTTGGATAGGATATAGGAACAGCTAGCACGATGTATAACTGAATATGAATGGTTTTCTTTGTGTGAAATCACTTATCTTGCTGAATCAGTGGTAGCACAAATTGTAAAGATTTGAATTATTTCAGTGTTCCGAAACAAACAATGGAAGCAAATGCTTGCAATTTTGCTTCTACGCTGCCTGAATTGGTACATCTACATGCACATACAATACAAAACACCATGGAAAACATCATTCCTTCCATCTATCATGGTTCTTTGAATACAGTTCATCTCAGTATACACAATTCTTCAAACATGCTTCGCTGTAAATTTCTATACTTTGTTGTACTGTGGGGAACTTCACTTCTGAAACAATCCTGCACATGCGAGGAATCTTCATATGGTTTGACATGTCAATCATTAATACTCACAGTGAATAAATAAGTTTGCACATTCGCATATATAAGATGTGGAAACATACTTGTTTTCTTCCATCATAAAATCAACATGTCCAGTTTTCTCAGAAGAGAAAGGAGAAAATGAATTACAGTACTTATTCATATACTTTGTATCCAGGTTAATAACCTCATAGGTGGGAACGCTCGAGACATGGCTATTCGTCTAGTGGACTTGGCACACCATTTCAACGAAGCCACGGTCCAGCTTGACAGGTTTTGCAGAGTTTGTTTTCACGCATACAGCTCAAGGAGCTGCCCTAATCATATGAGCCACCATCTCGAGGGTGCAGCCGCAGGAGCACCTGTACCAATAAGGATTCAAGAAATCAATGGACTACCAGTTGTTGAGGGGCACGATCTCCTCGCAGAAGACATTGAAGAAGTTCAGGTAAAAAAATCCTTAGTGGGATTTCCTATCCATTCCTCTGTTTCAAACTTTTTTCTGCTTGCAAATTAGTTTTCTAACAATTTAACTTGATCATATATTTTCAGGCTATCATCGATGGTGGGAGGATTTGGTATCCTATTCATGCCCGTACCATCGATGACATACCATTCCTGATCGACCTTGAAGCTCTGCCATGCAATAGAGCAGACTGTCCGGAGCTCGTCAGGGTAGTCGGACTGTTTTGCTCTCTAAGATGTCGGCATCAGGCGTGAGACGCTTCGTGTAAATGTAGAGCAGACCATTTCTATTTTTTGATTCACCACCTTCCTAGCATTCGAGAGCTCAACTTAGCATCTCGACAAGGTAGCATGGGTATAGACTATAGAAATACTTGTTAGAGGAGAAATCATTTCGAGAGTTGCATAGTCAGATTTGTCACACAAGCCATTAGCTATATCAAACCGTTTTGAGTACAACTCTGGCAGTCTGGCCACAATTGCTATGGATGAACGCTGACACTATCAAGCAAATAATGGATGATGGCAAAAACATAATGAAAGAAACTTCAACTGTTCATGTACTGTATTTATTCTATAGTATTACCGTACCAACACATGAGCAATCAGGTATATTACACATTAATTTCTAACATTAAAGTTTAACAAACCAAAAAAGGAGCAGCGACTAAGTTGGTCACGGACTGTATTTATTTTACAATATTATTACCAACACATTAGCAATCCAGTATATTTACACATTCATTTCAAACATTAAGGCTAAGAACTCAGAATCAGTTATTATGACTGCAGGCCCAGAACTTAACAGGGTGATATTCTCACAAAAAAAAACACAATCTTGGAAACTGGAAACTAATCATGAGTAACTTTCAACGTTAATATTTACATAGGACATTTCTGAGAGCTAAGTAATGTCTCTGCACTTAATATAGAACATGTAGACAAGGGCCTGCTTATACTACACAAGAATGTGGCCAAGAATAATGAACTTACATTACACATATACACCAATGCTGGCAACTGACAGCCATGCGTTTCAGAGCAGAGATTGCAATTCATCCAAAGTGGTACATTAAGACTAGCAATGTGTTTGGCACTTACTGAAATTACGGGTGAGCACATGGCAACACAATAGAACAACTGTAAATTCCTATCCCAAAAGAAATGAGGAACTGCAGGAAGCGGTCACAAAGTGAGTGAGTCCTCACCATTAGGATGCACAGCTCAGGAGGTGGTACTCGTGCTTGCAGTTGCAGGTAGTCACCCACGCCAAAGCGGAAAAGAAGAGTGTGACTCAAGAAGCCACGCGAGGCAGAACCAAAAGATGTAGGCGTCTCGTCCAGCACGCGCGGCCACAGGAGCAAGAGCAAGTGCCACGGATGGCTCTCTATCACAGAAGGGCTCGACGCAGATGCTGCAGGCATCATCGCAAGCGGACCCAAACCCCGAGTCAAGTCAAAGGATGAGAAAATGCAACTAAAAATAATCCAAGTTGCAGGAATAGTTGAAAAAAATGGGGAAAACTGAAGAAAAAATAATGAAAATCTGCAGCACCAGGCGTAGCGCGTCAATGGCCCGCGTGTCCCAGGCTGTGGCCAGCAGCAGTGCCCACCACCACCACGCCTCGTGCCTACAGCCGCTGGTCCGCAGCCCCTGGCGTCGGCGGCCAGAGCGAGGAGAGGAGACAGGGCCCTTGCGCCGCCATCCCTCTTCACCCATGGGCCATGGCGGGCGTGGCACCTCCATCCCGCGGATCAGGGCCAGGGAGATGGTGGGTGGTGGCATCCGCTGGCTGCCTCCCATCGCAGCGATCCAGCCGTCGGCTCCGCCTCATGTCATCCTCCTGTGGGCCCACCGTCGGCTCCATTTGGCGGGATCTGGGGATGCTGGGAGCGGCCGGCCGGCGGGGAGAGGGAGTGCGGCGGGTTGAGGGAGAGGCAGGTGCGGCCGACTGAGCATACTGGGCCGTTCATCTTTGATCTTGGTCGCATGGTAGGGTCGCCCCGTGTTGCGTATTTTTATATTATTTAAAACTCTTTTTTTTTCAAACACTGCCGGGGCCAAATACACTCACTCGCCACTGTTGAGCCTCAATATTTTTTTCCTTCGTCCGTGCTAACGCATGCACGCGGGATTTGGGGCTCCCGCGCGCACCCCTCTACGCCCGCCACATGTCCTTCGTCTTCCCTCGGATCCACCGCCTCCTTCGCTTCGCTGGGTGGCTACGCCGGGTCCCCCGCCGCCACTGCCTCCCCCAGCTCCGATGGCGCCCTCACCGCCTCCGCCACCGCCCCCACACCGCCGCCAGCTAATCCGGCTTTGTCGGAGTGGGAGCACCTGTGACGCCCCCGCCACCGGCGCTGCCCAACCGCCGTCCTCCACCACCTGGCCGGCGCCACCCACCAACCACCGCCGCCGCCGGTCCGGCCGCCACCCCCAAAGCTCCACTTTACAGCCGGAGATCACAAAATCCCCACCTTGAACCCCCAATCCCCAACCCCAAAACCAAATCCCCGACCCCAAAATCCAAATCCCTAACCCTAGAACCCCAAATACAAAAGGAGGACTGGAGGAGGAAGAGGAAGCTTACCACATCGTCGGTCACCGGAGCACGAGCTGTCGGGCACTGCTATCTCATCGTTTCCCACGGGATGGAAGGAGGGGAGAGGATAGGAGAAGAGGCCGTGAGCTGCTGTGCGGCTGACGGGCTCGCGAGATGAGGTGAGGAGGAAGAAAGAGTGCAGGGATGCGGCCGACGGATAAGATATTTTTGGGTTGGATCGATGGGCACCGCTGATATGGAGACGGACGGTTGAGGAGGTGCGCGTGCCGCGCGGTCGAATCCTGCACACAAGACCAGTAGCATTCACCTTTTTTTCTTTACCTAAAAACACCTGTAGCCTAGGCCAGGGCGGTAGGCTGCCCATCCGTGGTTAAAGGACTTGAAGCCGCTATATATAAAAACTAGCAATGCGACCAAGAGTTGGGGAAGGAAAGATCTTGTAGGAAAGTGGCGAAGGATGCGACCAGAGAGACCTAGCAGCGTCCGAATGGTGGAGGGGATAGCCTGCAATGCTTGCACCTACGACCAACATCGACATGACCGTTGTAGGAGCAGGCAACCATCGGAACGACCAACGTAGGAGCAGGCAACCATCGGCGTGCCCAAGAAGGGAGTGCCCGACCCAGCCAACAATGCCAAGCTTCGCTGCAACCACCTAGGACACCACACAACCACCGCGGGAGGAAGGGATGACCACCCTCCACTACTGCACCTAGCCCTGAGGGGGAGGGGCCGAAAAGGAGCGACCTTGGCAGCGACCCCGTCGGCGACGACCCCACTTGGCGTCGGCCCAGCCCCCTGGCAGTGACTAATGAGCAAGTGATGAAAATGGTATAATGCAAAAAGATGGAGATAATTTGAAAATTAAAAAAAAACAACTAATCGAGATGTTCTAAGACACAATCTCCACGTCCTAGCAAGTCCAAAACACTAGCAATAGAATGGATCCAAGCTTGGCCAAAACAAACACGCAAAAAGCCAAGGATTGGAGCCAAAAACCAAAGGGAAAATGGGAGGAGAAGCACACAAGCTTGTAGCAAGAAATCACTTGGAATAGATGGGCCAAAAGGGTCTCAAGATTCAGATTACAACCAAGGATCTCATCCCAAGCAACCACCCTCACCTTCCTTGTTGATTTGGAGGCTAAATCTCACTCTAACCTCTCTAAACTTTGAGCTCTTAGCTTAGGGACAAAAATCTCAAGACAAAGACTAACCCTAGTAGCCAAGAGGGATCTAAATGACCAACCCTTAGCCTATTTATACCTAGACTCAGTTTTAGTAGTTTTACACATAGACCCCTAACACTAGAACACCTTGAGGGGCTAAACCGAAGAGGTACAGGATATTTCGGGATGGACGACCACGATGAAGACTTTATCTTTGTAAGTTTCATGCAATCCTCAGATGTGCTCCATGTGGCCAGTAGTCCAATCCGCCATCACCCTCGGTTTTGAAGTCAGAAACCGGGAAATTTTAGGAAGTCTCCGACTGGGCCGCTATTGGCCCATCTTCTCTATCTTGGTGAGTCGTGGCCCAACTCACCAAGGTTTAGATAGCTTGGGTGGCGGTTTTGAGCCAAAGCCGCCAAAGCCTCCTTGAAACGCCTTCGCGCCGTGCACTCAGGTTGGAGCTCCAGGCTGCGACCGACCTCCAGTCCATCGAAGCTGCCTCTAGTCCATTGGAGGGCTTACGCGTCATCGTCTTATCACCCCTCTGTGTACCGAGATCCCATGGCTAACCGACGCTGAGTCTTGTGCCTCTGGTCCATTGGAGGATTTGTGACTCAGTCCATCGAGGTCTTTCTCCTTCTTCTACCTCCAGTCCATCGGAGGGCTTGAGCATGTTGACAATCACTCATCGCACTAGGAGAGCAATGAGGTCAATCCATTGGCTCTCATTCTCAAGCTTTCTCATGCTCTTGTGCCTCTTTTCCTTTAAGCTGCATTAAGTCTGCCCTTAGCCTTTCCACCTCTTGTTGAGCTCTTCATTTTCACTAGCAATGATGTCATCTAATGTTTCCACAACCACATTCTCATTGCAAGAAGTTAGATCACAAGAGGTAGATGCATCTACCTTGATAATAGGAAAGGCACAAGGAATAGTAAAATGAATGGATGCATCCAATGAGTTTGTGAAAGACTCATATTTTAGCTCAAGGTCCTCAAATTGCTTCTTCAGCTCTCCATGCTCATTGTCTAATAAATTGAATTTGTTAAGCAAGTTCTCAAATCTTGAGACAAAGGAGGCATGAAGCTCTTCATTAGCTTTGAGGGCCGTGAGTTCCTCCTTTTGTTTGAGCATAGGCAACGACTTGGGTGCAAGTAGACTAGCGGTGCAAGCAAGCAAGCATGCAGTATCATCCGTTGGATTGCCATCTCACGGTGGCTTACGGTTTTGTACATAACCCCCCTCTCCCCTCGCTCCTCTCGTTCTAGTCCTCGATAATTTTGTGGAAAACACCCTGCACCAATACTTTGCATAATCGCATGCCCGATCATCTTCACGGCCTCACGGGACCACGCGCGACGCTTCTCTAACCGCTCGGGGATTAACTCTCTGGCTAGAAGCTCAAGTCTGAAGGAGTGCACCTGGGCAACTAACAAGGGAAGTGCCACAGCGTTGGACCTCATTGCACATGACCACCGGTTGACGAGATCTGATCGAGAACCAACTATATGGGGTTATAGGGCAAGGGCAGGTGAGAAGATTGATGAGAGAAAAATATTACATCATGTCATGATTGCATTGTTTAAGCTCATGCAATTCTACTACTACGAGGAGGAGGACTGGTCGCCATTCGGTAGTATGCCCGGTACACTGCACCGGTGCACCCTCTAGCATGGCATGTCGTCCACGAGCTGGCCGAGGCCCACATCAACGCACGCACAGAAGGCACGACAGTGGCACCATTTCCTTGCCGTGGTTCGTCAGGCCCTGGATAGCTGGGCTAGCGTGGCCATGAGTGTGCAGTGGCTACGCATGGTAGCTACCATCGCCAGCAGCAATGGAGACGATGATGCGACTATGGACTGGTTGCAGGCAAGTTCGTGACCTTCGGAATGTACGGCAGCGGCAACGGCCCGGCTGCAGGGAAATTAGTGACTTTCGGAATTTACGGCAGCAGCAAATACCTCCTTTGCCGACCAGCAGTGGCGGCAGTCAGAAGCAGCAGGCGGCTGCTTGGTGCAACTGTCAACACGGTGCAGTGTTTCGTGAGGACGACTGGGCGCTACCAGCAGACGCATTGGGATACATGAGTTTTCCAAAAAATTATAATGGACCATTGAACCTGATCGGAGGGGTACGGGGTTTATGTGCAAAATCATAAGGCACCATAGGATGTCAATCTGGTGGATGATGTTGCATTCTTGCATGTTTGCACATGTGCTTTGTTTGCATGCCAGTCGCTGCCTTGAGCATATACTCTTGTTGTTCTTTGATTAAGGTCATTATCTCACAAATCTCATTGGGTTCATCATCGGAGGAGGAGGGGTCATCACTTACGTTGCTATTACCTTTGGCCATAAGGCATATGTGTGATGACCTGGTGGTGAAGGGCTTGCTTGATTCATCACTTGAACTCCCTTTTCCACCCTTCTTTCCCTTGATGATGGTGGGGCAAACTTGATGTCTCCTTTGCTTGCTCTTGTTCTTCTTGCCCGCCATCTTGAATGCTCCCACCACATCTCCTCTTATGAGGGTTTCATAGCCTAGCATGTAGAGTTTTCTCACATGTTTGGCTACCTTTGTTTGGTGGAAGATTATGGCCCTTGAGGTTGCTTCATCCGCACTTGAGCTTGAGGCTTCGTCATCACTCTCATCCTCCTTGTCTTCTTCACTTGAGCTTTGCTCTTGCCGCGTTGATCAGAAAAAAAAGAGAGTTTCACTGCCCACCACCAGATGTAGAATAGAACATTAGATATGTAGAAGTTTTGGAAACAATATAAAGGACAAAATATTTTATATCATGTGCCTGTACAGTGCTATTATTATATAATAATATATGTACAATGCTATTATTATGTGATAATAACAATGTTATGTATAATATACGTACTGGGATTATATATAACTATATATAACAACGTATATAAGTAATTATAAAAATGTGACTGCCATCACTACTTTAGTGCCGGGCAAGGATACAACACCGGTTCTAAAATGGTGTAAGCGGACACGTGGAAGCCATTACTTTAGTACTGGGTGAGGATAACAGCGATACTAAAAGGCTGCACGCGTGCACGTGGGTGCCATCTATTTAGTATCGGGTGGTGATACAATCCGGTGTTAACAATGCACGCGGCGCTCGTGATTGTCATCACTTTAATTAGTACCAGGTGGGAACTACAACCGGTGCTACACTAGGGCCCACTCGAGCGTCCTAGTTGGCATGGCTAGGCAACCCTTATTACCGATTCTTACCTTCATTCCACATCACCCACTACTGATGCTCTAGGTCTTTAGTGCCGATTCGGTAGTGTCGGTATGGATTTCGGTGCTATGGAGGGGTTACCAAGCGATGCTAAAGGCCCCTCCCGCAATAGTACATCTCATTGTTTCAGCAATTCCCATCGACTCCGAGCGTATTTGGACGTAATTGGAAAGCTTATCTCCTTATCTTTCCATCCACATGTGAAACACCCCAAATGGAGTCTGTATATGGGCTGGGCACATGTTCTCGTGCGGTCTATTCATGCAGCCCGAACCATTCTCATGAATAAACTAGGTTTCATCATGGATTAGTCATGTGACTTCATCTTGCCTTGGGCTTTGAGCACGTCCAAACTTATGATATAAGCCTAGCCAGTTGGATTCCTTCGTTATGGTCTTCTGGTGGTATTTGGCCCAACTAGACTTGGTCAAAATCCGGCAGCACCACGTCTTTAGTTCATATCCTTTGTTGCTATGAAGATTAGGTTTGGTTTCTACTCATGTCCACGTATGGAACGGTTATGCTAGTTAATAGATTTATCTAGATGCGCGTTGCGGTGTCGATATAGTTGAGGTGAGCGTCCTATGCTGTGAGCTGTCAAGACTTCACCCTACTCCAAGAGGCAATGGTGAGACCGGCCATTACGCACGCTGTGCGAGAAGCAGGCATGTGGGAACTAATGAGAGGAAGAATAGCTGACATATGAGGCGACAAGGACACTTCCACATATTTCTCTCTCTCCTCCTTTTACTAGAAATTAATATTTTAATCATGGTGGTGTCTTCTGTCAAACAAACACGATGCATGCACATGCACCGCCGAGCTCTCGATCGTACGGTGTCCACTAGCAAATCGACATCATTTTGGATGTCGAGCTGCCAATTTTGCCATATATGAATACAGACTCGTGCCGTTGAACATATCAGATCCATTTAGTTGTTCTCAACTACTCCCTCCGTTCCAAAAAAATAAAACATTATAATTTTGTTCTAAATCAAACTTTATAAACTTTAAGCAAATTTATATGAAAAGATATAAATATTTATAGTACTTTATAAATATTATTAGATTCATTTTGGCATCGTAACAGTCGATACTTTTCTCTATATAAACTTGGCAACTTAAACAATGAATGTGCAATGAAATCGAAGGTACAACCCTAGCTACCTCTTCTAGTAGCATGCTATGGACCGGAGGTGGTCCAAGGCACCCATCTCATATCCCACAACGTTGCTCCGCGAGTCACAGCTGCGGCCGTCGGTGGTAATTTTCTCGAGCTTGCGCGTGACAAGATTCAGCGCGTAGGCCCCCGGGCAGTTGCTGTCTTCTCTGACCGTGAAGATGATGATACTGCTCTTCTCGCAAAACCACCGCAGATTGACGGAATCCCACGAGCGCACCTTGATCTCCGCCGGCAACTCGATGCGCTGCCTCTCCCATTCTCCATTGGACATGTCGATGCCATGGCCGTCTTCCCCGTCAACGTTGCGGAGGAGATGTAACACTAGAAACATGGTACGACAGGGTCCGCTAGTCTCGTGACCTCCATGCCCCATCGGTTGGTGTCCGACGAGTATGCGCGGAGCGCGGTGGATCTGCCACGGTTGTAGATGATGAGCACGCGGCCGAAGAAGGTGGTCGTGGTGGCGGCGAACGGTGATAGTTCGCTGATGTCGTCGTCGCCCGTGAAGAGTGCGCAGGCGTAGCATCTAGGCCTGTCCTCGCCGGAGAGTGACGGGAGCAGAGCGATGTCCCCTGACATAGGGTTGAACACACAGAGCTTCAGGCTGTCGGCGTGCCTCTCGCGCCGGAGCTCGAGGACGACCCAACCATTGCGGGAAGCAACTGGGCGGGAGTTGCTTCACCAACGCCGGCACGTGGCACCTCTCCCGCGTCCGTCAACCGGGAGAAGACCACCGCAAGCATGTCGTCCGGGAGGGCCGTGCCAATGCCGCTGCTGTCAGCTAGATTATTGCCTTCTTGCCATCGGCCTCGCCGCCGCGAAAGCCAGCCTCCCTTGCCAAATGCCGGCGTCATCGTGCCGAGATTATCGTTGCGCGCGGGCAGAAGGAACGAGGCCATCGATCTATACTCCGCACTTGGAGCCGCGTTTTCCGTTCCGATCCGGACTCATCGTCGCCTATTATTCCCGAGGAGTCCGACAAAGACTCTGGCCCCCTCGGTTTGCAATGGAGGAGCGTTTTTCCACTGCACGTTTTCTACGAATTTTCTGCATCCTCCATCCAAAAAAATAAAGCATATATGGATTTTTGGAAAATCAACATTTTGATTTTCTGACTGACAATTGAGTGAAATATGTTATATACTTGGATTCATGTCCAAAGTACTTTAGTGTGATACTCATTTTGTCTTTATTGGTTAACATTTTTTTTAAGAAATTGAAGGCCAAAATTTTACTTAAGAGAGAGACTGGGTTAAAAATCTATATGCCTTATTTTTGGTGGGCTAAATTCGTCACTCCTGTATTTTCAAAGCAGTCTACCCTTCTTGTCACGGATGAGTAAGTTGTGGGTCTGGGCCGTGTTAGTTTACATGGGCCACAGAGGTTGGGGATGCATTGGCAAGTATATAAGACCGAGGCGACGGCCTCACGCCTCGAGAAGTTGGAGTCGACACCTCTGCCTCGACCTTATCCGCCGCAGCAACAACGACCCCCTCCGCAGTTCTGTGACCCCTTCGACACCAACCACCAAAGCGGCGGATCACATCGGTCCTCGCATCGAGCTCGGGAAGGGCTTGATCTGACCATTCTCATCGAGGAACGACGCGCCCATCTGTGTCAGGAGGGGAGCAGGCCTTAGGGCACCGCCAAGAACTTCATCACCGGGATGTTGGCGGTGGGATCCTCGGACCCCATCCGCCACACCCAGTCACGGGTATGTCATCTCACCAGAATTTCAATTTGGTGGAGGATGATCATGGTTTTCGAGACCACACCCATCGCACAACACCACTGCCCAAATTGGAGTTTCCAAAATTTGATGGTGAGAATCCTAGATTGTGGTGTGATCGCCGTGAAATGTATTTCGACGTGTACGCGGTGGGAGAAGCTCTAAAGACCAGGTTCGTGGCGTTGACTTTGTGGGAACAGCAGCTTCCTGGCTTCAAACTCTGGAACGGCACGGGCGTATTTAGGAGTGGCAAGGTCTATGTGATGCGGTGTTCAAACGATTTGACAAGGACCAGTATCAGTTCCATCTTCGTCAATTGGATGTTCTGCGCCAGCAAGGGTCCATGGCTGAATATTTGGAGCAATTTGAGAGATTATCTCATGGAGTTCTCTTGTACAACGCAGCCTATGATGAGGTGTTCAATTCTTTGTCACACGGTTTTTGCACGGTCTGAAAGAAGAGATACGGGCTCCAATTGCTTTACATCGCCCAAAGGATGTAGCAACTGCTAGTGCTCTTGCGTTACTGCAGGAAGAGGAGTTGACACATTCCAAGTTCAAGGTGTCACCGCAGTCTGACAGCAAGGAAGTGAGCAAATTCAGTCACAATTTTTCCACTGACAAGTCTAAAAGCTTTCAGAAGGAGGAGGGGCCCAAGTCAGAGAAAAACACTACAGAAGACAAGTTTGCTGCTCTAAAGGCTTTTCCAAGATCAAATGGACTGTGCTTCAAATGTGGTGAGAGATGGGGGCAAACTCACAAGTGCCCTAAGCAGATCCCTCTGCATGTCTTAGAGGAATTTCTGGACATTCTGGAGCTGCAGGATGCACAATTGTCTGAATCAGGAGATGAGAGTGGTAATCACCCTGCGAAGTTCTTGCAGTAGATGATAAAACGATGACAGCAAAGCAGCAACTGAAAACAATGAAGTTGTTGGGTAAGATTGGCAAATTTCAACTACTGATACTTGTGGATTCTGACAGTATTGGCACCTTTGTAAGTGAGCAGCTAGTCGCTCGGCTTCGGTTGCCCATAGTTTCTTGTGACAAGTCTGAATTTAGAGATGCAGATGGGGGTTTAATGCAATGTCAGCAGAAAGTTAGTAATCTCACCTGGAATGTGCAAGGGTACAGTTTCTGCTCAGAAGCTAGAATGCTCCCACTCAAATGCTATGATATGATTTTGGCCGAAGATTGGTTGGAAGCTTGCAGTCCTATGTGGGTGGATTGGAAATTAAAAAGAATGAAATTCATCCTAGCTAGACAAGAAATCACATTGCACGGTGTTGTGGACAATGTCAGTAATTGCTTGGAAATTTCAGCTCATAAGCTCAAAGGCTTGGTTAGACAAGGTGCTGTAGCCCACTGCATTCAGTGGAAAGACAAATGGGGGTTACCTACTGACACAAGTCAAGATGTGTGTGCTATTGATTTAACTGGAGCAGTCGAGGCACCTGCTCAAATTCAAGCTCTTCTTCATCAGTTTTGACAGCTCTTTGCAAAACCAAGCGCATTGCCCCCACACCGACAAGCGGATCATATGATTCCTTTGCTACCTGGGTCTCAACCTGTTAAGATCAGACCCTATCGCTACTCACCAGTTCAGAAGGATGAGATTGAAGCCCAGTTACGGGAGATGATGAAACAAGGAGTTATTAGGCCAAGCATGAGCTCGTTTGCCTCTCCAGTGTTATTAGTGAAGAAGAAAGATGGTAGCTGGTGGTTTTGTGTCGATTACAAACACTTAAATGCCCTCACTGAAAATAATAAGCACCCCATGCCAGTAGTGGATGAGTTGCTTGATGAATTAGCTGGAGCACAATGGTTTACTAAATTGGATTTTCGGTCTGGTTACCACCAAATACGTATGGCACCAGGAGAGGAGTACAAGACAGCATTCTGTATACATAATGGGATGTATGAATTTCTATTCATGCCTTTTGGCCTGACAAATACTCCTGCAACATTTCAGAGCCTGATGAATCAGATCTTTGCACAATTTATGAGAAAGGGTGTCCTAGTTTTCATGGATGATATATTAATCTATACTAAGACCCTACAAGAGCATGTGGAGTTACTAAGCAAGGTTCTTACCGTCTTGCAGGCCAACCAATTTCTCATCAAGCTCTCGAAATGCTCATTTGTTCAGAATCACATTGAGTATTTGGGACATGTTATCTCACAAGATGGAGTGTCTACTGAACCATCCAAAGTAACAGCTATTACTCAGTGGCCTGGACCCAATGGACTCAAAGAGTTGAGAGGTTTTCTAGGACTTACTGGTTATTGCAGGAAGTTCATCAAGCATTACAGTATGATCAGTAGCCCTCTCACTGTACTGTTGAAAAAGGGAGTTAAATTTGTGTCGACTTCTCAGTGTCAGGTAGCATTTGATCTGTTGAAACAAGCCTTGGTGCAAGCACCCGTGCTGGATATTCCTAATTTTCAGAAGATGTTTGTGTTGGAGACAGATGCCAGTGATCTAGGCATTGGAGCTGTGCTTATGCAGGAAGGGCATCCAGTGGCCTATCTCAGTAAGAGTCTCAGTCCTAAGAATCAAACCCTCTCAGTGTATGAAAAAAATGTTTGGCAATTTTGTTAGCTATTGACAAATGGAGAAGTTATCTGCAAAACCAGGAGTTTCTCATCAAGACAGATCACAGAAGCCTGCTCTATTTAACTGAACAGAGAGTAACTTCTAGATTGCAACAGAAAGCTCTAGTCAAGCTGATGGATTTGAAATTCAGAATCCAATATAAGAAAGGCATCTCCAATGCAGCTGCTGATGCCTTGTCCAGACACCCTAACCCAGGTGACATCCATGCTATCTCTGGGTGTTTACCAGTTTGGCTAGAAAAGATACAGCTAGGGTATCAAGATGATGATTACACTCAGAACCTTATTACTGCTTTGAGCATTTCAGCTGACAGTCATGCTGACTTTACAAGATGGTATTGTCAGATATAAAGGGAGAGTTTGGGTGGGCAACAATCCCGTGGCTCAACAGCATATTCTACAAGCTTTGCATAGCAGTGGACTTGGGGTCACTCTGGGTTCCAAGCCACTTATTACAGAATCAAGCAGTTGTTTGCCTGGCCCAAAATGAAAGAAGTCATCAAGAAGTTTGTCACCTCGTGTGAGACATGTCAGCAGGCCAAGGTAGAACATGTGAAATTGCCAGGTTTGCTGCAGCTAGCCCTGATAGTAGGCTGGCATTCAAACCATTCCCACGTCCGTCCACGTGCAGCAGGTAGCTAATGATCGGTCCCCTCCAACCCACCTGTACGCTCGCAGAAACTAACCCAGCCCAAATTGCACGTGCTTTCACCCTCACCCCGCACCACATAGAGGGTTCAGCCCATTAAAAACCATTTTTCAAACCATGGGTTCAACTTCTAAAGTCCACGGGCCTTTTCCCACAGACAGAAATCAAAATAGGCAGGCATGTTCTCTAACACTAACGGCAAGCAGAGCAGTGCATCTAAAACGCACTAATACACGATCATGCATCTGAACATGTTTAGGCACACATCACGATAGTACTAACTAGACGAATTAGCCTCGTCAGCATACAAAGCTAATACAAGTTCCTCCAATCCTCCTTAAGACATTACTTAGAGACAGTTTAACTTAGAATCACGACCAAGTTGCCTCTCTCCAATGCTCTGATGCTGGTCCTTTCCATCACTTACATGAGAATGTTTTAAGCTACAATTAAGACAAGTAGATGCCATCACTTCAAACAGGAACATGGCTTTGAGACTTCATTAACTGCAACAATCAAAGGTAATGTCGATTAGCCACTGTAACAAAGAATCAAAGGCATGTTAAATCAACTACAAGTAACTACTAACAAATAATATTAATTAAGTTGTAATCGAACTATGGAAAATTGAACCAGCACAAAACCTTAATGAATTTTTTGCTTTGCAGTCAGTTAATATGCAGGCACAAAATATACTGCATTTTGGCAGATAAATGAAACATGTTGAACTCGAATAATTCTGCAATCCACTGGCTATCTCCAGTGGTTAGTAACCTTGCATGTCAGTCTGAAATTCATTAGTACTATTGCATCTATTCTTTCAGTTTCTCATGTGGTGGTCAGTTAGAAATATTTACTTTTAGAAAATCCAATGTTAATACCTACTAGCAGGATGAGCTCATAAATCGATATTTACCTTGACAACGACCTTCCTTGCCTTGCCCTTACACTCAATCTTGCACACCTGCAGAGGGACATAGATGAAGGTTGTTAAGATTAACATTCACTAATGTCATGCTAGATGTATAATTATAAGAGGCAGCAGCATCAACTAAAATATGAGAACTAAATGCTCTATTTGCTACTGCAAGCTACTTAAGATCAGACAGTACCAGGCAACAAATGTGTTGTACCTGATTAACTGACCAAGGTTGCAGAGTTAGTAGAATGATCTTCACTAGTAATGGAAACTTGGCCTGCAATGCATATGATGGTGGGATCAGGCATTAAAAAATTTGAAATAACCACAAAAACATAGATGTTATGGAAATAACCAATATACCTTTGTAGTTCTCTTTTCTTTCAATGAACAGCCAATCTTTCCCACACACCAAAGCTTCCAACATCTGAGGGGTTAACGAACTTCTTGTCTCTCCAAGTATCCTACCTCCTAAACTGAAAGCCATTCTGAAGATACAATACTGAGAGGAATGGCAAGGAAGTCACGGACCATTGTTGACAACATAGGAAACTTTTCAGTATGTGCCTTCCACCATGCCAAAATGTCAAAGTCTTCGCTGTCTTCTACGGAATCCTCTTCCAAGTATGTCTCCAATTCAGATTTTGATGCACGAACCATTTTCCGACTTGACTTGAAACTAGCATACTCTTCCTCTATTTGCTTCTTCCCAAGTTTAGGTGAGTGCACAACGTTGCTGCTGCCACCACTTGAACATGTCACTGGGTATGAAGTGGCCCTCCTCACATGTCACTCATACTCTAGGAAGTACTTCTTCATCCATTCTAGTGCTGAGATGAAACATATGTTAGCCTGATCCGTATCCCTGCAGATCTTGTGATAAAAAAACTCCAGATAGTCACGTTTTTTCCAAGGATCCAATATTGTGGCAATAACAATTGCAAGGTTGAAGTCATAATCCTTTTTCTTGCTACGAGGATTGGACATTTCAACCTCATCAGATCCCCAATACTTCTGAAATTTGATCTTCATGGCTGCAACCAACTCTTTCAAGACTTCATTTTTCTGCCAACCAGGGTCATTTAAGGCATGCCGAATGTAAAGAACCAGTGGCAAGAACGCATGGGTAGTTGGCTTCCTATCAGCTGATACAACATTTGTCGCATCTTCAAAGTGCTAAAATGGGATGATTGATTATTCCAACCCTAGAAGGGTGGTAGACATAGATGGTGTACATGGGCCTCATGGGCCAGATACATGGGCTAACACACATACTCCAACACCCCCCCTGTAGTCTGAACTTCTGGCGCAGCCGAGTTTAAGACTGGACAAGAAAGAAAACACAGCCAATACCCCCCCCGCAGTCTCAACACTAGCCACTGCAGATGTTGAGGCTGGAACGGAACTCGGAGAAGATCGAGGAGGGGAGACCCTTGGTGAAGATGTCGGCGAACTGGGAGGTAGTCGGGACGTGTAGAACTCAGACCTCGCCGATGGCGACCCAGTCGCGCACGAAGTGCAAGTCGATCTCCACATGCTTGGTCCGCTGGTGCTAGATTGGGTTGGTGGAGAGGTACACCGCGCAGACGTTGTCGCAGTAGACGAGAGTGCTCTTGGTGAGCGGGGTGTGGAGCTTAGCCAAGAGCTGCTGGAGCCAGGAAGCCTCCGCCATGCCGTTGGCAACCGCCCGGTACTCCGCCTTGGCAACAACTAGCTGGCGCTTGGACGACCAGGAGACGAGGTTGCCGCCCAGGAAGACGGTGTAGCTAGAGGTGGACAGGAGTGGAACAAGGGTTGTAGTCAGTCATCCCAGCCCGCTCTAGGATGTCGAGAGTATACTACTGCTGGTGGAGGAATAGCCCAGAAGGCCGGGGCTCAACAGTGACACCCAAGAAGTGGTGGAGCACACCTAGGTTCTTCATAGCAAAGTCCTACTGCAGAGATCTGATAATGTTCTGAAGCAAGTGCTGACCGGAGGCTGTAAGAACAATATCATCCGCATAGAGCAGCAGATAGGCAATCTCATCCCCACACCGGTAGACGAACAGAGAAGTGTCTGACTTGGCCTCAGTAAATCCTAGAGACACTAGGAACGTAGCAAACCGAGAGTACCAAGCCCGAGGAGCCTACTTCAGGCCGTAGAGAGACTTGTTGAGCCGACAGACCATATCAGAGCGAGCAGGATCCACAAACCCCGCCGGCTGGCTGCAGTAGACTGTCTCAGTCAGAGTGCCATGAAGAAACGCATTCTTCACGTCCAGCTGGTGCACAGGCCAGGAGCGGGAGAGAGCCAGCAAGAGAACCATGTGTACTGTAGCAGGCTTCACCACTGGGCTGAAAGTCTCATCATAGTCCACGCCGAGGCGCTGTGTGAAACCCTAGAGAACCCAGCGAGCCTTGTAGCGATCTAGTGTACCATCAGCTCGCCGCTTATGCGTCCAGATCCACTTGCCAGTAACCACATTGCAACCAGACGAACGCGGCACCAGGTCCCACGTCTGGTTGGCAAGAAGAGCCACGTACTCCTCTTCCATCGCGCGGCGCCAATGAGGGTCTGCCAAGGCTTCACGGACGGAAGAGGGTACAAGAGAGATCCACAGCTCCTCGGCGGCCGCAGAGAGGGCCGTAGGCCGCTGAACACCAGCCGCCCACCGTGTCACCATGGGATGGAGGTGGTGAGGATCCCGATGGAGAACGGGCGGGTGGTATACCGTCGGCTCGACACGACGGCGGTGAGGTGGCTCCGGCGGAGGGGGCAACACAGGTAGTGTCGGTGGCTAGGGCGGCACCGAAGGCGCCGGAGGCGGTGGTGCCGGGCCCGGAGGAGGCACCGAGCGACACTGGTAGAAGCGCACATGGTTCATGTAGCGCGCAGGAGGCGCAGGGGTTGCGCATGGTGCAGCGGGGGACGACGGGGCATCCGGGGCCACACATGGCACAGCAGGGGGTGGTGAGGTCTCGTGGGGCACAGCGGGCGGCGACGGTGGGTCCGGGGCCGTGCGTGGCGCAGCAAGCGGTAACGGGGTCTCTAGGGCTGCGCGTGGCGCAGTGGGGGGTGCCGGGGCCGTAGGCGTAGAAGGGAATTCTGGGAAGCACGCCGGCGGAGGACCTACAGAACGCTCAAACAAGGGTGGATGAACCACCAGGTCAATTGGAAACAGAGACTCCAACTCAAGGTCGGAGGCGGGGGTGGAGGTGGTGGAAAAAGGGAAATCCGACTCATCAAACACGACGTGCCGGGAGATGAGGACCCTTCGAGAGGTGAGGTCAAAGCAGCGGTACCCCTTGTGGTCAGGAGTGTAGCCAAGAAACACACACCGAGTCGAGCGGGGCGCCAGCTTGTGAGGAGCAGTGGCGGAGGTGTTAGGGTAACACGCACACCTGAAGACATGAAGGTGATCGTAGCGGGGAAGGGTACCGAAAAGAGTGCGGTGAGGAGTGGGAGCTGGGGAAGCAGTGGAGGGTAGGCGGTTGAGCAAGTAGGTGGCGGTGTGGAGACTCTCGGCCCAGAAGCGAGCAGGAAGATAGGCCTAGAACAGAAGGGTGCGCATGACATCGTTAGTGGTGCGAATCATCCGCACACCTTGCCCTTCTGAGGGGAGGTATAGGGACATGACATGTGCAGGTGGACACTGTGAGAGAGGAAGAAAGAGCAGGAGGCGTTGTTATCGAACTCACGACCGTTGTCACACTAGACGGCCTTAATGGTGAGGCCGAACTGAGTGGACACCCAAGCGAAGAAGTGAGTGATCGTGGAGAACGCCTCCGATTTGGAGCGCAAAGGAAAAGTCCAAGAGTAATGAGAGAAATCATCCACCACCACTAGATAATACTTATAACCAGAAATGCTGAGTACATGAGAGGTCCACAGGTCACAATGAACGAGATAAAAAATATGAGCCGCATGAGAAGTAGAAGTAGGAAAAGGAAGTCTAACATGGCGGCCCAACTGGCACGCATGACAAAGATGCTCATCAGGGGCCCTAGTACAAGGAACATCTGCACTATGACTAAGCTGAGCCAAAACATCGCAGCCCGGGTGACCAAGATGGCGGTGCCAAGTAGTAGAAGAAGGAGTGGCGGCGAAGGCAGCTAACGAAGAAAGCGAAGGAGAAGTCAAGGGCGGTGCACCGGAAGTGAGAAGCCGATGGGTGTAAAGGGCCCCGTGCTGTCACATCGGAGAAGTGGACGCCGAGAAGCTGAATCCTTCACAGTAAGACTAGAGGAGTCAAATTCGACAGAACAGGAATTGTCAGTTGTGAATTGGTGAATAGAAAGAAGATTATGAACCATGTTGGGTGCAACAAGAACATTGGGAAGGCGAAAAGAACCATGAGTACCCGCATTACCCACGGAGGTGACAGGAAGACAAGACCCATTTCCAACCATGATGGGAAGAAGGGCAAGAAGGATGAGGAGGTCGGACAGAAGAAAGAATACCAGCATCTGGCGTGGTGTGGAACGAGGTGCCTGAGTCAGCGATCCAGTCGGTACTGACTAGCGATGTCAGCCCCATGGTGCTGAAGGACTGAGCCAGCGTAGCCTGGTCCCATCTGGCAGGCCAGGTCGGAGGAGGATGAGGCTGTGCGAGTGGAGCCTAGGTCGGTGTAAATGGAGGAGGAGCAGTGCCAACGAACATGGCCGGAGCAGTGCCAGCGAACATGGCCGCCGGCTGGTGCTGAGGGCGAGAACCCCTCTGTGGCCTGGAACAGCTACATCGAGATGCGCCTGGACCAAGGGTTGCTGAAGGATGACTAGGGCGCACCAGCGGCAGCAGGGGAAGGTGTCGGCGTACTCCCACAACCTGTACCACCGCGCCTCCCTCCCCCCTCGCCCACAACGTCCGCCGTGGCCCCCTCCACCACCGCTTGGCCCGGGGGGAGGAGCGCCGAGGATAGAGGCGGCAGGCGGGACGGAGGAGCTCGGTGGAGTGGCAACGAGGGCTGTAGAGGAGGAGGAGGACCCTGGCGTGTGGACCTTAGTGATCTCTTCCAGGACAAGGTCGTCCAGAACCTGCAGGAAGGAGGGGAAGGGCCGTTGCCGGGTGATCCATGTCCGCAGGTGGCCATAGCTACCGTTGAGACCCCACAGGACATTGAGAACCGAGATCCGGTCCTCCACCGGCCAGCCGAGGTCGTGAAGAACATCGGCCATGCCCTTCATCTGCCAGCAGTACTCGCCGACGGAGAGGTCCCCTTGCTCGAAGTTGCAGAAGGTCGCATCGAGCTGGATAGCGTGGGCCTCGGCGTTGCCAAGGAACTAGGTCTCGAGTGCCAGTCAGGCTTGACGCGAGGTGCCACCGGGAGTCCGGACGATGTCCTACAGATCTAGGGAGAGGGTCCCAAAGATCCAAGACATGGCGACGCTGTCGAGGCACCGCCATGCCAGGGTCTGAGCCACGGCTGGCGTGTCGAGGAGGACATGATCGTTGAGGGCGTAGCGGCGGAGGGTGAGTAGGACGAGGTCCCGCCAGCGCCCATAGGAGGACGGCGCGGGGTCGAGGACGATGGGAACTAGGGACCGAATGTTCTGGACACCAGTGGCCTGGAGGTGGAGCTGGGCGACCATCGGATCGGCCAGATCCGGCCGAGAGCACGTCGAAGCAGATGGGGCTGGGTGAGAGAAGGTGGCAGCAATCTCGGTGGAGTCCCCGAAAAGGTGGTGCTCCGCCTCGGTGACGCGGCGAGCAAAAGCATCAGCCACAGTGTGCTCACGCTCCCAAGCGAGGGCAGCCGTGCAGAGATGCTCCTAAGCCGCCGTAGCCTCAGTCTTGGCGGCGAGGAGGGCAGCACCAACGGATGGCTGGTAGATGGCGTGGCCACCGGGAAGGAGGAAGGGGCCACCGAACCCCCCGGGAAGACCATCGGCGGCGTAGGGCACGACGGGAGCAGTGGCGTCGGTAGTGACAGGGACCAGGGCCCCACCCATGGCAACAGCAGAGGCAGCGGGCAGAGCCTGGCTAAGGGGCGCGCCTGCTGCTGGTGGGTCGGGCCCCAGGGGCGGAGCTGGGCCTGGGGCACGCCAGTGGGTCGCAGGGAGGCCGGTGGCAGGGCTAGGCCATCGAGTGCGTCAGGGGCGGGCGGCACAGCTGGGGGCAGCAGATCCGCACCCGGGGGGGGGGGGCGATAGCGGTCAGGACCAGCCCAGCAGCGACGAGGGCCGCAGCGGGTGGAGGAGAGGAGACGGCGGCGGCACCCCAGGCGCCAGCTGCGGGTAGGCCACGGCCCGCAGCGGCGGCCGCAGGAGCGAGCGTGCCCCAGGCTGGGTGGCGCCCGCAGACGCCGGTGGCGGTGGCCAAGGAGGAAGAGAAGAGGGGAGGGAAGGAGGGGGAGGTGGGAGGAGGAGGCGGCCGGCCAGCCATGGTGGCCTGGCGCCGGCGGCAGAGAGAGGAGAGAGAAAAAGAAAAGGAACCCTAACCCTAACCTGATACCATGCTAGAATGGGATGATTGATTATTCTAAACCTAGAAGGGTGGTAGACATAGATGGTGTACATGGGCCAGATACATGGGCTAACACACATACAACAACACAAAGGCCTTTAGGAATTCACATATTGCTTCTACTCTTGACCCCTCTTGTTCATCTGGGGAGACTTCTCCATATTGATTTGCATAAATGTTTAGAACAACCTTGTATTTTAATGCTGCACAGATCATTTTGATGGTAGAGTTCCATCGGTTTGGTATGTCAAGAGGAATACCTTGCTTCGCTTCTAAGCCATTCAGAATTGCGATTGCATTGAAGGATTGGATTCGTGAAGGTGAGGAATCTATGTGCTTCAAGAGCTCTCGGATCTTTTGTATTGCCCCATGAATTACTTTCATCCCATCTTGAACCAAGATATTAAGAATGTGTGCACAACACCTAACATGAAAATGCACGCCCTAAAGCACTAATTCATGCTTATGGTTGTGAACCAACTCCTCACAAGCAGAAGTGTTGTTACTTGCATTATCAACTGTCAAGGTGAATATCTTATCTCTTAATCCCCATTATGCTAGGCAACTCATGATAGCTTCTTCAATAGCAAAACCAGTGTGATGATACTTCACATCCTTAAAGCTAATTGTCTTCTTCTTCAATTTAAATTCAGATGTTATAAAATGTGCTGTTATTACCATATAACCTAAGTTTTGTACTGATGTCCACATATCAAATGTTAGGCATACACGAGAATCTAGGTTCAAAAGTTCAGTTCGGAGATCTTCCTTCATTTTTCCAAACTTTTTCTAGCACTCGTTGTGGACAGTTTGACGCCTGATACAACGAAGAGAGGACTGCAAGGATCTTCAAACTTATTAAATGGGATTTCAGCATGTATGACAAAGTCAATCATTCGGTCACGAGAAAACTGAGGGTCAAAAACAAAGTTTGCTGCATCATGTTTCTTCATGGATGCAACAAATGCTTTTCTACTAGATCCATCAATTTTTGTATAATACTTAGCGATATGGGTTCTTAGACTACTTGTGCCTGATTTAGTGCTTAGCTGCATACCACAAAACTTGCATACTACCTTTAGAATGTTATCAACTGTCACTAAGTTTGACTCATAGTACTCCCAAACCTTGGGCCTTCTACCACGTCCTTGAGATGTATGAGGATCATCTTGAGGGGTTTCTGAGGTTTTTGAAGTGTTGGATGCAGACATATTGAAACTGACTTTTCCTTGTGTACATGTACAACCTAACCATTAGATATGGACTCAATTCATAACAAAAATGCAAGACTCACAGGATTAAACAAAAAATAAAGCGAAAATGCAAACAATACTACAAGGACAAACAATACCAAAAATGCAAGACTGACAGGATTAAACAAACTAATAGACATCATAACAGAGTATTAATTAGCTAGCAGTAAATTAAAAACATAGCATGCACAACAGATATTCCAGTGACTAATGATATTCGACATTCAAAATTCAGAAATCTTAACTAATTATATTCCAGTGACCAATTGTATTCTCATCTAAAGCAAGGAATGCATAGGAAATTGCTTTTTTTGCTGCAGTGAACTGTTGACCACAATTTTATATCCTAATGTACAATTTCACATGCCAAACAAGCTGGGGGATTTAATTGTGATGAGAGAGAAAGAATTTCTCCCTATCATACCTGACAGGCTGCAACAAAGGTGGAGCGCCGGGTGCCGGCAGTCAAATAGCCACTAATCTTGATGTGACAAGGTCGAAGAACCAGTTGTGCTCCTCCTCATGTCCCTATCCTCTTCTTTTCCCACACATGTATGTAACTGCAGCCAGCCATGAGAAAGAATCCGATCTAGGGTTAGCAAAGAGATTGGAGGGAGAGAGGGGAAGGGTGAGAGCATAAGGGGGAGGGGAGGTTCACCGACGGTGCGTGTGGGCGTCGAGGAAGTTGCTGCTGATGAGAGGGAGAGTGGAGAAGGTGTGGTCGCGGTGTAGTCTATCCTCGCCTGCAGCTCCTTTGGCGTGGCAGAGCTATGACGGAGCCAATGGCTGGATACGGAGCGTGGTGGTCTGAGGCAGAGGATTTGTGCACCTAGCAGCGGCGGCGGTGGGTGGAGGAGTCGAGCGGCGGCGGCAGGCAAAGGAGGCCGCGAGGGTTCAGCCGAGACTGCGAGCGGAGTCAGGATTCAGAGTCCAGCGAACCATTCTCTCGCCCTAGGTTTTAACCCATTGTTCAGCCCATTAGACACGGGCCCATTAGAACAACAGCCCACATCAGTGGGAGAAGGAACACCCACCAAACCAAATTGTTTGTGGATGGCCCATTACTACCCAATCTATATGTATTAAAGGGAGAATCCAGCCCATTAAACTCATTTCCATCCAATCCATTTGCAAGGCTAGCAGCAGCCTTTACCAGTACCTGATCAAGCTTGGGCAGCGATTAGCCTTGATTTCATTGAGGGTCTACCATCTTCTAATCGGTACAATGCTATTTTAGGTGGCGTTTGGTTGAGGTGATGGGGTGGGATGGGACGGTCTCGTCTCTCGTCCCACCAATTTGGAGGGATCACACCGTCCCATGTTTTGATGAAATATTGCCTCCTATGGATGATCCCGTCCCACTTCATCCCCCCAACCAAACAGCTCAATACTGGGATCGTCCCATCCCGTCCCCTCTCATCCCCCGAACCAAACACACCCATTTACTGCAATGCAAGTGGCTCAAGTTTACCTTGCTGAAGTGTACAAACTGCATGGGCTTCCTACTACACTAATTTCTGATCGAGACCGAGTGTTTACTGGTCACATTTGGCAAGAGTTGTTCAGGTTGACTAACACTACTTTAATGATGAGCTCTTCATATCACCCTCAAACAGATGGCCAGACCGAGAGGGTAAACCAGTGCCTAGAAAATTTTCTTCGATGTGCAGTACATTCCTGTCCAAGGAAGTGGCACAAGTGGATTCCTTTCGCAGAATTCTGGTATAACATTGCATTCCATTCATCACTAGGCCGCTCTCCCTTTGAGGTACTGTATGGACATACTCCTCGCCATTTGGAAATTTCGAATCTCCAGGGGTGCACTGTCCTTGATCTGGAACAATGGCTCAAAGAAAGGGAGTTGTTGAGTAAATTTATCCAACAACACCTGGTTCGAGCTCAGCACCGCATGAAGCAACATGCTGATAAAAAGAGGTCAGAAAAAGTATTTGCTGTTGGAGATCAAGTCTATTTGAAGCTGCAACCGTATGTGCAATCATCTATGGCATACAGGAGTAATCAGAAATTATCTTTTCGATTCTATGGACCATTTAAAATTCTAGAGCGAGTAGGATCAGTGGCATATCGATTGGACTTGCCTCCAGATGCTCGCATTCACCCATTGGTACATGTTTCTCAACTCAAATTACACATTGCTCCGGATATAGTGATGGATACTAATCTCTCCATAGTCTGTACTGATCCTTTGAAGACTATGGTACCAGAACCTGTTTTGGGGAGGAAAAGAGCTTCTCGCGGCAATTTAGTGGTCTCTCAGGTTCTTATCAGATGGACCAGCTTACCAGATTCAATGGCCACCTAGAAGGAAGAAATTGATGTTCATCGTCGTTACCTTGCTGCACCAGCATGGGGACATGCTGGGTATCAAGGAGAGGGGTGTGTCACGGATGAGTAGGTTGTGGGCTTGGGCCATGTTAGTTTACATGGGCCACAGAGGTTGGGAATGTGTTGGCAAGTATATAAGCCACGGTTAGCTTACTGAAGAAGGGGGAATAACAGAATTGCCAGAGTTGTCTTCTTCTTCTTCTGTGTTCTGTTTCTTCTCCTTCCCATTCTAATCCTTCCTCTGCTGTAAGAACTCTGATTCTATCGTGAATGAAATACAATCCTAGATGTAAGAGAACTCTGAGTTGATTGGTCTGTGACACTCCTTTCTACTATACTGTAGCAGTAAAAATACCGGCGCATTGCTAATTTGCTATAAGTATAGCCATGGTGGGCGTGCTAAGTATGCCTCGTATTAAACAATGTATCGAATTTGTTTTTAATGTGTCAGTTTAATGTGTTTTTCCAATTTTGTTGTACCGTGACTACTATGGTTTTCATCTAAAGAGAATTCATAACGCGCACGTGGATAGAGTCAGGACCCGTGGTTTTACATGTAAAATCTTTGTAATAAAATCCACTACTGTGATGTCATTTTGTTATAAACATTTTCATTATCTTTGAGCGAATCTTATGGTGGTATCTGGGGGAGGTGACCTTCGCTTTAGGTGTTCATTGCCAAACCCATCTTTGCCAACATGGATTAACTTTGAACATGATAACCCCTTCGTCAATCGGCAATCAGGAATAAAGACCCGAAGGAGGTGCCAAAAGGCGAATGCTAGAAGGTGCCTTCGTGGAGGAGGGATCTATGAGGAGCCTGAACTCTTAGTGGATCTATCAAAGGTCCCCTGCGTGGGACCCACAAAAGTCTCTTTTCGTTAGTTTATAGCTTAGAATATGCTTGGAATGTAACCGAATAGTGTAAAAATGTAATTTTTAGATGAGTGTTGACATCATATTTTAGTCCTTTGGCTAAAATGTCTAAAATCATTAATGGGCAGATGAATAACGCGAAGATTGAGCCTAGTGCTCTTCAAGGAGCAGCATATATTGTTGGAGGATCCGCGTCGGAGTAGAGTTAGGTTTTTTCAAGTCAAAAATAGAATTTCCTAGTACTGTATTATAGTCTCTTTCATTTTTGGAACAGAATCACTTACGGTGCATTGCCAACCCTATTATAGGCTTTTCTCGGTAAGTGCCATGTAGCTTCAAAGTTGTATCTCATAACACCTTTGAGGCAATATGTTCACTGTCATTATGATGGTTTAAGTCTTGTGCGTTTTAGTGGATGGTTTGAGTCATTAGTTATCTTCATGCTTTGTTCTATAGATTTATACTCTTTTGTGATCTATTTTATTGAGAAAAATATTTCTTATGTTTAAGCATGATGCATGATCTAGATTATGTGTTTTATCTTGTTGGATGTGCTAGTTGTCTCGTGACCTTTGGTTATGCGCCTTAGCTAGTACTTAGTTATGTTGGCAAACTGCTCAAGACCGTGGCGGCTGACTCGCTCGCCACTCGTCTTGCTCGCTTCGATCCACATCACACGCCCATGCCCGCACCATGCGCTCACCCCGCTATCCGCTAGCTCCACGCATGTATGCCTAGTGGTCAGCTCTCCGCGATTCGCTACTCTGTGCATGCCTAACGGCCAGCTCCTGTAGATGTATAGATGTAACTAGAACATAGTGAATATAGTGCGGTTGATCTCATCTGAGCCTCCTCCTCCATCTTAGTATCAGTAACTGAGTGATCCAATCTTGAGAATCCATTCGTGTCCACCTCCTCTTCTGCTGGCATGGCCTCTCCATCCCAGTCTTCTTCCTCCTCGGATTCTAACTCCTCTACCGTCATCCCTGCCGCCCCAATCTCTATTATTTAGTAGGTGAACATTATCTCCCATGTTCCCATGACCCTCGACCTCGACAAGCTGAACTATGGGTAATGGCGGTGCTGCTTTGAGTCTATCCTCAAGAAGTTCAGCATCATGTCCTATGTCTTCTCACTGCCGCCCCTTGATGAACGTGACTCTGACTGGAAGGTGATCGACTAGTGCATCACTAATTGGCTCCAAACAACCATCTCCAAGGCTGTCTTCAACCCCATCTACAAACTGCGTGCCTCCTCCTTGTCCGTCTGGTTCGCCATCAAAGACCTATTCAGGGACAACTAGCTACAACGAGCCATCTACTTGGAGGCCGAATTCCGCACCCTGCAACAAGGTGACATGAGCATCACCAACTACTGTGCTCGCCTCAAAATGCTCACCGACAGTCTCCATGATCTCGACCAGCCCATCTCTGAGCCGAGCCAAGTGATGAACATGTTGCACAACCTCAACTCCCGCTACCGCCACCTCAAGCCCATTGTCAACACCAAGTTCATGCCCTACACCTTCCAATGCGCATGCTCTTTCTTACTTCTTCAAGAACCCTACGACAAGCACAACTCCAAGGCCAAGGCCAGTCGGGCCTACCATGCTGGCCATGGCTCATCGTCCACTTCATCTCTGCAGACGCCCGATGCATCGGGAAACTCCGATGGCGGCCGGAACAAGTCCCGCAACAAGAAGCAGGGCCGCAACACCGGCAACACAACCTCCGAGATCACGGTGGCCAGTAGGGTAGCGGCAGTGGAGGTTCACAATAGCATTCCTCCAATGCTGGCCTACCTTCGGTCACCGGCACAACACCTAGATGGGCTTCATCCAAGCCTGGCTGATGCCGTTCAGGGCACCCGTGGCCATCAATGTCCTTGGGTCACATCCTCCGGTTCAGCCTCAGCATGCTCTGACAGCCTACCATCATCCCATGTTGCCCGCTCTGAGCACGCTGCTGTCACAGTAGGACTCCAACACGCTCTTCTCTGCGCTCGTGACATCTGGCAGCTCTGCGTCGTATCCCTGAAGCACTAGTGACTAGTATATGGACACCGTTGCCACGACTCACATGTCCAACAACATCGGTAACTTCTCTCACACCTCCCCCACCCACTACTCTTCCTCCACCGTTGGAAATCAAATAGTGCACTGCTGCTTGTTACGCATTCACCCTCCATAGCTCTTCCCACACACCCCAACCCTTTCCACCTTAACAATATTCTTATTTCACTGTTTCTCGTCAATAGCTTGATATCAGTTCGCAAGATTACATGTGATAATAACATTTCCATTGAGTTTGATCCCTTTGTCTTCTCTACAAAGGATCTTCCAACTCACAAGGTGATCCTCTGATGTGAAAGCTCTGGGAACTCTACCCTATGAGCCTCCCCACACAAGCTGCTCTCCATGCTGCTGCACCCTTGTCAGATTTGTGGCACCAACATCTCGGCCATCCCAGGAACATTGTTCTGTCCCAAGTCGTGCATAATTTTGATTTTGAATGTAATAAGTTCAGCTCTCATTCATGTCACTCCTATCAAATGGGCAAACATGTGCGGCTCCCTTTTGATTCTTCTACATCATGCACTTACTTTCCTTTCCACTTAGTTCAAGCTCATGTTTTGACCTCACCTATGCTTAGTTTCCTGGGTTCAAGTATTATCTTGTTTTACTTGATGATTACACTCACTTTGTTTGGATGTTCCCCATGAGCCAAAATCTGAGGTTGCACCCCTTCTACATGTGTTCCACGCCTATATTACTCAATTTGGACTGCGCCTGCTTGCCCTTGAAACTGACAATGGTCGGGAGTTTGATTCCATAGGTCTCCGCCTCTTCTTATCTAAGCATGGCGTCACCCTATGGCTCTCGTATCCATATACGTCCAAACAAAATGGGAAAGCCAAGCGCGTCCTATGGATGCTCAATGACCTTCTTCATAGTGCAGTTGCTCTAGAGTTCTGGGCTAAGGCATTGAGCACAGCCACGTACCTCATCAATAGATGACCTTGTCATGCCACTAGACACGCCACCCCGCATCAGCTCCTGCTCAGCGTTTGTCTGGACTATGACAATCTTCATGTCTTCGGGTGCCTGTGTTTCCCCAACACCACGACAATGACCGCCAACAAGCTATGTCCATGTTCTATGTCGTGCATCTTTATCGGCTACCCCCACGACCACCACGACTACTAGTGCTACAACCTCACCACTGGATGTGTCATCACCTCATGACATGTGACCTTTGACGAGGATCAATTCCCGTGGAGCACCACCGGCCGTGAACATGCGACGACTCCATTAAGCACTTTGTTGGTGCTATATATTGACAAAATAATTGCATCATTTTACATGGCTTCTCATTGAATACGAGCGTCAATGTCATTGTTTACTAACAAATACCTCCGATAAATTGAGATTTTACAATATTGTTTTGGTCTTGTGTTATACTTGAAATTTGGAGATTTCAAGGCCAAATTTGAGACTCCATTTATGATTTATATTGAGAGAGAGGAAGAGCCTAGAGAAAGATGAGGCAAAAAAGCCCCAAAAATAGCCTGACTCGATCGACTTGTCCCCCCTAACTCGGCCGAGTCACCCCCTTCCTAAAGCTTTTGGAGGAGATCTTTGAGGATTTCCTTTGATTTGACATTATAAGGAAAAGTGTGAAAGGGTTTTGCCAAAAGATCTCAGAAAATTATAAAGAGATGCTCAAACATAGAAGGATTTGTCACAAACTGACCTATACCAAAGATTCCAGAGCTCTAAGGCCCACAAGCAATGACCAATTATTAATCAAATCAAGCAACAACCGACCTCAGAAAAGATGAGCACAAGGGGAGCTAAAAAGGCAAGGGCTCGGCCAACTTGACCCACATAAGTCGGTTGACCCTAGGCCTTTTTACATTGATTCACGGTTTCCTTTTTACAGCACCTCCTCCAGGGTATAAAAAGAGAGAATAGGCCCAAGGTCAATCATTTAGTTCATTATCAAGGCACAGAGGAGAAGAAGGGAGGGACATCCACGAAGAGGAGAGCTGAGGGTTGAGTTCTAGTCTAGGGATTATATGTTCTTATAGTTCCTAGGGGTAATTAGTGGCCTTGCACGGCTCTCTAATTACATAGTTCATAGAGGCTCTTTATATCATCATGGGAGGTTTGATCATGTTGTAACTTTGATATGAATTGTAGGGTTACGGGGTAGAATACCATCACATGAAAATGTTTTTCATCCACCGCGTAAAACACAAGAACACGTACAAGCAAGAGATCATAGATCGTTACCACTAGACACGAGTGCAGTGGAAGATGAGTCGAGGCAGCCGAGTGCCGAGTCGCACGCACTAAGTGGTTGTCTCAAAGTGCCGATGCTGATTCCTCTAGTCATCCTTGATCAAGGATCACTCAGCCAGCCTTGGAACCAATCGGCTGATGAGCGTAGCAGTCTCGGCAACGCCTCTATGGTATCCAAACATGCGGGAAGGTGATGCCGTGTTCTGGCGTGCTAGCACCACAAACTTGGCAGAGGATCGTGAGAGATTGGACTAAGGCACAGCTAGGATTTTGCAGAAACCTTTTCTGCGATGGCTCTCACACGTGTAAGTTCAATACCCTAAGTCGTGCCCTCTCATGCATATATATAGTCTCCATTAATGGGCCTTAACCTCGTAAAGATCCATAAGGATTCTAATTGCTTGTGAATCAAGTATCCGAGTTCTGATTGAGGTCCAACTGTGCAGACCATCTGCGAGCTTCTGAGCCTGATCCAATAGGCCGAGTCCCCATCGGACTCTGCATTGGCTCATGCTAGAGCCGATCAGGCTTGGAGTCGGACCTGGAAATTGCCACGCGGGCACATCTCCACCAATATCAATGAAGTATTGATCTTGCTCTAATTATCATATTCTTGATCTAGTTCATAACGTTCTTGGTCTAGTTCTTTATTTTCTTGATCTAGATGCATATGTTATTGATCTTGTTCTTAAGGGTTATGTTATTCTAGCGATCTTGGTCTTTGATCTTGCCTACTGGTGATATGGTTGTGTAGCTAGTTCTTGTGATCATGGTGATTAGAAGTCTAGTTATGTTGATCGTGTTATTAGACTATGTAAAGTGATTAGAAGCATGTTCTCTAATCATGTATGCGTTATGAGAGCTTCTCGTCGATTACCATAACTTATACGACAAGTGGTTGGAGGGAAAGGTTAAGCTCAATCGAGGGGGTTTGGTTAATGACCTTGGTTTAATCATACTATGAAGTGCATGCTTGATCATGCTTATATCTGCCTTGAGTTGCTAGATATCTCGATGTTCTTATCATGCTTGGTTTGGATCCAATTAGAGCTAGATTCAATGCTGGTTAATACCCTTTTAATCAGATGTTCTAGTTGTGTTCTAATTGCTTATCTTCTAACTTGACTGTGATTAGATATAGATTAGAAATCGATTAGGGGTAGATTAGAGATAGATTGGATATACCTTTGATCTTGTGTTTACCTTAAACTTGAGATAGTTCATTCTCTAGTCGTTTCTATAGATTGACAAACCCATGATACTCATCATGGGGAAAAGGTACACCGATACTGTCGCTTGCAATATATGGTTTGGCGTGCATAAGTGCCGTCAATAAGCTTTTTTGGCATCGTTGCTAGGGAAACGATTAATCAAGTTTAAACTAGCTTGAGCTTATGTAAATAAAAAATAAAAAATTATAAATAATGACTTGTTCATACCAGTTCTTGTGCATAGTTTGTTTTTTATTCAATTCTTTGATTCTTTGTGAATACATCTTGTTTATACTCTTATTCTTTTGATCAACATCTGTAAATATGATTCACTTCGTCTAGTTCATGTGAATTCATTCATATGAATTCTTTCTTGATTTCATGTAAATATATCTCTATCAATGTATAGTCCTTTTGTGTCTCTTGTATATATATTTTTTTCACTAACATTAGCAGGAATAATGGGTCTTGGTCCAATAAAAAAATCTTTTCCAAACCTAGCTCTTTAATGGTAGATGGTAATGCTAATTGTTGTCTTCAGGGAGGCAAGAGGAAGGGCATGGAGGTGGGAGATTGCGGGCAACCTAGCATCTGCAATAGCTAGGTGGAAGTGGAGGGAGAGGTCAATAGAAGGGGTAGAGGCACTAGATGACGTAATCAGGATGGAGGCATTGGGTTCGGGTGCCGGAAGAGCTCCGGGGTAAGAGAGATGTCGAGAGTATGGAGCGACCACCTACTAGGCATGAGTGCCACATTGGAGAAGGATGCCATAAACATGGGGGGTGCTCGAGTCATTGCATAGGAGGAGATGATCCATTTGCTAAGAGGGTGTAAGAAATGTGCCAGAGTATCCGACCCAAGAGGGGAAGGGGGTGAATTGGGTCGCTAATCGTTTTTCTAAAATCTAGGGCTTTCTAGTGCATAAGATAAACCTTTCGTGTCCTACACATGCTAGTTAAGTCTATGGTTTATCTATGTGCTCTCTAACTTACCCAAAAGACTTGCAACCAAGAGCCAAACCTAATCAAACTAACTAGAAAAAAGTTAATGGCACACAAGAAAGTAAATGCGGAAACATAAATGTGGTAGGTAAAGAGGTAAGGGCAAGGGGATGCAAACTCTCGAGAAGACATGAGGATTTAATGTGGTTCACCACTAAAGACTACTCCCATGGGCTCACCACTGAAGGCAAAATTCAACCCGGGCACCAAGACTCTTCCAATCACCATCTTGCGCTTGCCACCAAAGGCTCACGGTAAGCAAAAGCTAAGTGCCACCAAGGCTTAGCCACCGCCACCGTCTATCTCGGTCACAAGGCACCACATGCTTCACTATGTAGTTTGTTGGGCCTCATCCCCACACAAGTTGTCGCTGCCACTCCACACCAAGGAGGGTCTAGCAACGAGAACAAGTGGCTTGACTGCAGCCAAGTATTCTCCAATGGCTCACGTAGGAGCTACACTCAAGAAGACCTCGCAAGCTCACTCTCTCTAAGCTCTAACCTAGCTTGAATCATGCACTAAGCTCACTTTTGGTGGTTGGAGAGATAGATGTGCTTGGAATACTCCTCTACACTTGCTCTAAACTTTAGTTGCTCCAACACCCTCGAAATGGCCGGGTGGAGTGGCTTATATAGTCCTTAAACACGAACTATCTGTTGGCCAAAAGGTTACCAGAAAGTGCATAGACCAGACAGTCTGGTCCATTCACTTTGGAGTGCTTTGGACTGTCTAGTCCGTTGTACTTACCAACTAGCCATTGCACTAGCCGTTGTAACGTCCGATAATTCTTCACCCCTTGGGGAAAATTGGTCGAGCTGATAGTCCGTTCTCACGGACCATACTATCCGGTCCTCACAAAGCTGTGAGGTTTCAGGGCGTTGCCATAAGACCCACGAGGGGTAGCTCCTCTTTTATCCCCATCTGCTAAGCGGGTAGCGGAACCCCCGTTGGGACGGCCCTTCGGGCCTTGCCTTCGACTTTTCTTCTTTTTCATCCCTTGGACCTAAACACTTGAAAATGTGCATCTAGACAAGTTTATTAGTCCAAATGTTGATTGTCAATCAATCACCAAAACACAACTATGAAAATATGGCACATGAGGCCCTTATCCTTACAATCTCCCCCTGTGATTGATGACAACACAGCCGAAGCAAGCAATATAAATGCAAGAAATGATACTAAATGTAGATGTACAAAAGTTAGAATCAACTTAGCTTGCTTGGATGGATTTTTCGATGCTCAATTTTATTTGCCACCAGCATATGATCCAATTGATGCTTCCGGTTTTATATCCACATGATGGATTTAAGCACAAATTGAGCTTTGAAATTATACTTGCTTGTATAGTCCTAGGTGTTAATCTTTGTGCCCCTCTTGGACTTCCCATGAGTATTGAGCAGCAACCACATTTCATCGATTACTTCTCCAATAAGCATGTGTTTGATTTGGAGACAATGTGGGATATGATGATTCCATCCTTGATTTTTAGGATGGAATGGGATGATTTTTAGAATGGAATAGTCCCATCTGGTGTTTTGTTAGTAGAATGGATTCTTCCCTACTTTTTATTTGGTTGAGGGATCGATGTATCCAGATATCACTTCTCTATGCACAGTCAATGTGGAACCACCTAGCAGCTTCCATCCCATCTTCCTCCACAACCGCTACCTCTGCCGCACTCCACCTTACCACATCGTGTGGCAGCGGCCTCCTCCACCTCAGCACTATCGTGTGGCTGCCGCCGCCCTCCGCCTCGGTTGCCCGACGCTCCTCCCCTTCCCTCTTCTCCGACCACCGCAGCCCGACACACCTCCACTCCAGCGAAATGGATGAGCGACAGTGTGCACAAGGGATGACCCCATCCGCTCGATTTGAGGTGACCGAAGCATCTGGAATTTAAAGCGAATATTCCTCTTGAGGACGGCTCCATCCCCATGTGGCCTTGAACTCAACAGGCACAAAACGAAGATCGACCCATCCTATCAGCCTACCCCCTTTCATTCCCTCAACCAAACGGATGCTAACTGCTAAGGGCTTGGAGGGCGATTGAAGAGACTAAATCTCCCTAATCTCTTCTTATCCCTCCAATCTCCTTGGAGAGAGAATTAACCAAACCATCCTTAAAAGGGTTATTGTTTCATGCTCAATAAGGTGTTCATCGACAAGATTTTACAAAGTCATTCCTTGTTTGGTTCCCCAGACAGTCCTTGCCTCGCCTTGTTTGTCCAAGCAAGCTCGCCTTGCCAGCGACGGCGAGCCGTTTTTGCTCTCCTGGAAAAGCAAGCGAATTCTTGCTTGCACAAGCCCTGAGGGAGGGTTGCTCTTCAACCAAACATGCAGTACACTAGCTAGGCAAGGCTACACAGTGGCCGGCAAAGGATCCAAACGGACCAAGTTGTGCATTAACTACTCTCTTATCGGGCAACATTTACAATAAGTCAATAATCAAATCCCGTAAGACGATCATTTATTTATTTTTTTCTTTAAGCCAAGGTACAGATTTGCCCGTCGAATTTGCATCCCCTCACCTGGTTTCCACGGTTAGCGTAGCAGCACGAACGCTGTCTCAACCATTCAGTTCCAGAAATCAAACTCCCAGTCATGTCTCAAAGATACCCTTCACGTATATCATCCCCTTCTCGCTGAACTTGAGTTCCTTCCTCATCTGCTCAACTTGGACGTCGTCTCCTTGAACGAGGATCTCAGACACATTCCCATTGTCCGAGAGGATCATCTTGACCTTGATCTCTTCTTTCCTTGATGCCTTTGTCCAGTAGTAGACTCCCCTGAACCATCATTAGGCTACAGTTACTGCATTTGTAATGGAAGTTTCATTCTGAATTGCTGGGAGTCGAGTTGCAGAGGCATACGCCAAGGGGCTTAGGGTCATAAGCCAGAACCAGTTGTTTCCACCTTCTGGAACAGCAATCGATAGAACAAGCCCAACACTACCGAGGCTGATGCAGGTGCAGAAGGTAAGCAAAGCTGCTTGCCCTCTGCTTGGTACCATCGTGCCCTCAAATCTGTCCAGAAATAAAAATATATTCCAACTTACTAGTTACAATGCATTCTCACATCAAGAAAAATCCACACATATATTAGATTTAATTGCAGAAACATCATGAATAGCGGAATCAGATGAGTCACCACGACCAGAATTGAGGCTAGATTACTACATTACTTATTACTATTGTGCAGCTAGCCCATTAATCAAGAGAATGAGATGGTAGATGCCTTTTCTTCCAATTAATGACTGCAACATTTTTATAGTTAAACCTGGGCTCATTCATTGTAATTGTAGCACTTCGACAACTAGGCCTAGGCCTGTTCAAACATGCTTCAAGGTGGTTTCTGGAACCAGCAGACACCAAACAATATTTTGTTGGCTTTGATGGTTGAACTAACAGTTTGTCTAATTCCTCAGCCTTTCGATTCCTTTTTTTATCCAATTCTGTAGCCTCACTCCTGTCTCCTATGACTCCCGTGCACACCACATCACCCCTGTGGCCCTACTGCCCTACTAGGCTACTACCCTACCATCAACACATCAACCCAATTGCCCAAACCATACATGACAGTAAATGTAGTTTTGGTCTGGGTTGGTTCCACAGGGCTAGTAACAAGTTACTCCTTTGGGTAATTTTATCTCTGCGCAGTCAGTTTTGGATCCTTGAGATACCAATTACAATGTCAAATGCTACAGTAGAGATCGTTGTGAACTAAAGCTCCAACTTGACAGCACCATTTAGATTAGAAAACAAATAAACGGACTATGTACTAAACATTCCCAAAAGGTTTGTCAGACCACGCAATATATAGCTAAGTTTTAATGTAGTAGGGCTGTAAGTCTAGGGTAGAATGCTAGCATGCTACTTACGTGATGACCTCACCGCGATCTGAGACGGTGAAGTTGTTGCGGGTGAAGAACGACAGGATCTCTCCAGCCACTTGATTTGGCACCATCGACTGCTCTCCCTCCTTGACAAATGTCTTTTGCACAATCTGCACCCCCACCAATTATATATACACGACAAATAGTTCTACTTAACTTTGTCCCAGAAACAAACAAAAAAGATTCGAGAAAACCACATAAACCTCTAAATTGACTACTAGCCAGACTTTAGTCAATGTGAAACTATTGTTGTGAAACAACTTTTCTACATGGATAATAAAGGAATTTTAATTGTACAGTGCAGTGCAGTCCCAATCGGACGTGGTGGTGGGCTCGTGGCATCTTGGACATGTAAATCAAAGTGGAAAAGAAGAAGGCAGTATCCTCTTTTGCCGACACAGAACGAGTCCACCCCACTACCACCACCCACATCATGCAGCACTAGCAAGTCACATCTCAATAAAAAGAAGGAAGGAATAAAGCCTGCTTCAATTCAACGCTATCCACACGAGCGCGAATGCGTGTGCAAGCCCGCCAGGGAGCATGTACAGCTCTGGAGACAAGATAAGCTCATCCCGAAGGAGCCAGAATCACCCGATTCAACAGCCACGGATGCATCTACCGGGAATTACTGCCTCTGACAAGCAAGAGTAGCACGAGCACATCGCGCCCACACGCGCGTGCGGGGCGTGCCCTGCTCACAGAGCACTCGTACGCTCGTGCACCCTAAAGTGCCGCAGGCGCGGCGTGCTCGCTTGGAGCAGCGACGAGCGCGCGTGCGGGGCGAGCATGATGGAATCAAGCAACGAGATGGAGATGATGGAGGAGGGAGAGGCGGGGGATGGATTGGGGACCTTGGACTTGACGGAGCGCTTGATGAGCGACCACAGACCCGGCACGGAGAGCACGAAGAGTCCCAGCGACGTGTAGTAGCTCGCCTGCGAGTACCCGGTCCCGCCCGCGGCCACCGCCGCCGCGGCGTCGAGCAGGACCGCGGAATCGAGCGACGCGCGCACCGGGGCGGCACAGACTCGTCTCGTAGCCCCGGATCGCCGCCGGAAGCGCGCGGAGACCGCGCCCCGCGGCCGCGACGGCGCGGGGCGGAGCGGGGGGAGGAGGCGCCTCGCGGCCGCGGGGGTGGTGGCGGGCATTTTCGGCTGGAGATAAGGCCGCCGGGTGCGCCGGTGGGACAGCAGAGGGGGAGTGTGTTCATAAAGCTAGTGGGGCCCGCATGTAAGTACTTTCGTCCCTCCCCGGGAAGAGGCGGAGTGGAACACGTGCGATAATAATTTGCTTGCCACTTCTTTCGGCAATGATATGCCGCCTAATAAAATAAAAAAATGCATTCTCCATTTTTAACGTTTTGTTCAAAAATCAACTAGCACACGATAAATATTTGGGAACAAAGATGTAAGTAATGAACATATAAACATAGGAGTTTTTACGATTAGCGAAAGAATGAATTTTATGAAAATAAAACTGGATTTGCACTATTTCTAAAAATATAAACTTTTATGAAGCAACATTGAGAGTAATAAGTTTTATTTCATTCGATTCGACTATGCCCCTTTGGATTGGGTTTTTGACTGGGCTTTGGTCCAAAAATAATCCAAGCGGAGCCAAATGACCATTTTTTCTCGGATGGAAGCGCTTCTCTTCCAACGTTAAATCTCATAAACCAAGAAGCTAGGGGAGGGGTAGCTTCTTCGGTTTCTCACCGCGCCTCGCCTCCCCCAGTCCTGCTCTACTCTGCTCCACTCGCGGCCTCCTCGTCGCTGCACCTCGTCTTCGGCTCCACTCCACTCGCCGCATCCTTGTCGATGCACTCCTCCCTCTCGGCTCCGCCCGTGCCCCCTCATCTTGCCTCCCCTTCTCATCACCTCTTCATTGTGCCTTGTCTACTCCATGTTTGCCAGCACTGCCACAAGGAATAGCCGGCCAGCACCACCAAGAGGAACAGGCCATCGCCACCCTTCTCACCGCCATGACTCCTGATGAGTGCCCTCCTCTGCCACCGAGCTCTGCGATCGAGCGATGGTCCTCCCTATGGCGAGCAACGGCCACTACTTGCCATCTAGATCTGTGTCGCTCTTCACCTCTATGACATGTGGGCCTGCTTGTTAGTGTCAAGGAAAAAGCAGCAAACAAACTGGACTGATAAACATGTATACATGACTTCTCGGATAAGCATCGTTTTTGTCTGCTAGAAAAAAGCTTGCTTTTTCATAAGCAGCTTCCTTGATAAGTAGTTCCAAACCGGGCATATGTTCAATCACAATCACATGTGTTGCAATTACATATTATGACTAAACTGTCTGATGATATACTATGCATTCGGGGGGAGATCCTAGCACCGGGGCAGCTGGGCTAGAGGTACAAGATGAAGAAAGAGAGCCCCTCCTAGGATTGTTTTCTAGATCCGCCACTAATGCATTGATTGAATTTTGTTTTATTTTTTGACCTAAATTATATTGATGATATGACACGTTGAAAACTTCTAAAATATCACATATCATTTAGCATTTAGTGTCTTTTCAGTACTAGTTCTTGTTTCCACAATCCAAATCAGGTATGAAGTTGTGCCATAACATCTTTGGTACTCACCCCTATGTTTAAACATAACTCCAGCTCCAAAAAAATCCATAGATTTCTTAAGCACTAGCTCTAACAAACAAGAAATATATATGTTGTAGAGACTATATAGTTATATGCCATTTCTGAGACCTACATGATGCAAGAAAGTGATCATGTCCCATGCTCTTCAGGTTTGTCATTACATCCTGTGGCACCCACACAGTACAACGATATGGATAATGTGTTACAACAGAAACGTAACTAGCAAACAAGTTCGATTGAAGGAATGATGCAGGCTGCAGGAAACCTGAACTTAACCAAATAACAGGAATCAAACAAACAAAAGCAGCACGCACAAAAAAAAAAAGGTCATCTGCATTCTCCAAGGCTAACTCAAAAGCTTTTTACCACTCGGTGTACACTATAAGAATCTAACATCTAACATGCTAACTTGCATCATATTATGACATGATAATATAACAAAACTTATGAGAAATTGCACAAATTGTTAGTCCATAAATATTACTACCTCCATAAATCTAAGTGTGGTTGAGGCTGAAGAATAAAAACAAAATAATATAATTGATGATCCACCACCAGAGCTGCCAATAGAAATAGAACATGTGCTTATAAGAAAGTTACACAAAGATAGAGATCCATTACAAAAAGTTAGAGATCAGTAATCTCTGACGACTATAAGCCATATCTCATTACAGATTTGGCCTCAGAGGCAGATCCCTTTAAGATGAGGAAGTTACAAGAAGTCCCAACTCATTGAAATGGCAAGTTACCATGAAAGATGAATTTAGATATAAGAGTGTGAATAAAGTCCGGGACAAGGAAGAAATCCCTACAGGAATCAAAGCAGTAGGCCATGAGTAGTTGTGCAAGACTAAGAAAGACTCCAAAGGGAATATTGAAACAAAGATAATGGCTTGTGACAACTTGCTTTACTCAGAAACCAGAAATTGATTATGATGAAGCCTTCTCGTTATTTCATCAGGAGGCCTTTCAAAATCACTGTGGCATTACTTGCTCACTGTGACTTAGATTTATATGAGATAGATGCAAGACAACATTCCTTGATGGAGAGGTGAAAGAAAAAGTTTGATAGTAGTACTGAAGTTGTTCATGGAAGCATTAGAAAGTTTTAGACTTCAAGAAAATGAGCAGGATAATTGCATTTATGCAAAGTTTCATGGGAGGTATATCCTCCTGGTACTATGTACAAATGACAATCCATTAGCAGTAATGTGGATTTTGCTACTTGAGACAGAAATATCTTGTCCTCGAATTAAGATATGAAAGATATGAGAGAGGCATCTTATGTCATGAGGATTTAAATCCAGAAAGACAAGTGAAGATATAGTATGCAAGTGTGTAATGCAGTGTTTGTTTCAATAGTCAAGGGTGATAGATCAGATGAAAGTATTATTAGAATAAGTATGAGATAGATAGGATAAGTTCCAGACCCTTCAACGATCGGAGGCATAATGTGTGCTCAAGTATGCTTTCAGCCTCACCTAGGTTTTACATCCTGGATGATTGACAGATATCAAATGAATCCAGTGAAGAACATTGGGTGATAGAAAACCTTATGGCTGATGCAAGGGATGAAAGACCTCATGATAATTTATAGAAAGATTGATGCCCTAGAGATATTGGGCTATGAAGATACACACTACAGACTGGACAGGGTGCAGAGACACCATGACGTCCACGTCTAGATATTTGCTTACTCTAGTAGGAGGAGGCATATTGTAAAAAAGAGTTGCATATGGTCAGTTCGTCGACAATGTACACTGAACCTTGTGGTTTATCATAAGGCAAGGGACAGACAATGTGGCTAAAGAACTTAGTACCCAGAAGAAAAGTGGTTGGCATTATAGAAAAACACTTAAGATATACTGCAACAATAAGTCAGCAATATTAGATTATCACAACAACAAGTCAAGTATGGCAGCCAAGTAGATTGCCATCGAGTTTTATGTTGTAAAAAAGAAAATCTAGAATCAGAGAATCAAGAATGAGCACATGAAAATTAGGAGGGTGCTCGTGAATCCTCTTATATTGGTCTTCCACCCAACGTGTTAAGAGAACACATAGCCGGCATGGGTCAGAGGAAAACCAAAGATTCTAGGTTTAGGGCTATTCGAATAACCATCTCAAAGAAAGAAGTAATAGGCTTTATCCTGACATAGAAAAGTGTATTGTAGTCAATGAGTTCAGTGGCACGTAACTGGCTGTCTGCAACACGTTGGTCTCAATATATTGATCTATCGAGAGATGAAGCACAAAAGTTACAAAAATAAGTGAGATCGAGATCAAGGGAGAGAATGTTAGAGTTGATCTCGTGTCTGGTCAGGAGACATCCTGAGCGGCCCTGGATGATGAAAAAGGCCTTGATCGGAGGCCCAAAACACCCCTAAGGTTGTGGTCTCCTTTCACCCCGCACTGCTATACAAGAAGGGCCACAAGTGGCATGTAAACCAACGTTAGTTGTCCGTCTCGCGACTACAATAACACTATATCGATCAACCATGTACGGGCAGTGGAGGGAAGAGCCACAGCCGCCATCACTGTCACGCTGCTGCCCTCGGCGTCCTACCTCACCACTATCATGGAAACCCCGTTGCTCAAGTGGCACCGGTCAACCGCTCCAAGATCCAAGGTACTCGTCTCTTCGTCCCTTTCCTCTATCTCTGGATCAAGAGCACTCGATCTACACATGAACAACGGAACCAAGTGGTTACGGTTTCGGGCACTAGATTCATGAACTAAGTGTTCTAACAACATAATGTTCATCCCCACTACTGGGAACCCGAGACTTTCAGGTTAGTCCTGCACATAGGGCATTCCTGAGAGCCCCTGAGAAGGTGCGGCTCCAAGCACCCGGCGTGGAAGATGTGGGAGCACCGTGGCCACGCCACCAGGCCCCGCAGCAGCGCCTCGCAGCAGATCGGGCAGTCTTCCCCGGTGACCCTCCTCCGCTTGGCCGGCCGCACGTAGTCCTCCGACTCCACCGGCGCTGGCAGGTGAAGCTCCGTGACGGCGTCGAAGCAGGGCGCGGGGTGGGCTTCGCGTTCGCGCGCCAGGCGCTTCATCGCCACACAGACGCGCTCCATGCGTTCCGGCGCGAAGTCCCCGGGACGGAGGATGCCCGCGTCGACGGTCACCTCGAGGCGCGTGGCCTGCGGCGGCACGCGCACCGGCGGCGCCATGTCGAGCAGGGCACACCACAGGACCTGGAGCTGCTCGCTGAACCGGGAGGGGTAGATTAGGGGCGCCAGCGCCGCGCCGGCCAGCCGCAGCGAGGTCTCCGGTGTTAGGTGTAAGCATGACATGGTCAGTGTGTGTGCACTGCGTGCATCGTATGCATGCAGCCAGCACGTCGTGTGTGTCGCGTGCGTGAGCTGAGTCGTAGATGGTGGTCGCGTTCATGCAGGGGAGCTGCGGCAGGCGCGGACGAGTTTGTTAGGGGGTGATGGCGCGAGTGGAGGCGGCCGTTGATCGTGCGCGCGTCAGCTGGGACGGTCGTGTCGCCCGGGCACGACGGAGGACGTAGAGCCGTTGGGCGTGGTGAGATTGCCGGACATGGTGGCGAGCTCCAAGGCAGCTGGCAGGCCTATAAGTACCCCATCATCCCTGTAATATGGTGCTGATTCGAGTTGAATGAAAAGTCCAACATACAGGGCGTTCGTCGCCCGGGGCGTTCGTCGCCGATATCGTGCTGTTCATCTTCCTCCTCGGGTCGCCGGCGAGTATGAGCGAGAGAGAGTGAGGCGAAGGGTGCAGCAGCTGTTCGTGGGCTCCAACATTTGGTACCAGAGCCGGTTTATCATGGGTTTCGTTCCCATTGCCGGAGGCGTGCTGGTGGTGGCCGGCGGCGTGATGGCGTCGAGTGATGGCAGTGCGGCAAGTTCGCTATGCCGTGTGTCGGCCCGTGCGTGATCACCGATGGAGGCGCTGCGGCAGTGGATCGTGTGTCGATCCTGCTGGACGCGTGTGGCGGCGTGTGTCGCCGGAGGAGAAGCAGGAAGGTCGCTGGCCGTTTGGGTGCGTGTGCAGGTCGTGCGGGCAACCCTGTCGCTCGGGCACGACGCAGCGCGTGAGCGCGGCCATGGCGAGGAAGTCGCTGGCGGAGAAGCTCGGCGTGTGTCGCTGACGGAGTCGCCGGTGGAGAAGACGAAGTTCGGCGTGTGTCACCGAGAAAGAAGATGGTGGCGCGCGGCGCGGCAGCCACGGCGGAGAAGGCGGCGTTCCTCGTCGGCACGGAGGAGAAGCCGTGCGTGTGCGCCATGAGCGCGAGGGTGTGTTAGCGTCGTGGGTGCGGTGTCGGCGCCATGAGCGCGGTAGAGTTTGTAGCACCGGTGTGCGTGTATGCCGGCTGCTGGCGCGTGCATGTGCGCAGCGCAGCTAGTGTGGCGGGTGCGCACAGAGTGCGTGGAGATTCAGCACGGGTGCTGGTCAGCGCGGTGCGCGCGGGAGCTGCGCACGGTGAGCACGGCGTCGCACCGGTCCGAGTCGCGCGTGATCACGCCGGTGATCGCGCGGGTGTTGATCGTTCGGCGATGGCGGAGTTGGGCAGGCTGGAGCTTTTTTGGCGCACAAGGAAAGGCTGTGTCATCTGGGAACGCGTGGACGACGCGAGGACGTGGAGGCCGAACTGTGCGGTTCATGGCGATCGGCGGCAATGCGAGGCGCGGCGGCAATGGTGGTGCACGCGGCGCGGGAGACGGCGCTGCTCGCGGACGCCGGCGAGAATCCAGTGTTGCTGTGAAGATGAATGTCCGGCCATGAAGACGAAGATCGCGCCATGTCAAGCTTAGGGGGGTGAATGTTAGGTGTAAGCATGACATGGTCAGTGTGTGTGCACTGCGTGCATCGTATGCATGCAGCCAGCACGTCGTGTGTGTCGCGTGCGTGAGCTGAGTCGTAGATGGTGGTCGCGTTCATGCAGGGGAGCTGCGGCAGGCGCGGACGAGTTTGTTAGGGGGTGATGGCGCGAGTGGAGGCGGCCGTTGATCGTGCGCGCGTCAGCTGGGACGGTCGTGTCGCCCGGGCACGACGGAGGACGTAGAGCCGTTGGGCGTGGTGAGATTGCCGGACATGGTGGCGAGCTCCAAGGCAGCTGGCAGGCCTATAAGTACCCCATCATCCCTGTAATATGGTGCTGATTCGAGTTGAATGAAAAGTCCAACATACAGGGCGTTCGTCGCCCGGGGCGTTCGTCGCCGATATCGTGCTGTTCATCTTCCTCCTCGGGTCGCCGGCGAGTATGAGCGAGAGAGAGTGAGGCGAAGGGTGCAGCAGCTGTTCGTGGGCTCCAACATCCGGGTGGGAGGACGACAGGGGAGAGGGGACGCGGAAACGGAAGCGCGCTTGCTTGGGCCCCAGCACGTGCATGTCGACGCCATCGCCGGCGCCCTGTGCTTTCAAGAAGCGGGTGTAGCGGTAGTTGACGAGGATCTCGCCGCCGCCATGGCCGCCGTGCGATGCGCTAGAGTACGCGCTGTGACGCATGAAGGCGACCGTGCTCTGGACGGTGGCCACCCCGGCCAGGCGCCCGAGAAACGTCGCCCTGTCCACCACGACGCGGTCCAGAAACGCTGGCCACGGCGGCGGCGGCTCGTCGTCCTCTTCGAACTCGCTGTCGCTATCGACGGCGTCGTCCTCCTCGTCGTCTGTGACATCGTCGTCTTCGTCGCTGCTGAAGAAGTCATCGTCCGTGAGATCGTGCTCCTCTTGCGCGCCAAGAACCGCACGCAGTTCCTCCTCCACTTCTTCTTCCGAGGGCGGCGTATCAACAATAACAACGCCGCCGTCCAAAACGTGGCCACCAGGAACCGGTGTCTCGGTCGTCTCTGCGCCCTGCTTCGCCATGCGCACAGAATCCATCGTCTCTCCTGGCTGCGGCGTCTGGCTGTGGCTGGCCTCAAGTGCGCGGACAGATGCGGATGACGCCGTTTTATTCTCAAGACCCCTCTCCCGTCGATTCGGACTTGAAGCACCTGGTTTGTTGAAGTTGCTTAACGGACTTGCAATTAGTCGGACTCGAAATCCGAATGCCCGATCCTAACAGAAGGACCCTGCAAGTTGCTAGGAGTAGCTACGTTGATCACTCAGTACGCTGACCGGATTCGCAGACACAGAGCGACTCATGGACGAGGAGGGCGTGGGCGCGCGCCGCCTTGCAAGGCGCTAAGACGACGACGGCGACGACGCCGTCTACGGTAGAGCCCGGCGTGGCCGCCGCGTCGGCTGTGCCACCGCCGCAGGGAAACATCATCGTGCCCCAATTCGACGGCGCGGTTCTCGACCTGCCGGCGTTGGTCGTCGGCCCTGAGGAGGAAGCCTCAGTTGTTAGCGACGGAGAGGAAGGCTTGTCCACGGGCTCGCCTGCCAGCTACGACGCCGAGCAGGCGGAGGCCTACGACGGCATGGATGACGACGACGGCGAGTTCGAAGCGCACGACGAGGGCTTCAAGTCCTGGGAGCTGGTGTCGACGGACGGAACTGATGTTCCTCGGCCGGCTCACGAGGTTCGCCTCATTCCAGGGCACGGCCGGCTTCATGCCCATGCGCCTCGACATGCAAAACATAACGACACACAACATCTGGAGCAAGAGCAACTATTAAAAATATAGAGTTTCACTTATAATTTCTGCAAAGACTCTATTGCACCCCTAACGGATGAAACTTAAAACAGCCAAACATGAGCAAATCCATGTAAACATGACCCTTGTAGTTTCCTCTAACAATTTTGATCTTTTCTGTTTATATATACTTCTATAGTTAGTTTAATTGATTTGTTACTTTTGGCAACACACGTATGCAACATTTTTGCAAACACACTGATTATGTTCTGTCAATATACCAACTGTTTTCAGAATATGAAACTGGTACAAAATACTGTTACTATTGATTAAATAATGAAATTATATTGTGCCAGTAATTATAAGAAATATTTTAAATTTACCAATTGAGAGAAATGCATTTTCCAGCAAACAACAATGCAACATGTGTCCAATGCAACCTGCCACACCAGGAAGATACATGCCTACGCATCTGTCTGAAATCTACCGAATGTTGAAAATGACCATATATGGAAATTAGCAGCACCCTGTCTACCGGAGCTAAAGACTATAGTGGCCAATTTAGAAACATAGTATTTTTATGGTTTTCTATGTAGTACCATGTTTTGCAAAAATACTACAATACTTAAAAAATTTTCAACATATAGGGTTCGAACATAACTTGTCTCCTTTTATATTTACAAATTTTTTTTGAATAAGACAAGCGATTGAAGTTTTAGAAAAAGATTCAACCGTGACTTATATTTAAATACGGAAGGGGTATTTTATATCATGAGGTTTTTTGGTTACCTTTTGGAAAAACCTCGGTTTTATAGATACCAAAATATTTTTAAAGTATGGGAAACTTCGTTCCAAGCCACATAGTTTTCATGGTTTTACCTAGCTTCTACTTAAATACAATAGTTTTGTATGTTCTCCTAAATACAATACTTGTAGTAGAGATACAACAACAAACAACAATAGTAGTATTATGGTAGCTGAATGACACCCTTTCCCGTCCCCTTCCCCTGCTACAGGAGAGAGCACCGGGAAAAGGAGCGAACCCCAAATCCGGGAAAAGGAGCGAGCCCCAAATCCGGCGGTCGATCTCGCTGGTTCCTCACCTCTGACGGCGTCTCCGGCCGTTGACAGAGGGGGGAACCGTCGAATCGATGGCTGGCGTAGTTAGCTTAGGTTAGTTTCTACCCTAGGGCTTAGTTCCACGGCGTGGTGTCATCTCGGCATGCGGCGCTTCTTTTGCTTTGCCACGGCTTCTGCGGGGCACTCGTCGTCGCCGATGAGTGCTCTGGGGACGCGGTGTTGAGGATATTTTGGTGGCTCTCTTTCTTCTCCGGCGATGTCGGGTCTGGCTGCGTCACGTGCTTCCCCAACCTACCCACTGATGAAGGTGCGAGCTCTGTCTTCTTCCTCGTGTGCGCGAGGTGGGAAATAAACAGCACCCCCGGTGTCGAACGTTTCTTCCGAGTTGCCGACGTGGTCGGCAGCGACGGATTGCTCTCCCGGTCCGTGGGTTCACGGTCGGCGGCGGTGGGCTCTTTCTTCCTCTTCCATCGGTGCGGCGCGGTCGGTCGATGTCCTTTCAGCATCCATGTTTCGCCTTGCCGGGTGTGTGGGGCAACGAGTCTTGCGGTTTTATCAATGTTTGGTGTCGTGCGTGCCATGGGAGGTGGACTTCCTCGGACTCCGGTGGTCGGTGCGGCATGCGGATGTTCCGGTGACGGGTGCCCTGGATTGAAGAAGAAGATGCTTTCTCCACTGACGGCCATGCATCCTCATCGCCTGACACGTCACGGCACACCGGCGCAGGCAGGAGCCTCTCTCCACTGACGGCCATGCGCGACCCGTAGACCTTGCGCGCCACCACCGCGAGCTCGTCGCACATCCACATGTACGCCATGCGGTGGTCCTCGCCGCCGCCCCGGAGCACGCCCACGTCGACGGTGACCTCGAGGCCAGTAGCCCATGGCGGGATACGCACCGGGCCTGCCTTGACAAGAAGGCCCGACCACACGGCTTGGAGCTGCATGCGGTCCCGGTGTTGGTAGACGTCGGCCACCAGCGCGGCGCCGACGAGGCGCAGCAAGGTCACCGGGTCGGCGACGACCGCGGCGAAGGACGGGACCATGTACCGGACGTGGTGGATGCGCGTCCCGCAACCATCGCACACCGCGACGCCGTCCCCTCCGGTAGGATGCCTCCAGAAGCAGGTGTGGCGGTAGTGCACGGCGATCACCCCGCCGCCTTTGCCTCCGCCGTCCTGGCCCATCGGGGGCGGTACGGGGCGAGGCTCATGAAGCCGGCCGTGCCCTGGAAAGAGGCGAACCTCGAAAACCGGGCCAGGAACCTCAGTTCCCCCGACACCACCAAGTCCTATCCCCGAAGGCTTCGCTGTCCCAGTACTTGTGCGCTTCGAACTTTCTGCCGCCATCCATGACGTCGTAAGCCTCCGCCTGCTCGCCACCGTAGCTGGAACTGGCAGGCGCTGCCCTGGACATGTCTTTCTCTTCTTCTTCTTCCTCACGGCCGACCAACGCCGGCAGGGCGAGAACCGCGCCGCCGAATTGAGGGGACACGATGGTGTTTCCCTGCGGCGGCGGCGGCAGCGGCACCGCCAAGGCGCCCTCCGCGTCCATGGTGTCTGTGACTCTGTGTCTTCGACCTTCGAATCCGGTCGAGTAATCGAGAGATCCGATCCAGATTGCTACTGAGGAATCCACGGCGTAGACAAGGCAGGAGATTCGTGGCAGTGTTTGTTAATAAGTAATTTATAGGGCTAGCTACTAGCGAGCGTCGTTGTGTTCGGATCGGGCATTCGGACTTCGAGTCCGAATCGAAGGGAGGTGAATCGAGTCTTCTTGGGAATAAAACGGCGTCGCGTCCGCACACTTGAGGCCAGACGCCGCCGCGGTGGAGCAGCTAGCAGGCCAGCAGAGACGAGCACTGGATTCGGTGCGCATGGCGCAGCAGGGCGCAAAGACGACGGTGACGTCGGCGGCGGATGCTGATACCCCGGTGCCTGGAACACCTGTTGCTGCTGCCGACGTTCTGGACGGCGGCGCTGTTGATCCGCGGCCGCCGGATGACGAGGAACGCGCAGTTCTTGGCGAGCAACATGAGGACGATCTGACCGAACAAGGCTTCGGCAGCAGCGACGAAGAGGACGACGACGAGGACGTCGTCGGCAGTGACAGCGAGTTCGAGGAGGACGACCAGCCGCCGCCGCCGCTGCCGCCAGAGGTCGCGGACCGTATCAAGGTGGCGCGAGGGACGTATCGCGGGGGCTCGGTGGGGGCCGCCAGCGTCCAGACCACGGTTGCCTTCCAGCGTCTCGAAGCCTTCTCCTGCGCAGCGGCGGCACAGGGCCACGTAGGCGGCGGCGGCGGCGCCGAAATCGTCGTCCTCTACCGCTACACCCGCTTTTTGAAAGCTCAGAGTGGCGGCGCCGGCGCCGTGGACACGCACGTGCTGGGCCCCAAGCAGGCGCGCCTCCGTTTCCATGTCCGCTCCCCCATGGCCTTCAGCACGGCGACCTCGCTGTGGCTCGCCGGCGCCGCGCTGGCGCCCCTAGTCTACCCCGCCCGGTTCAGCAAGCAGCTCCGGGCCCTGTGGGATGTCCTGGTCTGCAAGGAGCCGGTGAGTGTGCCACCGCAGACCACGCACCTAGTGGTGATCGTCGACGTGGGCATCCTCCGGCCCGAGGACTACACGCCGGAACGCATGGATCGCGTTGGCGAGGCGCTGTCGTCGCCGGCGCGCGAGCGGGTCACGCACCCCGCGCCCGCGCCCTTCTTCGACGCCGTCATGGAGGAGACGGTGCTTCACCTCCCCGCGCCGGTGGAGTTTGAGGACGACGTGCGGCCGGCCAAGCGGAGGAGGGTCACCGGCGAAGACTGCCCGATCTGCTGCGAGGCGCTGGAGCGGGGCCTGGTGGCGTGGCCCCGGTGCTCCCACATCTTCCACGGCAGGTGCTTGGAGCCACACCTTCTCAGGGGGTGTCAGCAATGCCCTATGTGCAGGACTGACCTGCAAGTCTCCAGTCCCCCGGTGGTGGAGATGAACACTATGTAGCAACAGGCAAATAATCAGGCTGCAATGTAACCTTTCCTGTAAGAAGAAACGTAACCTTTTTGCAAAGTAGAATCAGAGAAATATCCAATCTGAACCGAAATAGCGTTTTTTTTTTGTCATAACCTCCGAAGAGTGAAGACTGTAACGGTTTTAGTAATTAGATTACCACAGTCGCTTGAGGACTTGCAGCAAGACCCGGGGCCAGATCTTGCACTTGATGGTGTTGAAACTGAGAGCCGAGGTGACGGAGTATCTGATGATATATACCACAGTTGATGCTGAATCCACTGAAAATAAATAAACATCTCCTTCTGCTGTCATGCTAAGATCGATCTTGCTGTATGTGTCTGACCAAGAGCCATCAGCCAATCCATTCCTTGGCACTTGAATATATTCAGCTTGCTGCTGTTGCCGCTAGCTCTATGCAGAATTGCAGAGTTAGCTCAGTACGGCCAGTCGAGAACGTACTCTCCTTGTTTTGCCCTCTGCATGTTGAGAACGCACTTTTATTTAATTTGTTTTTTTTTGTTTTTTCTCCATTTCTCCTTTCGTTTCGTTTCCTCTCTTGGTGTGTACGTTTTTAGTTTTATGTTGGCACAATTTATTATAGGTGTAGATTTCTTTATTCTGTTAGTTTATCTATATCCTATAAAAGAATGAGCTTTATAAAATATATTTTATACCCAATTATCATATACCCAAATTCATACCCACCAATCGAATCATTTTCTCTTTTGCATCGGATGAAATTGGACCCACAAACTTCGGTTTCTCTCCGTGCAGTTGCTCCATCTCCGAATTTCTATTAGTTAATATAAGCATCTGACTTGTGGGCCACGTTGCTCCAGCGTAAGAAAAACTTACGCTATCCTGCGTAAAATCTATTTCTTTTTTTCACGGAGAAATCAACCCACCGGCCATCCTCGCGGACATTTCATGCTCTTGTTTTCCCCTCCCTTGGAAGGAAATCCATGATGGCCCAAACAATTCCAGCATAACCAAACAACGTTACATCGATCATCATAGGCCCAACACACGTCAAACCAAAAAAATTTAGTACCAAATTGCCGGAAAAACATAAAACCAACTAACTAATAACAGTTCAACATGCTCATCAGAGCACCATGAGTCATCGAGAGGAACAACCCCTGACACCGAGGAGAGTGCCGGCAGAGGCGAATCCCCGGTGCGCGGAGGCTTGCATGACGGGGCGGAGGAAGAGGCCGCCAGCAGCATGCACACGGGACAGAGGAGGAGGAGGCCGCCGGCAGCCGTGCGGACTCGGGCCTGGCTGATCCAGCCGCAGCCCGCGGGAGGAGGAGGCGCGCGATGCCGGCACACGGGGTAGAGGAGGAGGAGGCCGCCGGCAGCCGTGTGGACCCGGGCCTGGTGTGGATCCAGGCGCGACGGGGCCGGAGGACGAGGCGGCAGACGAAAGGAGTGGGGAGGGGGCGGAGGCGGACGAGAGCGAGGGGGGTGGAGAGGCAAGTGGGGTGGGGGCGGTGGGGCGGAGGCGGACGAATGGAGTGGGGCAGAGAGCACGAGGAAGGAGTTGGCTAGCGTTAGGCGGAGGGGCAAGATGGGCTGGGCCAGTTGTGGCCCAGCAGACTTGTCGTTTTTTCATAAATTTTGATTTACACATTGAGTTGAGAATTAGCATGAGTTTGATGTGATTTGTTTATTATATTTTTAGTATAGAAAATTATTTTTGACGTATGATGCGATTGACTTTTTCGATAACTCCCACTTATCTCAATTAAAAATCATTCATTGTATTGTATTATTCTCTCCATCTCAATTTATAAGTCTTTTGATTTTTTTCACTAAATTTTACTGGCTCGTTTTGTTAAAAAAATGCAAAAATTCAAGTTGTAGTTAAAGTATATTATCTGCTAAATGAGATAACTAGCTTTTGAGCTCCTTGGATAAGAGTGTCCTCAAAATTATATTTATCTTAACAAGTGATGATGTACATAGCATCACTGCTAGGGTTCGATTCTCAGTTGTTGCTTAATTTGGCGTGTGACAAATGATGATTATTGGTCTAACTGCAGGCACACTTGATGAAAAAGAATTAGTCGAACAAGTTTGTGACCAGCACTTGTTCAATTGAATCCGTTCTTATTCTAGAGTTGTGACCATTGGCATCTGGGTGCCATTCTATTTTTGTATTATCCAATTGAATTTTGGATGGAGGTGACCATTCGAATTAGCTTGGTTAGATATTCAACGGTATGTCAATTTAGTCAATTTTTTCTCGGCCATTATAAAAGTTCTCAATTCTTTCTCAGCCATATGAAAAGTTTTGTTTTCTTCTCAACCATCGACCCAAACTTTCTGGACTCAGACACAACTGTCGTTTGGTTTGGGCCTAACAAAAGCTAACGGAGTGATAAAATGACCATTTTGCCCTTCACACCACCAGCAGCCTCGGCAACGGCCTCACCCGGTGTGGCGGCGAGCGGTGGAGGCTCCACTGGCGGTCGTGCTGGTGCTTACTGTCGCCCGCACCGACGATGCTCCTCGGGCCCATGCCCGCGCCGACGACGACGCAAAAGGATCCTTCCCCTTCCCTTTCGCGCCGCTCCGCATCGCTCGCCTCTGCAGGGAGTGCCGCCGATGCCACACTCCTCTCCTACCCGAGCCTCACTCACCCTTCCGAATCCAAAGCTGTGCGGCGCCGCTCCTCTTCCCCCTTTTGTCCCTTCCTCTCACCGACTGTCCGCGTTGCTTGCAACCACGGCGAGTGCCGCCGATGCCACGGTCCGCCGACGCTACTGCCTCCACCGCCCATCCCCTACCTCCTGCTAATTTTTCCATTTTCATTCAAGAACATAACACGAGCCCACCTCACCATTCTTCATCCGATTCGCGAACTGAGGTCGGGAACCCCCGTTCTGACGCACTATAAGCCTTTAATATTGAGAGCCTTTTAACCTTCTAAATAAGTTTTATTTGAAGCTTTTAGATTCTATAATAAGTTTTAATATTAAGTTTTACGTTGAAGAATTAGTTTATTTTCCTTCTCTATTTTTTCACCCAATTCTAGTTCCTTACTCCACCTGTACCATCCCAACATCCCTTGAGTTGTGATTGCAGGCTAATCATTGTTTCAATTAAACTATCAAATAAATAACACTAAATTCAATCTTTATATAATTCGTCACGTGTGGGACACACGTGCATTTTTACTAGTTTATAGCAAAGAGATACTTGTGAGCTCATTTAACTTGTTATTGTTGTACACATCTTGTTTCGTGATTCGGATTACTTTATTCAAGGTTTATACATAGTTGTTTTGTTCTCGTACTATTTATGCTAGGAGCACAAATATTACGTAATCAATATATTGTAGCTTAACAGGGGCCTCTTGAGACTGCCAAAATCTCGAAATTCTAGTGAGGGCAAATAACGTCTGCATCTGCAACTGCAATAAGCCATATCAATAGGAATACAAATAAGTTCCATATAACATCCACAACAGTGCAGCCAAAATCTTACATTAATTTGTAACAGCTGCTTTTACCAAAATCATGGACACTATATGAGTTTTATTCTTCAGAAAGAAGTTGCCAAACTTATATTTTCCACATTTCAACCAAACATCGCTGTGGGGAAAAAAGAGTGAAAATGAAATGGCGCTGCTCGATCAGGAGAAAACTGCTGATGTTCAGGAGCAAGCGATGGTAGACGAGACGGGCTTGAAGCTGAACTGTGATCCCGACGAGTACGAGAACTTGACAGCGTACTCGGGGCCCATGCCGATGGGCCGGCCGCCGTTGAGGGTGCAGAGCTGGCCGTCGCCGTCGACGCTGAGAACGTCCGGGTCGACGCCCATGGCGGACGAGTTGAAGCCGCCACACGACAACTTGACGTTTGCCTGTGTGCAGATGCACCGGTTCTCCACCGTCACCATGTAGCCGTCGACCTTGGATGGAATAGTGGTCTGGGTGACGGAGAGGTCTGAGAGGCTGCAGTACTCTGCCTTTCCTGTGCTCAGCCACACACATAGAAAGTTTAAAGCTGAGTTCATACGAGAGAGAGAGGGAGGGAGAGAGAGAGAGAGAGAGTTCATGCAGCATGCATGAGAGAGAGAGGTATACTACCATGGTTGCAAAGGCTGAACACCAGTAAGAAGGCGATGATCTTCCTCAGGCTGGCCTCCATATTTCCCCTCTGCTTCCGTGTCTAGTCTGCACAATCAAAGATGCCTATTATTTATAACCAGCCGCCAGCGGGAGGGTATCTGTTTTAAAAATGCTCGACGATAGGAGCATATCTTTTTAGCTGCGGAGATTGTGCAATCGCAATGCAAATTACCCAAACTTTGCCACAGTCCTGATCTGCAGAGATCTTCTAAGATCTAGTTATTACTTCTCAATCAGGACTGAAATGCTGACAGGATCATGTTGTATTATTTGCTTTTCTTTCATCAAATAATTATGCTCTCTCCATCCAGAGATTAGGATACGTGCACTAGGAGTTATTATGAATTTATTGTAGTAATGGAAAGCTTGGATAGAGCGGATGGCTTATTATGCACTAGGAGATCAGAGGATCTGTAACATGCAACCCAAAAGTCAAGATTATTTTCAAATAATTATACTTACAATCTGGTTACATAGGTTAGGTACCACATGCCGGACGTGCTTCCTGCATCTGCCTCTCCATATATCTTTTGTACCTCATAACACAAATTAATCAAGAGCATGTGCAATATACAGACGAATAGAGAGAACATTCCAACTTTATTTCAAAACCGTCAATACTATCTTATATATAGATGGAATCACAAAAATGTACCGGAGTGAAAAAAAATCCATACAAGCGGCCCAACTTAATCGGAGACTTTGTTCGCATGCACATTGGGCAACGGAACTATGGGGGCCGCTTTTTTGCTTGTGCACCTGACTGTCTGCCTCTCTCGCACATACCTCTCCACCTCCATCATCTCTTACCCATCCGTTTCTTTTCATTCTCATCGCCCTCCTCCGGCTCTCCATTCTCATCCTCCACCTCTCTCCTCCGCCTCCATCACATCACTTGACGGTGATGCTTGATCTGACGTTTGGTGTTGTGGGCCAATCTTCAGCGCTGCCCTCCCACACATTTATGCTGCTTCTTAGATTTGTCTATTGTTGCGATGGCTTGGAAGAGATAGTGAGTTTTTGTGTCATCCTGGAAACAACGAGAACAATCAAACCACTGTTCGACGGTCTCTGATAAGCCAGAATCATATCTCACAAACATAATGGATTCTAATCATGATCTACCCTATTCTCAAGTTTCAACTTTACAACCATTTCATTTGATTTCTTAAGACTTTTTCACCCATCTAGAAAAAAATAGGGGTTCACACCCCTACAGCTGTGTGGACAGAAAGGGCGACCTAGAGGGGGGTGAATACGTCGACACCAAAAGCCTACAACTCAAAAACCCTTTCTTCTCAAACGTGCAAGATCACCGTAGCAACTAGATGCCACTGACCCTAGGACACGATAAGGAAAGCCACGCGGACGCCCTCGCTCAAATGTCCAAAGAGAACCGACGCAAAGCGATCCAAAACAGGCTACACACATAGACCGTACAGTACGGTTCTACAAACCGTACCACCGACCAGACTAAGAAACCCGACGCCAAAACCAGCAAAAGAAGCAGACTGGAAGGTACAAACCGTACAAGAGACAGGACAAAACGAGGGTTAGGGGTGCCATGCAGCACAAATCTAAGGACCGAAAGTTCCGGTTTTACAGACCGTCCTTCTTGTTGAAGAACGGCCGCTTCTTCTTGTCGTCCTTGTACTTGCCCTTCTTCTTGTCAGAGGTGTACTTGGCCTTGTGCTTGTAGTCACTCTTGTCGGCGGAGTACTTCTCCTGAGCTCTCCTCTAAGGGTAGTCGGCGATAAAGTGGTCCGTCTTCCCGCACTCGTAGCACTAGAGCTTGTCACCTCTTTTGCGGCTCATCCTGTCGGAGTAGAAGCACTGGATCATGTTGGACAGCAGGCACAGCTTCTCATCATCAAGGGACTCCATCTCTTCCATTGCTAAAATCAAGGACAAAGCATAGCCAACAGAAGGGTTAGGGTTAGCAGCACCACCACAGCTAGAGCCAGACATAAGAGCTAGGCTCCTAGGAGTTGGTCCACTCATTTTGGCATGAGCCTGAGAGTCAACCTCCGAAGCCTTCAATTTGCTATAAAGCTCATCTGCGGTGAGGGTCTCATAGCCAGCAAACTCGACTATGGACTCCTTCAATTGCCAAATACTATGATCCAAGACATAGAGAAGCTTGCAAGCCTGCTCATGGTCATCGTATGGCAATGCCCCATTCTTAGCATTCGTATGAATCTTGTTAGCAATCGACTGAAAGTGATTGAACAAGTCGTCTATGCTCTCACCAGGCAGCTAGGAGAAGTTCTCATACTCCCTCTTGTAGGTCTTGAACGACCTAGCCTTGACTTGACTTGTCCCCTCATGGAAGTTTGCAAGGGTAGTCCAGATCTCATGAGCCATCTGCAGGTGACTCACTCTATTGAACTCAGAGCGGCTCAAGGCTATAAGCAGGAAATTCCTAGCTTTGTTGTTCGTCTCGTGTTCCCACTATTGCAGTTGGGTCATACGCTCATCAAGTACTTGGTAATCAGCTCTCTGGCAAATATCCTAGATGGACAAATGTTGGCTCTGCAAGAAAGAAGACATGTGAGTCTTCTAATACGCATAGTCTGAACTATCGAACCATGGAATCTTACCAAAAGACTAATCCATGGTCGTCTCCCTGTAGATCTAGAATCGGTTAAGGTATAGAAGACCCAAACTTGGCTCTGATACCAATTGAGGACCAAAAGGGCCACCTAGAGGGGGGGGTGAATAGGTCGACACAAAAAACCTACATCCCAAAAACCGTCCCTTCTCAAACGTGCAAGATCGCCGTAGCAACTATACGCCACTGACCCTAGGACAGGATGAGGAAGGCCATGCGGAAGCCCTTGCTCAAATGTCCAAAGGGAATCAGCGCAAAGCAAGCCAAAATAGATTGCACACACAGACCGTACAATATAGTTCTACAAACCATACTGCCGATGGGACTAAGAAACCCGACACCAAAACCAGCAAAACAAGCAGACCTAAAGGTATGGTTCTACAAACCATACAAAACGAGGGATAGGGGTGCCACTGCAGCACAAACCTAAGGACCAGATGGTCCAGTTGTATAGACCGTACCAAACTACGGACAGTACGGTCTATACAACCCCCAACAATGGTGCCGAGCCTTGGTTTCTCCACTTGTAGAGCAGAGCAATATACCGTACGGTACAGTCCTTGAGACCATACCAAACTTCAGAAGGTATGGTCTACACTGCATAATCAGCCCGAGACAGACGAAGGAAAACAACCCGCGAATCACCCAAAACTTAACCTAATTCGGTTCAAAACTCAACCAAACTTCACGAAACTTTGCATGGGTGATCTTGGATCTATCCCAAAGATAATCCCAAAAGATCCATTTGAAAGGATCTAGGATTGCATGGGAATTGCAGATCTCGTGATGGGGATGAGTTGAACACGAAAAACCGTGAAACGTCAAGAACATCCCTTACTCATGGTTCAAAGATTCTAGCACACGGCTAGTGAGATTAACCATGTCCTAGCAAGGCAAAACACTGAGGGACTCAAGTGTACCGAGTCTGATCTTTCGTCTTGGCTGTGATGAGCGCTTGTCAATACCGAAGACTTGCTGAAGGACGAGTGAGCAGAAGCCCACCTAAGTGTGACCCGGTGGCGGTGCCAGAGTGGACTTGGCATGACAGAATTCTTGCCGAGCGGACTAGCAGGTGGCTTGGGTTGAGGCCCAAGTTAGGCTCAGCCCATAAGAGAGACCTTAGGTGCGGGACTGAGCCATAAAATCACTCAAGACTGGAGGGCCAACTTTTGTTTCCTGGTTCGAGCGTCAAAACCAGGTGCTTGGTTGTCGGTATCCAAAAACCAAAGTTACCCCTAAGGGATGAGCTACTGGACACGTGGAGGACATCAGGACAAGGCGGAGAAACCAAAGTTGCAAGGACTCCATGGTGGCCGTTCATCCGAGTTATTGCGGTCTTTTCTAGCCCCTACGGGCCTTCTTAGTGTAAGAGTCTGTATATTAGGGGGTCTAGCTGCAAAATAGCCTTAGGGCTTAGTCTGTAGTATAAATAAGGAGAGGGTTAGTCATTAGTCCTCCTCTTGGCTGGTTTTAGGGTTTCTTAGGCTTAGGTTTAGGCAGCCATTTTTGTTTCCAAGCAATAGCTTCAAGTTTAGAGGGTCTTAGAGTGATCTAGCCCCCATTGTAAGAGGGTAGGAAGTGGGAGGCAGCTTGGAGAATGAGTTCCACCTTGTAATCTGTCCTTGTGACTTGTTTTGAAGTGCAATAGAGTGAATTTCGTGGCCAAGTCTTGAGTATTTATGTGCAGCAATCTCTTTCCCCCTTTCCTTTGGTTTTTGGGTGATTTCTCAAGGGCCTTTGGTGCTTTGGTTTGCCTATGAGATTTCCTATTCTTTTTTGCTATTTTGGACTCACAAGGATGTAGAGATTATGTCTTAGAGCATCTCAATCCCGCTGGATTGCCACTAGCAAGTCGAATTTGAGTTTTCCCCTTTCTTGCCTAAAGACTATCTTCTTCATGAGATCTAAAATTCTAGCTAATCACGTGATTTGTTTTAGTAGATCTTTTTGGAAAAGCTTTGGAATAGGGTCTAGATAGCCTATGCCAAAATTTGTGAAGTTTGGAGAAGATTTGGTCAAGTTTAGGCTTTGGGAGCTCATTTTCCTACAGCTTTTTCGCACAGTCCGGCATGCTATCGGACAATCCGATGAGTGCTACCGGACAGTCTAGTACATGCTACCCGATAGTCTGGTGGGTGGCTGCACATGCAGCTCTACCGGATAGTATAGCGTGCTACACCGGATAGTCCGGTGTGCGACCGGACAGTTCGATGTGTGCTTCTGGACAATCTAGTGTTGGCCTGGCTCTTGCCTTCTTTGGCTCTTTTTTCTTGGGTGTTTTGCCGAGACTTTTGGCTGGTGTCTCTCTATTGGATGCCCAGACTCAAACTCATCAGTTGATCCAGAGAGTCACTTGATTGTGTAGAGTGGCTGGTAGGGCTCGCTAGCCTAGGTTTTGGTCTCTTTCACTTTCATCCGTTCGGTGGGCGTTTGAGCAACTTTTTTGTGCTGTTTCACTGCCTCTTTGAGTTTTAGGGTCAGTAGCACTCAGTTGCTATGTGATCTTGCTCAGTAGAGAAGAAAGGGTTTTTGGGTCGCAAGTTTTAGGTGTTGACCTATTCACCCCCCTCTAGGTCACCCTTTCGGTCCTCAATTGGTATCAGAGCTAAGTTAGAGTCTTCAATGCCTTAACCGGTTCTAGATCCATAGAGAGGTGACCAAGGATGAGTTCGTTGGCAAGATTCTTGTGTTTGATGGCTCATATTTCACATTCTGGAAGCAGCGCATGTCTGCATTCCTTCAGAGCCAACATTCGTACATCTGGGATATTTGTCAAGATGCTGGCTACCAAGTAGTAGAGAATTGTGTTACCCAATAGCAACAATGGGAACACGAAGCAAACAACAAGGCCAAGAACTTCCTGCTTACTGCCTTGTGCCTCTCTGAGTTTGATAGAGTAGTGCACTTGAAGATGGCACATGAGATCTGGACTACCCTTAGTAACTTCCATGAGGGGACTAGTCAGGTCAAGGCAAAATTGTTTGAGGTGCATAAGAGAGAGTATGAGAAGAGAGGGTTTTTGGGGTTGCAAGTTTTAGGTGTCGACCTATTCACCCCCCTCTAGTTCGCCCTTTCGATCCTCAAACACTGGCAATAGAAAGGTTTCAACCCTGGCCAACAAAGAACACACCAAAAGGCCAAGAATTGAAGCCAAAAGCCACTCAAGAGAGGGGGAAAAGAACACAAGAGGTTCTGCACGAAATCCTTTTATTAATGGCCCAAAGTGGTCTCAAATTCAGATTACAAGATGGGGATTCAATCACCCAAACAGCCACTTACTTCCTACCCTCTAAAAGTGGAGGCAAGATCTCTCAAACCTCACTAATCTTGTTGCTCTTGCTTGGTGATAAAAATAGAGCTCTAACCCTAGCCCTAAATAAGTCTCACCAGCCAAGAAAGGTGGCTAATTGTAGCCAACCTCTTATTTATACTACAACTTTATTGCCTTAAGGTAGTTTTGCACTTGACCCCTATATTACAGACTCTTGACACTAATAAGGCTCGTAGGGGCTAGAAAAGAACGCAATAACTCGGATGAACGGCCACGATGGAGTCCTCGACGTCTTTGGTTTCTCCGCCTTCGTTTAATGTCCTCCACGTGTCCAATAGCTCATCCCTCGGGGGTAACTCCAGTTTTTGGAATACCGGTAACCTGCCCATGGTTTTGTCAACAGAACCAGCAAACAGTTTTGGCCCCAGGTTTTGACACTCAAACAAAAAAATGATAATGGGCTCGGTTTTTTATGCTCAAACTGGGAAACGATTGTGGGCTTCATCCGTAGAGTGATTTTACGGCTCACGACACCATCCAGCACCCAAGGTCACTCTTATGGGCCAAGCCTAAGTTGGACTGCAGCCGAAGCCACCTGCCAGTCCGCTCGGCAGGGATTCTGTCACGCCACGGTAGCACTCGGGCGCCGCCACCAGGTCACGCTTAGGTGGATTTTTCTCTAGGTCACGCTTAGGAGGTGCTCCCTCAAGCTGTTTTATGACCCTTGGCAAAACAACACATAATGTAGATTTATTACACTTAATAATAAATTCAATAGTTGCCACATAATCTTTTGGATTTCATTTAGGTTTTGTTTGCCTGAATGAGGGATAGGGATAGGAAATGTGGTTCGAGACAGAAATAAATACACACACCCATTTCTCTAGTCCTCTAATCAAATATGGGATAAAAGTTACCCTACCCCTCTTACCCCTATCCGGCTCCTCTTATTAGCATCCAAACAGAACCTTAGTGAGATTTGCAATGGAATGGAAATAGAAATATCAAAGTAAAATGCGTGAGAAGTAGACAAGTTCATAATTCCATGCAATAATATGCAAAACTATATTATTTGGAGACCATCTTTTTCTCCAAATGCAGCGGGAGTACGGACCCTCCAGCATGCACGGTGCCTTGTGGGCACTAGCAACGGCCGCATCCTCGCACGCTCTGTTGGAGATGGGGAGGTGACCGTCGCGCCCACCTCGCGTGCCGGTGGCCACTACCTCACCCTCTTGGTGGTAGAGGCGGCACTCAGAGAGGGTAGGGATGGCGGGGTCCGCGCTAGATCCGGCGGGAAGAAGCAAGGAGGCTGGTGGGGAGCGGTGGTACAGAGGCCGGTGTGGGTGTTGGCGCGAAGGGGCAGGTGTGGTGACGAGGCGTGCTACTAGAGCTTGAGCGGCGGTAGGTGGGAGGAGAGACGCACGGAGGAGAGGCACGACTGCCGGATCCGCGGCCGAGGCTGTTGATAGAGGAGGCGGTGCAGGGTGACGGCACTCACGTTAGTGGCGGGGAGGCGATGGGCAAGCGGTGCGGCAGCAGAGGGGCGGGCGGGCGCACACCTAGGAGGAGCTAAGAAGAGTAGGATGAAGGGGAAAGAGACGCATGTTAGTGATAGAAATATTATATATTTTAGATATGGTGGTTGGTGGGGATAAATAAAATATTATGTAGTTGGATACGGAGGAAATTTATGGAGAAATAGGAGTGTGGGAGAAATTAATATAATGGAAAGAATCTCGATGACTGGGGCTAAAATATTCTTTTTAGAAGAAAAAATTAGAATAACAAAATTACAAAATCGCAGATAGCCTGAGACGAGTGGTGGCTCTGTGGCCTACCTACACGAGTAGAGTGGCGGCTAGGGCTACCCATGCGGACTTCATCGTCAATCCACACGATGACAAGAGGACCCAGAACCTAGGACTGGAGGAGGCTGTTTGCATGTGCGAGGCGAACAACAGCTTTCAGAGGCCTGTACGTGCGAGGCTAGTGGCGAAAAATGAACTTTACAGCGGCTTTTATGTGTGGTTTCAATCTGGCGCGTTGAAATCTGTACAGCGCATTGCAGCTTGTTTCTAGATCTGTGCTATTTTGTCTTGTTCTATTGTATTTCGTCAAATATTTCGATTTATTTTCCCTTTGTGTGTCAGGTATAAAGTGCTGCCACTAATGTGATGTGACTTAAAAGGCGCTTGTGACGAGACATAAAGTATGTCCTCCACTGTGCGCATGTGCCCTCTGCACCGCCAGCGGCGGAGCCCGAAACTTGATTTTTTCATTATTGGAAGGGCCGATAGTACTAAATTTTAAATTTTGTTTGAATTTTATTTTAGTGTAAAATTCTCAGCCATAGGGGGGCCTTGGCTCCTCCTGATCCCTCTCTCTCTCTCCCTGTGCACCTCCTTCGTATTACTTTTTCTATGCATTCAAACTACTTTCTCTATGCGTTCACACTACTTTTTCATACTTTTATGTCATTTTTTCAGGACTTCGCATTATTTTTTCATACTTTTATGTACTTTCTACATGCATTCACACTACTTTTCTCTATGCTTGCACAAACGCCTGCATAAACATTAAATGCCTCTGTAGGGGATGGAGGTGGGCCATGGGGATGGAGATTCAGTGAGGCAAGTACGACGCGGTCCATGGGGCAGCGTAGGGAGCAGGCAGCGATGCATGAACAACTCCTGTTTTAGTGGAGCAGAGAAGAGAAGAGAAGAGAAAATGACAATGGTAGACACATTAGCGATCAATTAGGATTTGACTACTCATTGTTAATACATACAGAAAAAACACCGCAAAATTTTCAACTCTTCATGCATGCCAAGTCTGATGCTGGGCGTAGCACACTCGTGGGCCGGTGGCTCATGCCAAGGCTTCAATCTGACTCGGAGTTTGATCCGGTCGATCCCAAACTTTCGCACAAAAAGGAGCTGCAAGACACGGGCCGCCGTGAAACCTAGTGACGTTCAGTGTGACACTCATGCACCGTCAAGTTTACCGTTGTAAAAGGCACCCTATCACCAACGCTATCATCGCAGCCAGCCTTCAACGTCAAACATAGGGTGGTTCCTACACATGCTATTGCCTCTTTCTCCACCACATAGCCAATGACCTCATTCCTCCCATGCATGGAGGCCGGGGAGGCTGCCAGCGGTGAGCGGCGGCTGTCGCGTGGACGACCCAGCGGATTCGTAGCCAAGGAGAGGAGGGGGGAGTGGAGGAGGTGACAGGCCATGACGGTGGGGAGGATCCGGCCCCGGAGACAACACGCGACGGTGGCAGCGCGGATCCGGCCCCAAGAGCTGATGGGCGATGACGGTATGGCGGATCTAGCCACCATAGGCGACAGGTGGCTGCGGTAAGGAGGATCTGGCCCTTAGAGGTGACGGGCCATGATGGTTGGGGCAATTCTGGCCATGGGATGTGCTGGTAGTGGCCATGATATGGCGGACCGATAGGAGGAGGTGAGCGGGGAGGGGGAGGCGCAGCCGTCAAGAAGTCAGGTCAGTGAGGTGACGAGGCTGACAAGAAGGTGCAGCCGGCAAGGAGGCAGAGCCAGGACCGGTGAGTAGAAGAGATATGGTAGTTTGTATAGAGTAGAAGACATGAAGCAACAGAACGTACTGTATCAAAATAAAATAGGAATAAATAGGAATTTAGAATAGTAAGTACGTCTAAGGGTGTGTTTAATACAAGGGACTAAAGTTTAGCCACTAAGGTTTAGTCCATTTGCATCCAAACAAGACAGTTAATGGACGGGCTAAACTTTAGCTACTCCTTGGACTAACCATTAATCCAAAAAAGTAAGCTAATATGAGTTAATACCAATTCTTAGTGTAATTATTTGAGCGTTCCATGACTAAATGGTTAGTGCATTAGCTTTTAGCTGACTAAACTTTAAAACTAAATTTTAGACATAATGCATTCAAACATGCCCTCAGTGTGATACCGTGATGCGGCCGGGCGCCGTACCCACCGTTTGCAACCCAAGTTGTGGCAGGCGCAAAGTGCGCTCGAGGCTCACGGGGGTGACGCCGCCCGCCCCTTTTGCAACCCAAGTCGTGGCAGGATTCAACCGGTCCCTGAGTCCGATCCGTCCCAAACTTGGAAGTTGGAACAGATCGAAGGATGCCGCAAGCAGGTAGCCCTATAAATTAAAACTGCCAGCATCTCCAGCCTTGTTGCCTGCGTTGCTTACTCAGTAGCCAGGACTCTCGATCTCGATCGGAAGAGCCAGCCGCGGCAGCACGCCGACGACATGGGCCGGGATGGCGAGTTCACGTTCTGGGACAACGAAGCGTACGGGAGCCGAGACGCGTCGACGCAAACGTTCCTCGGCAAGCCGACGAGGTTCTGCTCCTTCATGCGCGTCTTCGCCGTGGCGGTCCCGCCGGGCGAGGACGACGTCGGTGGCGGCGGGCAGATCGCCGTGCAGTGCCGCTGCACCAGGTTCTCGAGGCCCCGGAAGAAGGACGGGGGCACCGGCGACGGCACGGTGATGGCGTCGCCCTGTGCAACCTTGGAGCGCGCGTCCACTGCGTCCGGTACGCCGTCCCAAACTTCGCCGCTGTCCTCGCAGACGCGGCCACCGCGCTACGTCTCGCCGGCTCCGAGCTGGCGGGCGCCGCCTACGACTTACAGTACCACCTGCATCTCCCGGCATTGTGGGCGAGCCTTGTCGTCGCGCGGGGCCCGGCGGTGGACGTCCCGGAGCGCGCAAACCGCATCTTCGTCGTGTTAGACGCGGGCATACTCCAGGCCGAGCAAGGCACGCCGGAGCTCATTGCGTGCTTGCGCTCGGAGCTCGCGGTGGTGGCAAGCAAGGTCGACAAGTTGCGCCCGCCTACCTGGACAAAGAAGCTCCTGCCGGCGCCCGTGTGCCGCGACGTGCCAGCCGGTGAGTCGGCTAAGCCAGCCGACAAGGAGGAGGAGTGCGCCATCTGCCGCGAGGTGCTCGAGCCCAGGCACGGCCGCCTCGCGGCGTGGCCCCGGTGCTCCCACGTCTTCCACGCCAAGTGCTTGGAACATCTCCTTGTTACGACCTGGTGCTGGCAGCATCACTGCCCTATGTGCAGGAGTACGCTGTCAATCGAAAGCATGTTCGATTGATCCGAAGCTAGTGTGCCATCATCTGCTGTGGGCATGTAGCAGTAACAACATCGATCTTCTTGTACTCCCTATGAAACGACAAAGGAGAGGCTACAAGGAAAAAATAGCTTTCTTTTGGGGGACGCAGCTCATGCGCGTCCGGTCATGCGTTAAGCTTTCCGCACAGCCGCCGCCGCTCCACACAAAGCTAATCCCTTCTGCCCCGCCCCCGCCACCTCCTCCACTGTCTGCGAGCGCAGACGACCTCACCGGCGCACCGCCCCGCCCCACCCCCTCTACCCCACCCTCCACTAACCTGGGTAGGCGCCGCTGGCCTCACCGTCCACCAACCATGAGCACCACCGGTCCGGCCGCCGCCGCTGGCATCCTCTTTAAATCCGTAGCAATCCAAATGATCCCCACCCTCAAATCCCAATCCTGAATCCCTGACCCTGAATCCCAACCCCAAGCCCTAAATACAACAGAGGATAGGTGGAGGAGGAAGAGGAAGAGAAGGAGGATGAGGAGGAGGAGATGGCCTACCTCAGGGCACCATGGCGGAGGAGGATGGAGAGAGAGCGCCGACGAGCTCAGGATGAAGAAGAGCCGCTCTCTTGGGAGGAGGAAGAAGAAGAGTCGTGCTCTTCGTCAGCCGCTGTGCGGAGAGCTAGGGTGCCCAGATCTGGAGCTCAAGTCTCCATGGATGGAGGGGAGGAGGAAGGGAAGGAGGGGGCAAGGCAGAGAGTTGTCGGGTGGAAGACGAAGGAAATCGAGCCGAGGAGATCTGTGCGCGTGCGCCGTGCAGATGCGCTAACGCACAACGCGCCGTGCCCAAGTCATTACCTTCTTTCCGTGTCAATAAAACTCTGATGATACATTCCCTCATTATTTCTTTTTTTTTCCTTGATGCATCCTTTTTGCAGAGTGAGTTAACATAAAGGATGAGCTTTTTTTTCTAATATATATATGAAGACATGATGAGCTTTCGATAACAGCGGTACAGCATCTTGCCTTAGCAGCCTGCATGAGAGCGTGCATTGATGAACGATTCAAGTGAAAATAAGCATGACAGAAAATTATTAACATATAATGTTTGTAGCAATAATGCTTTTCATGAAACGTGCTGGAAGGACACGTATTCAAATTTTACTTTCTATTAACAAATTAGAGACACTTAATTATTCATTGTGCAGTCTTGTGACTACAAAAATTGAAATGAATCAAATACGCACGAATATGAATTTGGATATCACAATTTACCACATTTTAATCCTAATTCGAATAGGGATCATGATATTCTAATATATAAATACAAAACGGATAGCTTAGATTCAAATTTACATTTAGACATTTACTTTGATAATTTAAATAAATATAATCATATAATATAAGAAGTGAAAAATATAATTGTTCGAACAAAAAATACAGTGCAAATTAATAATACAAGTATAAATTATATAAGTAATCATTTTAGTTAATTATTACTATATTTTAGTCATTAACCATATTAATGAAAATAAATAGTTTCAAATAAATAGTTTCAAACAATTGAATAGGTATGTCCAGTCGTATAATTCTTAAATATTTCCTAATATTATTAGAGTAAAATGTACTACAGGTCCATAAACTTGTAGGGTTGTGTCATTCCGATCTCTGAACTAACAAAGTGCATATCTAGGACCCTAAACTCTCAAAGTACACATCCGGTGCCTAAACTTATACTAAGTGTCATCAGAGGTCTAAACAGTTTGAGCCACTTCACGTGCTAATTAATCTCAAGCTTAAGGTAAAACTAAGGTTTAGATGATATCTAATCTACCTAGCTCTAATTCTATGTCTAATCTATGTCAATGTTAGTTGATAAGCAGCTAGAACATAATTAGAACATTTGAATACGAGGAACTAAACAGAGTTCCTCCAGCTCACAACATTGTTCTGCACCCAAGGTCATACTTATGGGCTGAGCCTAACTTAGGCCGCAGCTCAAGCCACCTGCCGATCCACTTGGCAAGGATTTTGTCACGCCATGTCCACTCTGGCATTGCCTCTCAGTCCACTCGAGAGGGCTTTCCTCCAGGTCACGCTTAGGAGGTGCTTGCTCGTCCTTCAGCTAATCTTCGATGTTGACAATTGCTCATCACGGCCAGGACGAAAGACCAGACTCAGTACACTTGAATCCCTCAATCTCCCCCTAGATGAGTGCCTTGTCAACACCCTCACAAATCACAAGAAATCATAGACAAAGAAAGAAAAGCGTAACAAAGAACAAAAGAAGAAAGAAAAACAACAATCCACTCAAGTGCCCAAAAGCCAAAGAAAGGGAAAAACAAGAGCACTAAAAGTGAACAAGAGCAAAGCAAAAAGATCGCACCCTAAGACAAGGGTAACTACTCAACGCAGCTGATCAACAAAGCATGGCCCCTCAAGATAGAGGCAGGGCTCAACACAGTCATGCTAGAAACAAAGGACGAGCTCCTCTAGAAAGAGGCAAGGCTCGACACAGCTAGCCAAAAGAGCATGCTAAAACGCTAACTTCCCCTGTATTTAAGCCCATCTCACAATGCAACTCTCCCTCTAGAATGATGCACTCTCCCAACTCTCCCCTTGATCAAGGTACTCTCTCCCTTGTTCAAGGTGGTTGTTACCTCTCCCTCTTGTTGACAATGCACACATCAAGTCCCATGAGAAAAATGTTGTGCAAATACAACTAGGTGTAACAAAGACCTCAAAAGCGATGGAAAGCTAGCAGATACAAGTTCTAGTATGCAGTGCATGTGAGGGCAACGAGGCACGTAACAAACTCAAGATAACCTATCTACTCAGGTCAAAAGCATAGCATAATTTTCAGGTTTGGTTCAAAATAAAGCATCACCGACAAGAATAGCATCTATCATGAACAGCAAAATGCTAGCAATGCATATAAGGTGTGCTAATCCTAACCAGAGCATATCCAATAAGCCATAAGCAAATTCAGAGACTTGCAAATTTTAAGGTTTAAGCTATTTTTTTATTTCAAGGAAGCATTACTTAGGTGCTAGGGGTTATTTGCTTGTGAAGCCACTTCTTACGAACCAATGCCAAGCCTAGGCCTAGAAGACCCAAAGATTCCAAGTCCGGAGAAAACTAGCACCTCGCTGCATTGGCCCATATCAAGTGCTATGGAGAGTAGGAGCAGTAGCATAAAAGATACAATAGACATAAACCATGTCCGACATCCACAACGTGTTTCATGTGTTCCAACTCAGGAAATGCCTATGAGTGCCTGAGAAACAAGTGCACGAGAAATCAGTGGAACTACAACTAGCCAAAGATACCATGAGCTGCCCCATAAAATCTTGGATACCATTACCCGGAAAACCAGGAATTCGACGGTACAAATCTATCATGTCCTGTGGAGCCGACATAGTCAAGATAGGAAGCCACGTGGGAGTATAAGGACCCTCTCATGAAGGAGTTCCCTCCCATTTTCGAAGCACAGCTGAATCTTGGGGACAAGATGATTCAGTCTAAGTAGGGTAGGTTTGTAATCACACTACAAGAGATTGGGGCTTCTATGATAAATACTCTATGACAATACAAGTAAATGTCACTAAACCACTCTGTTTATGATGTTTTTTAAAAGAACATATTACTTTGTGACGAAAATAAAATGCTTGTCACAAAATTCGTCATGAGATGGTTCCATATGTCCTTTGTGACGTTTTTGTATCTGCGTAGTGACAAATACATTTGTCATGAACCGAAATCAATTGGCGTATGACAAAATTGAATCGTCATATGGATTTTCATATAATTTATAGGTGTTTTTTGTTTTTTAAAAATTTAGCGGGTTCCATTAATGTTCTCAAGTTAGTATTTATACTGTACTACGCATTGTGGTCATTTAAAAAATTGATGTCGTTAGAAGAAAAAAAATAACATGGAGACTCGAAACCACAACGTGCTGTTCATCGGTGAAGTCACCTACCAACGCACATCCTTTCATTTAGTGAAAGAAACTTGAGTCTTTTTTCTTTTGACATTGATCTATAAATACAAAAGTCGTCCAAAATATATATGAAAGCTTTGTGGGCCAAAGCCTACTTGTAACACCCTAAATTTAATTTCCAGCATTTTATAATAAATTCAATATGCTTTATTTATTTTCTAGGATTTATTGTGCCTAGTATGCATTTTTCATTATCTTTTGAACTAAATATTGCAATATATCCTAAGGTCAACATGTTTGTGCATTCATGCTGGAGCATATTTTTATTTGATGAGTGGCATAAGGTTTGAATTCAAATTTATTTGAATTCATAGTTTGCTTTTGAGTTTAAAAGAAAAGAGAGAAATAGAAAAGAGAGGGAAAATGCAGGAAAAAGAAAAACAAGAGAAATCAGCCCACCTCCCTGAGCCGGCCCACCAGCCACCCTCACCCGAGCCGGCCCAGGCGAGGCGGCCTAGCCGGCCTCCCGCGCGCCGCCTCTCTCCCTCGCGCCGCTGACAGGCGGACCCACCTGTCATCCCCAACCTCCTGGCTTTCCATTTCGGGCGACGGCGACTTTCCTTTTTCGGCCGCCGCCTTTCCTTCTCTACACCGGCCGACTCCGAGGAGGAGAGCTTCCCCCGCCGCCTTCCCCGTATTCCCCGCTCTCCTGCGCACCGAGTCCCCAAAGGAATCAAAGGATTCCCTTCCTTCTCGAGAGCGCGCGCCGAAGGAAACTCCGGCCGCCGCCTTCCTTACCGCGCCGCCCCCTTCCGAGCCGCTCCGGTCCTATAAATAGCACGCCGGGCTTCGCCCTTTCCCCCTCAACCTCGCCAGCAGCCGCAATCGTGCCCTAGCCGTCGCGAGCCGCTCAATTCCGCCGCCACCGTCCGAGGTGAGTAACGCCGGCGAGGTGCAATTCGCCCTCTGTGGTCGCGCTCCCGCCGCCCTAACCCCTCCGCCGTGCTCTGCAGGACCTCGCGACCCCGTTCCGCTAGCTCTCGACGCCCGTGGACGCTCCGACCGAGCTCTCCGCGAAGCCCCCGAGCCGCTCCGCCGCCTCCGCTCGTCGCCGACCATCCTCCGGCAGCTCCCGGTCGTCGACAACCCCACGGTGAGCTTCGCCGTGGTCCCGTCTTGCTTTCTAGCTAGGTCCGGTCCCGAATCGCGCCCCGGAACACCGGGCATCGCGAGCTCCGGCGATGCGCCGCCGTCCCCGATGGTCGCCGCCGGCGAAACCTCGCCTTTCAACCTCAGCCGTCCGATCCAGAACGGATGCACGAGATTATAACGTGATCCGATCTCACCTCGGCCGTTAGATCTAGATCCGACCGTCCGGACCAGATGGTGACCGGTCAACTGCGGTCGTCGCCGTTTTTTTTGTTAAAGAGACCCTCGGTTTTTCCGAAATCAACCCGCGGTCCACGCCAGTTCAAAAATAATTACAGATCGGCCCAGTTTTTAATGCTTTAGCCCCTGCGCTATTGAAAAATAGAACCCGCAGTCCAGAGGCTGTGTTTTTGTGCTTTAGACCTCGGATCTTTCCTGAAATTACAGAATTGGTCCCTGGTTTTTCCAAAACAGCCCAGATTTTGAGTTTTCTTCATAAATAGGTCCCTAGAACCTTGTTTTGGCCATAACTTTTCCGTTTTAACTCCGTTTTGGGCGATTCTTTCGCTCACGTGACCGTGGTAATATGTAGAACAGTTCTAAACCAGTTTTGTGTTCTGTTTTGATGTATTGGTGTACTGTTTCTTATCTTTTGTCCATTGTTTGCATGTATGCTCGTATATGGATGCTTGTGTGACGTTTGGACGTAAGTAGACGTTGATCTGTCTGAGGTGAACGAGGAGCCACCTTTTGACATTTGTGAGCAGCAGCAAGAGCACCTTAAGGAAGGCAAGTATAACATGAGCAACACCTATCACCTTTAATTCATTGCATATGCATGTGTCGATCTTGTATGCCTATAAGGACGATACATTAGCCACTTTGATCTCAATGTGAACCTTTTGGGTTGCATGTGGTTAAGTTTTTGCTAGGTGCTGCGCCAACATACACCTATGCTATGTTTTTAATTAATGTTGATTAATGGATCTATGCAATTAATTGTTTGAGCGTGACCCTCTGTGCCGTGTGCTTGAGTGGTGCATGTCTCATTTAAAATTTGTTTTTTTAGCAACTTGGTTTAGGGGGCATGAGCATTGTGCTTAGTGGTTTTGCTCATAGCCACTTTCCATAAGGACCGGTTCGCAAAGCGACAACCTGGGACAACAGCACTACCATAAGACTGGTATGGGACGGTCTTAGCTGATTAATTAGATTGTTTTAGTTTGGGAGTAACTTACCTGCGGGGCAAGAGGGGAGGTGTGCTTCTGTGGCCCTCGCGCTGCTTGGGTTGAGTGTGATGTGTTCTTCTCCCCTTGAGGCTTGCTCCACCGTTGCATAACCTGAAACCTTAGCGGTTACACCTTACTAACATAATCTTTGTAAAGGCTTCGTAGTGTGGCTTGCTAGTCATCTCATCTAAGGTATGTGATGAACCACTAGCGTAGCTCACGACTTGTGGGTAAAGATGTGCAACCTCTCGAGAGTGTAAAACTGATGCATCAGCCGTGCTCACGGTTATGAGCGGCCCAGATCCTTTATGTGATTAGTTGGGTTATGGATGGTTTTTGGTAAAATCCTGGTTAACCATGATGCTTAATTTCTTCTATGCAATATCTTTGAGATAAAAGTTTCTCTACTCACTTTAGTAAATAGCTTTAATAAAATTTGACCAATTAAAAGCAATGCAGTGGAGTCAGCTAACCTTAGAGCCTCATGGTTCTGTTATACTTGTTGAGTACGAGTTGTGTGCTCACGCTTGTTCTTTTCCGTTTATTCCTTATTGGGGGGACAAATCCAACCGCTGCTCAGTCAATGGAGATACGGAGGATTATCAAGAAGTCTAGGCTCTTCGCTCTTCCAGTGGACGTCCCTGTGGCGGCTCTAGTTGCTTTCCGTTTACGCTTCCGCTTTTACGTACTCTATGTTAAAGACAAGTGTCTATTATGGTAATAATACTTATGATGTAATCGTTAAACGTTATATTATGACATATCCTGTGATGACAATTTGTCCTATACATGTGAGACTCGTTCCTGGCGCATGTATAGTATGCACGGTTTTGGTTCATTGAAAACCGGGTGTGACACTACTCCCTCTTTCCCTCCCCTCTCATCCGCGTGTGGGCCAAGGCCTGGCTGCGTGGCCCAGCAGCGAAGGTCCAGCGCACATGCCCTGGTGGGTTTGGCTATGGCCCAAGTGGAAAAGAGGATATGTGTACAAATTTGGGCCGCTGGCTGTGGGTTTTAACATTTTTGCGATTGTGTTTACAAAGTGAAACCAGTATTAAAAAACTTTGAATTTTTTAATCTATTAAACATAATTTAAACCCTCAATAAAAAGATATCCATATCCATAATAGGAATTTTTAGGCACTCATTTATTATTTTTAGGATTTAATTGTAGATCGGGTAATTTGCTAGCGAAAAAATAATAATTCACAAATAGTCTAAAAAATAATGAGATTTGGAAAATAGACATCACATTTTCTCGTAGCATCCTCAAAAAAATTTATTTGAGTATTATTAATTTCTTTATGCGGTAAATCATAAAAAATGCGATTAAATTCATAAAATATCCGAGTGATGACCGAAAATTGCAAATATGTTATATGGAGCAATAAAGATGCTATAAGAAGAAGGTAACCTCTAGCCCCCACGTGAAAGTAATAAAGTGAACTATTGATCATATTGAAATTTGGATGGTTATAGCGATTTCACATGTAACTCACACTACTAGTGAAAGCCATATCAAAGAAACGCCGATACCTTGTGGAGTTTATTGACCAAAATTTTTGAGGATGCGACGTGCACATATGTTGCCCCTCAGCCAAATATCATGAATTTCTGAGGCTATTTATGTATTATTAATTTATTTCTATAGTAAATCATCAAAAATACAATTAAATTCATAAAATATTTCATTGTTGATCAAAAACTGTAAATAAGATATCTGGACCAACAAACATGGTATTAGAAGGTAACTTGAAGGCTCCATGTGAAAATGATTAAGTGAACTATTGAACATATTGAAACTTGGATAGTTAGAGTGAGTTCACGTGTAACCCACACTACCAGTGGAAGCCGTATGAAAAAACACCAGCACCTTGTGGAATTTCTTGTCCAAATTTTTTTTACGGTGCCACATGGACCCATGTTGCCCGTCTGCCAAATATCATAAATTTCTGAGGCTATTTGTGTATTATTAATTTCTTTCTATAGGAAATAATCAAAAATACAATTATATTCATAAAATATTCTATTGTTGATCGAAAATTGCAAATAAGTTATACGGACCAATAAACATGATATAGAATGGTAACCTTAAGTCCCCACATGAAAATAAGAAAGTGAACTATCGATCATGTTGAAACTTGGATGGTCGGAGTGACTTAACATGTCCATATGAAAGAAACACCGGCACCATATGGAGTTTCTTTGTCTAAACTTTTTTGATGATGCTAAGTGAACATATGTTTCCCATCCGCCAAATACCATGCATTTCTGAGGCTATTTTTGTATTATTAATTTCTTTCTGCAGTAAATCATAAAAAATACAATTAAGTTCATATAATATTTCAGTGTTGATCGAAAATTGTAAATAAGATATCTAGACCAATAAACATGCTATTAGAAGATAACTTCAAGCCCCCATGTGGAAATGATAAAGTGAGCTATTGAATTGAACAAATTGAAACTTGGATAGTTAGAGCGAGTTCACGTGTAACCCACACTACCAGTGAAGGTCGTATGAAAAAAAACAGTGGCACCTTATGGAGTTTTTTATCCAAATTTTTTTGACGATGCTACGTGGACATACTTTGGCCCTCTGTCAAATATCATGAATTTCTGATGCTATTTGTATATTATTTGTTTCTTTCTATAGTAAATCATCAAAAAATACAATTATATTCATAAAATATTCTATTGCTGATCGAAAATTGAAAATAATTTATATGGACCAATAAACATGCAATACAATGGTAACCTCAAGTCCCCACATAAAAATAAGAAAGTGAACTATCGATCTTGTTGAAACTTGGATGTTTAGAGTGACATAACCCTTAACCCACACTACTGGTGGAATCCATATGAAAGAAACACCGACACCATATGGAGTTTCTTGTCCAAACTATTTTAAGGATGCTATGTGGAAATATGTTTCCCCTCCACGAAATATGATGAATTTGTGAGGCTATTTGTGTATTATTAATTTTTTCTGCAATAAATCATTGAAAATGCAATTAAATTAATAAAATATTCTAGTGTTGATCGAAAATTACAAATAAGTTATCTGGACCAATAAATATATTATAATAAGGTAAGCTCAACTCCCCACATGAAAATGACAAAGCGAACTATTGAAAATGTTAAAACTTGGATGGTTAGGGTACGAGTGGAAGCTATATGAAAAAAAAACACCGACACCTTGTGGAGTTTGTTGTCAAACTTTGTTTGGATGCTATGTGGACATATATTGTCCATCTGCCAAGTATGATGAATTTCTGAGCTATTTGTATATTATTAATTTTTGTGCAGTAAATCATCGTAGTAGTACGATTGAATTCATAATAAAAGAAAAAAAAGAAGATAAAAGCCAGCCTATCGTTTCAGGAATCTCGTTTCAGAGTTGGGCCACCACCGGCCCAGCCTTTTCACCCAGCTGCTTCCTATCTATCTATACGAGCTCTTGGTCTTGCTGAAATGATTGCTTGGTCAAGTTTGATCTGCCAAAGGTCAATATGGATTATATTACCACTGCTTTAGAAGGATTACGAGTTGTTTCCCATGGACAGAAAGATTCTCAAGTAGAGTTATCATCTTCAATCCTTCTTGCATATCACATTGCCTGACCATGTTAGTACTGTGTAACTTCAGTCTGTATCTGGTTTCAGTCTGTTGTCGTTCAGTTTTGTTCAGGGAGTACAATAGCTGCTTGCCTAGGTGCCAGGTATCTGCATTGGTATTTGTTATTAAGCATCCACATTCTTTCTAGACGTTTTTAGGTGCTTTCCATATGGTCCACATTGATGTTGATTCGTCTCTTTTATATTGTGTTGCTGATTCGTCTCTTTGTCTCTTTTGCAACTCGTTCTGTAGGGAGAGGCTCCATATTAAGAAGAACTTCAGGTGTGTCCTTAATCTATTTTGTTCAGTTTCTGCCGAATTTAGTCTGAATGTAAGGATTAGTCAAAAAATAATACTAATTTCATTTATTTAAAGTTAGCATAGTTTCTGCCGAATTTGATCTGAATGTAATGTTTCTGACTAGTTAGCTCGGTTTCTGCCTAAAACAGGTTGTGGTGAGTTGTCCATGGCCTAATTATGTATCCGTATATACTTTTAGAAGGTTGATAGTTTATTTCGAACTAAGACTAAGAGTCTCTAATTTGTTTGAGACTAAGAGTCTAACTGGTCATGCTTTGATTTAAAATTGATACATGCCTTATATTTTCTCTTAATAGATGCCATGTATCACAGATAAAAATGAATAAACAAATGTCTGATCTTGAAATAAATGGTTGTCAGAATAACCGTATCATTTAACTATTTGTTTGACTGCTTGATGTCGAGTGGTTACTCCTCAATCCTCATTACCTGATTCATGTATAGAAACACAGTCCCACTTTACATATGAATGAATAGGCAAGGTAGTGTTCATTATGGACAATGTTTCTACCAGTTACTGATCTATATGAAAATACCATCTATATTGATGTCGTAAGTGATTTATTCTGTGCTTGTTTTTTTCGGCTGACAGCTTCCCTGAATACTTGACTGGATCCCTGTGGGCAACGGTGGATGTGGCATGTAGCTCAAGATTTCGTGCAAAGTTTATCTTTATGATATATTGTAGGTGAATTGTATATTTTAAATGAATCATGATAACTTGTTGAAAATTATCTTGATTCACGTGAAATCGTGAATGCAAGAGTGAATTATTGTATGATTGTGTACTATATATGTTTTATAATTGCAATAAAAATAATATCTGCATTTTGTCTATCGAATGGGCTGCTGCGAAAATAAGCCCAAAAAACATTTTCAATGGGCTAGGGTCAAATATTGGGCTGTGTAAAATCAGCCCGAAACAAGTTCATGACGATTGAATTCGTCACAAAATTTGTCCATGTAGACTGCCACACCATGTGCCATATCAGCATCCATGTCATGAGGCTATGTCATCGGCCACATGGCAATGGCTCATGCAATGACGTTTTTCTTCGTTTTGTCATGGAAGTGTTTAGAGACGGGCTTTCTGTGACGAGAGCATTTTCGTCACCATGCTGTCACAGATTGTATTTTATGACATAAAAAACCTTGTTTGTGACATTTTGAAAAACATCGTTGAAGCCTAGGTCTCTTGTAGTGTCACTACAGGAGAAATGTACGTTTTTCGTGGGCCTGAAAACCGACGAAAAATACGATTTTTCATGGGCCGGCCGACGAAAAAGTGTGACAAAAAAAATCCCACAAAAATGCAAATTTTTTCATCGGCCCCCACGAAAAATCCTCGTTTTCGTAGGTTGCTGTGGCTCACGAAAAATGGATTTTCGTCGGCTACAGAAGCCCACGAAAAATGGCCTTTTTCGTGGGCCCCATCTAGCCGACGAAAAAGCTGGTCCGCCCCAAGCTTTTACGTGGGCTGCCCACGACCGACGAAAAACCCTAGGCGCCCCCCAACTCAGGGCCTTTTTTTGTTTGTTTTCCAACAGAACACACAAATCACAGTATACAAATACAGCAGAAAGCTTCTCTCACAGTATATATCAAACTACAGCATTCAACAGTCCTCTAAAAAATCACAATCAAACCACGACATTCATCGGTCCTTAAATTTATAAAGTACATAACAAAACCACACACAAGTCCATCATCGTTCCTCAAATCCATCACAAACATACATAGACTAGTCCAACATAGTTCAAACATACATGACCAACAAGAGAAATAGAGATCCAACACACATAACCAAATGCCATTGCCCTTGACTGTTTCAACACGCTTACGGTCGTGGATTGTTGGAGTTGTGACCGCTTCCGGATCCTCCGCCTGAATTGCGCAGATACTCGTTTGGGTCGACCTCTGCCTCAGGAGTCCCATTGCCAGGACGTGAGCTGATACCTGCAAATAAACGAAAACAGATGAAATTGGCCAAATATATTTGAAATAACATGTTTCATATTGAACAAGACTCAATTCAAGTTAAAAGGTCACATCAGGAGTTAAAAGATCACGTCAGGACTCAATGCAAGTAATTTTAGTAAGATACTTCAAGTTGAGCAAGAAGCTATGGATCCACTACAATTAGATTCATATTGCCGAAACACAATGCTAAAAAAGGGTGAGAATCCGATTAGGTACAGGTAACTTTGCTCGCTGCTAAATTTTGCCTTATATCTGAACTTAAGCTCACATGCAATCTAAAATGTCAATATAACTAAATCCAAGAGATCATGTGTCATGTATGGCATTCAAATAAAAATCAAAATTCAAACATACCTTCTATTGGATGAGACATCCTTATCAACACTATGCTTCACCACTATGAGCCATGCTCCTGATCAGAACACATGCTTATCATCAAAACTGTAGTATAGACTAATTGAGAAACAAACCAACAAAAGTTATCAACACCTGCTTCTTTGCTAAAATAAAGCTTTGACTCTATATATATATACTAGTAATCAGTAAAACCCCAGAAGCACAACTTCACTGGTGAAGCATCCAACACTCTAATATTTTTGAACAATATGAACTGCTTAATAAGCCAGCCAGCGTGAACACTAATCATACTCTGCAGCTCCGGGAATTAGCTCTAAACCTGATACTGAACCTAGCAGCAGCACAGAACTTCTGAAAATTGTCCATCACAACAACAACCGATTTCCCTGTGCCACCGGCCCACCCACCGAGATCACGTAGTAGGGGGAGCGCCATCTGTACCTGCAAGACGGTCTTGCCGCCCTAGCTATAGTGGCTATAGTGCAGCACGGCGGAGTGCGTCTTCTCGTACTGCAGCTTGTACCTCCCCTTGGGCGTCTTGAAGTAGGTCTTGAACCCGCGGCACCGCCGCCTGCCCCCGCACCCGACCCCACCTAGGGCGCCCCCGCCATGCCAGGCGCCACCGCTGCCCGCCCTTACTCGCTCCCCGCTATTGATTCCTGGACCGCAACCCTACCGCCGCTCCCGTCGCGGCGGCGTCGGCCCTAGGGACTAGGGGAGCGAGCCAAGGGGTTCCCGAAGGCAGCCAGGCCGGGGATGGAGATGGATCCAAGCCGGGGACGATGAGGTGGAGACTGGAAGTGGTGGCCGGGCGGCGGCGTCCAAGGTGCGCGGCCAGGAGCGTAGTGGGCGGTCGGCGGTGGAGATCGCCGGGTCGGCGGCGGCCAGGGAGCGCAGTGGGCGGCGGGCCGGGAAGCATAGCAGGCAGCGGCGGGCTAGTTTTTGGATTTGGTGGTTTTTTTTTCGATTTGGCACAGAGGCGGTGGCTTAATGTGCCCACTTTTTCGTCGGCCAGAAGGGGGCCCATGAAAAACACTCTTTTTCGTCGGCCGGCCCATGAAAAAGGAGTGTTTTTCGTCGGCTCCCGCGGTTCATGAAAAAAATGTGGGCCCAGGTTCCGCTCTGGAGCATAATTTTCCGTCGGCCGCGTCATGGCTCACGAAAAAGATGTGTTTTTTCTGGGGCTAGGCGACAGGCTTACAAAAATATTGCAACGTTTTCGTTGGCCCAGTGCCCCATGAAAATATTGCAACTCTTTTGTGAGCCGGCCCACGTAAAAGTTTGGGCTCACGAAAATATAGCATTTTCCTGTAGTTAATATCTGAAAATTTTGCATTCTAAAAATCACCCAAACCCATAATTTATTTTCAAAATCTACAAATAAAAGAAAACTTTACTTCAAATATCTCCATTCTTTTCCTTTAACCATCACATCATCGTAAATTGTAATCTACTACTACTATACTTGATCTCAAAGATCGGTCGGTATCGTCGGCTCATCCTTACATCAACCCAGTGTACGGTTAAGCATTTTATTAGCACACGTCTAATGAGAATGGGACGAATCTAGAAAAATGCAAACTTCTGCACGCATGCATAAGTCGGAAAGTTCGGAAATGGCAGTCGGTGATATCCATGTTTAAAATAATAGTCTCCATTTACACGAACAGTAGAAGCAAAATGTTTAAAGTTTCACCTTAAACTGATCAACGAGTCATGATTCGTTTAAAAAACCAAGTTGGTTAATTATATATTCCTTTTGGATGAAAAAGCTAGGTAGCGCAGAACATGCCAGAAGGGAGATGTCGATCCACACGTGCATGCAAAACATACCGAGGACTGGACCGTGACCGATTGTTTCTGGTAACCGCGGCCGATCAACTAAACCTTTTAATTTTTAAATGAAAGCTAGGCGTTTTGAAGTGCAATGCAAGACCTAGTCTTTAGTCTTCTTCTCTAACCTCATTCTCTAGCGCGCACACGCATAGTGGTTCTACTTAACGTCGATGTGCATATATCAATTGGGTGCGGACACTTGACAATATATTAGTAATCCAAAAGCAAAAGGGCAATCGTCTACCATGCATGCATATGGACTCTAAGTGCTAGCTTTCTGTTAGTAGACGCCTAGTACGATCCAAAAGATGACGTAGGGGCTACAGATTAACAGCAAAAGCAGACGGAAGGCCAAATAGGGAACAATAACTGGATGTTAAATAGGAAGATTTAATTTTAGACAGCCAAAGAAGGAACCGAGAACTTTTCCAGTGTCATAAGAATTCTCTCATCTTTTAAAGCCCTTTTGAAGGGATTCATCAACCTTTCTTAATCATAACCTTTTCAACGGTCGTAAGTCTTCTTCTCTATCCTTCTATATATTGAGTTATGGCAAGAATTGACCCCCCCCCCATCCCATGTTGAGGTGCCGGTATTTTTTTTTAAATCATAGAGGGCAAATGCAGAAACTTAGAAACACACACACGTACAATAATGCCCATATGAACGCGTTCTCTTTGAGTACCTATGAGAGACTGAGAAGGTATATCAAAATTTGACTCATCTTAATTTAAAATATCTATGACCAGTAAAGGGAAAACCATCTTTGATCTAAATAAACTAGTAAGTGGATTTTTGCCAGCCAAAATCATTGAAAATTTTACCTTCTAAATGCATCAAGCTTGCAAGAATAGACAACTTCTTCATTAGTAAATTTAGTATCCAGGGACAAATGCACCTTGGAAGTGTAAATCCTCTTCTTGAACCATAATCGTAAATCGTAATCTACTACTACTATACTTGACCTCCAAAATCGATCAGTATTGTTAGCTCATCCTTACATCAAGCCAATGTACGACTAAGCATTTTATTAGCACACGTCTAATGAGAATGGGACAAATCTACAAAAATGTAAACTCTTGCATGAATGTATAAGTCCGAAAGTTCAGAAATATAGCAGTCGATCATAACCATGTTCAGAACAATAATCTCCATTTATATAAACCCTAGAAGCAAACATTTTAAAGTTTCAACTTAAAAACTGACCACTGTGTCATGAACTCTTATGGTTCGCTTAAAAAACCCCAAGATGATTAATTATATCCTTTAGGACGTAAAAACTAGGTAGCGTAGAACATGCCAAATGCTAGATGTGGATCCACACGTGCATGCAGAAGGACCGGACAGTGACCAAACCTTTTAAAGGAAAGCTAAGCGTTTTGAAGTGCAATGCAAGACCTAGTCTTTAGTCTTCTTCTCTAACCTCATTCTGTCACGCGCACACGCATAGTTGTTGTACTTAACGTGCATGTGTATATCAATTGGGTACGGACATTTGACAATATAACATATGGTATCCAAAAGCAAAAGGGTAATCGCCTACCATGCATGCATATGTTACCTAAATGGCAGCTATAAATAGGTACGTAGCTCCCGAGTTAAACTCACACAACACAAGAACACGATTACAAACTCTCGCATCGATCAGTAATCTCATTAGAACTTCATCTGATTGCCGACGATCCAGTGCAGATTAATTATAGCCATGGCGACCACCAAGATGACGAAAGCAGTAGCCTTTGTACTCGTTTTGTCCATGGCTATGGCGGCGTCACCATCAATGGCTCAGAGCACGGCGGACGAGCAGGAGTTCTTGGCACTCCACAACGAAGCCCGTCGTGAAGTGGGTGTTGAGGATGTGGTCTGGGATGAGACCGTCGCGGCGTTCGCACGGGCCTATGCGGCGAGGCGTGCCGGTGACTGCGCCCTCATGCACTCTGACCAGGCTGAGCGCTGGAAGCTCAACTACGGCGAGAACATTGCAGCGGGGCCCCCTGGCGCCGACACGACGGTGGCTTGGGCCGTGAATAGCTGGGTGAGTGAGAAGCAATACTACGACAGCGCCAGTGGCGTGTGCATGAAAGGGCAGCCGCAGGACCTGGCGTGCGGGCACTACACGCAGGTGGTTTGGCGCAACACCAAGGCCATCGGCTGCGCGCGCGTCATGTGTGACAATGGTGGCGTCTTCATCACCTGCAACTATACACCCGCGGGCAACGTTAATGGACAGCGCCCTTTCTAGGTCTCCTTTGCACTTGCATGCATCGGTCATATATATAGCAGTATATATACGTGCGTAATAGTATTATCATATATTTTCTTCATGGATGCTCGATCCAAGGCCTATCTATCTATATATGCAGCCTGCATAGATGTATAAGATAAATAACATACCATATATATTTTCATGTTCAGAATATATAAATAAACTGTTCTTCAGAATTTTACGTAGCACGCCCCGCTTAAATCCGCTTACCGTCCTCCGATCCCTCCCCTGAATGCAATGTGAAGTACTACCACTTTTTCTAAGAGATCAAAGCAAGGACAAAGTATACCATGGCCAGCTGTATTAGGATACACTGTACAAAGATATTGTGTTGGAGTTTGTGGGAATTAGTCTACGATCTGTTTCTCCGCCTTTCCACTGTTGTGGGCTGTGATGGCCACACTGCGGCGGCAGCACGGCACAAAGCTGATGCCCCATGCACACGGTGGACTTGACCAAAGGCAGAATCAGGTACATGAATGGGAGGTTTGTTACACATGTTCGGACGGGATTCACTCCACCATACGAAAGTTTGTGAGGGATAGATGGACTTGAAAGTTTGTTAAAGGAGTTTGATCAAACTCGCCACAGTGTGAAAGAATTTGGAACAAGATCAAAGCAAGTCTAAGAATGTTTAGGGCTTGAATGAAATTGGGTGAATTTATCTCGAACTTTTGAGAGACAAATGAACTCCAAATAGACCAACGTCAGGGTTTTGAAAAGTTTAAACATACAGCTTCAAACCACAAATTAAGAGATTTGGGAGTTGTTTAGCAAACTTTGGAAAAGAATCAGAGGGGACACGAGGAGGGTTTTGCTGAATTTCATAGCAATCTAGAGTTTGATCAAATTTGACCAAGGATTTTAAAGACTTTGGAGAAAAATTAGACCAAGTTCAGTAAAGCAAAGTAGCAGAGGAATTGATGGACTACAACTTTGGTATTCAAGGCATGCCTAGAATCTAAAAAGGATTTGGATTTTAAGGCCCTCATGTTGGCTCGATCAAAAGAATATTCAGAGTAAGAAACTGATCTAGGATTTAGAGATGAATTTTGACCTGTTTGATCTGTCAATTTGAGCAAGTTTGAGCTAGAAGTAGTCAAGTGTTCACATAGCAAAGTTGGAGAGTAAGTTTAGAACATTAACTTTATTTCCCATGTTTCTTCATGAAATCTTTTGAAAAACAACCCTGGCCTTCGGGGATTTTGCTAGGCTTATGGTTCATAGAGTACTTGCAGTATTATTGGGCTGGTCTTGCACAAGCTTAAGGTCCTAGTATTAATTGCAACCATTTTTTCCTCGAACACCGAGTTTAAATCGTTGGCTAAGCTATTTAACCCCAATACTATTTCTAGTTTTTTTAGAAATCTTATTTAAATTCATATTTTGAAGATTTTATCATGCTAACTTTTAAAGTATGTTTTACTGTGAAGATCAAGGGTCCTTCACAAGCACACATTTACAGTAAGTATAAGTGCATGATCACCTCTTCGTATGGCTTGTTTTTGTGTTTTCTAGCTATATTCACTTCATGCTGGCCGTCTCACTTAATTTGTATGCCATGCATAATGGAGATGCAACGTTGTCGGTAAGAGGGAATTACCACTTTGGGCTTCGTCGACCCTCACTCGGTTAACAGAAACAATATTAGAGATGAACATGATGCAATATTACTTGCATTAAAAAGATTTTTCAATAGACAACATTCCAAGTCTTTCATTCTTTTACCTTATATATATATGCAGCCTGGATAGATGTATAAGATAAATAACATACCACGTATCTTTTCTTGTTCGGAATATATAAATAAACTGTTCTTTACCGTGCACCAATTAAATCCGCTTACCGTCCTCCCTCCCTAAATGCAATATGAAGTGGCGGCAAACGCTTGCACGGTTGGCTACTGCACCCTTAGGCACTCAGAGAAAGCTGTTGTGCTCTTCAATCTAGGCTTCAGTGAGAACATTGTGTCCATACCAGAGTACATACATAGGCAGCCCAAACAAAAAAAAATGTGGAACATTTTCGACGGCTACAATAACTTCCATCGGTTTTTAGGGTAGCGGATTTCCGTCGGGCATACACAGCCGACGAAAATTTAGGTTATTTTCCGTGCCTAGTAGAAGCCAATGGAAGTTAGATAATTTCCGTCAGCCAAGCATAGGCCAATGGAAATTAAACCCACGGGGCCTGCCTCCGAACCCATGGTCCCGTGCTGCTGTGATGCCCCCGGCATTCTCGAAAGCCCTGACACATGATTACATGAACACTAATGGTGAATTAGGATTTAATTAAGCTTAGAGAGTGATGAGGATTGGTGGAGAAATCACTAAGTCAAATTTTTGTTCACAAGATACAAACCACACATCACATGGTTGAATAAGTCAACACCCACAAGTTTTGTGCAAAATATCAAATACAAAAGTTTTGTTAGAGAGGTCTCCTTCAACCTTGTTATTTTGACCCTGTTTAAAATCAGATGTTAAGAGGCTCGAAAGCCCAAACCAAGTTGAATCAACCATTCTTTGAAGGGTGGAATTGTGATCGTGACCAAATTTGAGCCCTAATAAAACTTTCAGATTCATAAAGTACTTGAGCTTAACTTCATTATCAAAGTTATTGTATAAGCTATGGACTACACTTTTGTTACACTGAGCCTAATTCAAAACTGGCATTCACCTATTTTAAATTGCCCCACAATTCTATTGAAATCAGCCCTAGTGGTTCTAAGAAAATCCCCAACTCTAGAATTTCAGCTTTTTCCCAAAGTTGATTCTGAAATTACTTTTAATTTCACTATACAACTTCAAAATTTTCCTTTCTATGAAATAGAATTAAAATTATCACCTTTCAAACGCTTCTAGTGTGGAGGTGTTTTGACTTCATTTGATACTTCAAAAGTTCAAAACAAGAAAGAGCCTACATAAAGTCAACTTGCTGTTTGACCCAACCTTGGAACACATTTGTGTTAGTATTTCAAAATCTGTTGCGATATAGAAAAAACTTTATATACCAAACTTGTAGAGCATTTCATGATGAACAAATTTGTTAATTCGTGCTTGGTCATATATTAAGGTTTGCATGGTGATATAAGTCGTTTTCTGTCAGCACCTGAAATCTGTCCAAATCTGAACTGCGGGGTAAATTCAAATTTCCCTCGACCTACAGCCAAAATCATGCAAAACTATATTTGAAGAAATTGTATATCCAGTCATTTCAAACAATATTGTTAAGAGGACCTTTGAGTGAAAGTGACTAGAAACTGGTCTTTTAGAATTTCTAAACAGCTAAGGTCTGTTGGCCAAACTGAAGTTAATGAGTCAAATTCAAATTTAAATCATATTTCCACATGGAATTTGGCAACAAGGTTTTTAACAAAGTTGTAGAGATCAAAGGGTAGAACATCTCCTCCAATTGGAGTTCCTGCAAATTCGGCTTTTTACTTGGTCAAAAATGTGAATTTCAGAGAGGGAGAAAGCACATTTTTCTATTCCTTTCTCTGTGTCTCTGACAGGTGGGCCCCACGCGTCAGCGCCGCGCCCATGGCCAAGACATGAACGCCACGCGGACGCCGGCGTACGGGCGACGCGCCCTCGCCGTGGATCGCTACCCTGTCGCGCCCGGCTTCACCTGGACGTATTCGCGGCCTCCTGCGCTCGCTCCCAGTCTCTCTCTCCCTCTCCTTCGCTCTCTCCCTCACGAGCAGCAGCAGCGTGCGCCTCCACCATGACCGGCCAAGATTGAGCTTGCCGTGCTCGCTCCTCCGCTGCTCCCCGCGCCACCAGACCCCGTCCTCCGGCTGCGCCACAATCCTGCTCACCCGAAGCACGAGGCAGCGTCGCCGTTCCCCTCTCCGTTCGGCAGATCAAGCTCCCGCCCCGAAGCACGCGACCTCCGAGCTCACGCCCGGTTCACCGGCGTTCCCCGTCCGCTCCGGGCTCCTCTCGCGACTCCGTCTTGGGGGAAAGGAAGCCCTACACCGGGAACACTCCCCCGGACTGCCGCGGCTCCAAGACCTCACCCCCACACGCCGGCACGAGCGCCGGAGCACCGGGCGCCGTGCGCCCCTGCCCCTGTCGAGAGGTAGAAGAAAGGGGCCGGCGGTTTTGCGAGCTGGCCCCTATTATTTTGAGTAATTACGTTTCCATTTATGCGCTGTACATTCAGCCTTGGAAGACTTCCGACCTAGCCCCTAGAGTCTATGGTTAATTGCGCATAGATCCCTGGGTCCACTGATTTTCGTTTTATTTTTAATATTTCGACAGTGAACTTTGAAAATTCGTAGGAAATTAAATAAAAATCCAAAAATTATAAACTTTGTTGCATTTTGTTCCTCTTGAGGAGATCTATAGATTGGTATGATGTGGATTGGGGAAATGACAATTTTGCCCTTCTTTTGTTGCATGCATGTAAAACAAAATAAATGGCAAAAGTAGGCTAAATGGACTCCGAATGTAATGAAACTTGGACAGTAGCTTTATTAGAGCATATAGACACTATATGAATTTTTGTAACCCTAGCTTTGTCTGGTTTATTAATGTTTTACCCTCACACATGTATTTGGTGCATTATGTGAACATGGAAATGATTGCTACATAAAACTTATCTAGAAAAATCCATAGAAATTAAATTGTGCTCATTTGGTCCAGTGTAGCCTAGAAATAAAGTTTCATATGATTTGCTTGTTGTTTGCTATGTCATTTGAAAATGACAAATGCTATAATGATTTAAATAATAAAATAGGAAAATAGCATTCATTTCATTCCAAATATTCCACCAAAAATTCTTGTTGTTATGTTATTGTGTATGTATGCTTGTGTGCATTTTCATGAATTTTGGTTGTTGTTACTTAAGGGGCCCATTAATAGTTGTTTTAATAAGCTTAAAAATGAGGAAAATAATAAAAAGGAATGTGGTGGACATGCATGCTTTTAGTCTATGGTTTCTCCTATCTAATACACTCGAGACGTGCAAACTCATGTATAGATGAGCCTCACACCTTGTACATATATGTTGTGGTCGGAACCATAAAGCAATTAATACTAAGCAGATAATAAAAACGTGTTTTTCTTACGTCTATGGGCCACTAAACCTTATTCCCTAAAGCAACACTACTAAAGTATTTTGTTTCCGCTGTGAGATGTTTTTGAATTCGCTTCCGCTATCTGAGTCAAATTTGCATTTCGTATGGCATTACGTTGAAACTTATATCTTTATCTCGAACTGGTTTGAAAAAAATAAGTTTACTTATGCTATATTCAACTGCCTGTGATGATGTAACTGTTGTGGCTCCATCGAGGGCAGGATGTGTATGATGTTGGTTTCTCTGGGAAAAGGTAATATCTAGAGCCGGATGACTCTGGACGGACGACCGGGTTTAATTTGGCCTAAGTGCACTGCGAAACAGAGGTGGCAGGTGTGCTTAGCCCGGATTAAGTTGGCGGTTCGGCCACAGCTGCGAGGTTCGCCGGCTGGGGCTTCAATGCACCTGCCGCTTGCGCCGTCAGCGAGGGCCCCTGCACCCAACCTACTCAAATCGGCTCTGCCTAATTCCATTGCGTCTTGTTAGAGGGGCGAGAGCCCATGGCCCACGAGCTGTCGCTAGAGGCCGCTTCAGGTCAATTCGCCAATGCCGCATGAGCCGCCGGTGGCCGGGCCACATCCTAGTGTGTGGGCAGCGGCTTCCCCGGCCAACCATCCCCGAGCTAGGGGAGCCACGGCCCGGCCCCTGCCGACCATCTCCGCTAAGACCGTGCTCACCAAGATGTCCATTTGGGGCGCCCAAAACAAATAAAATAAAGAATATAAAAAGGAGAGCCAAATGGGCTCATCGGAGGCTAGTGGCCAGTAGGAGGAAAAAGGGAAGCACGCGTTTATCAGGAGGAAAACTATACATCAACCGTGTGTTTTGAAAGATCCATCACCTTTCTTCCCGAACTCCGACGAGCGAGGTTAGGGTTTAGGGTTTGGGGTGGTGGTTACCCATGTCATCTACAGACTTAGAGCGGGTGCCGGGGACTCCGACGACCTGACGGTGGTGGCGGATCGCAGGGGTAGGTCGGTGAGGCGGCGGGGGGGTGAGGCGGTGGGGCGCCGCCGGCTACAGGTGGTGGAGGACGACGATCGGGAGGTGCCAGTGGCAGTGGCGTAGTTCCACCTCGGTTAGCGGTGGCGGTGGCGGAGGCAGTGCAGATGCTACCGGAGCTAGGGCCGGCAATGACGGCAGGGGATCTGGGCGTAGCCACCCTGGCGAAGTTGGGTTAGCGTGGGAGGGGAGGCGGATCTGGCGGTGATAGCCCTAAGGTGGTGGAGGAGGCGTGGTCGTGCAACAGGTTTATTTTGGGTGAGGTGCTTTCGCCCGTCTAATTGTGTGATGGTGTGATGTGGTCCATCCGGTTTCGGATGTTGGGAAGCTCTGCAACACCCGAACGACGGGTAAACAACGCTAAAACTGGATTGAATGAGTGGTCACTATTTAGCTCATCTGTAAAATTACTTTTTATTTTAATATGAAGAGGAGATAAAGGACTGATCGTGTCTTTTTAGACTCAAAGACTGCTCATGCTGTTAATACGTATAGATCAACACGGCCAGTCTTCGTACACAAACTTCTTTCGATATTACAATTAGCCAAACATGTTTTGATTTACGGTATCTCAAAACTGAGGTAATAATATATGGCTATGTTTTTTAGAAAAGATGTGTCTTCTCATCAGGTGAGTGATATTTTGCATTTCATCAATTATATTTTACAATCATTCGAATTCCGCCGAACGACTCTCTAAGGTGATTTAAGGAATTCAATCTATCAGTCACATTTTACAAGACCACATATGTGACCGATGAAATTCAACTTATCATTCACATATTAAAATTACATAATACAATAAAAAATTACAGTGCAATAATAATAGTAATTTATATACGCATACGTGTAGTTTAACATAACAGACACAAAACACATACAAAAACCATTTGATTGATGGATAAACAAATATCAGACTATTGAAGGGGAGTAAATCTGTTTTAGAAAATATGGTTCTCAGTAGCAGTCAGTACTGCAGTTTTAGAAAACCAACAATACCTAAATAGGGCCTAAACCCTATATAATGAATCATGTGTTGAAGAACCAGCGCGGCTTTAGCTTTAGGCCTTGGATGCACCCGACTAATTAATAGTTATATGAAATTAGCTGGTTTAAATCTAAACATGTGGTAGCTAATAGGTGTGGAATCAATTAGCACATATTAAATTATTAGTTGCAGCTGCTGCTAGGTGCTAAAGCGGCCCTTAGTCGATCAGAGTCCTGAGTCTTATACCTCGTATCCGCTTCAATCATGGTTCGTGGCCTGCCGTTGCACACTCGTGGCCCATGCGGACGCGGGGCGGGCTGCCAGCCAAGGCTTCAATCGGAATCGGAATCCGCGATCCGATCGATCCCAAACTTTCGCACACAAAAAGGAGCCGCGAGACGCGGGCCGCCGTGAGACCCGCGACACCTATCGGCGTGATGCGGTCGCCTCGCCCCGTTCGAAACCCTGAAGTTGTGGCCGGACTCAGTCGGACCCAGAGTCCGATCGGATCCCAAATTCTTGGAACAGATGGAAGGACGAGCGCAAGTGGCTAGCCCTATAAATGGAACTGCCAGCATCTCCAGCCTTGCCTGCGTTGGTTACTCAGTAAGTAGTCGGGACTGTCGAGTGTCAGCACCACATCGTGTCCCTCGTCCCAAACTTCGCCGCGGGCCTTGCCAACGGGGTCACCTCGCTGCGTCTTGCCTCGTCTGCGTCATGTTCGACGTGGGCGTACTCCAGGCCGTGGAAGGCACGCCGGAGGTCCTGGCGTGCATGCGCTGGGAGGTCACGGCGCTGGGAAGTTCGATTGATCCGATCCGATGTGTGCCATCATTCACTGTGGTAATGTACGTAGCACCATCTTCTTGTACTTCTATACACAATACAATACCTATATACTCCCTTCGTCCCAAATTGTAATGGGTTCTAGACCTCATTTAGATTTATTCATTTCTCCATACATGTGTTCAATATGTGTATAGATTCATCAATACCTGTATGAATGTGTAACTCATTACAATTTAGAACAGAGGGAGTACTATAGAGTACTAAGTGTGAATTGTATCCTAGGTTTCTAAATTTATTCCGCTGTTCCCATCTAGGCCCATCTAAAGTGTATATCCAAATCCGTAAACTTTGCCCTGTACTAAGCCGCCATCCAAACGAAGCCCTGTATTAGGCTAATTTCGCCTATGTGGACGACTGGCCATGCCACCGTGGGAAGCCGGCCACACCCCCGGCGGCGTCGTTCTCGCCCGGCGGCGCTCCCTCTTGCGGTGGCGCTTGGGCCAGCGGCGTCGCTAGCTCTCGCTCGCACCGACGGCCACGCTCCCACCCGTGGTGCCCAATATCCTTGGTTATTTTTCGGTTCATAATATCTTTTTTTTGGTTGCTGACATCCTTTTTTGGTCAAACAATCAAGATCAAATAACTTGTAGCTGTTTTTTATATCCTTTGCCACTACATACTACTGGGTATGTATGATAATTCTTTAATCACAAACCATAATTGATTGTCTAGCTGTACTTCCTGACTTTAATTATCCACCCAGTTAGTTTGCAGGTTGCCAATAACCACATATCACCATTTTGTTATGTTGCATATTGTCATTGACTTAGCTGAACATCATCTTTATTACCGTCTCAGCAAGTTGTGGCTTACCTTCTTATGCATAAATTTCATATGTGCTCCCTGTCTATCATTTCTTATTCATGTAATTTATTGTGTGCTTACATGTAAAATGCCAAAAGTTGGTTACATGCATTTATTTGTGTGCTGACCATTCCCTCCTGTTTATGTTAGCATCATTTTTTTTCTTCTGATTTCTTCTTTTTCATCTGTTTTGTTATACTAATATTAAATGTTCGTTTTATAAAACCGACACTTTTAGTAATCATGTCACAGAGTTCTTAAATGATAGTTTATCCCACCAATACTACCACTTCTTAGTACTGCCTAATGTTTTATTTTTAGACATATATATGCAGATTGCATTCATATTGTCTTGGTTTCTTCGTGTCATGCGTCAACTCCTTACTTCTGTTTTGCTCCTCAAATTTAATTGCCACTCAATGTCCATGTTTTTTTATCGTTTGTGTTCCCTCATCACACCATTTTTGAACCACTAGTCAACAGCTTCAGTCATCATATGTTAGCTTGTCTGCGCATAAAAAAATGACCCTCAATATTCGGTGTAGGATGATAAATACCCGCCTATTCATAATCCATTTCTGTTGTTTCTAAACTAATACATATTTTACAGTGCTTGGAAAGGAACCCATCGGTACCACACGGTACCAGACGGTAGCACTATTTTTTTAATCTTTAAAAGCTTTTATGCTCTTTGTAAAATTAAAAAAATAAAAAATATGGGTACCAGTCAGACCATTTTAGTACCGGACCCTACTATTTGGTACCGCCAGGTTCCGGTACCGTGGTATCGTCTATTTTTAAACCGTTACATTTTTTCTGATAGACGACTCTTATTTTTTTCCAACCACCATAAAACTTGTATTAGTCTTTATGCACAATTTCATACATACTATCTCTTGTTGCAATTCTTGCTTCAGCTTTCAAATTTTTTTACATTGTCAATGCAAGGATCCTAAACCATGAATGATGGGCATCAAGAATATAATTATGGTTTACGATCCCTACACACACAAACCATTTTTCTTGACAGGAATGGTGTTCCGCTATCCAATCAGTTTTTCTTTATCTTCAACACCATCATTTCTTTCTACATATATACTTAATGTAGTAAGCAGGGATTGCGTATAATGGATTGGATGTATTTCATAGAGCCCTTAGGGCGAATATATAGTAGTACAAGACTCGGGAGACAAGGCACCTCTCCGGATACATATGGCAGTCCTAGATATATAAGACTCTCGTAAGGCTCCTAAATATACACGACATCTATTCCTGCCAATTGTACTCTCTAACATCCCCCGCAGTCGTAGCTGGAGCATCACAGACAGTCAAGGTGTGGTCGATGTAGCTGTCAAGGTTGCCGAAGAAGAGAACGCCGCACAAGTCGCGGGCGCGGTGCAGCACGCGGGAAGGCCCGCATTGCACCAAAGGGCGCCGGGGTGGATGGTGGCGCAGGAGAAGGGCGCCATAGACGAAGGCGGCGACGAAGTCGAGGCAGTCGTAGAGGGAGAAGCCGATGCCAAGGACGATGCTGTCGAACCGCCGTGGACGAGGTGTGATCCAGGTTTGCCACGCCTAGAAACGCATCGTGGACGAAGGCGCGCGCCGGTGTTGCAAGTACCGGACGTACTAGGTAGAGGGCCCCAACCATGCGTCAGTGTCTGAAGGGACCAGCAGAGAAGGCCTCAACGATGGTTGCGGTGCGCAAAAGAATGGCGAGGAAGAAGGTGCCGATGCAGCATGCGGTTGTCGGAGGGGACGAAGATGGCGAGGACGAGACGGCGACGCTGGCGATGAGGTTGTGCTAGATGAAGGCGAAGAGGTAGTCGTGGTGACGCATCGAGGTCCTGGAGTTGCCGCGGCAAGAGAGCCATGACGTACAGGAAGAAGGTCCTCGACAACGCCACTGTGGCGCGACGGTGGTGCTTGAAGGCGGCGAAAAACTCGAACAGCCTGAGAAGACCATGCGCGAGAGATGCGCACCAATATGGTCGACAGCGTGTAGATGCAACGGCGAGGACGACGACAGGCGGCGACACTGCTGCCCGAGGAGGCGAAGCAGTGGCAGCCCTCTTGCTTGGCGAAACATCGCGCGATGGATGACAGATGTCTCGGGAGGGTGGGTCGCCCGTGATCGGTTGATCAGGCCGATGGCGCGCGAGGTGGAGACGACAATGGCGAAGGCGATGTCAAAGGTGGAGCCTCCTGATCGGTGGTGGCGACGATGAACCGACAGAGGTCGACATGCAGACGAAGGGATGCGGCACAGGCAGGCGTTCCGGTTACACCGCAGGCCACACTAGCTGCACGGTCGAAGAAGATGAAGCCGGTGTTGTCGACGCCGGTGCCGATGATGCGCAAGTCGATGGGCGATGGAGACGCAAACCCAATCACGGATCGGGGAAGAAAAAAAGCGCAGCAGCAAATCTCTGGGTACATCACCGGGGTGCCCCCTACTCCTCCTCCTTGCCTCTGAGGATAGAACGGAGGGAAAACAGAGCTGGGACCCAGCTCTCATCCACTCCGCGTTCTTCACAAAGGGGACAGAGAAGAGAGAGAGCAGAGGACCCGGACGACGCGCTTTCTGCGGCCTCCATGCCCCGGCACCACAGCACAAAGAGGCGCAGCGGAGGGGCACGGCGTGGCCCGCGGATGCCACGGCGTGGAGGGGCACTGGTGAAGGAGGCATCCCCCGGCGAAGGATGGCGCGAAGCGGAGGGGGCACAGCCGCCGGGGGCCACTGGATCCGCGGAGCGGAGGGGCGGAGGCAGCCCACGCCACCCGCGCGAAGCTGAGGGGCGGTGGCACAGCCCACGGCCGTTGGACCCGCGACTCGATGCGCGGCTGCCATGCAGCCACCGGATCTGCGACGCAGAGGAGCAGAGGTGACCAACGGGGAGAGCCGTGCGGCTTGGCGGCAGAGGGGCGGCACGGATCGAGTGGATGGACGGAGCTTGGGGCGAATATATAGGAGTACAAGACTTGCGGGGCAAGGCACCTCCCCGGATACATATGGTAGTCCTAGATACATAAGACTCTCCTAAGACTCCTAAATATACACGACATCTATTCGTGTCAATTGTACTCTCTAACACTTAATTCATCTGAGGATATTCCTGTCCACCAATACACTTGTTCTTGGTTCTTCATATGCAAGGTATTTCATGCAACTCTATGGCTGATCTTTAGTTTCTTAAGATCCTATACTTTTTATTTTTTTTAGTTGCAGGTACAAAATTCCCACCATATATTTGGGTGACATAGTGTTCTATTCATTTTATTCCGTGCACACTTTTTTATTACATCTACTCACTGCCCCCTCCCCCATAGTTACACCTGTATACAACTTGTCCATTCTTTATTCTATTTTTTCAGAACACATTGTGGTTACTGTTTGGTTGATAGGACGCCAGTTAACCCTAAAAAGATGGTCTTCATGAGCATGCAAGAGATGTTAGTCCCGTTAACTATTGATCTATTATATTTATGCTCTATTTATTATTGCTACCATTTTTTCTTTGATATTTTATTTATGTAACTAAAAGTTTTGATGAACCTCTCTAACCTGAGCATATGCCCCACAATTATCCTCACTGTAAGCGAGATACCTCCGATGATGCCCGCAGTGATAGTGATTTCGTCAACCCGCTTGCTGGCCATACGTCGAAACAGTCACGACCCTCTAAACGGCCTTCAACTTGGAGGAAAGTTGCTCTGAGGGCCAAACCACAAACGTGATCAATGGTCGAGACTTGGAGGAACCAATTTTACATTTTTCAATTTCATTTCTTCCATATATTTTCCAATTCTACTTTTTTTCTGCCAGTTCCTCCACACAATTTTTTACCTTTTCATGTCATTATGCTCTTTACAATTAAATATGTCATTCTTTAGTCCCTTCTCCTATAACCAATAATTTTCCTTTTCTCCATTGTAATATTTAATATCACATATACATTTGCCACCTCTCAGTTTACCAGACTTGTGTTATCTACATGCAAATCCAATTGTTTCCTGTATTTTGCATCTGCATATACCACAATCCTATTCCTACCTGTAACCTCATCCATCATTTATATATATCATGGTCTTGGCCAAATCCAATATTGCATAAACCATGTTTCAGCTTCCTTGTAACAATTTCTTGCTCCTAAATTGATTAGAATCGCCATCTAGGACTCAATGCAATTCTTTTTAAGGATGAGAATTTCATGCATCCAACAAATCGTGCAAAGTTGATTACTTAATTGTCTGTTGGGACCAATTGTGTTGTTACTCAGGATTCAGTGTACAGTTCAATTGCATCAATCATGAATCTGAACTTAAGATGACCACCAATCATGCTTTTAATCTTGAAAATGTGGTGGTCTCAGTATGTTTTACTTATATACCTTTACTCATAGTCCAGCTCATGCGGGGCATTTGTTTTCCCTACCTCCTCACATTAATTGGTTTCACCCCTATTCATTTATTTCTTACTCAATTTTTGGTAGGCGCACGCATCCTAATGCATTGGAGCCCCAAACAGTCTCCCATAAACTAAATGTTAGGTGCAACTCTGGAGATGCTCTCTTCACCATAACCCTGCTAACGCCTAACCAGTATGCTGCCCTTGTAGCACTTGGTTTTAGTCCTTTCCTTACCATGCTCACTGAAATAGTTGTGAGAAGAGATCTTTTAATATGGCTGTTGGACAAGATTAAACCTAATGACATGGTACTCAGAATCGGTCCTTGCAAGAATATTGTTGTTACCTCCAAGATTATTAGTATGGTTCTTGGTATTCTGCATGGTGGAAGAAACCTCAAATTATACACTATTTAGGAGGGTGCCCTTTTCAAAAAGGATCTTATCAGTGTTTCTCTAATATGCAAGAAGAGATACTTAAGGGAAATGTTGACAACCTTTTTCTTTCAGATGCTTCTTCATGATTGTTTCAACCATTATCTATTCCCTACTAGCACATACAAGTTTGATTATAGTGACGTAATAAAATTGAAAGGAATTTGGTGGTGTTAACTAGTCTCAGGAGGCTTCTATCGCCTCCAGTCTGGTATTCGAAGATGGCACGACTATCACAGGACCCAATGCACACAAACAATCTATGGATGTCCCATTTTGCTAATAGTAAGCCTTTGCCCATTTCAATAAATTCTTATTCATTGTTAATCATTAATCATCTCTCCTCATTTATCATTCCTCATTATTTCATTTGATTATTTCACTTTCTTATATTTTTAGTTCATGCTTTCATATACACATCCTTTTGAATTTAAAGTTATTTGACTAATTCCTTCATCCTTCTTGCCATATTATATCATCCTTATATATGTTTATTTTAATGTTCCAAAACAAAACACATTTATATCATTTTTCACATAATATTTGATATATAATCATTTCATTTTGTTCCAAGATTCTATACCTTGATCACCTTCATCACACGCTATCACCTCCTGATTGGATATCCACTCCTCGTATTAGATTTTAATAACAAAGCCAAAATAGAGTTTAACCCCTGTTGATAGGATTAAGAACCTTGGCGGCACTAACGAGTACGGTTTTCTACCGGTTAGCTTGTCGACAACTCATCATTCATTGCTATTTTTCTTATCTGTGCATTTTAACATACAAGATGCTTGCTATTGACCATATCATAGTGTGTCAAGCACATGCTATGCAGTTGCAGCACTATACCAAGTTGGTGGAGACCCAACACTTTTCTACCCACAACAACCCCAAATTAAATTATCTTGCCTTGCATGATTTGTTATCATGACAACTCAGTTGTCTATCTAGCACAACTTTTGAAAGTCTCCGTAGACTATTTGATATGTTCGATTCAAAAACTATGGGGAATATCAAATCAATTGAAACTCTAAAGCTTATCACTCTAAGATCACAATTGCAGCTTGCTGATCAGTGACCTCCGATATTACATGAACTACCTGTTGCACAACCAACTATCGACTCATGCACTATTGGAGAGTGCTCTAGGAGGAACAGTTCGTCGGCTGAACCCCACTGCTTCTCCCACCTCAACGCCACGAATCCACCTCGGCATCGCATACTCCTTCCTCCCCACACTCGACGCTGCATCTCCGGTCATGGGACGCCTACGCAGCAGCCCCAACGCGCAGGACCCAGCACCTGCCAGTCCCTGTCCTCGACGACGCTGAGCTCCGCCTCAGTGTCGCCTCCCCGACTCAAAGCCGCTGCGGCAGGCCAGCAGCCGCATCGAATCCGTCGCAATGGCCGCCTTCCGGGACGCTCAGTAGCTTGCGTCTTCCCCGCGTCAACGTCGTCTGGTAATCTTCCTATCTATCTATACGAGCTCTTGGTCTTGCTGAAATGATTGCTTGGTCAAGTTTGATCTGCCAAAGGTCAATATGGATTATATTACCACTGCTTTAGAAGGATTACGAGTTGTTTCCCATGGACAGAAAGATTCTCAAGTAGAGCTATCATCTTCAATCCTTCTTGCATATCACATTGCCTGACCATGTTAGTACTGTGTAACTTCAGTCTGTATCTGGTTTCAGTCTGTTGTCGTTCAGTTTTGTTCAGGGAGTACAATAGCTGCTTGCCTAGGTGCCAGGTATCTGCATCGGTATTTGTTATTAAGCATCCACATTCTTTCTAGACGTTTTTAGGTGCTTTCCATATGGTCCACATTGATGTTGATTCGTCTCTTTTATATTGTGTTGCTGATTCGTCTCTTTGTCTCTTTTGCAACTCGTTCTGTAGGGAGAGACTCCATATTAAGAAGAACTTCAGGTGTGTCCTTAATCTATTTTGTTCAGTTTCTGCCGAATTTAGTCTGAATGTAAGGATTAGTCAAAAAAATAATACTAATTTCATTTATTTAAAGTTAGCATAGTTTCTGCCGAATTTGATCTGAATGTAATGTTTCTGACTAGTTAGCTCGGTTTCTGCCTAAAACAGGTTGCGGTGAGTTGTCCATGGCCTAATTATGTATCCGTATATACTTTTAGAAGGTTGATAGTTTATTTCGAACTAAGACTAAGAGTCTCTAATTTGTTTGAGACTAAGAGTCTAACTGGTCATGCTTTGATTTAAAATTGATACATGCCTTATATTTTCTCTTAATAGATGCCATGTATCACAGATAAAAATGAATAAACAAATGTCTGATCTTGAAATAAATGGTTGTCAGAATAACCATATCATTTAACTATTTGTTTGACTGCTTGATATCGAGTGGTTACTCCTCAATCCTCATTACCTGATTCATGTATAGAAACACAGTCCCACTTTACATATGAATGAATAGGCAAGGTAGTGTTCATTATGGACAATGTTTCTACCAGTTACTGATCTATATGAAAATACCATCTATATTGATGTCGTAAGTGATTTATTCTGTGCTTGTTTTTCTTCAGCTGACAGCTTCCCTGAATACTTGACTGGATCCCTGTGGGCAACGGTGGATGTGGCATGTAGCTCAAGATTTCGTGCAAAGTTTATCTTTATGGTATATTGTAGGTGAATTGTATATTTTAAATTAATCATGATAACTTGTTGCAAATTATCTTGATTCACGTGAAATCGTGAATGCAAGAGTGAATTATTGTATGATTGTGTACTATATATGTTTTATAATTGCAATAAAAATAATATCTGCATTTTGTCTATCGAATGGGCTGCTGCGAAAATCAGCCCAAAAAACATTTTCAATGGGCTAGGGTCAAATATTGGGCTGTGTAAAATCAGCCCGAAACAAGTTCACGACGATTGAATTCGCCACAAAATTTGTCCATGTAGACTGCCACACCATGTGCCATATCAGCATCCATGTCATGAGGCTATGTCATCGGCCACATGGCAATGGCTCATGCAATTGCTTATGATGTTTTTTTATGTCGATATCTGCCATCATAGATGTTTGTGATGATAATACAATTGTCAAAGAGTTTAGGGACGTTTTTCTTCGTTTTGTCATGGAAGGTGTTTAGAGACGGACTTTCTGTGACGAGAGCATTTTCGTCACCATGATGTCACAGATTGTATTTTATGACATAAAAAACCTTGTTTGTGACATTTTGAAAACATCGTAGAAGCCCAGGTCTCTTGTAGTGTCACTACAGGAGAAATGTACGTTTTTCGTGGGCCTGAAAACCGACGAAAAAGACGATTTTTCATGGGCCGACCGACGAAAAAGTGTGACAAAAAAAAATCCCACAAAAAATGCAAATTTTTTCATCGGCCCCCACGGAAAATCCTGTTTTTCGTGGGTTGCTGTGGCTCACGAAAAAGGGTTTTTCGTCGGCTACAGGAGCCCACGAAAAATGGCCTTTTTCGTGGGCCCCACCTAGCCGACGAAAAAGCTGGTCCGCCCCAGGCTTTTACATGGGCTGCCCACGACCGACGAAAAACCCTATGCGCCTCCCAACTCAGGGCCTTTTTTTTATTTTCCAACAGAACAAACAAATCATAGTATACAAATATAGCAGAAAGCTTCTGTCACAGTATATATCAAACCACAGCATTCAACAGTCCTCTCAAAAATCACAAGCAAACCACGACATTCATCGGTCCTTAAATTTATAAAGTACATAACAAAACAACACATAAGTCCATCATCATTCCTCAAATCCATCACAAACATACATAGACTAGTCCAACATAGTTCAAACATACATGACCAACAAGAGAAATAGAGATCCAACACACAGAACCAAATGCCATTGCCCTCAACTGTTTCAACACGCTAACGGTTGTGGATTGTTGGGGTTGTGACCGCTTCCGGATCCTCCGCCTGAATTGCGCAGATACTCGTTGGGGTCGACCTCTGCCTCAGGAGTCCCATTGCCGGGACGTGAGCTGATACCTGCAAATAAACGAAAACAGATGAAATTGGCCAAATATATTTGAAATAACATGTTTCATATTGAACAAGACTCAATTCAAGTTAAAAGGTCACATCAGGAGCTAAAAGGTCACGTCAGGACTCAATGCAAGTAATTTTAATAAGATACTTCAAGTTGAGCAAGAAGCTATGGATCCACTACAATTAGATTCATATTGCTGAAACACAATGCTAAAAAAGGGTGAGAATCCGATTAGGTACAGGTAACTTTGCTCGCTGCTAAATTTTGCCTTATATCTGAACTTAAGCTCACATGCAATCTAAAATGTCAATATAACTAAATCCAAGAGATCATGTGTCATGTATGGCATTCAAATAAAAATGAAAATTCAAACATACCTTCCATTGGATGAGACATCCTTATCAACACTATGCTTCACCACTATGAGCCATGCTCCTGATCAGAACACATGCTTATCATCAAAACTGTAGTATAGACTAATTGAGAAATAAACCAACAAAAGTTATCAACACCTGCTTCTTCGCTAAAATAAAGCTTTGACTCTATATATATACTAGTAATCAGTAAAACCCCAGAAGCACAACTTCACTGGTGAAGCATCCAACACTCTAATTGTTATGACCGGCATCCAGTACCAAAGGAGGCAGGCCCAAAGTGGCTAGACGTCATATAGGGGCCTAGGGGCCTAGGGGCCTGATTATCTTAGGGTTTCATTAGGTCTTCGAGTCTATGAGTATTTGGGCCCATTAGGGATAGCCCAATTAGGGAGTTATATATACTTGTAATAGGACCAATGGTTAATTAAGCAAGAGCAATCCATTATTGCCGGCTTCCCTCAGGAAACCGGGAGAACCCTAGCCCTCGCCTCCCTGTCCCCCTGCACGCACCAGCAGCAAGGACGGCGCCCCAGCGCCGTCTTCCTCGTTGCCTCCCAGCTCCTCATCCCTACTCCCTACGCTCAATTCCCGGTAGGATCCGCAATCCTATCAACCTGGTATCAGAGATGCCAGGCCCTTCCTCCACCTCGCCGAGCTCCACCACCATCCCGCCGACCGCCTCTACTACGCCACCACCACTGCCGCCGCCGCCGCCATCCTCCACCTCCGCGCTGATCGCCCCCGCCGCCACGCCGACATTGACCATGGAGTCATTGGCCACCGCTGTCTTCAATCTCACCAACTCCGTGGCCAATATCCAGTCCTTCCTCACCCGCCAGTTCCCGGCCATGTCCTCCATGCCGCCACCACCAACCACCGACACCCTCCGCCTTCCGACGCGCACCGGTACGAGCCAGCGCGCCCACCACCACTGCGCCGGCCTCCGCAAGCGTCCCCCTCCACCTCTTGTCCATGCCACCATCGCCATCCCCCATCCCATCTTACCTTCGATCCCCATCGCCACCACCACAGTTCACGATGTCCACATCTCCTACCCCGTCTGTCCCCTACGGAGGGGTTGATGGCACCCTCCTCTGCGGTGCCTCGGCGGGAGGACCCTCGGTGCCTGTTCCGCCACTGTCCTTCGATGGCGGCGCCCCGAGTCATGGCCCGGGTCTCGGCCACATGCCTCCCCGCTACTACAAGCTGGAATTCAACACCTACGACGGCTCGGAGGACCCGCTCTACTGGCTCAACCACTGTGAGCAGTTCTTCCGGGGTCAACGCACCCTGGCCTCCGATCGCACGTGGTTGGCTTCCTACCACCTCTCCGGCGACGCCCAGACGTGGTATTACGCCCTCGAACAGGAGGAGGGCATGCCGCCCTGGGAGCGCTTCCGCGAGCTGTGCTCCCTCCGCTTTGGACCGGCAGTGCGCGGCACCCGGCTGGCCGAGCTCGCCCGGCTCCCCTTCACCTCCACGGTGCAGGACTACGCCCAGCGGTTCAGCACGGTCCTGTGCCACACCAACGGCCTCTTGGCTCCCCAAAAGGCCGAGTTGTTCATCGGCGGGCTCCCGGACCACATCCGCGTCGACGTTGAGCTCCGCGAACCCCGTGACCTCCAGACGGCCATGTACCTGGCTCGGGCGTTCGAAGCCCGCGCGGCTGCCACTCCGCCGGCTCCTGCACCACGCGGCACCCGAGCTCCGCAGCGGTCGGGCGCCCCGTTACCCTTCCGCACGGCGTCGGCGACACCAGCACCGCCGCCGCTGCCCTTTCCACCGGCGACAGGGGGGGTCCTGCGCCACCACCACCAGGCAGCCGCCCGTTCCGCCGCCTCTCCCCTGCAGAGCAGCAGGAACGTCGTCGCCAGGGTCTCTGCTACAATTGTGATGAGCCCTATGTCTGGGGCCACGTCTGCAAGCGGCTGTTCTACCTCGAGTCCGTGGACTACGTCGAGGACGACGACGCCCCCGGGGAGGACGTCGCCGGGGACCATCCGCCAGAGACAGAGCCGGTGGCTGCTGCTGTGACGGCCACCGACGCCGTGCGCGATCCGACGGTCTCTCTCCACGCCATCGCCGGGGTGCGCTCCGCGCAGGCCATGCTCGTACCGGTGCGCGTCCAGGGCCTCCAGTTTGTCGTCCTCCTCGACTCCGGCTCGACGTCGAACTTCCTCAACGCCGACATCTTCCGGGACCTCCAGCTTGACACCGACCCACGCCCAGCCCTGCGCGTCCTGGTGGCCAACGGGGACCGCGTTCCGTGCCAAGGCGTGGCAAGGAACGTGCCCCTGGAGGTGGGCACGGAGACGTTCTCCATCGGCTGCTACGGCATCGCCTGAGGGGCTTTAGACCTCATCCTCGGCGTCGACTTCCTGAAGACGCTTGGGCCGGTGCTGTGGGACTTCACCACCATGCGCCTGTCGTTCACCCGGCACGGCCGGCGCATCCACTGGCACGGCCTCGGTCCCCACGACGACCCCCGGGCGGGACCGACCGCTCACGCAGTCACTGCCGCCGCCCCGCAGCCCCTGCTGGATGTCCTTCTCCAGCAGTACGCGGATGTCTTCCAGGAACCACAGGGGCTGCCACCGGCACGGCCCTACGACCACCGCATTCACCTGCTGCCGGGGACACCTCCTGTCGTCGTCCGTCCCTACCGCTACCCGCAGCTGCAGAAGGACGAGTTGGAGCGGCAGTGCGCCGACATGCTGGCACAGGGTATCATCCGGTCTAGCACGTCACCTTTCTCCGCACCGGTGCTCTTGGTCCGCAAGGCCGATAGGTCGTGGCGGTTCTGCATCGACTACCACGCCCTCAACGCCATGACGTCCAAGGACAAGTTCCCCATTCCGGTGGTGGATGAACTCCTAGACGAGCTCCACGGGGCGCGCTTCTTCACCAAGCTCGACCTGCGCTCGGGCTACCACCAGGTGCGGATGCACCCTGACGACATCGCCAAGACGGCGTTCCGCACGCACCACGGCCACTACGAGTTCCTGGTGATGCCGTTCGGTCTCTCGAACGCCCCGGCGACGTCCCAGGCGCTGATGAACGACGTCCTCCGCCCCTTCCTCCGCCGGTTTGTGCTCGTATTTTTTGACGACATTCTCATTTACAGCACCACATGGGCCGAGCACTTGCAGCACATCCACGTCATCCTCAGCGTCCTTCGCTTCCACCGTCTCCACCTCAAGCGCACCAAGTGCTCGTTTGGGGCGCCCTCGGTGACCTACCTCGGCCATGTCATCTCAGCCGACGGCGTCGCCATGGACGCCGACAAGGTGGACACCGTGGCGTCCTGGCCGACACCGCGATCTCCTCGGGGCCTCCGCGGCTTCCTGGGGCTTGCGGGCTACTACCGGAAGTTCATCCGAGACTTCGGCGTCATTGCCGCCCTTCTCACTAGGCTGCTGCGTAGTGACGCGTTCGCCTGGGATGAGGATGCAGGGGTGGCGCTCCAGGCCCTCAAGGACGCCCTGACTACCGGACCGGTGCTGCAAATGCCGGATATCACCCGGCCCTTCATCGTTGACTGCGATGCCTCCGGCGTTGGGTTCGGCGCCGTCCTCCACCAGGTCGCCGGGCCCCTCGCTTTCTTCAGCTGGCCGTTCGCTGCCCGCCACCTCAAGCTCGCGGCTTACGAGTGCGAGCTGATCGGGCTGGTACAGGCGGTGCGTCACTGGCACCCCTATCTGTGGGGGCGCTCCTTCGTCGTCCGTACCGACCACTACAGTCTGAAGTTCTTGCTGGATCAGCGTCTGTCCACAGTACCGCAACACCAGTGGATCAGCAAGCTCTTCGGGTTCGACTTTGAGGTGGAATACAGGCCGGGGCGCCTGAACATCGTGGCGGACACCCTCTCCCGCCGGGACGCCGAGCACGTTGATGGGGGCTCCGGGCCGACGGCATGCGCCATCTCCGGCCCCTCTTTCGTACTCCTTGACGAGATTCGCGCCGCGGTACAGGCAGCGCCCGACGCGCAGCTCCTACTGCGCCGCCTACAAGCGGGCGACCTGCCGGCGCCGTGGCGACTGGAGGGCGGCCTCCTGCTGCACGCCGCCCGCATCTTCGTCCCGGACTACGGGGACCTGCGCGCGCGGGCTGTGCAACTCACCCACTCAGCTGGGCACGAGGGCATCCAGAAGACACTTCACCGCCTCCGCTCGGATTTGTATATCCCGAGCGATCGCACGCTGGTCCAGGAATGGATCCGCACCTGCGCCACCTGTCAGCGGAACAAGACGGAGATGCTTCGCCCCGCCGGGTTGTTGCAGCCCCTCGAGGTGCCATCCCAAGTGTGGGCCGACATCTCCCTCGACTTCATCGAGGGGCTTCCCAAGGTTGGCGGCAAATCCGTCATCCTCACCGTGGTCGACCGTTTTTCCAAGTACGCGCATTTCATTGCGCTCGGCCACCCTTACACGGCGGCATCCGTCGCGCGCGCCTTCTTCGACGGCATCGTCCGGCTACACGGGTTCCCCTCCTCCATCGTCAGCGACCGGGACCCCGTGTTCATGGGCCATGTGTGGCGCGACTTGTTCCGGCTAGCCGGCGTCCGGCTGCGGATGAGTACGGCGTTTCACCCCCAGACGGACGGCCAGACGGAGGTGGTTAACAAGGTCATTGCTATGTATCTCCGTTGTCTGACAGGTGACCGGCCACGTGCCTGGGTGGATTGGCTGTCATGGGCGGAATACTGCTACAACACTTCATTCCACACGGCCCTGCACACCACCCCCTTCGAGGTGGTCTACGGTCGACCACCCCCGCCCATGGTGCCTTACACGCCGGGGACGGCGCAGACGGAGATAGCTGACACGCTGCTCCGGGACCGCGATGAGATCGTTGCCGAGGCGCGGCAGCGCCTGGTTCAGGCCCAGCAGCTCTCCAAGAAATACTACGACGCATCTCACCGTGACTTGGAGTTCCAGGTTGGCGACTGGGTCTGGCTCCGCCTGTTACACCGGACGGCCCAGTCCCTGGACCTCAAATCCCGTGGGAAGCTCGGTCCACGCTACGCCGGGCCCTTTCGAGTGCTGGAGCGCATCGGCGCCGTCGCCTACTGACTACAGCTATCGCCAGGCGCCCGCCTGCACGACGTCTTCCATGTGGGGCTGCTCAAGCCGCACAGGGGCGACCCTCCCGCGTCACCAGGACCCCTACCGCCGGTGCTTGATGGGCGCCTCCTACCAGTCCCTGATGCGGCGCTCCAAGCACAGCTACGACATGGCGTCTGGCATCTTCTCATCCAGTGGCACGGCCAGTCTCTTGACGAAGCGACGTGGGAGGTGCTTGAGGACTTCCGCTGGCTCTACCCCGACTTCCAGCTCGAGGACGAGCTGTTTGCGTAGGCGGGGAGAGATGTTATGACCGGCATCCAGTACCAAAGGAGGCAGGCCCAAAGTGGCTAGACGTCATATAGGGGCCTAGGGGCCTAGAGGCCTGATTATCTTAGGGTTTCATTAAGTCTTCAAGTCTATGAGTATTTGGGCCTGATTATCTTAGGGTTTCATTAAGTCTTCAAGTCTATGAGTATTTGGGCCCATTAGGGATAGCCCAATTAGGGAGTTATATATACTTGTAATTGGACCATTGGTTAATTAAGCAAGAGCAATCCATTATTGCCGGCTTCCCTCAGGAAACCGGGAGAACCCTAGCCCTCGCCTCCCTGTCCCCCTGCGCGCACCAGCAGCAAGGACGGCGCCCCAGCGCCGTCTTCCTCGTCGCCTCCCAGCTCCTCATCCCTACTCCCTACGCTCAATTCCCGGTAGGATCCGCAATCCTATCACTAATATTTTTGAACAACATGAACTGCTTAATAAGCCAGCCAGCGTGAACACTAATCATACTCTGCAGCTCCGGGAATTAGCTCTAAACCTGATACTGAACCCAGCAGCAGCACAGAACTTCTGAAAATTGTCCATCACAACAACAACCGATTTCCCCGTGCCACCGGCCCACCCACCGAGATCACGTAGTAGGGGGAGCGCCATCCGTACCTGCAAGACGGTCTTGCCGCCGTGGCTATAGTGGCTATAGTGCAGCACAGCGGAGTGCGTCTTCTCGTACTGCAGCTTGTACCTCCCCTGGGGCGTCTTGAAGTAGGTCTTGAGCCCGCGGCACCGCCGCCTGCCCCCGCACCCGACCCCACCTAGGGCGCCCCCGCCATGCCAGGCGCCACCGCTGCCCGCCCTTACTCACTCCCCGCTATTGATTCCTAGACCGCAACCCTACCGCCGCTCCCGTCGCGGCGGCGTCGGCCCTAGGGACTAGGGGAGCGAGCCAAGGGGTTCCCGAAGGCAGCCAGGCCGGGGATGGAGACAGATCCAAGCCGGGGACGATGAGGTGGAGACCGGAAGTGGTGGCCGGGCGGCGGCGTCTAGGGTGCGCGGCCAAGAGCGTAGTGGACGGTCGGCGGTGGAGATCGCCGGGTCGGCGGCGGCCAGGGAGCGCAGTGGGCGGCGGGCCGGGAAGCGTAGCAGGCAGCGGCGGGCTAGTTTTTGGATTTGGTGGTTTTTTTTCGATTTGGCACAGAGGCGGTGGCTTAATGTGCCCACTTTTTCCTCGGCCAGAAGGGGGCCCACGAAAAACACTCTTTTTCGTCGGCCGGCCCACGAAAAAGGAGTGTTTTTCGTCGGCTCCCGCGGTTCATGAAAAAAATGTGGGCCCAGGTTCCGCTCTGGAGCATAATTTTCCGTCGGCCGCGTCATGGCTCACGAAAAGGATGTGTTTTTTCTGGGGCTAGGCGACAGGCTTACAAAAGTATTGCAACGTTTTCGTTGGCCCAGTGCCCCATGAAAATATTGCAACTCTTTTGTGAGCCGGCCCACGTAAAAGTTTGGGCTCACGAAAATATAGCATTTTCCTGTAGTTAATATCTGAAAATTTTGCATTCTAAAAATCACCCAAACCCATAATTTATTTTCAAAATCTACAAATAAAAGAAAACTTTACTTCAAATATCTCCATTCTTTTCCTTTAACCATCACATCATCGTAAATTGTAATCTACTACTACTATACTTGATCTCAAAGATCGGTCGGTATCGTCGGCTCATCCTTACATCAACCCAGTGTACGGTTAAGCATTTTATTAGCACACGTCTAATGAGAATGGGACGAATCTAGAAAAATGCAAACTTCTGCACGCATGCATAAGTCGGAAAGTTCGGAAATGGCAGTCGGTGATATCCATGTTTAAAATAATAGTCTCCATTTACACGAACAGTAGAAGCAAAATGTTTAAAGTTTCACCTTAAACTGATCAACGAGTCATGATTCGTTTAAAAAACCAAGTTGGTTAATTATATATTCCTTTTGGATGAAAAAGCTAGGTAGCGCAGAACATGCCAGAAGGGAGATGTCGATCCACACGTGCATGCAAAACATACCGAGGACTGGACCGTGACCGATTGTTTCTGGTAACCGCGGCCGATCAACTAAACCTTTTAATTTTTAAATGAAAGCTAGGCGTTTTGAAGTGCAATGCAAGACCTAGTCTTTAGTCTTCTTCTCTAACCTCATTCTCTAGCGCGCACACGCATAGTGGTTCTACTTAACGTCGATGTGCATATATCAATTGGGTGCGGACACTTGACAATATATTAGTAATCCAAAAGCAAAAGGGCAATCGTCTACCATGCATGCATATGGACTCTAAGTGCTAGCTTTCTGTTAGTAGACGCCTAGTACGATCCAAAAGATGACGTAGGGGCTACAGATTAACAGCAAAAGCAGACGGAAGGCCAAATAGGGAACAATAACTGGATGTTAAATAGGAAGATTTAATTTTAGACAGCCAAAGAAGGAACCGAGAACTTTTCCAGTGTCATAAGAATTCTCTCATCTTTTAAAGCCCTTTTGAAGGGATTCATCAACCTTTCTTAATCATAACCTTTTCAACGGTCGTAAGTCTTCTTCTCTATCCTTCTATATATTGAGTTATGGCAAGAATTGACCCCCCCCCATCCCATGTTGAGGTGCCGGTATTTTTTTTTAAATCATAGAGGGCAAATGCAGAAACTTAGAAACACACACACGTACAATAATGCCCATATGAACGCGTTCTCTTTGAGTACCTATGAGAGACTGAGAAGGTATATCAAAATTTGACTCATCTTAATTTAAAATATCTATGACCAGTAAAGGGAAAACCATCTTTGATCTAAATAAACTAGTAAGTGGATTTTTGCCAGCCAAAATCATTGAAAATTTTACCTTCTAAATGCATCAAGCTTGCAAGAATAGACAACTTCTTCATTAGTAAATTTAGTATCCAGGGACAAATGCACCTTGGAAGTGTAAATCCTCTTCTTGAACCATAATCGTAAATCGTAATCTACTACTACTATACTTGACCTCCAAAATCGATCAGTATTGTTAGCTCATCCTTACATCAAGCCAATGTACGACTAAGCATTTTATTAGCACACGTCTAATGAGAATGGGACAAATCTACAAAAATGTAAACTCTTGCATGAATGTATAAGTCCGAAAGTTCAGAAATATAGCAGTCGATCATAACCATGTTCAGAACAATAATCTCCATTTATATAAACCCTAGAAGCAAACATTTTAAAGTTTCAACTTAAAAACTGACCACTGTGTCATGAACTCTTATGGTTCGCTTAAAAAACCCCAAGATGATTAATTATATCCTTTAGGACGTAAAAACTAGGTAGCGTAGAACATGCCAAATGCTAGATGTGGATCCACACGTGCATGCAGAAGGACCGGACAGTGACCAAACCTTTTAAAGGAAAGCTAAGCGTTTTGAAGTGCAATGCAAGACCTAGTCTTTAGTCTTCTTCTCTAACCTCATTCTGTCACGCGCACACGCATAGTTGTTGTACTTAACGTGCATGTGTATATCAATTGGGTACGGACATTTGACAATATAACATATGGTATCCAAAAGCAAAAGGGTAATCGCCTACCATGCATGCATATGTTACCTAAATGGCAGCTATAAATAGGTACGTAGCTCCCGAGTTAAACTCACACAACACAAGAACACGATTACAAACTCTCGCATCGATCAGTAATCTCATTAGAACTTCATCTGATTGCCGACGATCCAGTGCAGATTAATTATAGCCATGGCGACCACCAAGATGACGGCAGCAGTAGCCTTTGTACTCGTGTTCTCCATGGCTATGGCGGCGTCACCATCAATGGCTCAGAGCACGGCGGACGAGCAGGAGTTCTTGGCACTCCACAACGAAGCCCGTCGTGAAGTGGGTGTTGAGGATGTGGTCTGGGATGAGACCGTCGCGGCGTTCGCACGGGCCTATGCGGCGAGGCGTGCCGGTGACTGCGCCCTCATGCACTCTGACCAGGCTGAGCGCTGGAAGCTCAACTACGGCGAGAACATTGCAGCGGGGCCCCCTGGCGCCGACACGACGGTGGCTTGGGCCGTGAATAGCTGGGTGAGTGAGAAGCAATACTACGACAGCGCCAGTGGCGTGTGCATGAAAGGGCAGCCGCAGGACCTGGCGTGCGGGCACTACACGCAGGTGGTTTGGCGCAACACCAAGGCCATCGGCTGCGCGCGCGTCATGTGTGACAATGGTGGCGTCTTCATCACCTGCAACTATACACCCGCGGGCAACGTTAATGGACAGCGCCCTTTCTAGGTCTCCTTTGCACTTGCATGCATCGGTCATATATATAGCAGTATATATACGTGCGTAATAGTATTATCATATATTTTCTTCATGGATGCTCGATCCAAGGCCTATCTATCTATATATGCAGCCTGCATAGATGTATAAGATAAATAACATACCATATATATTTTCATGTTCAGAATATATAAATAAACTGTTCTTCAGAATTTTACGTAGCACGCCCCGCTTAAATCCGCTTACCGTCCTCCGATCCCTCCCCTGAATGCAATGTGAAGTACTACCACTTTTTCTAAGAGATCAAAGCAAGGACAAAGTATACCATGGCCAGCTGTATTAGGATACACTGTACAAAGATATTGTGTTGGAGTTTGTGGGAATTAGTCTACGATCTGTTTCTCCGCCTTTCCACTGTTGTGGGCTGTGATGGCCACACTGCGGCGGCAGCACGGCACAAAGCTGATGCCCCATGCACACGGTGGACTTGACCAAAGGCAGAATCAGGTACATGAATGGGAGGTTTGTTACACATGTTCGGACGGGATTCACTCCACCATACGAAAGTTTGTGAGGGATGGATGGACTTGAAAGTTTGTTAAAGGAGTTTGATCAAACTCGCCACAGTGTGAAAGAATTTGGAACAAGATCAAAGCAAGTCTAAGAATGTTTAGGGCTTGAATGAAATTGGGTGAATTTATCTCGAACTTTTGAGAGACAAATGAACTCCAAATAGACCAACGTCAGGGTTTTGAAAAGTTTAAACATGCAGCTTCAAACCACAAATTAAGAGATTTGGGAGTTGTTTAGCAAACTTTGGAAAAGAATCAGAGGGGACACGAGGAGGGATTTGCTGAATTTCATAGCAATCTAGAGTTTGATCAAATTTGACCAAGGATTTTAAAGACTTTGGAGAAAAATTAGACCAAGTTCAGTAAAGCAAAGTAGCAGAGGAATTGATGGACTACAACTTTGGTATTCAAGGCATGCCTAGAATCTAAAAAGGATTTGGATTTTAAGGCCCTCATGTTGGCTCGATCAAAAGAATATTCAGAGTAAGAAACATGATCTAGGATTTAGAGATGAATTTTGACCTGTTTGATCTGTCAATTTGAGCAAGTTTGAGCTAGAAGTAGTCAAGTGTTCACATAGCAAAGTTGGAGAGTAAGTTTAGAACATTAACTTTATTTCCCATGTTTCTTCATGAAATCTTTTGAAAAACAACCCTGGCCTTCGGGGATTTTGCTAGGCTTATGGTTCATAGAGTGCTTGCAGTATTATTGGGCTGGTCTTGCACAAGCTTAAGGTCCTAGTATTAATTGCAACCATTTTTTCCTCGAACACCGAGTTTAAATCGTTGGCTAAGCTATTTAACCCCAATACTATTTCTAGTTTTTTTAGAAATCTTATTTAAATTCATATTTTGAAGATTTTATCATGCTAACTTTTAAAGTATGTTTTACTGTGAAGATCAAGGGTCCTTCACAAGCACACATTTACAGTAAGTATAAGTGCATGATCACCTCTTCGTATGGCTTGTTTTTGTGTTTTCTAGCTATATTCACTTCATGCTGGCCGTCTCACTTAATTTGTATGCCATGCATAATGGAGATGCAACGTTGTCGGTAAGAGGGAATTACCACTTTGGGCTTCGTCGACCCTCACTCGGTTAACAGAAACAATATTAGAGATGAACATGATGCAATATTACTTGCATTAAAAAGATTTTTCAATAGACAACATTCCAAGTCTTTCATTCTTTTACCTTATATATATATGCAGCCTGGATAGATGTATAAGATAAATAACATACCACGTATCTTTTCTTGTTCGGAATATATAAATAAACTGTTCTTTACCGTGCACCAATTAAATCCGCTTACCGTCCTCCCTCCCTAAATGCAATATGAAGTGGCGGCAAACGCTTGCACGGTTGGCTACTGCACCCTTAGGCACTCAGAGAAAGCTGTTGTGCTCTTCAATCTAGGCTTCAGTGAGAACATTGTGTCCATACCAGAGTACATACATAGGCAGCCCAAACAAAAAAAAATGTGGAACATTTTCGACGGCTACAATAACTTCCATCGGTTTTTAGGGTAGCGGATTTCCGTCGGGCATACACAGCCGACGAAAATTTAGGTTATTTTCCGTGCCTAGTAGAAGCCAATGGAAGTTAGATAATTTCCGTCAGCCAAGCATAGGCCAATGGAAATTAAACCCACGGGGCCTGCCTCCGAACCCATGGTCCCGTGCTGCTGTGATGCCCCCGGCATTCTCGAAAGCCCTGACACATGATTACATGAACACTAATGGTGAATTAGGATTTAATTAAGCTTAGAGAGTGATGAGGATTGGTGGAGAAATCACTAAGTCAAATTTTTGTTCACAAGATACAAACCACACATCACATGGTTGAATAAGTCAACACCCACAAGTTTTGTGCAAAATATCAAATACAAAAGTTTTGTTAGAGAGGTCTCCTTCAACCTTGTTATTTTGACCCTGTTTAAAATCAGATGTTAAGAGGCTCGAAAGCCCAAACCAAGTTGAATCAACCATTCTTTGAAGGGTGGAATTGTGATCGTGACCAAATTTGAGCCCTAATAAAACTTTCAGATTCATAAAGTACTTGAGCTTAACTTCATTATCAAAGTTATTGTATAAGCTATGGACTACACTTTTGTTACACTGAGCCTAATTCAAAACTGGCATTCACCTATTTTAAATTGCCCCACAATTCTATTGAAATCAGCCCTAGTGGTTCTAAGAAAATCCCCAACTCTAGAATTTCAGCTTTTTCCCAAAGTTGATTCTGAAATTACTTTTAATTTCACTATACAACTTCAAAATTTTCCTTTCTATGAAATAGAATTAAAATCATCACCTTTCAAACGCTTCTAGTATGGTGGTGTTTTGACTTCATTTGATACTTCAAAAGTTCAAAACAAGAAAGAGCCTACATAAAGTCAACTTGCTGTTTGACCCAACCTTGGAACACATTTGTGTTAGTATTTCAAAATCTGTTGCGATATAGAAAAAACTTTATATACCAAACTTGTAGAGCATTTCATGATGAACAAATTTGTTAATTCGTGCTTGGTCATATATTAAGGTTTGCATGGTGATATAAGTCGTTTTCTGTCAGCACCTGAAATCTGTCCAAATCTGAACTGCGGGGTAAATTCAAATTTCCCTCGACCTACAGCCAAAATCATGCAAAACTATATTTGAAGAAATTGTATATCCAGTCATTTCAAACAATATTGTTAAGAGGACCTTTGAGTGAAAGTGACTAGAAACTGGTCTTTTAGAATTTCTAAACAGCTAAGGTCTGTTGGCCAAACTGAAGTTAATGAGTCAAATTCAAATTTAAATCATATTTCCACATGGAATTTGGCAACAAGGTTTTTAACAAAGTTGTAGAGATCAAAGGGTAGAACATCTCCTCCAATTGGAGTTCCTGCAAATTCGGCATTTTACTTGGTCAAAAATGTGAATTTCAGAGAGGGAGAAAGCACATTTTTCTATTCCTTTCTCTGTGTCTCTGACAGGTGGGCCCCGCGCGTCAGCGCCGCGCCCATGGCCAAGACATGAACGCCACGCGGACGCCGGCGTACGGGCGACGCGCCCTCGCCGCGGATCGCTACCCTGTCGCGCCCGGCTTCACCTGGACGTATTCGCGGCCTCCTGCGCTCGCTCCCAGTCTATCTCTCCCTCTCCTTCGCTCTCTCCCTCACGAGCAGCAGCAGCGTGCGCCTCCACCATGACCGGCCAAGATTGAGCTTGCCGTGCTCGCTCCTCCGCTGCTCCCCGCGCCACCAGACCCCGTCCTCCGGCTGCGCCACAATCCTGCTCACCCGAAGCACGAGGCAGCGTCGCCGTTCCCCTCTCCGTTCGGCAGATCAAGCTACCGCCCCGAAGCACGCGACCTCCGAGCTCACGCCCGGTTCACCGGCGTTCCCCGTCCGCTCCGGGCTCCTCTCGCGACGCCGTCTTGGGGGAAAGGAAACCCTACACCGGGAACACTCCCCCGGACTGCCGCGGCTCCAAGACCTCACCCCCACACGCCGGCACGAGCGCCGGAACACCGGGCGCCATGCGCCCCTGCCCCTGTCGAGAGGTAGAAGAAAGGGGCCGGCGGTTTTGCGAGCTGGCCACTATTCTTTTGAGTAATTACGTTTCCATTTATGTGCTGTACATTCAGCCTTGGAAGACTTCCGACCTAGCCCCTAGAGTCTATGGTTAATTGCGCATAGATCCCTGGGTCCACTGATTTTCGTTTTATTTTTAATATTTCGACAGTGAACTTTGAAAATTCGTAGGAAATTAAATAAAAATCCAAAAATTATAAACTTTGTTGCATTTTGTTCCTCTTGAGGAGATCTATAGATTGGTATGATGTGGATTGGGGAAATGACAATTTTGCTCTTCTTTTGTTGCATGCATGTAAAACAAAATAAATGGCAAAAGTAGGCTAAATGGACTCCGAATGTAATGAAACTTGGACAGTAGCTTTATTAGAGCATATAGACACTATATGAATTTTTGTAACCCTAGCTTTGTCTGGTTTATTAATGTTTTACCCTCACACATGTATTTGGTGCATTATGTGAACATGGAAATGATTGCTACATAAAACTTATCTAGAAAAATCCATAGAAATTAAATTGTGCTCATTTGGTCCAGTGTAGCCTAGAAATAAAGTTTCATATGATTTGCTTGTTGTTTGCTATGTCATTTGAAAATGCACAAATGCTATAATGATTTAAATAATAAAATAGGAAAATATCATTCATTTCATTCCAAATATTCCACCAAAAATTCTTGTTGTTATGTTATTGTGTATGTATGCTTGTGTGCATTTTCATGAATTTTGGTTGTTGTTACTTAAGGGGCCCATTAATAGTTGTTTTAATAAGCTTAAAAATGAGGAAAATAATAAAAAGGAATGTGGTGGACATGCATGCTTTTAGTCTATGGTTTCTCCTATCTAATACACTCGAGATGTGCAAACTCATGTATAGATGAGCCTCACACCTTGTACATATATGTTGTGGTCGGAACCATAAAGCAATTAATACTAAGCAGATAATAAAAACGTGTTTTTCTTACGTCTATGGGCCACTAAACCTTATTCCCTAAAGCAACACTACCGTCAACAGTGCTAACTATATATTATTCACAACTAGTAGTTCATTACGTAACTAAATATTAGACTTGATCTAAGCTTTGCTTGTATGTGAAGGGAGGAATCGTAACCTCTTGATGCTTGTTCATATATTTCATGCTTGTCCCTATACTCCTAGCATGCCTTGACCTGCGCCTAATTGATTGTAGAACTACAAACTTACCATGCCTATAAAAGTACTATTGCTTAAGTAGTTTATCGATCACCATTCTGCCTATCCGTAAAATGATTGTCCAAAGGTGTGCTTGATATTCATGCATCCCGTTCGCTGCATCGTGCATGGCATTCATATAGTGACGCTTAATGCAGATACGTGATCGAGAAACAAGTGCGGGAGCTACTTCGAGCAACGGTGGTCTAGAAGATCAACAAATGCCCCAAACACGATCCTAGGAGAGCCCATCAGTCGTGTTTGGAAGGAACAGCCAGTCCAAGTGATCAAGGGGTTGCCTGGGGCAAAGTCCCACAACGGGCAAACTAACGTAGTTTAGTTTGTTGGTTTTGTGAAACATAAACAGAGGTAGGCATGACCATGAATTCCCCAGCTAATATTATATTGATCGATGATTACGCATCCGCATTAGGAGTTGATTGAAAATCCTTGCATTAGACTCCCTGGCCACCCTAGCCCTACCACCTATATCTAGAGTTCGTCGGATGAGTTGCCTAGAATTGCTAGGTGCGAGTAGACACGAGTGAAAGGACTCACTCGTCGTGTAGGTGATTTCAAAGATTATGAAACTTTTACTATTGGGAAAGTAATACTATGCTCATGATTTAAATGGAGACCGCCCGGAGAATAATCTTATTTTGTGGTGTGCGTTGTTGTATCATTTGGCTCCGCCCGAGTCGATTAAGGCCCGTCCGCTGTTCGCCTATTGGTCGGCATAACATTGCTAGAGTGCTTATCCGGGATATGGGACCGGAAAAGTCTTTCCTAGGCTCGTCCGAAGCACAGAGACACGTTACTACCCGCTGGTTGAGAGGAAGGTGGCCCGGGGAAGCTTGGTACTCATGGCGGGGAGACCGAGATGTCGGCAGGCTCGTCATGGGGGCACAACCCGGGGGCTAGGCGGGAGTGAATCGAACTTGGGACGGGACAGGTTAAGATTGTGACTATATGTGGGAACGCGATGGCTAGTAACCATATATCCCTGGCATGATAGTTATTCCCGGGAATTGAAAATTGATTCGAATAGCTGATGCCCAACAGGTGTAGGAATGAAAATATCACTATCGGGCAACGTAGTAATTACTTGAATATATTACATCTATTACACATGTTTTCAAATACTACATGCTTGTATGGTATTGCTTACATTTCTGCTAGTTATTATTATGATGTTATATGCAAATGATGAAACTTGTTACTATGTGTTGATTATACTTCTATTTAAAATCAATGGCTAAGGATCAACATGCTAGTAAGCAATCATTGCGTCAGCCGTAAGCCTCTCCATTTAGTCCTACTGAGTAATTAGTACTCAGGGTTTGCCCCCACCTTTTGAGCACAGGTACCGACGGCATCTGGACAAGTGCTTGGAGGAGGGTAGTACCGGTGGGCTCGGTGCTGCTCGCCTCGATCTTCGTTGCATTAAGACTACTAAAGTATTTTGTTTCCGCTGTGAGATGTTTTTGAATTCGCTTCCGCTATCTGAGTCAAATTTGCATTTCGTATGGCATTACGTTGAAACTTATATCTTTATCTCGAACTGGTTTGAAAAAAATAAGTTTACTTATGCTATATTCAACTGCCTGTGATGATGTAACTGTTGTGGCTCCATCGAGGGCAGGATGTGTATGATGTTGGTTTCTCTGAGAAAAGGTAATATCTAGAGCCGGATGACTCTGGACGGACGACCGGGTTTAATTTGGCCTAAGTGCACTGCGAAACAGAGGTGGCAGGTGTGCTTAGCCCGGATTAAGTTGGCGGTTCCGCCACAGCTGCGAGGTTCGCCGGCTGGGGCTTCAATGCACCTGCCGCTTGCGCCGTCAGCGAGGGCCCCTGCACCCAACCTACTCAAATCGGCTCTGCCTAATTCCATTGCGTCTTGTTAGAGGGGCGAGAGCCCATGGCCCACGAGCTGTCGCTAGAGGCCGCTTCAGGTCAATTCGCCAATGCCGCATGAGCCGCCGGTGGCCGGGCCACATCCTAGTGTGTGGGCAGCGGCTTCCCCGGCCAACCATCCCCGAGCTAGGGGAGCCACGGCCCGGCCCCTGCCGACCATCTCCGCTAAGACCGTGCTCACCAAGATGTCCATTTGGGGCGCCCAAAACAAATAAAATAAAGAATATAAAAAGGAGAGCCAAATGGGCTCATCGGAGGCTAGTGGCCAGTAGGAGGAAAAAGGGAAGCACGCGTTTATCAGGGGGAAAACTATACATCAACCGTTTGTTTTGAAAGATCCATCACCTTTCTTCCCGAACTCCGACGAGCGAGGTTAGGGTTTAGGGTTTGGGGTGGTGGTTACCCATGTCATCTACAGACTTAGAGCGGGTGCCGGGGACTCCGACGACCTGACGGTGGTGGCGGATCGCAGGGGTAGGTTGGTGAGGCGGCGGGGGGGTGAGGCGGTGGGGCGCCGCCGGCTACAGGTGGTGGAGGACGACGATCGGGAGGTGCCAGTGGCAGTGGCGTAGTTCCACCTCGGTTAGCGGTGGCGGTGGCGGAGGCAGTGCAGATGCTACCGGAGCTAGGGCCGGCAATGACGGCAGGGGATCTGGGCGTAGCCACCCTGGCGAAGTTGGGTTAGCGTGGGAGGGGAGGCGGATCTGGCGGTGATAGCCCTAAGGTGGTGGAGGAGGCGTGGTCGTGCAACAGGTTTATTTTGGGTGAGGTGCTTTCGCCCGTCTAATTGTGTGACTGGTGTGATGTGGTCCATCCGGTTTCGGATGTTGGGAAGCTCTGCAACACCCGAACGACGGGTAAACAACGCTAAAACTGGATTGAATGAGTGGTCACTATTTAGCTCATCCGTAAAATTACTTTTTATTTTAATATTAAGAGGAGATAAGGACTGATCGTGTCTTTTTAGACTCAAAGACTGCTCATGCTGTTAATACGTATAGATCAACACGGCCAGTCTTCGTACACAAACTTCTTTCGATATTACAATTAGCCAAACATGTTTTGATTTACGGTATCTCAAAACTGACGGTAATAATATATGGCTATGTTTTTTAGAAAAGATGTGTCTTCTCATGAGGTGAGTGATATTTTGCATTTCATCAATTATATTTTACAATCATTCGAATTCTGCCGAACGACTCTCTAAGATGATTTAAGGAATTCAATCTATCAGTCACATTTTACAAGACCACATATGTGACCGATGAAATTCAACTTATCATTCACATATTAAAATTACATAATACAATAAAAAATTACAGTGCAATAATAATAGTAATTTATATACGCATACGTGTAGTTTAACATAACAGACACAAAACACATACAAAAACCATTTGATTGATGGATAAACAAATATCAGACTATTGAAGGGGAGTAAATCTGTTTTAGAAAATATGGTTCTCAGTAGCAGTCAGTACTGCAGTTTTAGAAAACCAACAATACCTAAATAGGGCCTAAACCCTATATAATGAATCATGTGTTGAAGAACCAGCGCGGCTTTAGCTTTAGGCCTTGGATGCACCCGACTAATTAATAGTTATATGAAATTAGCTGGTTTAAATCTAAACACTGTGGTAGCTAATAGGCTGTGGAATCAATTAGCACATATTAAATTATTAGTTGCAGCTGCTGCTAGGTGCTAAAGCGGCCCTTAGTCGATCAGAGTCCTGAGTCTTATACCTCGTATCCGCTTCAATCATGGTTCGTGGCCTGCCGTTGCACACTCGTGGCCCATGCGGACGCGGGGCGGGCTGCCAGCCAAGGCTTCAATCGGAATCGGAATCCGCGATCCGATCGATCCCAAACTTTCGCACACAAAAAGGAGCCGCGAGACGCGGGCCGCCGTGAGACCCGCGACACCTATCGGCGTGATGCGGTCGCCTCGCCCCGTTCGAAACCCTGAAGTTGTGGCCGGACTCAGTCGGACCCAGAGTCCGATCGGATCCCAAATTCTTGGAACAGATGGAAGGACGAGCGCAAGTGGCTAGCCCTATAAATGGAACTGCCAGCATCTCCAGCCTTGCCTGCGTTGGTTACTCAGTAAGTAGTCGGGACTGTCGAGTGTCAGCACCACATCGTGTCCCTCGTCCCAAACTTCGCCGCGGGCCTTGCCAACGGGGTCACCTCGCTGCGTCTTGCCTCGTCTGCGTCATGTTCGACGTGGGCGTACTCCAGGCCGTGGAAGGCACGCCGGAGGTCCTGGCGTGCATGCGCTGGGAGGTCACGGCGCTGGGAAGTTCGATTGATCCGATCCGATGTGTGCCATCATTCACTGTGGTAATGTACGTAGCACCATCTTCTTGTACTTCTATACACAATACAATACCTAATATACTCCCTTCGTCCCAAATTGTAATGGGTTCTAGACCTCATTTAGATTTATTCATTTCTCCATACATGTGTTCAATATGTGTATAGATTCATCAATACCTGTATGAATGTGTAACTCATTACAATTTAGAACAGAGGGAGTACTATAGAGTACTAAGTGTGAATTGTATCCTAGGTTTCTAAATTTATTCCGCTGTTCCCATCTAGGCCCATCTAAAGTGTATATCCAAATCCGTAAACTTTGCCCTGTACTAAGCCGCCATCCAAACGAAGCCCTGTATTAGGCTAATTTCGCCTATGTGGACGACTGGCCATGCCACCGTGGGAAGCCGGCCACACCCCCGGCGGCGTCGTTCTCGCCCGGCGGCGCTCCCTCTTGCGGTGGCGCTTGGGCCAGCGGCGTCGCTAGCTCTCGCTCGCACCGACGGCCACGCTCCCACCCGTGGTGCCCAATATCCTTGGTTATTTTTCGGTTCATAATATCTTTTTTTTGGTTGCTGACATCCTTTTTTGGTCAAACAATCAAGATCAAATAACTTGTAGCTGTTTTTTATATCCTTTGCCACTACATACTACTGGGTATGTATGATAATTCTTTAATCACAAACCATAATTGATTGTCTAGCTGTACTTCCTGACTTTAATTATCCACCCAGTTAGTTTGCAGGTTGCCAATAACCACATATCACCATTTTGTTATGTTGCATATTGTCATTGACTTAGCTGAACATCATCTTTATTACCGTCTCAGCAAGTTGTGGCTTACCTTCTTATGCATAAATTTCATATGTGCTCCCTGTCTATCATTTCTTATTCATGTAATTTATTGTGTGCTTACATGTAAAATGCCAAAAGTTGGTTACATGCATTTATTTGTGTGCTGACCATTCCCTCCTGTTTATGTTAGCATCATTTTTTCTTCTTCTGATTTCTTCTTTTTCATCTGTTTTGTTATACTAATATTAAATGTTCGTTTTATAAAACCGACACTTTTAGTAATCATGTCACAGAGTTCTTAAATGATAGTTTATCCCACCAATACTACCACTTCTTAGTACTGCCTAATGTTTTATTTTTAGACATATATATGCAGATTGCATTCATATTGTCTTGGTTTCTTCGTGTCATGCGTCAACTCCTTACTTCTGTTTTGCTCCTCAAATTTAATTGCCACTCAATGTCCATGTTTTTTTATCGTTTGTGTTCCCTCATCACACCATTTTTGAACCACTAGTCAACAGCTTCAGTCATCATATGTTAGCTTGTCTGCGCATAAAAAAATGACCCTCAATATTCGGTGTAGGATGATAAATACCCGCCTATTCATAATCCATTTCTGTTGTTTCTAAACTAATACATATTTTACAGTGCTTGGAAAGGAACCCATCGGTACCACACGGTACCAGACGGTAGCACTATTTTTTTAATCTTTAAAAGCTTTTATGCTCTTTGTAAAATTAAAAAAATAAAAAATATGGGTACCAGTCAGACCATTTTAGTACCGGACCCTACTATTTGGTACCGCCAGGTTCCGGTACCGTGGTATCGTCTATTTTTAAACCGTTACATTTTTTCTGATAGACGACTCTTATTTTTTTCCAACCACCATAAAACTTGTATTAGTCTTTATGCACAATTTCATACATACTATCTCTTGTTGCAATTCTTGCTTCAGCTTTCAAATTTTTTTACATTGTCAATGCAAGGATCCTAAACCATGAATGATGGGCATCAAGAATATAATTATGGTTTACGATCCCTACACACACAAACCATTTTTCTTGACAGGAATGGTGTTCCGCTATCCAATCAGTTTTTCTTTATCTTCAACACCATCATTTCTTTCTACATATATACTTAATGTAGTAAGTAGGGATTGCGTATAATGATGGATTGGATGTATTGCATAGAGCCCTTAGGGCGAATATATAGTAGTACAAGACTCGGGAGACAAGACACCTCTCCGGATACATATGGCAGTCCTAGATATATAAGACTCTCGTAAGGCTCCTAAATATACACGACATCTATTCCTGCCAATTGTACTCTCTAACATCCCCCGCAGTCGTAGCTGGAGCATCACAGACAGTCAAACTGGAGAACAAGCCGAAAAGCCAACATCCCTCGCGGTTGTAACTGTGTCGCAGTGCATAGGCAAGACTGGAGAAGAAACCCAAAAGGAGCTCATGCAGACACTAGCCGTTTGTGCCGATAATGTCGAGGTAGCCAAGTGCGAGGGTGCGGAGCTGTTGTCGATGTGCCGTGCGTAGGGTAGGTGTGGTCGATGTAGCTGTCAAGGTTGCCGAAGAAGAGAACGCCGCACAAGTCGCGGGCGCGGTGCAGCACGCGGGAAGGCCCGCATTGCACCAAAGGGCGCCGGGGTGGATGGTGGCGCAGGAGAAGGGCGCCATAGACGAAGGCGGCGACGAAGTCGAGGCAGTCGTAGAGGGAGAAGCCGATGCCAAGGACGATGCTGTCGAACCGCCGTGGACGAGGTGTGATCCAGGTTTGCCACGCCTAGAAACGCATCGTGGACGAAGGCACGCGCCGGTGTTACAAGTACCGGACGTACTAGGTAGAGGGCCCCAACCATGCGTCAGTGTCTGAAGGGACCAGCAGAGAAGGCCTCAATGATGGTTGCGGTGCGCAAAAGAATGGCGAGGAAGAAGGTGCCGATGCAGCATGCGGTTGTCGGAGGGGACGAAGATGGCGAGGACGAGACGGCGACGCTGGCGACGAGGTTGTGCTAGATGAAGGCGAAGAGGTAGTCGTGGTGACGCATCGAGGTCCTGGAGTTGCCGCGGCAAGAGAGCCATGACGTACAGGAAGCAGGTCCTCGACAACGCCACTGTGGCGCGACGGTGGTGCTTGAAGGCGGCGAAAAACTCGAACAGCCTGAGAAGACCATGCGCGAGAGATGCGCACCAATATGGTCGACAGCGTGTAGATGCAACGGCGAGGACGACGACAGGCGGCGACACTGCTGCCCGAGGAGGCGAAGCAGCGGCAGCCCTCTTGCTTGGCGAAGCATCGCGCGATGTATGACAGATGTCTCGGGAGGGTGGGTCGCCCGTGATCGGTTGATCAGGCCGATGGCGCGTGAGGTGGAGACGACAATGGCGAAGGCGATGTCAAAGGTGGAGCCTCCTGATCGGTGGTGGCGACGATGAACCGACAGAGGTCGACATGCAGACGAAGGGATGCGGCACAGGCAGGCGTTCCGGTTACACCGCAGGCCACACTAGCTGCACGGTCGAAGAAGATGAAGCCGGTGTTGTCGACGCCGGTGCCGATGATGCGCAAGTCGATGGGCGATGGAGACGCAAACCCAATCACGGATCGGGGAAGAAAAAAAGCGCAGCAGCAAATCTCTGGGTACATCACCGGGGTGCCCCCTACTCCTCCTCCTTGCCTCTGAGGATAGAACGGAGGGAAAACAGAGCTGGGACCCAGCTCTCATCCACTCCGCGTTCTTCACAAAGGGGACAGAGAAGAGAGAGAGCAGAGGACCCGGACGACGCGCTTTCTGCGGCCTCCATGCCCCGGCACCACAGCACAAAGAGGCGCAGCGGAGGGGCACGGCGTGGCCCGCGGATGCCACGGCGTGGAGGGGCACTGGTGAAGGAGGCATCCCCCGGCGAAGGATGGCGCGAAGCGGAGGGGGCACAGCCGCCGGGGGGCCACTGGATCCGCGGAGCGGAGGGGCGGAGGCAGCCCACGCCACCCGCGCGAAGCTGAGGGGCGGTGGCACAGCCCACGGCCGTTGGACACGCGACTCGATGCGCGGCTGCCATGCAGCCACCGGATCTGCGACGCAGAGGAGCAGAGGTGACCAACGGGGAGAGCCGTGCGGCTTGGCGGCGGAGGGGCGGCGCGGATCGAGTGGATGGACGGAGGTTGGGGCGAATATATAGGAGTACAAGACTTGCGGGGCAAGGCACCTCCCCGGATACATATGGTAGTCCTAGATACATAAGACTCTCCTAAGACTCCTAAATATACACGACATCTATTCCTGTCAATTGTACTCTCTAACACTTAATTCATCTGAGGATATTCCTGTCCACAAATACACTTGTTCTTGGTTCTTCATATGCAAGGTATTTCATGCAACTCTATGGCTGATCTTTAGTTTCTTAAGATCCTATACTTTTTATTTTTTTTAGTTGCAGGTACAAAATTCCCACCATATATTTGGGTGACATAGTGTTCTATTCATTTTATTCCGTGCACACTTTTTTATTACATCTACTCACTGCCCCCTCCCCCATAGTTACACCTGTATACAACTTGTCCATTCTTTGTTCTATTTTTTCAGAACACATTGTGGTTACTGTTTGGTTGATAGGACGCCAGTTAGAGGACTGAGCTTAGCTCAGGTGGTGAAGGCTGCCAGGTGTGCAGCCCACCCGCCCCGGTTCGATCCCCATCGGAGACGTTCCGCGCGCGTCTCATCTCCTTCTATTAACAAAAATCACCTAGTTCCTCCTAGGTGGTCAACTTTTTTTTTTTGATAGGACGCCAGTTAACCCTAAAAAGATGGTCTTCATGAGCATGCAAGAGATGTTAGTCCCGTTAACTATTGATCTATTATATTTATGCTCTATTTATTATTGCTACCATTTTTTCTTTGATATTTTATTTATGTAACTAAAAGTTTTGATGAACCTCTCTACCCTGAGCATATGCCCCACAATTATCCTCACTGTAAGCGAGATACCTCCGATGATGCCTGCAGTGATAGTGATTTCGTCAACCCGCTTGCTGGCCATACGTCGAAACAGTCACGACCCTCTAAACGGCCTTCAACTTGGAGGAAAGTTGCTCTGAGGGCCAAACCACAAACGTGATCAATGGTCGAGACTTGGAGGAACCAATTTTACATTTTTCAATTTCATTTCTTCCATATATTTTCCAATTCTACTTTTTTTCTGCCAGTTCCTCCACACAATTTTTTACCTTTTCATGTCATTATGCTCTTTACAATTAAATATGTCATTCTTTAGTCCCTTCTCCTATAACCAATAATTTTCCTTTTCTCCATTGTAATATTTAATATCACATATACATTTGCCACCTCTCAGTTTACCAGACTTGTGTTATCTACATGCAAATCCAATTGTTTCCTGTATTTTGCATCTGCATATACCACAATCCTATTCCTACCTGTAACCTCATCCATCATTTATATATATCATGGTCTTGGCCAAATCCAATATTGCATAAACCATGTTTCAGCTTCCTTGTAACAATTTCTTGCTCCTAAATTGATTAGAATCGCCATCTAGGACTCAATGCAATTCTTTTTAAGGATGAGAATTTCATGCATCCAACAAATCGTGCAAAGTTGATTACTTAATTGTCTGTTGGGACCAATTGTGTTGTTACTCAGGATTCAGTGTACAGTTCAATTGCATCAATCATGAATCTGAACTTAAGATGACCACCAATCATGCTTTTAATCTTGAAAATGTGGTGGTCTCAGTATGTTTTACTTATATACCTTTACTCATAGTCCAGCTCATGCGGGGCATTTGTTTTCCCTACCTCCTCACATTAATTGGTTTCACCCCTATTCATTTATTTCTTACTCAATTTTTGGTAGGCGCACGCATCCTAATGCATTGGAGCCCCAAACAGTCTCCCATAAACTAAATGTTAGGTGCAACTCTGGAGATGCTCTCTTCACCATAACCCTGTTAACGCCTAACCAGTATGCTGCCCTTGTAGCACTTGGTTTTAGTCCTTTCCTTACCATGCTCACTGAAATAGTTGTGAGAAGAGATCTTTTAATATGGCTGTTGGACAAGATTAAACCTAATGACATGGTACTCAGAATCGGTCCTTGCAAGAATATTGTTGTTACCTCCAAGATTATTAGTATGGTTCTTGGTATTCTGCATGGTGGAAGAAACCTCAAATTATACACTATTTAGGAGGGTGCCCTTTTCAAAAAGGATCTTATCAGTGTTTCTCTAATATGCAAGAAGAGATGCTTAAGGGAAATGTTGACAACCTTTTTCTTTCAGATGCTTCTTCATGATTGTTTCAACCGTTATCTATTCCCTACTAGCACATACAAGTTTGATTATAGTGACGTAATAAAATTGAAAGGAATTTGGTGGTGTTAACTAGTCTCAGGAGGCTTCTATCGCCTCCAGTCTGGTATTCGAAGATGGCACGACTATCACAGGACCCAATGCACACAAACAATCTATGGATGTTCCATTTTGCTAATAGTAAGCCTTTGCCCATTTCAATAAATTCTTATTCATTGTTAATCATTAATCATCTCTCCTCATTTATCATTCCTCATTATTTCATTTGATTATTTCACTTTCTTATATTTTTAGTTCATGCTTTCATATGCACATCCTTTTGAATTTAAAGTTATTTGACTAATTCCTTCATCCTTCTTGCCATATTATATCATCCTTATATATGTTTATTTTAATGTTCCAAAACAAAACACATTTATATCATTTTTCACATAATATTTGATATATAATCATTTCATTTTGTTCCAAGATTCTATACCTTGATCACCTTCATCACACGCTATCACCTCCTGATTGGATATCCACTCCTCGTATTAGATTTTAATAACAAAGCCAAAATAGAGTTTAACCCCTGTTGATAGGATTAAGAACCTTGGCGGCACTAACGAGTACGGTTTTCTACCGGTTAGCTTGTCGACAACTCATCATTCATTGCTATTTTTCTTATCTGTGCATTTTAACATACAAGATGCTTGCTATTGACCATATCATAGTGTGTCAAGCACATGCTATGCAGTTGCAGCACTATACCAAGTTGGTGGAGACCCAACACTTTTCTACCCACAACAACCCCAAATTAAATTATCTTGCCTTGCATGATTTGTTATCATGACAACTCAGTTGTCTATCTAGCACAACTTTTGAAAGTCTCCGTAGACTATTTGATATGTTCGATTCAAAAACTATGGGCTCCCGTCTCCTCGCTTCTCCTCCTCCGCCGCCGCCCGCCTCTGTCCCGGCCTCTCCTCGGCACCAGCCGGCCTCCTCCTCCTTCTCCCGTCCCGTCGCGCAGGCCGCGGCCGGATCCGCACCGGCGCCCTCGCCTCCTCCTCCCTCCCCGTCGCACCGGCCGCGGCCGCGGCTGGATCTGCACCGGCTCCCATCCCTCAACAGTTCGTCGGCTGAACCCCACTGCTTCTCCCACCTCAACGCCACGAATCCACCTCGGCATCGCATACTCCTTCCTCCCCACACTCGACGCTGCATCTCCGGTCATGGGACGCCTACGCAGCAGCCCCAACGCGCAGGACCCAGCACCTGCCAGTCCCTGTCCTCGACGACGCTGAGCTCCGCCTCAGTGTCGCCTCCCCGACTCAAAGCCGCTGCGGCAGGCCAGCAGCCGCATCGAATCCGTCGCAATGGCCGCCTTCCGGGACGCTCAGTAGCTTGCGTCTTCCCCGCGTCAACGTCGTCTGGTAATCTTCCTATCTATCTATACGAGCTCTTGGTCTTGCTGAAATGATTGCTTGGTCAAGTTTGATCTGCCAAAGGTCAATATGGATTATATTACCACTGCTTTAGAAGGATTACGAGTTGTTTCCCATGGACAGAAAGATTCTCAAGTAGAGCTATCATCTTCAATCCTTCTTGCATATCACATTGCCTGACCATGTTAGTACTGTGTAACTTCAGTCTGTATCTGGTTTCAGTCTGTTGTCGTTCAGTTTTGTTCAGGGAGTACAATAGCTGCTTGCCTAGGTGCCAGGTATCTGCATCGGTATTTGTTATTAAGCATCCACATTCTTTCTAGACGTTTTTAGGTGCTTTCCATATGGTCCACATTGATGTTGATTCGTCTCTTTTATATTGTGTTGCTGATTCGTCTCTTTGTCTCTTTTGCAACTCGTTCTGTAGGGAGAGACTCCATATTAAGAAGAACTTCAGGTGTGTCCTTAATCTATTTTGTTCAGTTTCTGCCGAATTTAGTCTGAATGTAAGGATTAGTCAAAAAAATAATACTAATTTCATTTATTTAAAGTTAGCATAGTTTCTGCCGAATTTGATCTGAATGTAATGTTTCTGACTAGTTAGCTCGGTTTCTGCCTAAAACAGGTTGCGGTGAGTTGTCCATGGCCTAATTATGTATCCGTATATACTTTTAGAAGGTTGATAGTTTATTTCGAACTAAGACTAAGAGTCTCTAATTTGTTTGAGACTAAGAGTCTAACTGGTCATGCTTTGATTTAAAATTGATACATGCCTTATATTTTCTCTTAATAGATGCCATGTATCACAGATAAAAATGAATAAACAAATGTCTGATCTTGAAATAAATGGTTGTCAGAATAACCATATCATTTAACTATTTGTTTGACTGCTTGATATCGAGTGGTTACTCCTCAATCCTCATTACCTGATTCATGTATAGAAACACAGTCCCACTTTACATATGAATGAATAGGCAAGGTAGTGTTCATTATGGACAATGTTTCTACCAGTTACTGATCTATATGAAAATACCATCTATATTGATGTCGTAAGTGATTTATTCTGTGCTTGTTTTTCTTCAGCTGACAGCTTCCCTGAATACTTGACTGGATCCCTGTGGGCAACGGTGGATGTGGCATGTAGCTCAAGATTTCGTGCAAAGTTTATCTTTATGGTATATTGTAGGTGAATTGTATATTTTAAATTAATCATGATAACTTGTTGCAAATTATCTTGATTCACGTGAAATCGTGAATGCAAGAGTGAATTATTGTATGATTGTGTACTATATATGTTTTATAATTGCAATAAAAATAATATCTGCATTTTGTCTATCGAATGGGCTGCTGCGAAAATCAGCCCAAAAAACATTTTCAATGGGCTAGGGTCAAATATTGGGCTGTGTAAAATCAGCCCGAAACAAGTTCACGACGATTGAATTCGCCACAAAATTTGTCCATGTAGACTGCCACACCATGTGCCATATCAGCATCCATGTCATGAGGCTATGTCATCGGCCACATGGCAATGGCTCATGCAATTGCTTATGATGTTTTTTATGTCGATATCTGCCATCATAGATGTTTGTGATGATAATACAATTGTCAAAGAGTTTAGGGACGTTTTTCTTCGTTTTGTCATGGAAGGTGTTTAGAGACGGACTTTCTGTGACGAGAGCATTTTCGTCACCATGATGTCACAGATTGTATTTTATGACATAAAAAACCTTGTTTGTGACATTTTGAAAACATCGTAGAAGCCCAGGTCTCTTGTAGTGTCACTACAGGAGAAATGTACGTTTTTCGTGGGCCTGAAAACCGACGAAAAAGACGATTTTTCATGGGCCGACCGACGAAAAAGTGTGACAAAAAAAAATCCCACAAAAAATGCAAATTTTTTCATCGGCCCCCACGGAAAATCCTGTTTTTCGTGGGTTGCTGTGGCTCACGAAAAAGGGTTTTTCGTCGGCTACAGGAGCCCACGAAAAATGGCCTTTTTCGTGGGCCCCACCTAGCCGACGAAAAAGCTGGTCCGCCCCAGGCTTTTACATGGGCTGCCCACGACCGACGAAAAACCCTATGCGCCTCCCAACTCAGGGCCTTTTTTTTATTTTCCAACAGAACAAACAAATCATAGTATACAAATATAGCAGAAAGCTTCTGTCACAGTATATATCAAACCACAGCATTCAACAGTCCTCTCAAAAATCACAATCAAACCACGACATTCATCGGTCCTTAAATTTATAAAGTACATAACAAAACAACACATAAGTCCATCATCATTCCTCAAATCCATCACAAACATACATAGACTAGTCCAACATAGTTCAAACATACATGACCAACAAGAGAAATAGAGATCCAACACACAGAACCAAATGCCATTGCCCTCAACTGTTTCAACACGCTTACGGTTGTGGATTGTTGGGGTTGTGACCGCTTCCGGATCCTCCGCCTGAATTGCGCAGATACTCGTTGGGGTCGACCTCTGCCTCAGGAGTCCCATTGCCGGGACGTGAGCTGATACCTGCAAATAAACGAAAACAGATGAAATTGGCCAAATATATTTGAAATAACATGTTTCATATTGAACAAGACTCAATTCAAGTTAAAAGGTCACATCAGGAGCTAAAAGGTCACGTCAGGACTCAATGCAAGTAATTTTAATAAGATACTTCAAGTTGAGCAAGAAGCTATGGATCCACTACAATTAGATTCATATTGCTGAAACACAATGCTAAAAAAGGGTAAGAATCCGATTAGGTACAGGTAACTTTGCTCGCTGCTAAATTTTGCCTTATATCTGAACTTAAGCTCACATGCAATCTAAAATGTCAATATAACTAAATCCAAGAGATCATGTGTCATGTATGGCATTCAAATAAAAATGAAAATTCAAACATACCTTCCATTGGATGAGACATCCTTATCAACACTATGCTTCACCACTATGAGCCATGCTCCTGATCAGAACACATGCTTATCATCAAAACTGTAGTATAGACTAATTGAGAAATAAACCAACAAAAGTTATCAACACCTGCTTCTTCGCTAAAATAAAGCTTTGACTCTATATATATACTACTAATCAGTAAAACCCCAGAAGCACAACTTCACTGGTGAAGCATCCAACACTCTAATTGTTATGACCGGCATCCAGTACCAAAGGAGGCAGGCCCAAAGTGGCTAGACGTCATATAGGGGCCTAGGGGCCTAGGGGCCTGATTATCTTAGGGTTTCATTAAGTCTTCGAGTCTATGAGTATTTGGGCCCATTAGGGATAGCCCAATTAGGGAGTTATATATACTTGTAATAGGACCAATGGTTAATTAAGCAAGAGCAATCCATTATTGCCGGCTTCCCTCAGGAAACCGGGAGAACCCTAGCCCTCGCCTCCCTGTCCCCCTGCACGCACCAGCAGCAAGGACGGCGCCCCAGCGCCGTCTTCCTCGTCGCCTCCCAGCTCCTCATCCCTACTCCCTACGCTCAATTCCCGGTAGGATCCGCAATCCTATCAACCTGGTATCAGAGATGCCAGGCCCTTCCTCCACCTCGCCGAGCTCCACCACCATCCCGCCGACCGCCTCTACTACGCCACCACCACTGCCGCCGCCGCCGCCATACTCCACCTCCGCGCTGATCGCCCCCGCCGCCACGCCGACATTCACCATGGAGTCATTGGCCACCGCTGTCTTCAATCTCACCAACTCCGTGGCCAATATCCAGTCCTTCCTCACCCGCCAGTTCCCGGCCATGTCCTCCATGCCGCCACCACCAACCACCGACACCCTCCGCCTTCCGACGCGCACCGGTACGAGCCAGCGCGCCCACCACCACTGCGCCGGCCTCCGCAAGCGTCCCCCTCCACCTCTTGTCCATGCCACCATCGCCATCCCCCATCCCATCTTACCTTCGATCCCCATCGCCACCACCACAGTTCACGATGTCCACATCTCCTACCCCGTCTGTCCCCTACGGAGGGGTTGATGGCACCCTCCTCTGCGGTGCCTCGGCGGGAGGACCCTCGGTGCCTGTTCCGCCGCTGTCCTTCGATGGCGGCGCCCCGAGTCATGGCCCGGGTCTCGGCCACATGCCTCCCCGCTACTACAAGCTGGAATTCAACACCTACGACGGCTCGGAGGACCCGCTCTACTGGCTCAACCACTGTGAGCAGTTCTTCCTGGGGTCAACGCACCCTGGCCTCCGATCGCACGTGGTTGGCTTCCTACCACCTCTCCGGCGACGCCCAGACGTGGTATTACGCCCTCGAACAGGAGGAGGGCATGCCGCCCTGGGAGCGCTTCCGCGAGCTGTGCTCCCTCCGCTTTGGACCGGCAGTGCGCGGCACCCGGCTGGCCGAGCTCGCCCGGCTCCCCTTCACCTCCACGGTGCAGGACTACGCCCAGCGGTTCAGCACGGTCCTGTGCCACACCAGCGGCCTCTCGGCTCCCCAAAAGGCCGAGTTGTTCATCGGCGGGCTCCCGGACCACATCCGCGTCGACGTTGAGCTCTGCGAACCCCGTGACCTCCAGACGGCCATGTACCTGGCTCGGGCGTTCGAAGCCCGCGCGGCTGCCACTCCGCCGGCTCCTGCACCACGCGGCACCCGAGCTCCGCAGCGGTCGGGCGCCCCGTTACCCTTCCGCACGGCGTCGGCGACACCAGCACAGCCGCCGCTGCCCTTTCCACCGGCGACAGGGGGGGTCCTGCGCCACCACCACCAGGCAGCCGCCCGTTCCGCCGCCTCTCCCCTGCAGAGCAGCAGGAACGTCGTCGCCAGGGTCTCTGCTACAATTGTGATGAGCCCTATGTCCGGGGCCACGTCTGCAAGCGGCTGTTCTACCTCGAGTCCGCGGACTACGTCGAGGACGACGACGCCCCCGGGGAGGACGTCGCCGGGGACCATCCGCCAGAGACGGAGCCAGTGGCTGCTGCTGTGACGGCCACCGACGCCGTGCGCGATCCGACGGTCTCTCTCCACGCCATCGCCGGGGTGCGCTCCGCGCAGGCCATGCTCGTACCGGTGCGCGTCCAGGGCCTCCAGTTCGTCGTCCTCCTCGACTCCGGCTCGACGTCGAACTTCCTCAACGCTGACATCTTCCGGGACCTCCAGCTTGACACCGACCCACGCCCAGCCCTGCGCGTCCTGGTGGCCAACGGGGACCGCGTTCCGTGCCAAGGCGTGGCAAGGAACGTGCCCCTGGAGGTGGGCACGGAGACGTTCTCCATCGGCTGCTACGGCATCGCCTTAGGGGCTTTAGACCTCATCCTCGGCGTCGACTTCCTGAAGACGCTTGGGCCGGTGCTGTGGGACTTCACCGCCATGCGCCTGTCGTTCACCCGGCACGGCCGGCGCATCCACTGGCACGGCCTCGGTCCCCACGACGACCCCCGGGCGGGACCGACCGCTCACGCAGTCACTGCCGCCGCCCCGTAGCCCCTGCTGGATGTCCTTCTCCAGCAGTACGCGGATGTCTTCCAGGAACCACAGGGGCTGCCACCGGCACCGCCCTACGACCACCGCATTCACCTGCTGCCGGGGACACCTCCTGTCGCCGTCCGTCCCTACCGCTACCCGCAGCTGCAGAAGGACGAGTTGGAGCGGCAGTGCGCCGACATGCTGGCACAGGGTATCATCCGGTCTAGCACGTCACCTTTCTCCGCACCGGTGCTCTTGGTCCGCAAGGCCGATAGGTCGTGGCGGTTCTGCATCGACTACCACGCCCTCAACGCCATGACGTCCAAGGACAAGTTCCGCATTCCGGTGGTGGATGAACTCCTAGACGAGCTCCACGGGGCGCGCTTCTTCACCAAGCTCGACCTGCGCTCGGGCTACCACCAGGTGCGGATGCACCCTGACGACATCGCCAAGACGGCGTTCCGCACGCACCACGGCCACTACGAGTTCCTGGTGATGCCGTTCGGTCTCTCGAACGCCCCGGCGACGTTCCAGGCGCTGATGAACGACGTCCTCCGCCCCTTCCTCCGCCGGTTTGTGCTCGTATTTTTTGACGACATTCTCATTTACAGCACCACATGGGCCGAGCACTTGCAGCACATCCACGTCATCCTCAGCGTCCTTCGCTTCCACTGTCTCCACCTCAAGCGCACCAAGTGCTCGTTTGGGGCGCCCTCGGTGACCTACCTCGGCCATGTCATCTCAGCCGACGGCGTCGCCATGGACGCCGACAAGGTGGACACCGTGGCGTCCTGGCCGACACCGCGATCTCCTCGGGGCCTCCGCGGCTTCCTGGGGCTTGCGGGCTACTACCGGAAGTTCATCCGAGACTTCGGCGTCATTGCCGCCCTTCTCACCAGGCTGCTGCGCAGCGACGCGTTCGCCTGGGATGAGGATGCAGGGGTGGCGCTCCAGGCCCTCAAGGACGCCCTGACTACCGGACCGGTGCTGCAAATGCCGGATATCACCCGGCCCTTCATCGTTGACTGCGATGCCTCCGGCGTTGGGTTCGGCGCCGTCCTCCACCAGGTCGTCGGGCCCCTCGCTTTCTTCAGCTGGCCGTTCGCTGCCCGCCACCTCAAGCTCGCGGCTTACGAGTGCGAGCTGATCGGGCTGGTACAGGCGGTGCGTCACTGGCACCCCTATCTGTGGGGGCGCTCCTTCGTCGTCCGTACCGACCACTACAGTCTGAAGTTCTTGCTGGATCAGCGTCTGTCCACGGTACCGCAACACCAGTGGATCAGCAAGCTCTTCGGGTTCGACTTTGAGGTGGAATACAGGCCGGGGCGCCTGAACATCGTGGCGGACACCCTCTCCCGCCGGGACGCCGAGCACGTTGATGGGGGCTCCGGGCCGACGGCATGCGCCATCTCCGGCCCCTCTTTCGTACTCCTTGACGAGATTCGCGCCGCGGTACAGGCAGCGCCCGACGCGCAGCTCCTACTGCGCCGCCTGCAAGCTGGCGACCTGCCGGCGCCGTGGCGACTGGAGGGCGGCCTCCTGCTGCACGCCGCCCGCATCTTCGTCCCGGACTACGGGGACCTGCGCGCGCGGGCTGTGCAACTCACCCACTCAGCTGGGCACGTCGGCCACCCTTACACGGCGGCATCCGTCGCGCGCGCCTTCTTCGACGGCATCGTCCGGCTACACAGGTTCTCCTCCTCCATCGTCAGCGACCGGGACCCCGTGTTCATGGGCCATGTGTGGCGCGACTTGTTCCGGCTAGCCGGCGTCCGGCTGCGGATGAGTACGACGTTTCACCCCCAGACGGACGGCCAGACGGAGGTGGTTAACAAGGTCATTGCTATGTATCTCCGTTGTCTGACAGGTGACCGGCCACGTGCCTGGGTGGATTGGCTGTCATGGGCGGAATACTGCTACAACACTTCATTCCACACGGCCCTGCACACCACCCCCTTCGAGGTGGTCTACGGTCGACCACCCCCGCCCATGGTGCCTTACACGCCGGGGACGGCGCGGACGGAGATAGCTGACACGCTGCTCCGGGACCGCGATGAGATCGTTGCCGAGGCGCGGCAGCGCCTGGTTCAGGCCCAGCAGCTCTCCAAGAAATACTACGACGCATCTCACCGTGACTTGGAGTTCCAGGTTGGCGACTGGGTCTGGCTCCGCCTGTTACACCGAACGGCCCAGTCCCTGGACCTCAAATCCCGTGGGAAGCTCGGTCCACGCTACGCCGGGCCCTTTCGAGTGCTGGAGCGCATCGGCGCCGTCGCCTACTGACTACAGCTATCGCCAGGCGCCCGCCTGCACGACGTCTTCCATGTGGGGCTGCTCAAGCCGCACAGGGGCGACCCTCCCGCGTCACCAGGACCCCTACCGCCGGTGCTTGATGGGCGCCTCCTACCAGTCCCTGATGCGGCGCTCCAAGCACAGCTACGACGTGGCGTCTGGCATCTTCTCATCCAGTGGCACGGCCAGTCTCTTGACGAAGCGACGTGGGAGGTGCTTGAGGACTTCCGCTGGCTCTACCCCGACTTCCAGCTCGAGGACGAGCTGTTTGCGTAGGCGGGGAGAGATGTTATGACCGGCATCCAGTACCAAAGGAGGCAGGCCCAAAGTGGCTAGACGTCATATAGGGGCCTAGGGGCCTAGAGGCCTGATTATCTTAGGGTTTCATTAAGTCTTCAAGTCTATGAGTATTTGGGCCTGATTATCTTAGGGTTTCATTAAGTCTTCAAGTCTATGAGTATTTGGGCCCATTAGGGATAGCCCAATTAGGGAGTTATATATACTTGTAATAGGACCATTGGTTAATTAAGCAAGAGCAATCCATTATTGCCGGCTTCCCTCAGGAAACCGGGAGAACCCTAGCCCTCGCCTCCCTGTCCCCCTGCGCGCACCAGCAGCAAGGACGGCGCCCCAGCACCGTCTTCCTCGTCGCCTCCCAGCTCCTCATCCCTACTCCCTACGCTCAATTCCCGGTAGGATCCGCAATCCTATCACTAATATTTTTGAACAATATGAACTGCTTAATAAGCCAGCCAGCGTGAACACTAATCATACTCTGCAGCTCCGGGAATTAGCTCTAAACCTGATACTGAACCCAGCAGCAGCACAGAACTTCTGAAAATTGTCCATCACAACAACAACCGATTTCCCCGTGCCACCGGCCCACCCACCGAGATCACGTAGTAGGGGGAGCGCCATCCGTACCTGCAAGACGGTCTTGCCGCCGTGGCTATAGTGGCTATAGTGCAGCACGGCGGAGTGCGTCTTCTCGTACTGCAGCTTGTACCTCCCCTGGGGCGTCTTGAAGTAGGTCTTGAGCCCGCGGCACCGCCGCCTGCCCCCGCACCCGACCCCACCTAGGGCGCCCCCGCCATGCCAGGCGCCACCGCTGCCCGCCCTTACTCACTCCCCGCTATTGATTCCTAGACCGCAACCCTACCGCCGCTCCCGTCGCGGCGGCGTCGGCCCTAGGGACTAGGGGAGCGAGCCAAGGGGTTCCCGAAGGCAGCCAGGCTGGGGATGGAGACGGATCCAAGCCGGGGACGATGAGGTGGAGACTGGAAGTGGTGGCCGGGCGGCGGCGTCTAGGGTGCGCGGCCAAGAGCGTAGTGGGCGGTCGGCGGTGGAGATCGCCGGGTCGGCGGCGGCCAGGGAGCGCAGTGGGCGGCGGGCCGAGAAGCGAAGCAGGCAGCGGCGGGCTAGTTTTTGGATTTGGTGGTTTTTTTTCGATTTGGCACAGAGGCGGTGGCTTAATGTGCCCACTTTTTCCTCGGCCAGAAGGGGGCCCACGAAAAACACTCTTTTTCGTCGGCCGGCCCACGAAAAAGGAGTGTTTTTCGTCGGCTCCCGCGGTTCATGAAAAAAATGTGGGCCCAGGTTCCGCTCTGGAGCATAATTTTCCGTCGGCCGCGTCATGGCTCACGAAAAGGATGTGTTTTTTCTGGGGCTAGGCGACAGGCTTACAAAAGTATTGCAACGTTTTCGTTGGCCCAGTGCCCCATGAAAATATTGCAACTCTTTTGTGAGCCGGCCCACGTAAAAGTTTGGGCTCACGAAAATATAGCATTTTCCTGTAGTTAATATCTGAAAATTTTGCATTCTAAAAATCACCCAAACCCATAATTTATTTTCAAAATCTACAAATAAAAGAAAACTTTACTTCAAATATCTCCATTCTTTTCCTTTAACCATCACATCATCGTAAATTGTAATCTACTACTACTATACTTGATCTCAAAGATCGGTCGGTATCGTCGGCTCATCCTTACATCAACCCAGTGTACGGTTAAGCATTTTATTAGCACACGTCTAATGAGAATGGGACGAATCTAGAAAAATGCAAACTTCTGCACGCATGCATAAGTCGGAAAGTTCGGAAATGGCAGTCGGTGATATCCATGTTTAAAATAATAGTCTCCATTTACACGAACAGTAGAAGCAAAATGTTTAAAGTTTCACCTTAAACTGATCAACGAGTCATGATTCGTTTAAAAAACCAAGTTGGTTAATTATATATTCCTTTTGGATGAAAAAGCTAGGTAGCGCAGAACATGCCAGAAGGGAGATGTCGATCCACACGTGCATGCAAAACATACCGAGGACTGGACCGTGACCGATTGTTTCTGGTAACCGCGGCCGATCAACTAAACCTTTTAATTTTTAAATGAAAGCTAGGCGTTTTGAAGTGCAATGCAAGACCTAGTCTTTAGTCTTCTTCTCTAACCTCATTCTCTAGCGCGCACACGCATAGTGGTTCTACTTAACGTCGATGTGCATATATCAATTGGGTGCGGACACTTGACAATATATTAGTAATCCAAAAGCAAAAGGGCAATCGTCTACCATGCATGCATATGGACTCTAAGTGCTAGCTTTCTGTTAGTAGACGCCTAGTACGATCCAAAAGATGACGTAGGGGCTACAGATTAACAGCAAAAGCAGACGGAAGGCCAAATAGGGAACAATAACTGGATGTTAAATAGGAAGATTTAATTTTAGACAGCCAAAGAAGGAACCGAGAACTTTTCCAGTGTCATAAGAATTCTCTCATCTTTTAAAGCCCTTTTGAAGGGATTCATCAACCTTTCTTAATCATAACCTTTTCAACGGTCGTAAGTCTTCTTCTCTATCCTTCTATATATTGAGTTATGGCAAGAATTGACCCCCCCATCCCATGTTGAGGTGCCAGGTATTTTTTTTTAAATCATAGAGGGCAAATGCAGAAACTTAGAAACACACACACGTACAATAATGCCCATATGAACGCGTTCTCTTTGAGTACCTATGAGAGACTGAGAAGGTATATCAAAATTTGACTCATCTTAATTTAAAATATCTATGACCAGTAAAGGGAAAACCATCTTTGATCTAAATAAACTAGTAAGTGGATTTTTGCCAGCCAAAATCATTGAAAATTTTACCTTCTAAATGCATCAAGCTTGCAAGAATAGACAACTTCTTCATTAGTAAATTTAGTATCCAGGGACAAATGCACCTTGGAAGTGTAAATCCTCTTCTTGAACCATAATCGTAAATCGTAATCTACTACTACTATACTTGACCTCCAAAATCGATCAGTATTGTTAGCTCATCCTTACATCAAGCCAATGTACGACTAAGCATTTTATTAGCACACGTCTAATGAGAATGGGACAAATCTACAAAAATGTAAACTCTTGCATGAATGTATAAGTCCGAAAGTTCAGAAATATAGCAGTCGATCATAACCATGTTCAGAACAATAATCTCCATTTATATAAACCCTAGAAGCAAACATTTTAAAGTTTCAACTTAAAAACTGACCACTGTGTCATGAACTCTTATGGTTCGCTTAAAAAACCCCAAGATGATTAATTATATCCTTTAGGACGTAAAAACTAGGTAGCGTAGAACATGCCAAATGCTAGATGTGGATCCACACGTGCATGCAGAAGGACCGGACAGTGACCAAACCTTTTAAAGGAAAGCTAAGCGTTTTGAAGTGCAATGCAAGACCTAGTCTTTAGTCTTCTTCTCTAACCTCATTCTGTCACGCGCACACGCATAGTTGTTGTACTTAACGTGCATGTGTATATCAATTGGGTACGGACATTTGACAATATAACATATGGTATCCAAAAGCAAAAGGGTAATCGCCTACCATGCATGCATATGTTACCTAAATGGCAGCTATAAATAGGTACGTAGCTCCCGAGTTAAACTCACACAACACAAGAACACGATTACAAACTCTCGCATCGATCAGTAATCTCATTAGAACTTCATCTGATTGCCGACGATCCAGTGCAGATTAATTATAGCCATGGCGACCACCAAGATGACGGCAGCAGTAGCCTTTGTACTCGTGTTCTCCATGGCTATGGCGGCGTCACCATCAATGGCTCAGAGCACGGCGGACGAGCAGGAGTTCTTGGCACTCCACAACGAAGCCCGTCGTGAAGTGGGTGTTGAGGATGTGGTCTGGGATGAGACCGTCGCGGCGTTCGCACGGGCCTATGCGGCGAGGCGTGCCGGTGACTGCGCCCTCATGCACTCTGACCAGGCTGAGCGCTGGAAGCTCAACTACGGCGAGAACATTGCAGCGGGGCCCCCTGGCGCCGACACGACGGTGGCTTGGGCCGTGAATAGCTGGGTGAGTGAGAAGCAATACTACGACAGCGCCAGTGGCGTGTGCATGAAAGGGCAGCCGCAGGACCTGGCGTGCGGGCACTACACGCAGGTGGTTTGGCGCAACACCAAGGCCATCGGCTGCGCGCGCGTCATGTGTGACAATGGTGGCGTCTTCATCACCTGCAACTATACACCCGCGGGCAACGTTAATGGACAGCGCCCTTTCTAGGTCTCCTTTGCACTTGCATGCATCGGTCATATATATAGCAGTATATATACGTGCGTAATAGTATTATCATATATTTTCTTCATGGATGCTCGATCCAAGGCCTATCTATCTATATATGCAGCCTGCATAGATGTATAAGATAAATAACATACCATATATATTTTCATGTTCAGAATATATAAATAAACTGTTCTTCAGAATTTTACGTAGCACGCCCCGCTTAAATCCGCTTACCGTCCTCCGATCCCTCCCCTGAATGCAATGTGAAGTACTACCACTTTTTCTAAGAGATCAAAGCAAGGACAAAGTATACCATGGCCAGCTGTATTAGGATACACTGTACAAAGATATTGTGTTGGAGTTTGTGGGAATTAGTCTACGATCTGTTTCTCCGCCTTTCCACTGTTGTGGGCTGTGATGGCCACACTGCGGCGGCAGCACGGCACAAAGCTGATGCCCCATGCACACGGTGGACTTGACCAAAGGCAGAATCAGGTACATGAATGGGAGGTTTGTTACACATGTTCGGACGGGATTCACTCCACCATACGAAAGTTTGTGAGGGATAGATGGACTTGAAAGTTTGTTAAAGGAGTTTGATCAAACTCGCCACAGTGTGAAAGAATTTGGAACAAGATCAAAGCAAGTCTAAGAATGTTTAGGGCTTGAATGAAATTGGGTGAATTTATCTCGAACTTTTGAGAGACAAATGAACTCCAAATAGACCAACGTCAGGGTTTTGAAAAGTTTAAACATACAGCTTCAAACCACAAATTAAGAGATTTGGGAGTTGTTTAGCAAACTTTGGAAAAGAATCAGAGGGGACACGAGGAGGGTTTTGCTGAATTTCATAGCAATCTAGAGTTTGATCAAATTTGACCAAGGATTTTAAAGACTTTGGAGAAAAATTAGACCAAGTTCAGTAAAGCAAAGTAGCAGAGGAATTGATGGACTACAACTTTGGTATTCAAGGCATGCCTAGAATCTAAAAAGGATTTGGATTTTAAGGCCCTCATGTTGGCTCGATCAAAAGAATATTCAGAGTAAAAACTGATCTAGGATTTAGAGATGAATTTTGACCTGTTTGATCTGTCAATTTGAGCAAGTTTGAGCTAGAAGTAGTCAAGTGTTCACATAGCAAAGTTGGAGAGTAAGTTTAGAACATTAACTTTATTTCCCATGTTTCTTCATGAAATCTTTTGAAAAACAACCCTGGCCTTCGGGGATTTTGCTAGGCTTATGGTTCATAGAGTACTTGCAGTATTATTGGGCTGGTCTTGCACAAGCTTAAGGTCCTAGTATTAATTGCAACCATTTTTTCCTCGAACACCGAGTTTAAATCGTTGGCTAAGCTATTTAACCCCAATACTATTTCTAGTTTTTTTAGAAATCTTATTTAAATTCATATTTTGAAGATTTTATCATGCTAACTTTTAAAGTATGTTTTACTGTGAAGATCAAGGGTCCTTCACAAGCACACATTTACAGTAAGTATAAGTGCATGATCACCTCTTCGTATGGCTTGTTTTTGTGTTTTCTAGCTATATTCACTTCATGCTGGCCGTCTCACTTAATTTGTATGCCATGCATAATGGAGATGCAACGTTGTCGGTAAGAGGGAATTACCACTTTGGGCTTCGTCGACCCTCACTCGGTTAACAGAAACAATATTAGAGATGAACATGATGCAATATTACTTGCATTAAAAAGATTTTTCAATAGACAACATTCCAAGTCTTTCATTCTTTTACCTTATATATATATGCAGCCTGGATAGATGTATAAGATAAATAACATACCACGTATCTTTTCTTGTTCGGAATATATAAATAAACTGTTCTTTACCGTGCACCAATTAAATCCGCTTACCGTCCTCCCTCCCTAAATGCAATATGAAGTGGCGGCAAACGCTTGCACGGTTGGCTACTGCACCCTTAGGCACTCAGAGAAAGCTGTTGTGCTCTTCAATCTAGGCTTCAGTGAGAACATTGTGTCCATACCAGAGTACATACATAGGCAGCCCAAACAAAAAAAAATGTGGAACATTTTCGACGGCTACAATAACTTCCATCGGTTTTTAGGGTAGCGGATTTCCGTCGGGCATACACAGCCGACGAAAATTTAGGTTATTTTCCGTGCCTAGTAGAAGCCAATGGAAGTTAGATAATTTCCGTCAGCCAAGCATAGGCCAATGGAAATTAAACCCACGGGGCCTGCCTCCGAACCCATGGTCCCGTGCTGCTGTGATGCCCCCGGCATTCTCAAAAGCCCTGACACATGATTACATGAACACTAATGGTGAATTAGGATTTAATTAAGCTTAGAGAGTGATGAGGATTGGTGGAGAAATCACTAAGTCAAATTTTTGTTCACAAGATACAAACCACACATCACATGGTTGAATAAGTCAACACCCACAAGTTTTGTGCAAAATATCAAATACAAAAGTTTTGTTAGAGAGGTCTCCTTCAACCTTGTTATTTTGACCCTGTTTAAAATCAGATGTTAAGAGGCTCGAAAGCCCAAACCAAGTTGAATCAACCATTCTTTGAAGGGTGGAATTGTGATCGTGACCAAATTTGAGCCCTAATAAAACTTTCAGATTCATAAAGTACTTGAGCTTAACTTCATTATCAAAGTTATTGTATAAGCTATGGACTACACTTTTGTTACACTGAGCCTAATTCAAAACTGGCATTCACCTATTTTAAATTGCCCCACAATTCTATTGAAATCAGCCCTAGTGGTTCTAAGAAAATCCCCAACTCTACAATTTCAGCTTTTTCCCAAAGTTGATTCTGAAATTACTTTTAATTTCACTATACAACTTCAAAATTTTCCTTTCTATGAAATAGAATTAAAATTATCACCTTTCAAACGCTTCTAGTGTGGAGGTGTTTTGACTTCATTTGATACTTCAAAAGTTCAAAACAAGAAAGAGCCTACATAAAGTCAACTTGCTGTTTGACCCAACCTTGGAACACATTTGTGTTAGTATTTCAAAATCTGTTGCGATATAGAAAAAACTTTATATACCAAACTTGTAGAGCATTTCATGATGAACAAATTTGTTAATTCGTGCTTGGTCATATATTAAGGTTTGCATGGTGATATAAGTCGTTTTCTGTCAGCACCTGAAATCTGTCCAAATCTGAACTGCGGGGTAAATTCAAATTTCCCTCGACCTACAGCCAAAATCATGCAAAACTATATTTGAAGAAATTGTATATCCAGTCATTTCAAACAATATTGTTAAGAGGACCTTTGAGTGAAAGTGACTAGAAACTGGTCTTTTAGAATTTCTAAACAGCTAAGGTCTGTTGGCCAAACTGAAGTTAATGAGTCAAATTCAAATTTAAATCATATTTCCACATGGAATTTGGCAACAAGGTTTTTAACAAAGTTGTAGAGATCAAAGGGTAGAACATCTCCTCCAATTGGAGTTCCTGCAAATTCGGCATTTTACTTGGTCAAAAATGTGAATTTCAGAGAGGGAGAAAGCACATTTTTCTATTCCTTTCTCTGTGTCTCTGACAGGTGGGCCCCGCGCGTCAGCGCCGCGCCCATGGCCAAGACATGAACGCCACGCGGACGCCGGCGTACGGGCGACGCGCCCTCGCCGCGGATCGCTACCCTGTCGCGCCCGGCTTCACCTGGACGTATTCGCGGCCTCCTGCGCTCGCTCCCAGTCTCTCTCTCCCTCTCCTTCGCTCTCTCCCTCACGAGCAGCAGCAGCGTGCGCCTCCACCATGACCGGCCAAGATTGAGCTTGCCGTGCTCGCTCCTCCGCTGCTCCCCGCGCCACCAGACCCCGTCCTCCGGCTGCGCCACAATCCTGCTCACCCGAAGCACGAGGCAGCGTCGCCGTTCCCCTCTCCGTTCGACAGATCAAGCTCCCGCCCTGAAGCACGCGACCTCCGAGCTCACGCCCGGTTCACCGGCGTTCCCCGCCCGCTCCGGGCTCCTCTCGCGATGCCGTCTTGGGGGAAAGGAAGCCCTACACCGGGAACACTCCCCCGGACTGCCGCGGCTCCAAGACCTCACCCCCACACGCCGGCACGAGCGCCGGAACACCGAGCGCCGTGCGCCCCTGCCCCTGTCGAGAGGTAGAAGAAAGGGGCCGGCGGTTTTGCGAGCTGGCCCCTATTCTTTTGAGTAATTACGTTTCCATTTATGCGCTGTACATTCAGCCTTGGAAGACTTCCGACCTAGGCCCTAGAGTCTATGGTTAATTGCGCATAGATCCCTGGGTCCACTGATTTTCGTTTTATTTTTAATATTTCGACAGTGAACTTTGAAAATTCGTAGGAAATTAAATAAAAATCCAAAAATTACAAACTTTGTTGCATTTTGTTCCTCTTGAGTAGATCTATAGATTGGGTATGATGTGGATTGGGGAAATGACAATTTTGCCCTTCTTTTGTTGCATGCATGTAAAACAAAATAAATGGCAAAAGTAGGCTAAATGGACTCCGAATGTAATGAAACTTGGACAGTAGCTTTATTAGAGCATATAGACACTATATGAATTTTTGTAACCCTAGCTTTGTCTGGTTTATTAATGTTTTACCCTCACACATGTATTTGGTGCATTATGTGAACATGGAAATGATTGCTACATAAAACTTATCTAGAAAAATCCATAGAAATTAAATTGTGCTCATTTGGTCCAGTGTAGCCTAGAAATAAAGTTTCATATGATTTGCTTGTTGTTTGCTATGTCATTTGAAAATGACAAATGCTATAATGATTTAAATAATAAAATAGGAAAATAGCATTCATTTCATTCCAAATATTCCACCAAAAATTCTTGTAGTTATGTTATTGTGTATGTATGCTTGTGTGCATTTTCATGAATTTTGGTTGTTGTTACTTAAGGGGCCCATTAATAGTTGTTTTAATAAGCTTAAAAATGAGGAAAATAATAAAAAGGAATGTGGTGGACATGCATGCTTTTAGTCTATGGTTTCTCCTATCTAATACACTCGAGATGTGCAAACTCATGTATAGATGAGCCTCACACCTTGTACATATATGTTGTGGTCGGAACCATAAAGCAATTAATACTAAGCAGATAATAAAAACGTGTTTTACTTACGTCTATGGGCCACTAAACCTTATTCCCTAAAGCAACACTACTGTCAACAGTGCTAACTATATATTATTCACAACTAGTAGTTCATTACGTAACTAAATATTAGACTTGATCTAAGCTTTGCTTGTATGTGAAGGGAGGAATCGTAACCTCTTGATGCTTGTTCATATATTTCATGCTTGTCCCTATACTCCTAGCATGCCTTGACCTGCGCCTAATTGATTGTAGAACTACAAACTTACCATGCCTATAAAAGTACTATTGCTTAAGTAGTTTATCAATCACCATTCTGCCTATCCGTAAAATGATTGTCCAAAGGTGTGCTTGATATTCATGCATCCCGTTCGCTGCATCGTGCATGGCATTCATATAGTGACGCTTAATGCAGATACGTGATCGAGAAACAAGTGCGGGAGCTACTTCGAGCAACGGTGGTCTAGAAGATCAACTAAGCCCCAAACACGACCTGGAGAGCCCATCAGTTGTGTTTGGAAGGAGCAGCCGTCCAAGTGATCAAGGGGTTGCCTGGGGCAAAGTCCCACAACGGGCAAACTAACGTAGTTTAGTTTGTTGGTTTTGTGAAACATAAACAGAGGTAGGCAGGACCATGAATTCCCCAGCTAATATTATATTGATTGATGATTACGCATCCGCATTAGGAGTTGATTGAAAATCCTTGCATTAGACTCCCTGGCCACCCTGGCCCTACCACCTATATCTAGAGTTCGTAGGACGAGTTGCCTAGAATTGCTAGGTGCGAGTAGACACGAGTGAAAGGACTCACTCGTCGTGTAGGTGATTTCAAAGATTACGAAACTTTTACTATTGGGAAAGTAATACTATGCTCATGATTTAAATGGAGACCGCGCGGAGAATAATCTTATTTTGTGGTGTGCGTTGTTGTATCATTTGGCTCCGCCCGAGTGGATTAAGGCCCGTCCGCTGTTCGCCTATTGGTCGGCATAACATTGCTAGAGTGCTTATCCGGGATATGGGACCGGAAAAGTCTTTCCTAGGCTCGTCCGAAGCACAGAGACACGTTACTACCCGCTGGTTGAGAGGAAGGTGGCTCGGGGGAGCTTGGTACTCATGGCGGGGAGACCGAGATGTCGGCAGGCTCGTCATGGGGGCACAACCCGGGGGCTAAGCGGGAGTGAATCGAACTTGGGACGGGACAGGTTAAGATTGTGACTATATGTGGGAACGCGATGGCTAGTAACCATATATCCCTGGCATGATAGTTATTCCCGGGAATTGAAAATCGATTCGAATAGCTGATGTCCAACAGGTGTAGGAATGCCAATATCACTGTCGGGCAACGTAGTAATTACTTGAATATATTACATTTATTACACATGTTTTCAAATACTACATGCTTGTATGGTATTGCTTACATTTCTGCTAGTTATTATTATGATGTTATATGCAAATGATGAAACTTGTTACTATATGTTGATTATACTTCTATTTAAAATCAATGGCTAAGGATCAACATGCTAGTAAGCAAGCATTGCGTCAGCCGTAAGCCTCTCCATTTAGTCCTACTGAGTAATTAGTACTCAGGGTTTGCCCCCACCTTTTGAGCACAGGTACCGACGGCATCTGGACAAGTGCTTGGAGGAGGGTAGTACCGGTGGGCTCGGTGCTGCTCGCCTCGATCTTCGTTGCATTAAGACTACTAAAGTATTTTGTTTCCGCTGTGAGATGTTTTTGAATTTGCTTCCGCTATCTGAGTCAAATTTGCATTTCGTATGGCATTACGTTGAAACTTATATCTTTATCTCGAACTGGTTGGAAAAAAATAAGTTTACTTATGCTATATTCAACTGCCTGTGATGATGTAACTGTTGTGGCTCCATCGAGGGCAGGATGTGTATGATGTTGGTTTCTCTGGGAAAAGGTAATATCTAGAGCCGGATGACTCTCGACGGACGACCGGGTTTAATTTGGCCTAAGTGCACTGCGAAACAGAGGTGGCAGGTGTGCTTAGCCCGGATTAAATCGGCAGTTCCGCCACAGCTGCGAGGTTCGCCGGCTGGGGCTTCAATGCACCTGCCGCTTGCGCCGTCAGCGAGGGACCCTGCACCCAACCTACTCAAATCAGCTCTGCCTAATTCCATTGCGTCTTGTTAGAGGGGCGAGAGCCCATGGCCCACGAGCTGTCGCTAGAGGCCGCTTCAGGTCAATTCGCCAATGCCGCATGAGCCGCCGGTGGCCGGGCCACATCCTAGTGTGTGGGCAGCGGCTTCCCCGGCCAACCATCCCCGAGCTAGGGGAGCCACGGCCCGGCCCCTGCCGACCATCTCCGCTAAGACCGTGCTCACCAAGATGTCCATTTGGGGCGCCCAAAACAAATAAAATAAAGAATATAAAAAGGAGAGCCAAATGGGCTCATCGGAGGCTAGTGGCCAGTAGGAGGAAAAAGGGAAGCACGCGTTTATCAGGGGGAAAACTATACATCAACCGTCTGTTTTGAAAGATCCATCACCTTTCTTCCCGAACTCCGACGAGCGAGGTTAGGGTTTAGGGTTTGGGGTGGTGGTTACCCATGTCATCTACAGACTTAGAGCGGGTGCCGGGGACTCCGACGACCTGACGGTGGTGGCGGATCGCAGGGGTAGGTTGGTGAGGCGGCGGGGGGGGTGCGGCGGTGGGGCGCCGCCGGCTACAGGTGGTGGAGGACGACGATCGGGAGGTGCCAGTGGCAGTGGCGTAGTTCCACCTCGGTTAGCGGTGGCGGTGGCGGAGGCAGTGCAGATGCTACCGGAGCTAGGGCCGGCAATGACGGCAGGGGATCTGGGCGTAGCCACCCTGGCGAAGTTGGGTTAGCGTGGGAGGGGAGGCGGATCTGGCGGTGATAGCCCTAAGGTGGTGGAGGAGGCGTGGTCGTGCAACAGGTTTATTTTGGGTGAGGAGCTTTCGCCCGTCTAATTGTGTGATGGTGTGATGTGGTCCATCCGGTTTCGGATGTTGGGAAGCTCTGCAACACCCGAACGACGGGTAAACAACGCTAAAACTGGATTGAATGAGTGGTCACTATTTAGCTCATCCGTAAAATTACTTTTTATTTTAATATTAAGAGGAGATAAGGACTGATCGTGTCTTTTTAGACTCAAAGACTGCTCATGCTGTTAATACGTATAGATCAACACGGCCAGTCTTCGTACACAAACTTCTTTCGATATTACAATTAGCCAAACATGTTTTGATTTACGGTATCTCAAAACTGACGTAATAATATATGGCTATGTTTTTTAGAAAAGATGTGTCTTCTCATGAGGTGAGTGATATTTTGCATTTCATCAATTATATTTTACAATCATTCGAATTCTGCCGAACGACTCTCTAAGATGATTTAAGGAATTCAATCTATCAGTCACATTTTACAAGACCACGTATGTGACCGATGAAATTCAACTTATCATTCACATATTAAAATTACATAATACAATAAAAAATTACAGTGCAATAATAATAGTAATTTATATACGCATACGTGTAGTTTAACATAACAGACACAAAACACATACAAAAACCATTTGATTGATGGATAAACAAATATCAGACTATTGAAGGGGAGTAAATCTGTTTTAGAAAATATGGTTCTCAGTAGCAGTCAGTACTGCAGTTTTAGAAAACCAACAATACCTAAATAGGGCCTAAACCCTATATAATGAATCATGTGTTGAAGAACCAGCGCGGCTTTAGCTTTAGGCCTTGGATGCACCCGACTAATTAATAGTTATATGAAATTAGCTGGTTTAAATCTAAACATGTGGTAGCTAATAGGTGTGGAATCAATTAGCACATATTAAATTATTAGTTGCAGCTGCTGCTAGGTGCTAAAGCGGCCCTTAGTCGATCAGAGTCCTGAGTCTTATACCTCGTATCCGCTTCAATCATGGTTCGTGGCCTGCCGTTGCACACTCGTGGCCCATGCGGACGCGGGGCGGGCTGCCAGCCAAGGCTTCAATCGGAATCGGAATCCGCGATCCGATCGATCCCAAACTTTCGCACACAAAAAGGAGCCGCGAGACGCGGGCCGCCGTGAGACCCGCGACACCTATCGGCGTGATGCGGTCGCCTCGCCCCGTTCGAAACCCTGAAGTTGTGGCCGGACTCAGTCGGACCCAGAGTCCGATCGGATCCCAAATTCTTGGAACAGATGGAAGGACGAGCGCAAGTGGCTAGCCCTATAAATGGAACTGCCAGCATCTCCAGCCTTGCCTGCGTTGGTTACTCAGTAAGTAGTCGGGACTGTCGAGTGTCAGCACCACATCGTGTCCCTCGTCCCAAACTTCGCCGCGGGCCTTGCCAACGGGGTCACCTCGCTGCGTCTTGCCTCGTCTGCGTCATGTTCGACGTGGGCGTACTCCAGGCCGTGGAAGGCACGCCGGAGGTCCTGGCGTGCATGCGCTGGGAGGTCACGGCGCTGGGAAGTTCGATTGATCCGATCCGATGTGTGCCATCATTCACTGTGGTAATGTACGTAGCACCATCTTCTTGTACTTCTATACACAATACAATACCAATATACTCCCTTCGTCCCAAATTGTAATGGGTTCTAGACCTCATTTAGATTTATTCATTTCTCCATACATGTGTTCAATATGTGTATAGATTCATCAATACCTGTATGAATGTGTAACTCATTACAATTTAGAACAGAGGGAGTACTATAGAGTACTAAGTGTGAATTGTATCCTAGGTTTCTAAATTTATTCCGCTGTTCCCATCTAGGCCCATCTAAAGTGTATATCCAAATCCGTAAACTTTGCCCTGTACTAAGCCGCCATCCAAACGAAGCCCTGTATTAGGCTAATTTCGCCTATGTGGACGACTGGCCATGCCACCGTGGGAAGCCGGCCACACCCCCGGCGGCGTCGTTCTCGCCCGGCGGCGCTCCCTCTTGCGGTGGCGCTTGGGCCAGCGGCGTCGCTAGCTCTCGCTCGCACCGACGGCCACGCTCCCACCCGTGGTGCCCAATATCCTTGGTTATTTTTCGGTTCATAATATCTTTTTTTTGGTTGCTGACATCCTTTTTTGGTCAAACAATCAAGATCAAATAACTTGTAGCTGTTTTTTATATCCTTTGCCACTACATACTACTGGGTATGTATGATAATTCTTTAATCACAAACCATAATTGATTGTCTAGCTGTACTTCCTGACTTTAATTATCCACCCAGTTAGTTTGCAGGTTGCCAATAACCACATATCACCATTTTGTTATGTTGCATATTGTCATTGACTTAGCTGAACATCATCTTTATTACCGTCTCAGCAAGTTGTGGCTTACCTTCTTATGCATAAATTTCATATGTGCTCCCTGTCTATCATTTCTTATTCATGTAATTTATTGTGTGCTTACATGTAAAATGCCAAAAGTTGGTTACATGCATTTATTTGTGTGCTGACCATTCCCTCCTGTTTATGTTAGCATCATTTTTTCTTCTTCTGATTTCTTCTTTTTCATCTGTTTTGTTATACTAATATTAAATGTTCGTTTTATAAAACCGACACTTTTAGTAATCATGTCACAGAGTTCTTAAATGATAGTTTATCCCACCAATACTACCACTTCTTAGTACTGCCTAATGTTTTATTTTTAGACATATATATGCAGATTGCATTCATATTGTCTTGGTTTCTTCGTGTCATGCGTCAACTCCTTACTTCTGTTTTGCTCCTCAAATTTAATTGCCACTCAATGTCCATGTTTTTTTATCGTTTGTGTTCCCTCATCACACCATTTTTGAACCACTAGTCAACAGCTTCAGTCATCATATGTTAGCTTGTCTGCGCATAAAAAAATGACCCTCAATATTCGGTGTAGGATGATAAATACCCGCCTATTCATAATCCATTTCTGTTGTTTCTAAACTAATACATATTTTACAGTGGTTGGAAAGGAACCCATCGGTACCCACACGGTACCAGACGGTAGCACTATTTTTTAATCTTTAAAGGCTTTTATGCTCTTTGTAAAATTAAAAAAATAAAAAATATGGGTACCAGTCAGACCATTTTAGTACCGGACCCTACTATTTGGTACCGCCAGGTTCCGGTACCGTGGTATCGTCTATTTTTAAACCGTTACATTTTTTCTGATAGACGACTCTTATTTTTTTCCAACCACCATAAAACTTGTATTAGTCTTTATGCACAATTTCATACATACTATCTCTTGTTGCAATTCTTGCTTCAGCTTTCAAATTTTTTTACATTGTCAATGCAAGGATCCTAAACCATGAATGATGGGCATCAAGAATATAATTATGGTTTACGATCCCTACACACACAAACCATTTTTCTTGACAGGAATGGTGTTCCGCTATCCAATCAGTTTTTCTTTATCTTCAACACCATCATTTCTTTCTACATATATACTTAATGTAGTAAGTAGGGATTGCGTATAATGGATTGGATGTATTGCATAGAGCCCTTAGGGCGAATATATAGTAGTACAAGACTCGGGAGACAAGGCACCTCTCCGGATACATATGGCAGTCCTAGATATATAAGACTCTCGTAAGGCTCCTAAATATACACGACATCTATTCCTGCCAATTGTACTCTCTAACATCCCCCGCAGTCGTAGCTGGAGCATCACAGACAGTCAAACTGGAGAACAAGCCGAAAAGCCAACATCCCTCGCGGTTGTAACTGTGTCGCAGTGCATAGGCAAGACTGGAGAAGAAACCCAAAAGGAGCTCATGCAGACACTAGCCGTTTGTGCCGATAATGTCGAGGTAGCCAAGTGCGAGGGTGCGGAGCTGTTGTCGATGTGCCATGCGTAGGGTAGGTGTGGTCGATGTAGCTGTCAAGGTTGCCGAAGAAGAGAACGCCGCACAAGTCGCGGGCGCGGTGCAGCACGCGGGAAGGCCCGCATTGCACCAAAGGGCGCCGGGGTGGATGGTGGCGCAGGAGAAGGGCGCCATAGACGAAGGCGGCGACGAAGTCGAGGCAGTCGTATAGAGGAGAAGCCGATGCCAAGGACGATGCTGTCGAACCGCCGTGGACGAGGTGTGATCCAGGTTTGCCACGCCTAGAAACGCATCGTGGACGAAGGCGCGCGCCGGTGTTGCAAGTACCGGACGTACTAGGTAGAGGGCCCCAACCATGCGTCAGTGTCTGAAGGGACCAGCAGAGAAGGCCTCAACGATGGTTGCGGTGCGCAAAAGAATGGCGAGGAAGAAGGTGCCGATGCAGCATGCGGTTGTCGGAGGGGACGAAGATGGCGAGGACGAGACGGCGACGCTGGCGACGAGGTTGTGCTAGATGAAGGCGAAGAGGTAGTCGTGGTGACGCATCGAGGTCCTGGAGTTGCCGCGGCAAGAGAGCCATGACGTACAGGAAGAAGGTCCTCGACAACGCCACTGTGGCGCGACGGTGGTGCTTGAAGGCGGCGAAAAACTCGAACAGCCTGAGAAGACCATGCGCGAGAGATGCGCACCAATATGGTCGACAGCGTGTAGATGCAACGGCGAGGACGACGACAGGCGGCGACACTGCTGCCCGAGGAGGCGAAGCAGTGGCAGCCCTCTTGCTTGGCGAAACATCGCGCGATGGATGACAGATGTCTCGGGAGGGTGGGTCGCCCGTGATCGGTTGATCAGGCCGATGGCGCGCGAGGTGGAGACGACAATGGCGAAGGCGATGTCAAAGGTGGAGCCTCCTGATCGGTGGTGGCGACGATGAACCGACAGAGGTCGACATGCAGACGAAGGGATGCGGCACAGGCAGGCGTTCCGGTTACACCGCAGGCCACACTAGCTGCACGGTCGAAGAAGATGAAGCCGGTGTTGTCGACGCCGGTGCCGATGATGCGCAAGTCGATGGGCGATGGAGACGCAAACCCAATCACGGATCGGGGAAGAAAAAAAGCGCAGCAGCAAATCTCTGGGTACATCACCGGGGTGCCCCCTACTCCTCCTCCTTGCCTCTGAGGATAGAACGGAGGGAAAACAGAGCTGGGACCCAGCTCTCATCCACTCCGCGTTCTTCACAAAGGGGACAGAGAAGAGAGAGAGCAGAGGACCCGGACGACGCGCTTTCTGCGGCCTCCATGCCCCGGCACCACAGCACAAAGAGGCGCAGCGGAGGGGCACGGCGTGGCCCGCGGATGCCACGGCGTGGAGGGGCACTGGTGAAGGAGGCATCCCCCCGGCGAAGGATGGCGCGAAGCGGAGGGGGCACAGAGCCGCCGGGGGGCCACTGGATCCGCGGAGCGGAGGGGCGGAGGCAGCCCACGCCACCCGCGCGAAGCTGAGGGGCGGTGGCACAGCCCACGGCCGTTGGACCCGCGACTCGATGCGCGGCTGCCATGCAGCCACCGGATCTGCGACGCAGAGGAGCAGAGGTGACCAACGGGGAGAGCCGTGCGGCTTGGCGGCAGAGGGGCGGCGCGGATCGAGTGGATGGACGGAGCTTGGGGCGAATATATAGGAGTACAAGACTTGCGGGGCAAGGCACCTCCCCGGATACATATGGTAGTCCTAGATACATAAGACTCTCCTAAGACTCCTAAATATACACGACATCTATTCGTGTCAATTGTACTCTCTAACACTTAATTCATCTGAGGATATTCCTGTCCACCAATACACTTGTTCTTGGTTCTTCATATGCAAGGTATTTCATGCAACTCTATGGCTGATCTTTAGTTTCTTAAGATCCTATACTTTTTATTTTTTTTAGTTGCAGGTACAAAATTCCCACCAATATATTTGGGTGACATAGTGTTCTATTCATTTTATTCCGTGCACACTTTTTATTACATCTACTCACTACCCCCTCCCCCATAGTTACACCTGTATACAACTTGTCCATTCTTTGTTCTATTTTTTCAGAACACATTGTGGTTACTGTTTGGTTGATAGGACGCCAGTTAACCCTAAAAAGATGGTCTTCATGAGCATGCAAGAGATGTTAGTCCCGTTAACTATTGATCTATTATATTTATGCTCTATTTATTATTGCTACCATTTTTTCTTTGATATTTTATTTATGTAACTAAAAGTTTTGATGAACCTCTCTAACCTGAGCATATGCCCCACAATTATCCTCACTGTAAGCGAGATACCTCCGATGATGCCCGCAGTGATAGTGATTTCGTCAACCCGCTTGCTGGCCATACGTCGAAACAGTCACGACCCTCTAAACGGCCTTCAACTTGGAGGAAAGTTGCTCTGAGGGCCAAACCACAAACGTGATCAATGGTCGAGACTTGGAGGAACCAATTTTACATTTTTCAATTTCATTTCTTCCATATATTTTCCAATTCTACTTTTTTTCTGCCAGTTCCTCCACACAATTTTTTACCTTTTCATGTCATTATGCTCTTTACAATTAAATATGTCATTCTTTAGTCCCTTCTCCTATAACCAATAATTTTCCTTTTCTCCATTGTAATATTTAATATCACATATACATTTGCCACCTCTCAGTTTACCAGACTTGTGTTATCTACATGCAAATCCAATTGTTTCCTGTATTTTGCATCTGCATATACCACAATCCTATTCCTACCTGTAACCTCATCCATCATTTATATATATCATGGTCTTGGCCAAATCCAATATTGCATAAACCATGTTTCAGCTTCCTTGTAACAATTTCTTGCTCCTAAATTGATTAGAATCGCCATCTAGGACTCAATGCAATTCTTTTTAAGGATGAGAATTTCATGCATCCAACAAATCGTGCAAAGTTGATTACTTAATTGTCTGTTGGGACCAATTGTGTTGTTACTCAGGATTCAGTGTACAGTTCAATTGCATCAATCATGAATCTGAACTTAAGATGACCACCAATCATGCTTTTAATCTTGAAAATGTGGTGGTCTCAGTATGTTTTACTTATATACCTTTACTCATAGTCCAGCTCATGCGGGGCATTTGTTTTCCCTACCTCCTCACATTAATTGGTTTCACCCCTATTCATTTATTTCTTACTCAATTTTTGGTAGGCGCACGCATCCTAATGCATTGGAGCCCCAAACAGTCTCCCATAAACTAAATGTTAGGTGCAACTCTGGAGATGCTCTCTTCACCATAACCCTGCTAACGCCTAACCAGTATGCTGCCCTTGTAGCACTTGGTTTTAGTCCTTTCCTTACCATGCTCACTGAAATAGTTGTGAGAAGAGATCTTTTAATATGGCTGTTGGACAAGATTAAACCTAATGACATGGTACTCAGAATCGGTCCTTGCAAGAATATTGTTGTTACCTCCAAGATTATTAGTATGGTTCTTGGTATTCTGCATGGTGGAAGAAACCTCAAATTATACACTATTTAGGAGGGTGCCCTTTTCAAAAAGGATCTTATCAGTGTTTCTCTAATATGCAAGAAGAGATACTTAAGGGAAATGTTGACAACCTTTTTCTTTCAGATGCTTCTTCATGATTGTTTCAACCGTTATCTATTCCCTACTAGCACATACAAGTTTGATTATAGTGACGTAATAAAATTGAAAGGAATTTGGTGGTGTTAACTAGTCTCAGGAGGCTTCTATCGCCTCCAGTCTGGTATTCGAAGATGGCACGACTATCACAGGACCCAATGCACACAACAATCTATGGATGTTCCATTTTGCTAATAGTAAGCCTTTGCCCATTTCAATAAATTCTTATTCATTGTTAATCATTAATCATCTCTCCTCATTTATCATTCCTCATTATTTCATTTGATTATTTCACTTTCTTATATTTTTAGTTCATGCTTTCATATGCACATCCTTTTGAATTTAAAGTTATTTGACTAATTCCTTCATCCTTCTTGCCATATTATATCATCCTTATATATGTTTATTTTAATGTTCCAAAACAAAACACATTTATATCATTTTTCACATAATATTTGATATATAATCATTTCATTTTGTTCCAAGATTCTATACCTTGATCACCTTCATCACACGCTATCACCTCCTGATTGGATATCCACTCCTCGTATTAGATTTTAATAACAAAGCCAAAATAGAGTTTAACCCCTGTTGATAGGATTAAGAACCTTGGCGGCACTAACGAGTACGGTTTTCTACCGGTTAGCTTGTCGACAACTCATCATTCATTGCTATTTTTCTTATCTGTGCATTTTAACATACAAGATGCTTGCTATTGACCATATCATAGTGTGTCAAGCACATGCTATGCAGTTGCAGCACTATACCAAGTTGGTGGAGACCCAACACTTTTCTACCCACAACAACCCCAAATTAAATTATCTTGCCTTGCATGATTTGTTATCATGACAACTCAGTTGTCTATCTAGCACAACTTTTGAAAGTCTCCGTAGACTATTTGATATGTTCGATTCAAAAACTATGGGGAATATCAAATCAATTGAAACTCTAAAGCTTATCACTCTAAGATCACAATTGCAGCTTGCTGATCAGTGACCTCCGATATTAGATGAACTACCTGTTGCACAACCAACTATCGACTCATGCACTATTGGAGAGTGCTCTAGGAGGAACAGTTCGTCGGCTGAACCCCACTGCTTCTCCCACCTCAACGCCACGAATCCACCTCGGCATCGCATACTCCCTTCCTCCCCACACTCGACGCTGCATCTCCGGTCATGGGACGCCTACGCAGCAGCCCCAACGCGCAGGACCCAGCACCTGCCAGTCCCTGTCCTCGACGACGCTGAGCTCCGCCTCAGTGTCGCCTCCCCGACTCAAAGCCGCTGCGGCAGGCCAGCAGCCGCATCGAATCCGTCGCAATGGCCGCCTTCCGGGACGCCTCAGTAGCTTGCGTCTTCCCCGCGTCAACGTCGTCTGGTAATCTTCCTATCTATCTATACGAGCTCTTGGTCTTGCTGAAATGATTGCTTGGTCAAGTTTGATCTGCCAAGGTCAATATGGATTATATTACCACTGCTTTAGAAGGATTACGAGTTGTTTCCCATGGACAGAAAGATTCTCAAGTAGAGCTATCATCTTCAATCCTTCTTGCATATCACATTGCCTGACCATGTTAGTACTGTGTAACTTCAGTCTGTATCTGGTTTCAGTCTGTTGTCGTTCAGTTTTGTTCAGGGAGTACAATAGCTGCTTGCCTAGGTGCCAGGTATCTGCATCGGTATTTGTTATTAAGCATCCACATTCTTTCTAGGACGTTTTTAGGTGCTTTCCATATGGTCCACATTGATGTTGATTCGTCTCTTTTATATTGTGTTGCTGATTCGTCTCTTTGTCTCTTTTGCAACTCGTTCTGTAGGGAGAGACTCCATATTAAGAAGAACTTCAGGTGTGTCCTTAATCTATTTTGTTCAGTTTCTGCCGAATTTAGTCTGAATGTAAGGATTAGTCAAAAAAATAATACTAATTTCATTTATTTAAAGTTAGCATAGTTTCTGCCGAATTTGATCTGAATGTAATGTTTCTGACTAGTTAGCTCGGTTTCTGCCTAAAACAGGTTGCGGTGAGTTGTCCATGGCCTAATTATGTATCCGTATATACTTTTAGAAGGTTGATAGTTTATTTCGAACCAAGACTAAGAGTCTCTAATTTGTTTGAGACTAAGAGTCTAACTGGTCATGCTTTGATTTAAAATTGATACATGCCTTATATTTTCTCTTAATAGATGCCATGTATCACAGATAAAAATGAATAAACAAATGTCTGATCTTGAAATAAATGGTTGTCAGAATAACCATATCATTTAACTATTTGTTTGACTGCTTGATATCGAGTGGTTACTCCTCAATCCTCATTACCTGATTCATGTATAGAAACACAGTCCCACTTTACATATGAATGAATAGGCAAGGTAGTGTTCATTATGGACAATGTTTCTACCAGTTACTGATCTATATGAAAATACCATCTATATTGATGTCGTAAGTGATTTATTCTGTGCTTGTTTTTCTTCAGCTGACAGCTTCCCTGAATACTTGACTGGATCCCTGTGGGCAACGGTGGATGTGGCATGTTAGCTCAAGATTTCGTGCAAAGTTTATCTTTATGGTATATTGTAGGTGAATTGTATATTTTAAATTAATCATGATAACTTGTTGCAAATTATCTTGATTCACGTGAAATCGTGAATGCAAGAGTGAATTATTGTATGATTGTGTACTATATATGTTTTATAATTGCAATAAAAATAATATCTGCATTTTGTCTATCGAATGGGCTGCTGCGAAAATCAGCCCAAAAAACATTTTCAATGGGCTAGGGTCAAATATTGGGCTGTGTAAAATCAGCCCGAAACAAGTTCACGACGATTGAATTCGCCACAAAATTTGTCCATGTAGACTGCCACACCATGTGCCATATCAGCATCCATGTCATGAGGCTATGTCATCGGCCACATGGCAATGGCTCATGCAATTGCTTATGATGTTTTTTTATGTCGATATCTGCCATCATAGATGTTTGTGATGATAATACAATTGTCAAAGAGTTTAGGGACGTTTTTCTTCGTTTTGTCATGGAAGGTGTTTAGAGACGGACTTTCTGTGACGAGAGCATTTTCGTCACCATGATGTCACAGATTGTATTTTATGACATAAAAAACCTTGTTTGTGACATTTTGAAAACATCGTAGAAGCCCAGGTCTCTTGTAGTGTCACTACAGGAGAAATGTACGTTTTTCGTGGGCCTGAAAAACCGACGAAAAAGACGATTTTTCATGGGCCCGACCGACGAAAAAGTGTGACAAAAAAAAAATCCCACAAAAAATGCAAATTTTTTCATCGGCCCCCACGGAAAATCCTGTTTTTCGTGGGTTGCTGTGGCTCACGAAAAAGGTTTTTCGTCGGCTACAGGAGCCCACGAAAAATGGCCTTTTTCGTGGGCCCCACACTAGCCGACGAAAAAGCTGGTCCGCCCCAGGCTTTTACATGGGCTACCCACGACCGACGAAAAAACCCTATGCGCCTCCCAACTCAGGGCCTCTTTTTTTATTTTCCAACAGAACAAACAAATCATAGTATACAAATATAGCAGAAAGCTTCTGTCACAGTATATATCAAACCACAGCATTCAACAGTCCTCTCAAAAATCACAATCAAACCACGACATTCATCGGTCCTTAAATTTATAAAGTACATAACAAAACAACACATAAGTCCATCATCATTCCTCAAATCCATCACAAACATACATAGACTAGTCCAACATAGTTCAAACATACATGACCAACAAGAGAAATAGAGATCCAACACACAGAACCAAATGCCATTGCCCTCAACTATTTCAACACGCTTACGGTTGTGGATTGTTGGGGTTGTGACCGCTTCCGGATCCTCCGCCTGAATTGCGCAGATACTCGTTGGGGTCGACCTCTGCCTCAGGAGTCCCATTGCCGGGACGTGAGCTGATACCTGCAAATAAACGAAAACAGATGAAATTGGCCAAATATATTTGAAATAACATGTTTCATATTGAACAAGACTCAATTCAAGTTAAAAGGTCACATCAGGAGCTAAAAGGTCACGTCAGGACTCAATGCAAGTAATTTTAATAAGATACTTCAAGTTGAGCAAGAAGCTATGGATCCACTACAATTAGATTCATATTGCTGAAACACAATGCTAAAAAAGGGTGAGAATCCGATTAGGTACAGGTAACTTTGCTCGCTGCTAAATTTTGCCTTATATCTGAACTTAAGCTCACATGCAATCTAAAATGTCAATATAAACTAAATCCAAGAGATCATGTGTCATGTATGGCATTCAAATAAAAATGAAAATTCAAACATACCTTCCATTGGATGAGACATCCTTATCAACACTATGCTTCACCACTATGAGCCATGCTCCTGATCAGAACACATGCTTATCATCAAAACTGTAGTATAGACTAATTGAGAAATAAACCAACAAAAGTTATCAACACCTGCTTCTTCGCTAAAATAAAGCTTTGACTCTATATATATACTAGTAATCAGTAAAACCCCAGAAGCACAACTTCACTGGTGAAGCATCCAACACTCTAATATTTTTGAACAATATGAACTGCTTAATAAGCCAGCCAGTGTGAACACTAATCATACTCTGCAGCTCCGGGAATTAGCTCTAAACCTGATACTGAACCTAGCAGCAGCACAGAACTTCTGAAAATTGTCCATCACAACAACAACCGATTTCCCTGTGCCACCGGCCCACCCACCGAGATCACGTAGTAGGGGGAGCGCCATCTGTACCTGCAAGACGGTCTTGCCGCCCTAGCTATAGTGGCTATAGTGCAGCACGGCGGAGTGCGTCTTCTCGTACTGCAGCTTGTACATCCCCTTGGGCGTCTTGAAGTAGGTCTTGAACCCGCGGCACCGCCGCCTGCCCCCGCACCCGACCCCACCTAGGGCGCCCCCGCCATGCCAGGCGCCACCGCTGCCCGCCCTTACTCGCTCCCCGCTATTGATTCCTGGACCGCAACCCTACCGCCGCTCCCGTCGCGGCGGCGTCGGCCCTAGGGACTAGGGGAGCGAGCCAAGGGGTTCCCGAAGGCAGCCAGGCCGGGGATGGAGACGGATCCAAGCCGGGGACGATGAGGTGGAGACTGAAAGTGGTGGCCGGGCGGCGGCGTCCAGGGTGCGCGGCCAGGAGCGTAGTGGGCGGTCGGCGGTGGAGATCGCCGGGTCGGCGGCGGCCAGGGAGCGCAGTGGGCGGCGGGCCGGGAAGCGTAGCAGGCAGCGGCGGGCTAGTTTTTGGATTTGGTGGTTTTTTTTTCGATTTGGCACAGAGGCGGTGGCTTAATGTGCCCACTTTTTCGTCGGCCAGAAGGGGGCCCATGAAAAACACTCTTTTTCGTCGGCCGGCCCATGAAAAAGGAGTGTTTTTCGTCGGCTCCCGCGGTTCATGAAAAAAATGTGGGCCCAGGTTCCGCTCTGGAGCATAATTTTCCGTCGGCCGCGTCATGGCTCACGAAAAAGATGTATTTTTTCTGGGGCTAGGCGACAGGCTTACAAAAATATTGCAACGTTTTCGTTGGCCCAGTGCCCCATGAAAATATTGCAACTCTTTTGTGAGCCGGCCCACGTAAAAGTTTGGGCTCACGAAAATATAGCATTTTCCTGTAGTTAATATCTGAAAATTTTGCATTCTAAAAATCACCCAAACCCATAATTTATTTTCAAAATCTACAAATAAAAGAAAACTTTACTTCAAATATCTCCATTCTTTTCCTTTAACCATCACATCATCGTAAATTGTAATCTACTACTACTATACTTGATCTCAAAGATCGGTCGGTATCGTCGGCTCATCCTTACATCAACCCAGTGTACGGTTAAGCATTTTATTAGCACACGTCTAATGAGAATGGGACGAATCTAGAAAAATGCAAACTTCTGCACGCATGCATAAGTCGGAAAAGTTCGGAAATGGCAGTCCGGTGATATCCATGTTTAAAATAATAGTCTCCATTTACACGAACAGTAGAAGCAAATGTTTAAAGTTTCACCTTAAACTGATCAACGAGTCATGATTCGTTTAAAAAACCAAGTTGGTTAATTATATATTCCTTTTGGATGAAAAAGCTAGGTAGCGCAGAACATGCCAGAAGGGAGATGTCGATCCACACGTGCATGCAAAACATACCGAGGACTGGACCGTGACCGATTGTTTCTGGTAACCGCGGCCGATCAACTAAACCTTTTAATTTTTAAATGAAAGCTAGGCGTTTTGAAGTGCAATGCAAGGACCTAGTCTTTAGTCTTCTTCTCTAACCTCATTCTCTAGCGCGCACACGCATAGTGGTTCTACTTAACGTCGATGTGCATATATCAATTGGGTGCGGACACTTGACAATATATTAGTAATCCAAAAGCAAAAGGGCAATCGTCTACCATGCATGCATATGGACTCTAAGTGCTAGCTTTCTGTTAGTAGACGCCTAGTACGATCCAAAAGATGACGTAGGGGCTACAGATTAACAGCAAAAGCAGACGGAAGGCCAAATAGGGAACAATAACTGGATGTTAAATAGGAAGATTTAATTTTAGACAGCCAAAGAAGGAACCGAGAACTTTTCCAGTGTCATAAGAATTCTCTCATCTTTTAAAGCCCTTTGAAGGGATTCATCAACCTTTCTTAATCATAACCTTTTCAACGGTCGTAAGTCTTCTTCTCTATCCTTCTATATATTGAGTTATGGCAAGAATTGACCCCCCATCCCATGTTGAGGTGCCGGTATTTTTTTTTAAATCATAGAGGGCAAATGCAGAAACTTAGAAAACACACACACGTACAATAATGCCCATATGAACGCGTTCTCTTTGAGTACCTATGAGAGACTGAGAAGGTATATCAAAATTTGACTCATCTTAATTTAAAATATCTATGACCAGTAAAGGGAAAACCATCTTTGATCTAAATAAACCAGTAAGTGGATTTTTGCCAGCCAAAATCATTGAAAATTTTACCTTCTAAATGCATCAAGCTTGCAAGAATAGACAACTTCTTCATTAGTAATTTAGTATCCAGGGACAAATGCACCTTGGAAGTGTAAATCCTCTTCTTGAACCATAATCGTAAATCGTAATCTACTACTACTATACTTGACCTCCAAAATCGATCAGTATTGTTAGCTCATCCTTACATCAAGCCAATGTACGACTAAGCATTTTATTAGCACACGTCTAATGAGAATGGGACAAATCTACAAAAATGTAAACTCTTGCATGAATGTATAAGTCCGAAAGTCAGAAATATAGCAGTCGATCATAACCATGTTCAGAACAATAATCTCCATTTATATAAACCCTAGAAGCAAACATTTTAAAGTTTCAACTTAAAAACTGACCACTGTGTCATGAACTCTTATGGTTCGCTTAAAAAAACCCCAAGATGATTAATTATATCCTTTAGGACGTAAAAACTAGGTAGCGTAGAACATGCCAAATGCTAGATGTGGATCCACACGTGCATGCAGAAGGACCGGACAGTGACCAAACCTTTTAAAGGAAAGCTAAGCGTTTTGAAGTGCAATGCAAGACCTAGTCTTTAGTCTTCTTCTCTAACCTCATTCTGTCACGCGCACACGCATAGTTGTTGTACTTAACGTGCATGTGTATATCAATTGGGTACGGACATTTGACAATATAACATATGGTATCCAAAAGCAAAGGGTAATCGCCTACCATGCATGCATATGTTACCTAAATGGCAGCTATAAATAGGTACGTAGCTCCCGAGTTAAACTCACACAACACAAGAACACGATTACAAACTCTCGCATCGATCAGTAATCTCATTAGAACTTCATCTGATTGCCGACGATCCAGTGCAGATTAATTATAGCCATGGCGACCACCAAGATGACGAAAGCAGTAGCCTTTGTACTCGTTTTGTCCATGGCTATGGCGGCGTCACCATCAATGGCTCAGAGCACGGCGGACGAGCAGGAGTTCTTGGCACTCCACAACGAAGCCCGTCGTGAAGTGGGTGTTGAGGATGTGGTCTGGGATGAGACCGTCGCGGCGTTCGCACGGGCCTATGCGGCGAGGCGTGCCGGTGACTGCGCCCTCATGCACTCTGACCAGGCTGAGCGCTGGAAGCTCAACTACGGCGAGAACATTGCAGCGGGGCCCCCTGGCGCCGACACGACGGTGGCTTGGGCCGTGAATAGCTGGGTGAGTGAGAAGCAATACTACGACAGCGCCAGTGGCGTGTGCATGAAAGGGCAGCCGCAGGACCTGGCGTGCGGGCACTACACGCAGGTGGTTTGGCGCAACACCAAGGCCATCGGCTGCGCGCGCGTCATGTGTGACAATGGTGGCGTCTTCATCACCTGCAACTATACACCCGCGGGCAACGTTAATGGACAGCGCCCTTTCTAGGTCTCCTTTGCACTTGCATGCATCGGTCATATATATAGCAGTATATATACGTGCGTAATAGTATTATCATATATTTTCTTCATGGATGCTCGATCCAAGGCCTATCTATCTATATATGCAGCCTGCATAGATGTATAAGATAAATAACATACCATATATATTTTCATGTTCAGAATATATAAATAAACTGTTCTTCAGAATTTTACGTAGCACGCCCCGCTTAAATCCGCTTACCGTCCTCCGATCCCTCCCCTGAATGCAATGTGAAGTACTACCACTTTTTCTAAGAGATCAAAGCAAGGACAAAGTATACCATGGCCAGCTGTATTAGGATACACTGTACAAAGATATTGTGTTGGAGTTTGTGGGAATTAGTCTACGATCTGTTTCTCCGCCTTTCCACTGTTGTGGGCTGTGATGGCCACACTGCGGCGGCAGCACGGCACAAAGCTGATGCCCCATGCACACGGTGGACTTGACCAAAGGCAGAATCAGGTACATGAATGGGAGGTTTGTTACACATGTTCGGACGGGATTCACTCCACCATACGAAAGTTTGTGAGGGATAGATGGACTTGAAAGTTTGTTAAAGGAGTTTTGATCAAACTCGCCACAGTGTGAAAGAATTTGGAACAAGATCAAAGCAAGTCTAAGAATGTTTAGGGCTTGAATGAAATTGGGTGAATTTATCTCGAACTTTTGAGAGACAAATGAACTCCAAATAGACCAACGTCAGGGTTTTGAAAAGTTTAAACATACAGCTTTCAAACCACAAATTAAGAGATTTGGGAGTTGTTTAGCAAACTTTGGAAAAGAATCAGAGGGGACACGAGGAGGGATTTGCTGAATTTCATAGCAATCTAGAGTTTGATCAAATTTGACCAAGGATTTTAAAGACTTTGGAGAAAAATTAGACCAAGTTCAGTAAAGCAAAGTAGCAGAGGAATTGATGGACTACAACTTTGGTATTCAAGGCATGCCTAGAATCTAAAAAGGATTTGGATTTTAAGGCCCTCATGTTGGCTCGATCAAAAGAATATTCAGAGTAAGAAACTGATCTAGGATTTAGAGATGAATTTTGACCTGTTTGATCTGTCAATTTGAGCAAGTTTGAGCTAGAAGTAGTCAAGTGTTCACATAGCAAAGTTGGAGAGTAAGTTTAGAACATTAACTTTATTTCCCATGTTTCTTCATGAAATCTTTTGAAAAACAACCCTGGCCTTCGGGGATTTTGCTAGGCTTATGGTTCATAGAGTGCTTGCAGTATTATTGGGCTGGTCTTGCACAAGCTTAAGGTCCTAGTATTAATTGCAACCATTTTTTCCTCGAACACCGAGTTTAAATCGTTGGCTAAGCTATTTAACCCCAATACTATTTCTAGTTTTTTTAGAAATCTTATTTAAATTCATATTTTGAAGATTTTATCATGCTAACTTTTAAAGTATGTTTTACTGTGAAGATCAAGGGTCCTTCACAAGCACACATTTACAGTAAGTATAAGTGCATGATCACCTCTTCGTATGGCTTGTTTTTGTGTTTTCTAGCTATATTCACTTCATGCTGGCCGTCTCACTTAATTTGTATGCCATGCATAATGGAGATGCAACGTTGTCGGTAAGAGGGAATTACCACTTTGGGCTTCGTCGACCCTCACTCGGTTAACAGAAACAATATTAGAGATGAACATGATGCAATATTACTTGCATTAAAAAGATTTTTCAATAGACAACATTCCAAGTCTTTCATTTTTTACCTTATATATATATGCAGCCTGGATAGATGTATAAGATAAATAACATACCACGTATCTTTTCTTGTTCGGAATATATAAATAAACTGTTCTTTACCGTGCACCAATTAAATCCGCTTACCGTCCTCCCTCCCTAAATGCAATATGAAGTGGCGGCAAACGCTTGCACGGTTGGCTACTGCACCCTTAGGCACTCAGAGAAAGCTGTTGTGCTCTTCAATCTAGGCTTCAGTGAGAACATTGTGTCCATACCAGAGTACATACATAGGCAGCCCAAAAAAAAAAAATGTGGAACATTTTCGACGGCTACAATAACTTCCATCGGTTTTTAGGGTAGCGGATTTCCGTCGGGCATACACAGCCGACGAAAATTTAGGTTATTTTCCGTGCCTAGTAGAAGCCAATGGAAGTTAGATAATTTCCGTCAGCCAAGCATAGGCCAATGGAAATTAAACCCACGGGGCCTGCCTCCGAACCCATGGTCCCGTGCTGCTGTGATGCCCCCGGCATTCTCGAAAGCCCTGACACATGATTACATGAACACTAATGGTGAATTAGGATTTAATTAAGCTTAGAGAGTGATGAGGATTGGTGGAGAAATCACTAAGTCAAATTTTTGTTCACAAGATACAAACCACACATCACATGGTTGAATAAGTCAACACCCACAAGTTTTGTGCAAAATATCAAATACAAAAGTTTTGTTAGAGAGGTCTCCTTCAACCTTGTTATTTTGACCCTGTTTAAAATCAGATGTTAAGAGGCTCGAAAGCCCAAACCAAGTTGAATCAACCATTCTTTGAAGGGTGGAATTGTGATCGTGACCAAATTTGAGCCCTAATAAAACTTTCAGATTCATAAAGTACTTGAGCTTAACTTCATTATCAAAGTTATTGTATAAGCTATGGACTACACTTTTGTTACACTGAGCCTAATTCAAAACTGGCATTCACCTATTTTAAATTGCCCCACAATTCTATTGAAATCAGCCCTAGTGGTTCTAAGAAAATCCCCAACTCTAGAATTTCAGCTTTTTCCCAAAGTTGATTCTGAAATTACTTTTAATTTCACTATACAACTTCAAAATTTTCCTTTCTATGAAATAGAATTAAAATTATCACCTTTCAAACGCTTCTAGTGTGGAGGTGTTTTGACTTCATTTGATACTTCAAAAGTTCAAAACAAGAAAGAGCCTACATAAAGTCAACTTGCTGTTTGACCCAACCTTGGAACACATTTGTGTTAGTATTTCAAAATCTGTTGCGATATAGAAAAAACTTTATATACCAAACTTGTAGAGCATTTCATGATGAACAAATTTGTTAATTCGTGCTTGGTCATATATTAAGGTTTGCATGGTGATATAAGTCGTTTTCTGTCAGCACCTGAAATCTGTCCAAATCTGAACTGCGGGGTAAATTCAAATTTCCCTCGACCTACAGCCAAAATCATGCAAAACTATATTTGAAGAAATTGTATATCCAGTCATTTCAAAAATATTGTTAAGAGGACCTTTGAGTGAAAGTGACTAGAAACTGGTCTTTTAGAATTTCTAAACAGCTAAGGTCTGTTGGCCAAACTGAAGTTAATGAGTCAAATTCAAATTTAAATCATATTTCCACATGGAATTTGGCAACAAGGTTTTTAACAAAGTTGTAGAGATCAAAGGGTAGAACATCTCCTCCAATTGGAGTTCCTGCAAATTCGGCATTTTACTTGGTCAAAAATGTGAATTTCAGAGAGGGAGAAAGCACATTTTTCTATTCCTTTCTCTGTGTCTCTGACAGGTGGGCCCCGCGCGTCAGCGCCGCGCCCATGGCCAAGACATGAACGCCACGCGGACGCCGGCGTACGGGCGACGCGCCCTCGCCGCGGATCGCTACCCTGTCGCGCCCGGCTTCACCTGGACGTATTCGCGGCCTCCTGCGCTCGCTCCCAGTCTATCTCTCCTCTCCTTCGCTCTCTCCCTCACGAGCAGCAGCAGCGTGCGCCTCCACCATGACCGGCCAAGATTGAGCTTGCCGTGCTCGCTCCTCCGCTGCTCCCCGCGCCACCAGACCCCGTCCTCCGGCTGCGCCACAATCCTGCTCACCCGAAGCACGAGGCAGCGTCCGTTCCCCTCTCCGTTCGGCAGATCAAGCTCCCGCCCCGAAGCACGCGACCTCCGAGCTCACGCCGGTTCACCGGCGTTCCCCGTCCGCTCCGGGCTCCTCTCGCGACGCCGTCTTGGGGGAAAGGAAGCCCTACACCGGGAACACTCCCCCGGACTGCCGCGGCTCCAAGACCTCACCCCCACACGCCGGCACGAGCGCCGGAACACCGGGCGCCATGCGCCCCTGCCCCTGTCGAGAGGTAGAAGAAAGGGGCCGGCGGTTTTGCGAGCTGGCCACTATTCTTTTGAGTAATTACGTTTCCATTTATGCGCTGTACATTCAGCCTTGGAAGACTTCCGACCTAGCCCCTAGAGTCTATGGTTAATTGCGCATAGATCCTGGGTCCACTGATTTTCGTTTTATTTTTAATATTTCGACAGTGAACTTTGAAAATTCGTAGGAAATTAAATAAAAATCCAAAAATTATAAACTTTGTTGCATTTTGTTCCTCTTGAGGAGATCTATAGATTGGTATGATGTGGATTGGGGAAATGACAATTTTGCCCTTCTTTTGTTGCATGCATGTAAAACAAAATAAATGGCAAAAGTAGGCTAAATGGACTCCGAATGTAATGAAACTTGGACAGTAGCTTTATTAGAGCATATAGACACTATATGAATTTTTGTAACCCTAGCTTTCTGGTTTATTAATGTTTTACCCTCACACATGTATTTGGTGCATTATGTGAACATGGAAATGATTGCTACATAAAACTTATCTAGAAAAATCCATAGAAATTAAATTGTGCTCATTTGGTCCAGTGTAGCCTAGAAATAAAGTTTCATATGATTTGCTTGTTGTTTGCTATGTCATTTGAAAATGACAAATGCTATAATGATTTAAATAATAAATAGGAAAATAGCATTCATTTCATTCCAAATATTCCACCAAAAATTCTTGTGTTATGTTATTGTGTATGTATGCTTGTGTGCATTTTCATGAATTTTGGTTGTTGTTACTTAAGGGGCCCATTAATAGTTGTTTTAATAAGCTTAAAAATGAGGAAAATAATAAAAAGGAATGTGGTGGACATGCATGCTTTTAGTCTATGGTTTCTCCTATCTAATACACTCGAGATGTGCAAACTCATGTATAGATGAGCCTCACACCTTGTACATATATGTTGTGGTCGGAACCATAAAGCAATTAATACTAAGCAGATAATAAAACGTGTTTTCTTACGTCTATGGGCCACTAAACCTTATTCCCTAAAGCAACACTACCGTCAACAGTGCTAACTATATATTATTCACAACTAGTAGTTCATTACGTAACTAAATATTAGACTTGATCTAAGCTTTGCTTGTATGTGAAGGGAGGAATCGTAACCTCTTGATGCTTGTCATATATTTCATGCTTGTCCCTATACTCCTAGCATGCCTTGACCTGCGCCTAATTGATTGTAGAACTACAAACTTACCATGCCTATAAAAGTACTATTGCTTAAGTAGTTTATCAATCACCATTCTGCCTATCCGTAAAATGATTGTCCAAAGGTGTGCTTGATATTCATGCATCCGTTCGCTGCATCGTGCATGGCATTCATATAGTGACGCTTAATGCAGATACGTGATCGAGAAACAAGTGGGGAGCTACTTCGAGCAACGGTGGTCTAGAAGATCAACTAAGCCCCAAACACGACCTGGAGAGCCCATCAGTGTGTTTGGAAGGACAGCCGTCCAAGTGATCAAGGGGTTGCCTGGGGCAAAGTCCCACAACGGGCAAACTAACGTAGTTTAGTTTGTTGGTTTTGTGAAACATAAACAGAGGTAGGCATGACCATGAATTCCCCAGCTAATATTATATTGATTGATGATTACGCATCCGCATTAGGAGTTGATTGAAAATCCTTGCATTAGACTCCCTGGCCACCCTGGCCCTACCACCTATATCTAGAGTTCGTCGGAGGAGTTGCCTAGAATTGCTAGGTGCGAGTAGACACGAGTGAAAGGACTCACTCGTCGTGTATGTGATTTCAAAGATTACGAAACTTTTACTATTGGGAATGTAATACTATGCTCATGATTTAAATGGAGACCGCGCGGAGAATAATCTTATTTTGTGGTGTGCGTTGTTGTATCATTTGGCTCCGCCCGAGTCGATTAAGGCCCGTCCGCTGTTCGCCTATTGGTCGGCATAACATTGCTAGAGTGCTTATCCGGGATATGGGACCGGAAAAGTCTTTCCTAGGCTCGTCCGAAGCACAGAGACACGTTACTACCCGTTGGTTGAGAGGAAGGTGGCCCGGGGAAGCTTGGTACTCATGGCGGGGAGACCGAGATGTCGGCAGGCTCGTCATGGGGGCACAACCCGGGGGCTAGGCGGGAGTGAATCGAACTTGGGACGGGACAGGTTAAGATTGTGAGGGGACGGGACGGGACCGAACCCGGGGACGAAGTCGAGGCAGTCGTAGAGGGAGAAGCCGATGCCAAGGACGATGCTGTCGAACCGCCGTGGACGAGGTGTGATCCAGGTTTGCCACGCCTAGAAACGCATCGTGGACGAAGGCGCGCGCCGGTGTTGCAAGTACCGGACGTACTAGGTAGAGGGCCCCAACCATGCGTCAGTGTCTGAAGGGACCAGCAGAGAAGGCCTCAACGATGGTTGCGGTGCGCAAAAGAATGGCGAGGAAGAAGGTGCCGATGCAGCATGCGGTTGTCGGAGGGGACGAAGATGGCGAGGACGAGACGGCGACGCTGGCGACGAGGTTGTGCTAGATGAAGGCGAAGAGGTAGTCGTGGTGACGCATCGAGGTCCTGGAGTTGCCGTGGCAAGAGAGCCATGACGTACAGGAAGAAGGTCCTCGACAACGCCACTGTGGCGCGACGGTGGTGCTTGAAGGCGGCGAAAAACTCGAACAGCCTGAGAAGACCATGCGCGAGAGATGCGCACCAATATGGTCGACAGTGTGTAGATGCAACGGCGAGGACGACGACAGGCGGCGACACTGCTGCCCGAGGAGGCGAAGCAGTGGCAGCCCTCTTGCTTGGCGAAACATCGCACGATGGATGACAGATGTCTCGGGAGGGTGGGTCGCCCGTGATCGGTTGATCAGGCCGATGGCGCGCGAGGTGGAGACGACAATGGCGAAGGCGATGTCAAAGGTGGAGCCTCCTGATCGGTGGTGGCGACGATGAACCGACAGAGGTCGACATGCAGACGAAGGGATGCGGCACAGGCAGGCGTTCCGGTTACACCGCAGGCCACACTAGCTGCACGGTCGAAGAAGATGAAGCCGGTGTTGTCGACGCCGGTGCCGATGATGCGCAAGTCGATGGGCGATGGAGACGCAAACCCAATCACGGATCGGGGAAGAAAAAAAGCGCAGCAGCAAATCTCTGGGTACATCACCGGGGTGCCCCCTACTCCTCCTCCTTGCCTCTGAGGATAGAACGGAGGGAAAACAGAGCTGGGACCCAGCTCTCATCCACTCCGCGTTCTTCACAAAGGGGACAGAGAAGAGAGAGAGCAGAGGACCCGGACGACGCGCTTTCTGCGGCCTCCATGCCCCGGCACCACAGCACAAAGAGGCGCAGCGGAGGGGCACGGCGTGGCCCGCGGATGCCACGGCGTGGAGGGGCACTGGTGAAGGAGGCATCCCCCGGCGAAGGATGGCGCGAAGCGGAGGGGGCACAGCCGCCGGGGGGCCACTGGATCCGCGGAGCGGAGGGGCGGAGGCAGCCCACGCCACCCGCGCGAAGCTGAGGGGCGGTGGCACAGCCCACGGCCGTTGGACCCGCGACTCGATGCGCGGCTGCCATGCAGCCACCGGATCTGCGACGCAGAGGAGCAGAGGTGACCATCGGGGAGAGCCGTGCGGCTTGGCGGCAGAGGGGCGGCGCGGATCGAGTGGATGGACGGAGCTTGGGGCGAATATATAGGAGTACAAGACTTGCGGGGCAAGGCACCTCCCCGGATACATATGGTAGTCCTAGATACATAAGACTCTCCTAAGACTCCTAAATATACACGACATCTATTCGTGTCAATTGTACTCTCTAACACTTAATTCATCTGAGGATATTCCTGTCCACCAATACACTTGTTCTTGGTTCTTCATATGCAAGGTATTTCATGCAACTCTATGGCTGATCTTTAGTTTCTTAAGATCCTATATTTTATTTTTTTTAGTTGCAGGTACAAAATTCCCACCATATATTTGGGTGACATAGTGTTCTATTCATTTTATTCCGTGCACACTTTTTTATTACATCTACTCACTGCCCCCTCCCCCATAGTTACACCTGTATACAACTTGTCCATTGTTTGTTCTATTTTTTCAGAACACATTGTGGTTACTGTTTGGTTGATAGGACGCCAGTTAACCCTCAAAAGATGGTCTTCATGAGCATGCAAGAGATGTTAGTCCCGTTAACTATTGATCTATTATATTTATGCTCTATTTATTATTGCTACCATTTTTTTCTTTGATATTTTATTTATGTAACTAAAAGTTTTGATGAACCTCTCTAACCTGAGCATATGCCCCACAATTATCCTCACTGTAAGCGAGATACCTCCGATGATGCCCGCAGTGATAGTGATTTCGTAACCCGCTTGCTGGCCATACGTCGAAACAGTCACGACCCTCTAAACGGCCTTCAACTTGGAGGAAAGTTGCTCTGAGGGCCAAACCACAAACGTGATCAATGGTCGAGACTTGGAGGAACCAATTTTACATTTTTCAATTTCATTTCTTCCATATATTTTCCAATTCTACTTTTTTTCTGCCAGTTCCTCCACACAATTTTTTACCTTTTCATGTCATTATGCTCTTTACAATTAAATATGTCATTCTTTAGTCCCTTCTCCTATAACCAATAATTTTCCTTTTCTCCATTGTAATATTTAATATCACATATACATTTGCCACCTCTCAGTTTACCAGACTTGTGTTATCTACATGCAAATCCAATTGTTTCCTGTATTTTGCATCTGCATATACCACAATCCTATTCCTACCTGTAACCTCATCCATCATTTATATATATCATGGTCTTGGCCAAATCCAATATTGCATAAACCATGTTTCAGCTTCCTTGTAACAATTTCTTGCTCCTAAATTGATTAGAATCGCCATCTAGGACTCAATGCAATTCTTTTTTAAGGATGAGAATTTCATGCATCCAACAAATCGTGCAAAGTTGATTACTTAATTGTCTGTTGGGACCAATTGTGTTGTTACTCAGGATTCAGTGTACAGTTCAATTGCATCAATCATGAATCTGAACTTAAGATGACCACCAATCATGCTTTTAATCTTGAAAATGTGGTGGTCTCAGTATGTTTTACTTATATACCTTTACTCATAGTCCAGCTCATGCGGGGCATTTGTTTTCCCTACCTCCTCACATTAATTGGTTTCACCCCTATTCATTTATTTCTTACTCAATTTTTGGTAGGCGCACGCATCCTAATGCATTGGAGCCCCAAACAGTCTCCCATAAACTAAATGTTAGGTGCAACTCTGGAGATGCTCTCTTCACCATAACCCTGCTAACGCCTAACCAGTATGCTGCCCTTGTAGCACTTGGTTTTAGTCCTTTCCTTACCATGCTCACTGAAATAGTTGTGAGAAGAGATCTTTTAATATGGCTGTTGGACAAGATTAAACCTAATGACATGGTACTCAGAATCGGTCCTTGCAAGAATATTGTTGTTACCTCCAAGATTATTAGTATGGTTCTTGGTATTCTGCATGGTGGAAGAAACCTCAAATTATACACTATTTAGGAGGGTGCCCTTTTCAAAAAGGATCTTATCAGTGTTTCTCTAATATGCAAGAAGAGATACTTAAGGGAAATGTTGACAACCTTTTTCTTTCAGATGCTTCTTCATGATTGTTTCAACCTTATCTATTCCCTACTAGCACATACAAGTTTGATTATAGTGACGTAATAAAATTGAAAGGAATTTGGTGGTGTTAACTAGTCTCAGGAGGCTTCTATCGCCTCCAGTCTGGTATTCGAAGATGGCACGACTATCACAGGACCCAATGCACAAACAATCTATGGATGTCCCATTTTGCTAATAGTAAGCCTTTGCCCATTTCAATAAATTCTTATTCATTGTTAATCATTAATCATCTCTCCTCATTTATCATTCCTCATTATTTCATTTGATTATTTCACTTTCTTATATTTTTAGTTCATGCTTTCATATACACATCCTTTTGAATTTAAAGTTATTTGACTAATTCCTTCATCCTTCTTGCCATATTATATCATCCTTATATATGTTTATTTTAATGTTCCAAAACAAAACACATTTATATCATTTTTCACATAATATTTGATATATAATCATTTCATTTGTTCCAAGATTCTATACCTTGATCACCTTCATCACACGCTATCACCTCCTGATTGGATATCCACTCCTCGTATTAGATTTAATAACAAAGCCAAAATAGAGTTTAACCCCTGTTGATAGGATTAAGAACCTTGGCGGCACTAACGAGTACGGTTTTCTACCGGTTAGCTTGTCGACAACTCATCATTCATTGCTATTTTTCTTATCTGTGCATTTTAACATACAAGATGCTTGCTATTGACCATATCATAGTGTGTCAAGCACATGCTATGCAGTTGCAGCACTATACCAAGTTGGTGGAGACCCAACACTTTTCTACCCACAACAACCCCAAATTAAATTATCTTGCCTTGCATGATTTGTTATCATGACAACTCAGTTGTCTATCTAGCACAACTTTTGAAAGTCTCCGTAGACTATTTGATATGTTCGATTCAAAAATATGGGGAATATCAAATCAATTGAAACTCTAAAGCTTATCACTCTAAGATCACAATTGCAGCTTGCTGATCAGTGACCTCGATATTAGATGAACTACCTGTTGCACAACCAACTATCGACTCATGCACTATTGGAGAGTGCTCTAGGAGGAACAGTTCGTCGGCTGAACCCCACTGCTTCTCCCACCTCAACGCCACGAATCCACCTCGGCATCGCATACTCCTTCCTCCCCACACTCGACGCTGCATCTCCGGTCATGGGACGCCTACGCAGCAGCCCCAACGCGCAGGACCCAGCACCTGCCAGTCCCTGTCCTCGACGACGCTGAGCTCCGCCTCAGTGTCGCCTCCCCGACTCAAAGCCGCTGCGGCAGGCCAGCAGCCGCATCGAATCCGTCGCAATGGCCGCCTTCCGGGACGCTCAGTAGCTTGCGTCTTCCCCGCGTCAACGTCGTCTGGTAATCTTCCTATCTATCTATACGAGCTCTTGGTCTTGCTGAAATGATTGCTTGGTCAAGTTTGATCTGCCAAAGGTCAATATGGATTATATTACCACTGCTTTAGAAGGATTACGAGTTGTTTCCCATGGACAGAAAGATTCTCAAGTAGAGCTATCATCTTCAATCCTTCTTGCATATCACATTGCCTGACCATGTTAGTACTGTGTAACTTCAGTCTGTATCTGGTTTCAGTCTGTTGTCGTTCAGTTTTGTTCAGGGAGTACAATAGCTGCTTGCCTAGGTGCCAGGTATCTGCATCGGTATTTGTTATTAAGCATCCACATTCTTTCTAGACGTTTTAGGTGCTTTCCATATGGTCCACATTGATGTGATTCGTCTTTTATATTGTGTTGCTGATTCGTCTCTTTGTCTCTTTTGCAACTCGTTCTGTAGGGAGAGACTCCATATTAAGAAGAACTTCAGGTGTGTCCTTAATCTATTTTGTTCAGTTTCTGCCGAATTTAGTCTGAATGTAAGGATTAGTCAAAAAAATAATACTAATTTCATTTATTTAAAGTTAGCATAGTTTCTGCCGAATTTGATCTGAATGTAATGTTTCTGACTAGTTAGCTCGGTTTCTGCCTAAAACAGGTTGCGGTGAGTTGTCCATGGCCTAATTATGTATCCGTATATACTTTTAGAAGGTTGATAGTTTATTTCGAACTAAGACTAAGAGTCTCTAATTTGTTTGAGACTAAGAGTCTAACTGGTCATGCTTTGATTTAAAATTGATACATGCCTTATATTTTCTCTTAATAGATGCCATGTATCACAGATAAAAATGAATAAACAAATGTCTGATCTTGAAATAAATGGTTGTCAGAATAACCATATCATTTAACTATTTGTTTGACTGCTTGATATCGAGTGGTTACTCCTCAATCCTCATTACCTGATTCATGTATAGAAACACAGTCCCACTTTACATATGAATGAATAGGCAAGGTAGTGTTCATTATGGACAATGTTTCTACCAGTTACTGATCTATATGAAAATACCATCTATATTGATGTCGTAAGTGATTTATTCTGTGCTTGTTTTTCTTCAGCTGACAGCTTCCCTGAATACTTGACTGGATCCCTGTGGGCAACGGTGGATGTGGCATGTAGCTCAAGATTTCGTGCAAAGTTTATCTTTATGGTATATTGTAGGTGAATTGTATATTTTAAATTAATCATGATAACTTGTTGCAAATTATCTTGATTCACGTGAAATCGTGAATGCAAGAGTGAATTATTGTATGATTGTGTACTATATATGTTTTATAATTGCAATAAAAATAATATCTGCATTTTGTCTATCGAATGGGCTGCTGCGAAAATCAGCCCAAAAACATTTTCAATGGGCTAGGGTCAAATATTGGGCTGTGTAAAATCAGCCCGAAACAAGTTCACGACGATTGAATTCGCCACAAAATTTGTCCATGTAGACTGCCACACCATGTGCCATATCAGCATCCATGTCATGAGGCTATGTCATCGGCCACATGGCAATGGCTCATGCAATTGCTTATGATGTTTTTTTATGTCGATATCTGCCATCATAGATGTTTGTGATGATAATACAATTGTCAAAGAGTTTAGGGACGTTTTTCTTCGTTTTGTCATGGAAGGTGTTTAGAGACGGACTTTCTGTGACGAGAGCATTTTCGTCACCATGATGTCACAGATTGTATTTTATGACATAAAAAACCTTGTTTGTGACATTTTGAAAACATCGTAGAAGCCCAGGTCTCTTGTAGTGTCACTACAGGAGAAATGTACGTTTTTCGTGGGCCTGAAAACCGACGAAAAAGACGATTTTTCATGGGCCGACCGACGAAAAAGTGTGACAAAAAAAAATCCCACAAAAAATGCAAATTTTTTCATCGGCCCCCACGGAAAATCCTGTTTTTCGTGGGTTGCTGTGGCTCACGAAAAAGGGTTTTTCGTCGGCTACAGGAGCCCACGAAAAATGGCCTTTTCGTGGGCCCCACCTAGCCGACGAAAAAGCTGGTCCGCCCCAGGCTTTTACATGGGCTGCCCACGACCGACGAAAAACCCTATGCGCCTCCCAACTCAGGGCCTTTTTTTATTTTCCAACAGAACAAACAAATCATAGTATACAAATATAGCAGAAAGCTTCTGTCACAGTATATATCAAACCACAGCATTCAACAGTCCTCTCAAAAATCACAATCAAACCACGACATTCATCGGTCCTTAAATTTATAAAGTACATAACAAAACAACACATAAGTCCATCATCATTCCTCAAATCCATCACAAACATACATAGACTAGTCCAACATAGTTCAAACATACATGACCAACAAGAGAAATAGAGATCCAACACACAGAACCAAATGCCATTGCCCTCAACTGTTTCAACACGCTTACGGTTGTGGATTGTTGGGGTTGTGACCGCTTCCGGATCCTCCGCCTGAATTGCGCAGATACTCGTTGGGGTCGACCTCTGCCTCAGGAGTCCCATTGCCGGGACGTGAGCTGATACCTGCAAATAAACGAAAACAGATGAAATTGGCCAAATATTTTGAAATAACATGTTTCATATTGAACAAGACTCAATTCAAGTTAAAAGGTCACATCAGGAGCTAAAAGGTCACGTCAGGACTCAATGCAAGTAATTTTAATAAGATACTTCAAGTTGAGCAAGAAGCTATGGATCCACTACAATTAGATTCATATTGCTGAAACACAATGCTAAAAAAGGGTGAGAATCCGATTAGGTACAGGTAACTTTGCTCGCTGCTAAATTTTGCCTTATATCTGAACTTAAGCTCACATGCAATCTAAAATGTCAATATAACTAAATCCAAGAGATCATGTGTCATGTATGGCATTCAAATAAAAATGAAAATTCAAACATACCTTCCATTGGATGAGACATCCTTATCAACACTATGCTTCACCACTATGAGCCATGCTCCTGATCAGAACACATGCTTATCATCAAAACTGTAGTATAGACTAATTGAGAAATAAACCAACAAAAGTTATCAACACCTGCTTCTTCGCTAAAATAAAGCTTTGACTCTATATATACTAGTAATCAGTAAAACCCCAGAAGCACAACTTCACTGGTGAAGCATCCAACACTCTAATTGTTATGACCGGCATCCAGTACCAAAGGAGGCAGGCCCAAAGTGGCTAGACGTCATATAGGGGCCTAGGGGCCTAGGGGCCTGATTATCTTAGGGTTTCATTAAGTCTTCGAGTCTATGAGTATTTGGGCCCATTAGGGATAGCCCAATTAGGGAGTTATATATACTTGTAATAGGACCAATGGTTAATTAAGCAAGAGCAATCCATTATTGCCGGCTTCCCTCAGGAAACCGGGAGAACCCTAGCCCTCGCCTCCCTGTCCCCCTGCACGCACCAGCAGCAAGGACGGCGCCCCAGCGCCGTCTTCCTCGTCGCCTCCCAGCTCCTCATCCCTACTCCCTACGCTCAATTCCCGGTAGGATCCGCAATCCTATCAACCTGGTATCAGAGATGCCAGGCCCTTCCTCCACCTCGCCGAGCTCCACCACCATCCCGCCGACCGCCTCTACTACGCCACCACCACTGCCGCCATCCTCCACCTCCGCGCTGATCGCCCCCGCCGCCACGCCGACATTGACCATGGAGTCATTGGCCACCGCTGTCTTCAATCTCACCAACTCCGTGGCCAATATCCAGTCCTTCCTCACCCGCCAGTTCCCGGCCATGTCCTCCATGCCGCCACCACCAACCACCGACACCCTCCGCCTTCCGACGCGCACCGGTACGAGCCAGCGCGCCCACCACCACTGCGCCGGCCTCCGCAAGCGTCCCCCTCCACCTCTTGTCCATGCCACCATCGCCATCCCCCATCCCATCTTACCTTCGATCCCCATCGCCACCACCACAGTTCACGATGTCCACATCTCCTACCCCGTCTGTCCCCTACGGAGGGGTTGATGGCACCCTCCTCTGCGGTGCCTCGGCGGGAGGACCCTCGGTGCCTGTTCCGCCGCTGTCCTTCGATGGCGGCGCCCCGAGTCATGGCCCGGGTCTCGGCCACATGCCTCCCCGCTACTACAAGCTGGAATTCAACACCTACGACGGCTCGGAGGACCCGCTCTACTGGCTCAACCACTGTGAGCAGTTCTTCCGGGGTCAACGCACCCTGGCCTCCGATCGCACGTGGTTGGCTTCCTACCACCTCTCCGGCGACGCCCAGACGTGGTATTACGCCCTCGAACAGGAGGAGGGCATGCCGCCCTGGGAGCGCTTCCGCGAGCTGTGCTCCCTCCGCTTTGGACCGGCAGTGCGCGGCACCCGGCTGGCCGAGCTCGCCCGGCTCCCCTTCACCTCCACGGTGCAGGACTACGCCCAGCGGTTCAGCACGGTCCTGTGCCACACCAGCGGCCTTCTGGCTCCCCAAAAGGCCGAGTTGTTCATCGGCGGGCTCCCGGACCACATCCGCGTCGACGTTGAGCTCCGCGAACCCCGTGACCTCCAGACGGCCATGTACCTGGCTCGGGCGTTCGAAGCCCGCGCGGCTGCCACTCCGCCGGCTCCTGCACCACGCGGCACCCGAGCTCCGCAGCGGTCGGGCGCCCCGTTACCCTTCCGCACGGCGTCGGCGACACCAGCAGCCGCCGCTGCCCTTTCCACCGGCGACAGGGGGGGTCCTGCGCCACCACCACCAGGCAGCCGCCCGTTCCGCCGCCTCTCCCCTGCAGAGCAGCAGGAACGTCGTCGCCAGGGTCTCTGCTACAATTGTGATGAGCCCTATGTCCGGGGCCACGTCTGCAAGCGGCTGTTCTACCTCGAGTCCGCGGACTACGTCGAGGACGACGACGCCCCCGGGGAGGACGTCGCCGGGGACCATCCGCCAGAGACGGAGCCGGTGGCTGCTGCTGTGACGGCCACCGACGCCGTGCGCGATCCGACGGTCTCTCTCCACGCCATCGCCGGGGTGCGCTCCGCGCAGGCCATGCTCGTACCGGTGCGCGTCCAGGGCCTCCAGTTCGTCGTCCTCCTCGACTCCGGCTCGACGTCGAACTTCCTCAACGCGACATCTTCCGGGACCTCCAGCTTGACACCGACCCACGCCCAGCCCTGCGCGTCCTGGTGGCCAACGGGGACCGCGTTCCGTGCCAAGGCGTGGCAAGGAACGTGCCCCTGGAGGTGGGCACGGAGACGTTCTCCATCGGCTGCTACGGCATCGCCTTAGGGGCTTTAGACCTCATCCTCGGCGTCGACTTCCTGAAGACGCTTGGGCCGGTGCTGTGGGACTTCACCGCCATGCGCCTGTCGTTCACCCGGCACGGCCGGCGCATCCACTGGCACGGCCTCGGTCCCCACGACGACCCCCGGGCGGGACCGACCGCTCACGCAGTCACTGCCGCCGCCCCGCAGCCCCTGCTGGATGTCCTTCTCCAGCAGTACGCGGATGTCTTCCAGGAACCACAGGGGCTGCCACCGGCACGGCCCTACGACCACCGCATTCACCTGCTGCCGGGGACACCTCCTGTCGCCGTCCGTCCCTACCGCTACCCGCAGCTGCAGAAGGACGAGTTGGAGCGGCAGTGCGCCGACATGCTGGCACAGGGTATCATCCGGTCTAGCACGTCACCTTTCTCCGCACCGGTGCTCTTGGTCCGCAAGGCCGATAGGTCGTGGCGGTTCTGCATCGACTACCACGCCCTCAACGCCATGACGTCCAAGGACAAGTTCCCATTCCGGTGGTGGATGAACTCCTAGACGAGCTCCACGGGGCGCGCTTCTTCACCAAGCTCGACCTGCGCTCGGGCTACCACCAGGTGCGGATGCACCCTGACGACATCGCCAAGACGGCGTTCCGCACGCACCACGGCCACTACGAGTTCCTGGTGATGCCGTTCGGTCTCTCGAACGCCCCGGCGACGTTCCAGGCGCTGATGAACGACGTCCTCCGCCCTTCCTCCGCCGGTTTGTGCTCGTATTTTTTGACGACATTCTCATTTACAGCACCACATGGGCCGAGCACTTGCAGCACATCCACGTCATCCTCAGCGTCCTTCGCTTCCACCGTCTCCACCTCAAGCGCACCAAGTGCTCGTTTGGGGCGCCCTCGGTGACCTACCTCGGCCATGTCATCTCAGCCGACGGCGTCGCCATGGACGCCGACAAGGTGGACACCGTGGCGTCCTGGCCGACACCGCGATCTCCTCGGGGCCTCCGCGGCTTCCTGGGGCTTGCGGGCTACTACCGGAAGTTCATCCGAGACTTCGGCGTCATTGCCGCCCTTCTCACCAGGCTGCTGCGCAGCGACGCGTTCGCCTGGGATGAGGATGCAGGGGTGGCGCTCCAGGCCCTCAAGGACGCCCTGACTACCGGACCGGTGCTGCAAATGCCGGATATCACCCGGCCCTTCATCGTTGACTGCGATGCCTCCGGCGTTGGGTTCGGCGCCGTCCTCCACCAGGTCGCCGGGCCCCTCGCTTTCTTCAGCTGGCCGTTCGCTGCCCGCCACCTCAAGCTCGCGGCTTACGAGT